>OZ025295.1:269271035-270480947 GCA_964019185.1 Maratus speculifer | reverse complement strand
ACTGTATTATAAAGACAGTTTTGAAAAAAATTATGATTCTATAAATATGTGTGTTTTCGGTTGTTAAGGACGCGAAACAACAAAAGAACAGAAAATGAAGTAATTTCTAATGTACATTTAAATTCGATTTCATTTTATTTATTTAAATTTAGAAAGTTATTTCGGCTATTTTTTGTTCAAAAGCCAGTTCACATTCGCTCCAATTTAATATGATTATGCAGGTGCATTTCTAAACTATCTAAAACTTTTATTATTATTTTTTTAAACAACTGTGCATAATTATCGCTATTCCTAATGAACAATTCAATACTTTTCATTGAGAGAAGAATTGAAAGTGACTCTGAACTTAAAATTTCAAACTTTATTTTGTCTTAAGAAAATAGTTGTATTCGGACTAAAATTTTGATTTTATATCTTAATTTTATACATTTATAAATATATAAAATTATTGGAAGATTTCCGACACCAGAAATGCTAAATTAAACATAACGTTATGCAGTGATGTTCTAAAATTCTGAAAATCTACTTATTTTGGTAATTTTTTATATAATAATGTAGATTTCCACAAGTTGTTTCTATCCCTGGAATATTAGCATATTCCTGTTTAATTTAATATGCTTAAAAATATCTTATTTTTCTGTTAGTTTAAAAAGAAAGCTGGGACATATTATAATCATTTGCACAATCAATGACAGTTTTCTAATATAAATTTAATGAGAATCTTTTTTGTTCACGGGAAGAAATATCTTGAAGAAAACTACTTTATTAGCTAAACATGTACCAGAATAAGAAACTCAGCATAATTTTAGAATATCACTGCAGAACGCCGTGTTTAATTGACGCTTGTAGTTTCCAAAATATTTCAATAAATTTGCATGCTTATAAATATTTATTTAATTGTGAAAAGATAAACTGAAGATTTTATATATTAAATATTTTTTAAATTTAGATTAGAAAAGGTTGACTTGGAGAGATGACGTTGAAGCTCATGATCTATAGATTCTCTAGATATATAGTAGAAAAAAAATGCAAAAATTGATTTTCAATTCGCAATACCCTGTAAAAGTTGCGAATTCAAGAGACTAAAAATAAGGTAAAAAAAGAAATAAAATTGGTTTATATCTTCCGGTCTCATATGATCTCTAAAGATTGCCAAAATTTTGAAAAATTCAAATTAATACATAAAAAAATCAGCCTTTTTACGAATTAATAGCTGAATTTCTTCTAGGTATTATAATTACAAAACATAATGCTGTAATATTATTTAGATCCATCAACATGTTCCGCTTGCGCATGCGCTTAAAAATTGTTATCATACTTAAATCTTGACAAGTAGTAAGATGAAGGATTAGCATAAAAATATGATTCTTTCCAACATTTGACGCAAATGGACCGGAAAATATCGTTCGATTTAAATAATATTTCAGCATTATGTTTTATTATTAAATAATATAAGAATATATTACTGATTGATTAATGTATAATCATAATGATTTATGAATACTATAAGGATTCCAGCTACTACATTCGCGAAAAAGCTAATATATATTTTTTTAATATTGTGAATTTTTAAACATTTCGATAAACATTGCAGTGCATTTCATGGCGGGAAGTTATAAACAAAATTTATTTCTTTTTTACCCAACATTTATTCTCTTGAATTCTCAACTTTACGCTTTATTGCGAGTTGAAAAACAATGTCTGCATTTTTTCGGCCCAGCCTTATGTATATTTAAAAATACATTTCTACGAGGCACAATTTTGATTACTGATTTTGACCAGCATTCGTTGTCGGTGATTGTACTTTTTTTCCAAATTTATGCATACGAAGGCTTTTCTTGATAATGGTTAAAAATGTGAGATAGGTGGGAATGACTGATAAGTGAGTAAATAAATTTATAAAGAATCATGATTACAGTACCATTTTGCGCGATATAAATCGCATTATTATGAAAGTCAACATAAAGTTGATAATCTCTGTTTACGACATTCGTAATGGAATACATTATTTAAATAAATGGAAGAATTTTTAAATATACTCAAAAATTTTATAAAAATATTCTAGTTTATTGTACATTTTATTGTTTAGAAAGTTATCCCTCGCATAACAATTTCGGAAATTTAATCTATAATTTAAATAGCACAGAATTTTTTTAACCTTCAAAATTGTTTAAGCAAAGTGTATTCCTTCGGAAGTGTACTTTATTAATATTGAGTATAAACAAACAATTAAGCAGTTATATGGTTATTAGCAGTTAAAAGTAAACAGTTTAATACATACGTACTGTATTTTTCAGCGTAAAACATTGTCACAATTTGCAAAGTATTTAAAATCAGGTGAAAAAAATGTATTATTAACGTTATAAAGGATCTATTCTTATTTATGTCTGCATGTGTGAATTTTATGAAATACATGCATCAAGGCAGAGTTAAAAAATAATTCCATAATTTGAATTTAAAAATATGCGAATGGATGATATTTTAATTAATTAGTTAGCATTTCTTTAATTTAATCCTAATCTACTTGTTACACAATCATATTTACAGATATATATATATCGTAAGAACTTCAATATTCACACAGAATTTAACACTGTTTTTAAAAGACATTTTATTCTATACTGATTATTATTTCAATAAAGAATATTCCCGATCTGATCATTCCTTATTTGTTCTTTATTTTTTTTTCATTCAATATTTATATCCCTATCTGTTATTTACATACATCAGAAAGAGTATTGACAAATTCTGTGCTAAATAAAAACCGATAGTGTGTTTGTTAAAGATTATTCTACGTGCACGCTTATAATATTAAACAATAGTTGGTATAGTTTGTTTTATTCAATGTTTTATTGAATTGGGATAAGGAATAAAAAGTTTTGTCTCTTGTCCAAGTACTTTCTCTTAGTAACAAATTTTAGTATTTTCATGAAAATAATTACATTTTGATTTGCTATATTTTAGTTACATTGCTTTGTTAAACAAAGATTTATTTAAAGATAGGTAAAGCTTTATTTTATTTATTGATTTATTTATTATTATTTTAAGAACTACACCGTTATATTATTATTTTTAACGCAGTTAGAAAAGACTGCAAGCGAGTTAAATAGAATCAATTATTCAATGAATCCACAGAAATGATTAAATATATCGTTGCGAGTGATCAGAAAAAAACACAGAAAAATCGGATACAACCAGTATTTTCTTTTAACAAATACTTGAATTATTATAAAGGGATTAAAAAATGCGGATTTTTTAAACAAAATCCTGGTACTTAACCCCTTGAGGGAAGGTAATATGTTTATGAAACCATTTAGTCTCCTCAGTCCTATTGTCACATGGAAGCGACACAAAAAACACTCTTTAAATTAATTAAAATGATTCTAGAACTGTTAAAATTACATCTAGACATTTTAAATAGATGTTTTCATGTTAGAAGCACCGATTTATAGACTGAAGCATCTTTGGAGATGTTTTATAATAATTTTCAATCGGTTTTTGTAGTGCCACGTGGAATTTGTCTCAGGACTGAGGAAGTTAAATATAATTTCCAAAGGCCACATTGTCACCAGAATTTTGGTTTAAAAAATATTCATTAGATGCATGACGTATTGCTCTTTTTTCGTATTTACAAATAAAGTTGTTTTCAAATTCTGGCATCAGTCATTAATTTCAAAACTTCAGCAATGAAAAAACTCTGCGCTGCAAAGAATTAGCAGCTTTTTTCCCTTGTGCTTTAATCTGATCACTCGCTACCCTGTATATCGTATTACTGATTGAATATTCTATTGAAAGAGCTGTTTATATTAGTAACTCACTGAATTCTCGTATGATTATGATCTGAGGCAGTGACATAGGGGGGGTGTTTCCTTGAGTACGTGTCGTGTAAGTCATATACTATGATTTCGGATACTAACATTTTAGAACGGAAAGACGTGATTTATTTTATCAGAGACATTTCATTAGTTGGATAAGGCCATAAAAACCTTTCGAAAATGACGGTTGCTAACAACTTAGCTATTACTAGTAGTCTGACTTATACGACACCTTTTCATGGAAATACCCATGTGCAGATTGCCAAAATTTATAAGAAGCCAGTGGCTCTTAAACATAAATAATCCAGTAGCCAAATTGCGAAAGAAATGAGTAAATGCAATAGCGTTAATTTATGGTGGAAATACAGGAATTCAAGATAAAAAAATAATGTAAACATGTAAAAAAACTGAAGAAACATATATTACATCAAACGTGCATATTTCATAATCACAGAATTTTTTTAATTTTGACTATAATTTAAATATAATATAAATCTTAAGCTAAGAAGTCTGAAGCTAGAGTCAGAAAATTTGCTGTGATAGAGGTTAAAAAATATATATCTATAAGAATAAGCTATGTAATTATAGTACTGGGGAATTTAAGGAGAACAATGTTATTTATTTCCATTTTCTCATGCAAGAGTATATAAGAAAAAAAGACTGTCAATGTGTAAGAATATTTTATACTGTAATAAATCAAAATACAATTGAAAGATTTGTTTTTCAAGAACACAAAGAAACATTGCCTTTAAAAAAAACTTATCACAGAACGGTGATTCTGTCCGATTTTTCGGAAAATTTAACACATTCGATTCCGAAAATTCAGACATAAAAAATATCACAGGAAAATATATAAAAATCCGACAAATATTCCTCGAAAGAAAAAAATCAATTTTGTCAATAATTGAAAAAATCGCGAATATCAGCAGAAGATCGCAATAAAACCATTTTTTCAAATGATTGGGGGGGGGGGGAGGTTATTAATTTTGACAAATGTTCACATTAGAAAAAACGCTAATTTCATAAAAAGTTTAACAAAAAAGTGAATTTTATCAACAAAATTAAAAAAATCATTGCAAATTTTGTTTTCATATGAAACACTTCTAGTATTGTTAAAGGATTTTTACTGATAACTTGTAAGTGTAAAAGGATCATTCGATTGATCAAATGAAAGCAAACTTTTCTTTATAAGTTAATATACACTTGGACATCCTTATATAAAACATCTCATCACTCAATTACATGCTCTAAGATGTTTTTTCTGCAAGGATGCCACAGATGACCATTTTTTAACTCTAAATCGAACCCTTTTTTTAAAACAAAAATCTTTGAAATACCGTTTGACAGCATTTGCAAGAGACATATATTACAAACTTTTGTTTTATAAATATTAGCGCTTAAAATTGCAAAATTGTCACCTGTGGCAGCCCTGCTCAAGTTTGTAATTTAGTTTTATTTTCCTTACAATTCGGAAAATTATTGCTGCTCTCGATCGAGAATAGATATATCGGGAAATCGAGGCATATCTGAAATGTGCTAGGTATTAACGAAATTCATATATTTTATCAAATGTTAGTAAAATATAAGGTATATACAATCCTGTATTACATATACTAATTGCATCAAAGTAGATAAAATTTGGATTTTTAACATAATAAATTTTGAATGTAGCTTTGAAAATTAAACAAAATTATAATTTGATGATAGAAAGTGGAAAAATATTTTACAGTGTCCTTAATGCAGTGATGATAACATTTCATACATCCATTACACCTTTACACCTTGACAAAAAAAATATTTATAATAGAAAACAAAATTTTAAAAATTAAGCAGTTAAATAGTAACATTTAAAAAAATATATAATTAAGTTATATCAAAGAAATCATAATAAAAATATCCCATTTATTTTTACATATTAAGTGATATTTTAACATTATGTAGCGGAAACGTTTAAAAAAATATGTTATCCCATTATTACACCCTGCAATTTTATTTATTTATTTATTTATTTGTAACTTTAATTTTAATGAAAAAACCTCTTCATGTATATGGAAGCCAATAGATGGCACCACAACAAAAGTAGAAGTCAGCCCACAGAGTCTAAATCAACGAAAAAGCTGTCAAAATGAAAATCAAACTTACTGCATATAAATGTAAACGAAATTTTAAAACGTGATTTCAAAATATTTTAGAAAGCTTTAATACGCTTTTACAAATAATTTAAAAGCGGAATTGGATATTATGTAAATTATTATTTACCTCTCATATGTTAATATATGTTTTCCAGTAAGCTAGTCCTAACACGGCCTACTTCCATTAGACTAACATTTAGCTACGATCAATTCGCAGACTAGAATGGCTCGTACCGGACTGGTTACCTACACTTTTCTCATTTCACATTTTTTTATAAGTAGATAATGATATATTGCAATAAATTAACTGTATTTGTGAAGCATTTTTTAATCTTTATTCATGTTAAAATATTTGTGAAGTTTTTGAAAACCGAATTTATAATATTAAATCTTATTAACATTACAACATTGCACTATCAAGAAAATGACCTGATCGTACTTATGTATTTTTTAAAATAATTTTTAATGCAAAGATTTCCAGCTGAATAAATTTATGGTTTCATAAAAAGAAAATATTAAAATTGCCATATTCAATAAATTATGCTCATGGAAAAAAAAATCAATAACCGAAAAAACATCGCTACGTTCAAAATTAATAAAAAATGATATATTACTACATTCCGTTTGTCTTTTATCTAAAGCAAGGAACATGTGTTTTGTGAAATGTAATAATCAATCTACCTTGTTTATCATGACATCATATAATCATTCTTTTTTTTTCTCACCATAAGCTCATTATTCTTATGCAACGTTGGATGTAATTTCATTAAAACTTTTCATGATTGATCGAATAATAATTGTTAATGCGTTATTCTGAGAATTGCCATTATTTCATGCGTAATTTATATTAAGTTAAGGGCTGTTTTTCAAGCTCTTTTAGAGAGAGGAAACTTATTTACCCCTTGTCTTCATTATTCACATTTTTCTTACCAAAAGAATGTCAGCTTGCATGAATGATTATTTACCTGTTAACATTTTCAGATATATTGTTTTAGCAACAGTTTGTAAATGAAACAAATATGTATTAGTTCAAGTAATAGGATATTTTATCTGGGAAAATTACTGATAGTTCTGCGAATAGATTTATTTTGTTATTTTTTAATCGCTAAATTGAAATTATAACTTGCTAATAAAAAGTTCTCCCAGCAACTCCCCCCCCCATAAAAAATGGTTAAATGTCCCCCAAAATAATTTTTTTAATTCATTTTTTATTGTTTTAGAGAGAAAAGATCTAAAATTAAGATGTATTACATTATGACTTAGGGTGACAGGTAAAAAGCTCCAGCTGCATAATTTTTTATTTTCATAAAAACAAAATATTTAAATCACCATATTCAAAAAATTATGCTCATGGAAAAGTTTCAATAACCGAAATAATAAAAAAATAAAACCGAATCAATAAAAAGTGACATATTATTACATTCCGATTATCTATTATCTGAAGCAAGAAACATGCGTTTTGTGAAATATAATAATGAATCTACATTGTTTATCATAACATCATAGTCATTCTTTTTTTTTCTCTCTCATCATAAACTCATAAGTCTTATCCAATGTTGGAAGTAATTTCAGTAAAGCTTTTGATGATTGATAGGATCGTAATTGTTAATGCGTTATTCGGAGAATTGCCAATATTTCATGCTTTATTTATATTATGTTAAGAGCTGTTTTTCAAGCTGTTTTAGAGTGAGGAAATTTATTAACTGCTTGTCTTCATTATTCACATTTTTATTAGCAAAAAAAGTCAACTTGCATGAATGATTATTTGCCTCTTAACATTTTCAGATGTATCGTTTTAGCAAAAGTTTGGAAATGGAACAAATATATATTAATCCGGGGAAGAGGGGATTTTACTTGGCCAAATTAATGCTGGTTCTAGAAATCAATTTACATTACGTTTTATGAATCATTAAATCGATATTTATAATTTGCTATAAAGAATTTCTCCCAGCACCCCCCCCCATACTTCCCCGAAACAAAAAAGATAAAATGTACCCCCAAAAAAGTCTTTTTTAGAGGAAAAATATCGAAAAATTTCGAAGGTAATTTAAAAAATAATAATAAAATACATGACATTATGACTTAGGTTGGCATGAAAAAAATTCCTGCGAAATAAATTTATGTTGTCATAAATCAAAATATTTAAATCGCCATGTTCAATAAATTATCCTGATGAAAAAATTCCAATAACCGAACTAATACCTCCGCGTTCAACATTAATAAAAAATGAAATATTATTACACTCCGTTTGCCTTTTATTTAAATCAAGAAATATGCGCTTTTTTAAATATAATAATCAATCTACCGTGTGTATCATGACATAATAATCATTCTTTTTTTTCACTCATCATTATCTCATAATTCTTATCCATCGTTGGATGTAATTTCAGTAAAACTTTTCATGATTGATAGAAACATAATTGTTAATGCGTTATTCGGATAATTCCCAATATTTCATGTGTTATTTATATTAGGTTACAGGCTGTTTTTTAAACTCTTTTAAAGTGAGGAAACTTATTCACTGCTTGTCTTCATTATTCACATTTTTCTTAACAAAAGGATATCAGCTGTCATGAATGATTATTTACCTGTTAACATTTTCAGATATATTGTTTTAGAAACAGTTTATCATTACATAATAATCTTTCTTTTTTTTCTCTCAGCATAAACTCATTATTTTTATGCATAGTTGGATGTAATTCCTGAATTGGATGTAATTCATGATTGATAGAATCATAATTGTTAATGCGTTATTCTGATAATTGCCAATAGTTTATGTATTATTTATATTATGTTAAGAGCTGTTTTTCAAGCTGTTTTATAGTGAGGAAATATAATTACCTCTTGTTGGCATTATTCACATTTTTCTTATCAAAAGTACGTCAGCTTGAATAAATGATTATCTGAATTTGCAATTTCTCACAAAAATTTCTTTAAGAAAATTATCTCCCAAAGAAGATTATTATAATTGTTATTTTTTTATTCTTTTAGGGGGAAAGTATAAAGAAATTCAGAAAGTAGACAAAATTAGTGACAAGTAAGATGAGTGACGTTATGACGTATGATAAAAGGAAATGAGTGAGCCTGTCTCTCAACATTCTCCGCAATGCTTTATGCACTAAATTACATTCTTCTGCTTAACCCTTTATCTACCGAATTATGAATTCGTAAAAATTTTACTTTCTAAAGCATTTTACACAAATTGTTTAAACTAAATTAAAAGATTAATATACTCATTAAAAAAATATTTGAAGGATTTTAGAAGGATGGAAGGATTTAGATGAATTAATTAAATTTGAATTTACAGAGATTTTGTGCAATTTTTATTACCCCACTCAAATCTTTATTTTTAATTTTTTTTAGTATTTTGTAGAGTTCTAAAATGCACAACTATGATGTATTTACAATATAAATATAGAAATATTTCCGCATTGAAAAATCCCCACCCCCCTTTTTCAGCGTCAATAAAGCTGAAAAGATCAAAGGTAAAAGAAATCATCCTTTAAAAATATTTTTGTTTTGTGTAACCAATGATACTTTTGAAAAGAGATAAACTAATGTATCTGTAATTTATTCTATACAGTATTACAACCTTTTGACGTATTAAAAGAATTTTAAAATAAATAATTTTAATGGTACTTATAAGTACCGTCGATAGATATAAGGTTAACCACTGAGATCACTTACGTTCGCTCTACCTTTAACCCTCCAAACTTTCCCTGTGAGGCTTTCTTTATACTTTTTAGGGGGATCACCCACCCGAGGCACCCACCAAAAATTTGGCATAGGTGTTTAATGCTCGGAGAGGCACTGGATTGTAATATATAAATTCTCGGCAAAATTTCTCTTATCTCCCCCGCCCCTTCCGGTACATTTTGGTAAAAAGCCTCAAAAGATTTTATTTAAAAATAAAATATTTTTTATTGTTTTAGGTTTGTTGTATTTATGGCAGCCAATTATTAGCATAGGGGATATAGGCCCTAAGGGGAGGAGGGATGTCCTCCATGGATGTCTTTCTCATGGGAACCTTATACGTATTTACGCATGGAAATCCAAAGTTCGAAGAAAAACACGGAAAACTCGGAACTATTAGGCCGCGATTGGATTTCGAACGAAGCAACTGCTGTTAATCAGCTTCGAGGGCAGAACCTCACAGTTACCAGTGAGGTTATTGTTTTAGTGAAAAAGAGTCTAAAATCTTATAAATTAGAAAAGATGTGCAACTATTAAGAAATATGAAATTATAATTTACTATAAACAAAGAGGGGGACGTTTGGTGGAACAAGTACCGCGGCGCTGCGTATACTAGTTGCGCATTTCCAAATAACAACTCATGTTAATTTACATTCGTTTTCCCTTCTTCAATTCAATTTTTCCTTATTAATGGAAAGTTTCGAAGCAAAATAACAAAAACTAGTAAAAAATAATGGCAAATATTAGTCTTCTTCCGATTTCTAACTATTATTCTAACTATCTAGGACTCGTCCAACATTAGAAGCACCAAGCAGTCTCTCTAATTAAAAGTGGCAGTAGAAGTCAAATTGAGTATTCAACGAATTAAACACATATCTTAAGTTATAAACCTTTTGTTCTACTTCATACAGGGCTCTTACGACTAGCAGATTCTTCCGACCAATAATTTTTTTTATTCGAGTACTTTCTTACAGAAAATTGTTATTAATAAGGCGAAAATTAACCTAGATTCATTTTTCTGTGAAAAATACTGACATTTCCCCAAGAAAAATCATTAAAGCGTATGAACATTGTTTAAATTGTTGCTTTTAAGTTTTAATTTCTTTTAATTATATCTAATATGTGCTCCTTCAAAAAAAAGCTTCATTTTATATTAAAAATAAAAATAGAAAACATTGTGATAAAATTTTACTAACCTTTAATAAAACATATTTTATTGCTAATCGTAATTTTTATACAACGCAATATTTTTAATACTGGAAATGAATTTTCACATACATAATAAGACAGTTTTCATATGGATTAGTTCTTTCGATGTGTTCACAAAATCCAATCTGACACTGACGTTTTTTCTTTCTTTGTCTAGTTACTAATATTGGAAATTTCTTAAGGCAATCTTCAACGGGTTTTTCTGTTCAAAAAAGAGCTGGCTTAAATTTTCTGCTAATTTAAATTTAAAGCTAGGGCTTGAAATATTCTTACTGATCAAGGGATTTAATTCTGCTATATCTAGCACATTATATAATACATCGAATTGGCAACTACGTGAACGACCCCGAATACAGTTTCACATTATGTACTTCACCTTTGCTTTTATGTACGCATTTTACTGTTTCTGAGCGTTTCTTCTTATTTTGTAATTTATCATTTAAACTTGAATGCAAGGTGCTGAGTAGCAGCATATTTTTTTATTTTTACCTTAATAGGCCGTAAGAGTAGCTCATCTGTTCTGTAGTAAATTATTTTGATACAGCTTTGTCATCGGTAGATTTGTCATTGGTGTAATTTTAGTGTGTCACAAAACCTGTTTCTTTCCTTTCTTTCTTTTTTTCTTTTTAAATCTTTCAGCCAATGATAGTGAAGAAAAATAAATGTTTGCTTTCACATTTTAACAAATATTCAGATAAGGGTTAAGAAAAGGCATTGCTACACGATATTTTCAGGAAGGATTTCAATTTCTCTTCTCGATTTACCCTTTTTCAAAATATTTATAATCATTGCAAAAAACTTTCGAGCCTATATCAACTAGCATCCGAAAACTTATTTCGAATAAGTCTGGTTTTTTTTTCTCGCGTACTGTATAAACTGACATCTGACTTATTTTTGCAATTATTTTAAATATTTTGAAAAAAGGGAAATAGAGAAGTGAGACTGAAAGTCTTCCTGTAAATATCGTGTAGAAATGTCTTTTCTAACCCCCTATCAGAATACTCGTTGAAATGTGGAAGCGGACATCTATTTTTCCTCTTTATCATCGGCTGAAAGATAAAAAAAAAGGAACTAATTGCTCATAAACAATTAGATTTTCTCCTGATTTACAGGAAATAGGATACTTTTCTATAACTTTATCCAAATATCAAAAACATAGCAGAATTAATAATTTCTAAACTTGCAGTCCTAATTGCGTTCAAGTAAGATCTTAGATATTTCATTATGTTTTGAAATCGACATTATTCTTTGAAGAAAAGAAGGACCCCATGTACTATTTTACAGTAAATTGGTAATTTGTATCATTGCAAATATTTGCTTTTCTTGAAAGAAAAAAAAGAAAAAAATAAACACACCAATATTTTTCAAAGATATTTCCTAGTCTAAATTATTGTTCGTCTATAAAGACCCTAGAAATCTTTTAAATGCTACTTTTACTTCCATAATTTTTTTTTTCATATGGCGTAATATGGATTTATCAATAATCTTCAAAAAACTGGACGCGTTGTCCCTGTGTCATCTCTTTGCATTTATGGCAATAGATCCGGTATTTCATTTAGAAAATTATGTGCTCCATATTTCTTAGCTGAATTCCTCCCCCTCACAAACAAAAAAAGCATGAAGGAGAAATATAAAAAGCGTATTTTCTTTTTCTAGTATTTTACTTACATTAATTTTTAAAAGTGCAATCGCGAAAATAACATAGAACATAGAAACATTTAAACATAGAACATTAAACATAAAACATTAAACATAAAACATTTAAACATAGAACAGTAAAATGCCGTTGCATCAAATCATTGTGGGCACTGATTTAAATCGCAATAAAAAAAATCTCGTTAAAGTGAAAATTTTTTAATGAAATAGGAGTATAGAATTGTTTAAAGCAATCCAAATAATCATTAGACTAAAAAAAATTCTTTGAGGTGGCATACCTTCTAATCAGATTATGTTGTAAATAAAACATGTTTAAAAGTTTCCTTAGCTAATAATTAAACATTCCTTATATTTTCTATTAATCAAGAATACTTAATACTTTTCCTGAATATTAATAATAAAAAAATAACGCTTTTAGGAAATTTCTCGATCTTATTTAAATAACTCATATTATCTTATAGATGCACTGTAGAATGATTAATAGTTTTCTTTAAGCTAATGCATCGTTCGAACTTGCTAAAATTCACTTTGACGTTTCTCAATGCAAAGAAATTTTATAAAAGATGAGACAGAAAGACTGATGAGTTATCTGATAGCCTCTTATACTGAAATGACATGATTTTATTGATAAATAATATTTCATTTTATTGAGATGAACAAATCAATCGTTGACACCCAAGAGATAGAATTTCTGTAAAGTATTCAGTAAGGACTATTTTGAAATGCATATTTACGAAGTCATGTGCTCACAAGTTTCAGAATTTACATGTTGTCACAACTGGAATTCAGAATAATTTTATTTTGTATTTTATACTGTTAGTCACCGATTTATGAGGTGGAACTCAGCGTATTAAAGTATTCGCATTACATAGAAACGTATTATGCTTATATACATATATCGTGATGAACGAATACGTACTGACTTAAAATACGTATCCCATCGGGAGCATTAAAGAAAATCAAAGGCATTGTTACAAACATTCTATAAGAAAACATTTATAGATTCTTTTATTTTAAAATATTCTTAGAAGTAGAATCGTGCAAATGTTTAAAAAGAGTACATTAAAATGTCGTTGAAATGAATATCTGTGGGGCACTGGTTTGAATCCCTAAAAAAGAGGAAAACACTCTTTAAAATAACTATTTTTATAATGATATATATTTTTATAATGGTGTAGGTTTTTTCAGAAAATCTGAAAATTTTTTCATTAAACTGAAAAAAATTAAAGTGACATACGTTTTAACGAGATTTTGCTGTATATAAGATCTGTTTAAAAGTTTCTTTATTTAAGAATTTAACATTGCTTATATTTTCTATTGTTCAAGAATACTTGATACTTTTTCTGCATTAAAAATGCTATTGGGAAATTTCTGAATCTCATTTATATTTCTCATATTATCTAATAGATGCATTGTAGAATTATTAATAGGAATCGTGAAGTTAATGTATTTTTCGAACTTGCTAAAATTCGCTTTGACGTTTCCAAATGCAAAGAAATTTTATAAAAGATGAGACTATGAATTTCAGACAGAAAGATTGCTGAGTTATCTGATTGCCTCTTATAATGAAATGCCATGATTTCATTGATAAATAACCTTTTATTTTATTGAGATGCATAAATCATTCGTTGAATCCCAAGATATAAGTTTTCTGTAAGGTTTTGAGTAAGGAACTGCTATGATTAAATGTATATTTACGAAGTGTTCATGGATTATAGAATATGTATTTGGTTGGAATTCAGAATAAGTTTGTTACAGATTTTTAAAAAAAAAATATATACTAATTTAAATCATCTATATATTTAAATGACCGGGCTGTATTTTCAGTCCTGAGCTTTCTACTGTACCAATTTTGATAATAATATTTTTCTTTTATGAAAGCTTTTTATATGTATTTATTTCCTCTATAGCTTTTTTTTTTAATTATTTCCATTTTTAAATTTTGTTTTTAAGTATAAAAGATTTTTCATGAATTTTCAGCAAAACAGTTGCAATCAATTTACTTCCATTTTGGCTGGGAATACAAAAATAATAAAAAAAGAAATTTAGTCGCACGACTTTTTGAACTTATGTTTTAATTTGCGTGTCGAATGTCTGTAAAAATCTTTATACACGAGTACTTTATTTTGATAAACGAATAAAAATTAGCAATTCCTTTTACGTCACTATAATATTGCTTATTGGGCTTATTTTAACTTTATGCAAAATTAAAGGAAATGAACTAAATGCTCAGAACCTGGAAATATCCTTTCAGGTGAAGAAATAGAAGGCATTTTTTAACTGTGTGTTGCGTTCTAGAGATAGACCACTGTTGTTGAATAATAATAAATGTTGATTATTTATAAGTTTAAAGAAAGCTATACTGAATTATTTTTACAGTTATTTAAATAAGAATTCAAAACCCACAATTGAACAAACGGCAGTTTCCTATTTCAAATCAGTCAATTATTGTTCCAGTTCAAATTTAATTTCAATTATATTTAAACTCAATTTACTCCAAATCGAATTTTTGTCACATGTATCCCTTGGCTTCTGATGTCGACAATTCTTAGGCGTTAAGTCGTTCAAAAGTTTAAACAAAGTTTAGAAAAATGTTGTTGCAAAACGTCACTGTGGGGCTTAATTTATATCGCTATAAAAAAAAAAAATCTCGTTAAAGTGAATATTTTTATAACGAAATATTATTATAGGTATTTTTAGATCAATCCAAATAATAATGATTAAATTGTAAAAAAAAAAAATAAAGTGGCATTCGTTGTAACAAGATTCTGTAATATAAAAGATGTGCTTAATATTTCTTCATTTAAGAATTAAACATTCTTTATATATTTTTCTGTTAGTCAAGAAAGATTTATTCTTCATCTGCCTTCAAGAAAATGCTATTTGGAAATTTCTAGATATAATTTTAATTATTCATGTTATTTGATAGATGCACTGTAGAATCATTAATAATTACTTTGAAGTTAATGTATCTCTCAAAAATAATCACTTTGACGTTTCGAAATGCAAAGAAATTTTTAAAAAGATAAGACTATCAATTTCAGACAGAAATACTGACGAGTTATCTGATAGCCTTTTATAATGAAATGACATTATTCTATTGATAAATAACCTTTAATTTTATTGAGATGCCTAAATCATTCGTTGACTCCCAAGAGATAAGGATTCTTTAAAGTATTCAGTAAGGAATTGCTATGTTGAAATGCATATTTACGAAGTCGTATGTTCATGTGATTAAGAGTTTATTTCTGGTCACCAATGGAATTCAGAACAATTTTGTTACAAATAAAATATATATATATATATATATATACAAATTATATTAACTTAAAGGATATTATTATTAAATATCAATTAAAAATGAAATAATTCAATAACTTAAACTGTAAAAATGTAAAGCATTTAACTCTTATAAAACTATACAAAACTTTACTTTTTTAATGACATCAACCTTAAATAAAAAAATATATTTTTAGGTATATAAATATAAATATGTATATATATTAGCAAATTAGCATAAAGTTCAAATTTATACTGTCAGTCAATAGTTACTGAGGTGGAGCACCACGTGTCAAGGTATTTGTATTTCATAAAAACGTATTATACATAAATAGTAATGCATTAAATACGTGTTTATCTAAAATAAGTATCCCATAGGGAGAACTAAAATAAACCACAAGCCATTGTTATAAACATTTTATAAGGAAACATTAATAGTTATTTTTCTTATATTAATTTATAGAAGTGGAATAGTGTAAGTGTTTAAACACAGTACAGTAAAATGTCAATGCAACGAATCTCCATTGAGCATTGACTAAAATCGCTATAAAAAACTCCTTAAAGTGAATGTTTTTATAATGAAATAGGAGCATAGATTTTTTTAAAACAATTCAAATAATATTCATTAAACTAAAAAGAAAAATCTTTAAAGTGACATATATTGTAACGAGATTCTGTTGTATATAAAATGTGTTTAAAAGTTCCTTTATTTAAGAATTAAACATCGCTTATATTTTCCATTTTTCTGCATTGAAAATGCTATGAGGAAATTTCTAAATCTCATTTATGTTACTCATATTATCTGACAGATGCATTGTAGAATGATTAGTAATTCGAAATGCAAAAAAAAAAAAAAAAAAAAAAAAAAAAATACAGTAGATGAGACTATCGATTTCAGACAGAAAGTCTGATGATTATCTGAGAGCTTCTTATAACGAAATGACATGATTCTATTGATAAATAAACTTTCATTTTATTCAGATGCATAAATCAATTGTGGACTCCAAAGAAATAAGATTTCTCTAAAGTAATCAGGAATAAATTGCTATTTTGAAATGTATATTTACGAAGTCATGTGTTTATGAGTTCCAGAATTTGTATGTGGTCACTACTGGAATTCAGAATAATTATATATTGTATTTTATACTGTTAGCCACAAATTACTGAGGTAGAATCTAGCAATGGAGTATTCGTATTATATAGAAAAGTATTATTTTTATATACGTATATCAAAAAGAACTGCATACGTGCTGATGTAAAAGTTCTACCCCATTTTCATAATGCATTATTACAAACATTCTATTAGAAAACATTTATAGACATTTTACTTATAAATATTTTTAGAAGTGGAATCGTCAAAATGTTTAAACATAGTACAGTAAAATGCTTTTGCAACGAATTTCTAAGTGGAACTGATTTAAATCGCTATTTAAAAAAGTAAGTAAATAAAAAAACCTTGTTAAAATGATTATTTTTATAATGAAGTAGGTCATAGTTTTTTTCTAAACAATTACAAATAATATTAATTAAACTGAAAAATCTTTAAAGTGAGATATGTTGTAAAAAAATTCTAAGGTATATAAAATTTGCTTAAAAAGTTTCTTTGTTTCTTTAGAATGAAACATCGCTTATATTTTCTATTATTCAAGAATATTTTACACTTTTTTCTGCGCTTAAAAATGCTATTAGGAAATTTCTGTATCTCATTTACATTAGTCATATCATCTGACAGGTGCACTGTAGAATGATTAATAAATATCTTGAAGCTAATGTATCTTTCGATCTTGCTAAAATTCCATTTGACATTTCAAAATGCTAAGAAATGTTATAAAAGATGAGACTATCGATTTCAGACAAAAAGACTGATGAGTTATCTGATAGCCTCTTATAACGAAATGATATGATTCTATAGATAAATGACCTTTCATTTTATTGAGATGCATAAATCATTTGTTGACTCCTAAGAGATACGATGTCTGTAAAGCACTCAGTATGGAATTTCTATTTTAAAATGTATGTTTACGACGTCATGTGTTCCTGAGTTTCAGAATTTGTATGTGTCCACCAATAGAATTCAAATTAATTTTATTTTGTATTTTATACTATTACTCACTGGTTACTGAAGTGGAACCCAGTGTATTAAGGTATTCGTATTCCATAGAAAAGTATTAAGCGTAGATACGTATATCATAATGAACTGAATGCGTACTGATTTAAAATACAGAGCACTAAAATAAACCGTAAGACATTGTCATAAACATTGTACAAGGAAACAATTACAAGGTTTTTTTTTTTTTTTCTTACTTTAATTCTTACTTTGGAATCGTGAAATACTTAGACGTAGTACAGTAAAATGGCGTTGCAAGGGATCTCTGTGATTTAAAGCGCAATAAAAATCTCGTTAAAGTGCATATTTTTATTAAAAAAAAATAGAGCTATAATTTTTTTAAAGCAATTCAAATAATTTTCATTACGCTAAAAAATTTTAAAGTGACTTATGTTGTAAAAAGGTTCTGCTGTATATAAAATGTGCTTTAAAACTTCTTTATTTATCAAATAATCATTGCTTATATTTTCTACTAATTAAGAATACTTTATAATTTCCTGTATTAAAAAACCGCTTTTATGAAATTTCTGGATCGTATTTACATTATTCATACTATCTGTTAGATGCACTTTAGAATGATTAATAGATATTTTGAAGCTAATGTATCTTTCGAGCTTGCTAAAATTTACTTTGACGTATCGAAATGCAAAAAAAAAAAAAAAAAAATATATATATATATAATAGATGAGACTATCGATTTCAGACAGAGAGTCTGAGTTATCTGATAGCCTCTTATAACGAAATGATATGATTCTATACATAAATGTCCTTTCATTTTATTGAGATGCATAAATCATTTGTTGACTCCTAAGAGGTCAGATGTCTGTGAAGCACTCAGTAATGAATTACTATTTTAAAATATATGTTTACGAAGTCACATGTTCCTGAGTTTCAGAATTTGTATGTGGCCTCCAATGGAATTCAATAGAATTTTATTTTGTATTTTATCATTTTACTCACCGGTTACTGAAGTGGAATCCAATCTATTAAGATACTCGTATTAGAAAAGTATTATGCGTATATACGTACATCGTGATGAACTGAATATTTACTTATTTAAAATACAGAGCACCAAAAGAAACAGTAAGGCATTGCCATAAACATTGTACAAGGAAACATTTACAGTTTTTTTTAACTTACATTAATTCTTAGTAGTGGAATCGTGAAATCGTTAAACATGGTACAGTAAAATGACGTTGCTGGGAATCTTTGTAAGGTATTGATTTAAAGCGCTATAAAAATCTCGTTAAATAAAATATTTATAATAAAATAGAGATATAAGTTTTTTTTAAAGGAATCCAAATAATTTTGATTAAGCAATGAAATCTTTAAAGTAAATTATAATGTAACAAGATTCTGCTGTATATAAAATGTGCTTCAAAACTTCTTTATTTAAGAAATAAAAATTGCTAGTATTTTCTACTAATCAAAAATACTTTATAATTTTCCTGCATTAAAAAACCGCTTTCGTGAAATTTCTCGATTTTATTTAAATTACTCATTTTATCTGTTAGATGCGCTATAGAATGACTAATAGATATTTTAAAGCTAATGTATCTTTCGAGCTTGCTAAAATGCACTTTGACGTTTCAAAATGCGAAGGAATTTTATAAAAGATGAGACTATCGATTTCAGACAGAAAGATGATGAGTTATCTGATAGCCTCTTATAATGAAATGACATGATTCTATTAATATTTAACCTTTCATTTTATTGAGATGGATAAATCATTCTTTGATTCCCAAGAGATAAGATTTCTCTGAAATATTTATTAAGAAATTGCTCTGTTGAAATGTATACCGTATTTACTGGTGTATACCGCGCACGCGTTTATAACGCTCACCCCGTACTTTACAAGAAAAATGGCGAATTTTTTAAATCTCGTATATAACGTGCACTGTTTATTTCATAAGCTAATGAAGAAATATTAAATGAATTTCAGTAAAGAATGTCGAAACGAACATTTCATGATGCCAGAAAACTAGGCGAAAATGCAATTTTAGACTTCGGGGAGTAAGTGTATGACAAGAAATAGGAGTGAGTGACTGTAATGAGAATTGTTAATTAGCATTGAGATATCGTTACTAGCTCTGTTGTATAAAACTTTGCAAGTAATTAAATAAAGATGCAATAATACCTCAATTAAGTAAGTTTTTCCGAGTGACTATGTTTTCATTGAATAATTTCTTATTTCATATGTATATCATGGGATTACATCTAACAATAAAAAAAAATATTCCATGTATAATGCGCACCTAGGAATTTTGCCCTAACTTTTTGAAAAAAAAGTGCGCGTTATACACCAGTAAATACGGTATTTACGAAGTTATGATTTCATGAGATTCAGAATTTGTATGTGATCATCAATGAAATTTAGAATAATTTTGGTACAAAAAATAATTTAAATTAAGTCTAAATTTCTTTATAATAATTATATTTAAATTATATTTATACATAAAAAATTAAATTATATTATTATTATGTGTAGATTAAAAATGAATTAAATAAATAAGTTAAATTCTATATAAATGTAAAGTAAATAAATTCCACAAAACTGTTATTGTTAATAACATCAAGCTTAAATTAAAAAGTATCTTTTTAAGTATTTAAACGGAAAACAAAGAAGTTCTAATTAAAAAATATTTTCAAAATGGTCATATCTAAGATAAAAATTTTTAATTCTAATTATAAATGTTACAGTCAAGGTTCATTATCAATGTTGTTAAAAACGCGAATCGAAATTTGTACAGAGTTGTTGAAATTTCTACAGAAATCTTTGACTCCGAAGAGATAAGATTTCTGTATAAGAGATAAGATTTTCTGTTTCCAAGAGATAAGTATTCATTAAGGAATTGCTATTTTGAAATGTATATTTAAAAAGTCATGTTTTCATAAGTTTCAGAATTTGTATGTTGTCACAAATGAAATTCAGAATAATTTTATTTTGTATTTTATACAGTTGGTCACCGACTTATGAAGTGGAAAGCGTATTAAGGTATTCTTATTACATAGAAACGTATTATGCTTACAAACATACATCCTGATGAACGAATACGTACTGACTTAAAATACGTATCCCATCGGGAGCACTAAAGTAAATCATAAGGCATTGTTACAAACATTCTAAAAGAAAACATTTATATATTTTTTTTTCAAAGATTCATAGAAGTAGAATCGTGCAAATGTTTAAAAACAACACATTAAAAAGGCGCTGCAACGAATCTCTGTAGGGCACTGGATTAAATCCCCCTCAAAAAGAAAAAAAACACTCATTACAGTAATAATTTTTATAATGTAATAGGGTATAATTTTTTTCAGACCATCCAAACAATACTCATTAAACTGAAAAAATAATTAAGTGACATATGCTGTAACAAGATTCTTCTGTATATAAAATCTGTTTAATTTTTTTTTTATTTAAGAATTTAACATTGCGTATATTTTCTATTATTCAAGAATACTTGATTCTTTTCTACATTAAAAAATGCTATTGGGAAATTTCTGTTTCTCTTTTATATTACTCATATTATCTAATAGATTCACTGTAAAATGATTAATAGAAAACGTGTCGAAATGCAAAGAAATTTTATAAAAGATGAGACTATCGATTTGAGATAGAAAGACTGATGAGTTATCTGATAATCTCTTATAATGAAATGACATGATGATTCTATTGAAAAATGACCTTTTATTTTATTCAGATGCATAAAACATTCGTTGACTCCCAAGACATTACTGTGAACTATTCAGTAAGGAATTGCTATTTTGAAATGTATATTTAGGAAGCCATGTGTTCATGAGGTTCAGAATCAGTATGTGGTCAACAATGGAATTAACAATAATTTTATTTTGTATTTTATGCTGTTAGTCAACAGTTACTGAGGTGGAACGCAGCGTATTAAAGTATTCGTATATCACAGAAACGTATTATGCGTCTATACGTATATCGTGATGAACTAAATACGTACTGATTTAAAATAATCCAGTCGGGAGCACTATATTAAAACATAAGGCATTGTTATACACATTTTAAAAGAAAACATTACTAGTTTTTTCCCCTTTTCTTACATTAATTCTTAAAAGCGGTATCGTGCAAATGTTTAAATATAGTAGAGTAAAATGTTGTTCCATTGAATCTCTGTGAGGTATTTAAATTGCTGTAAAGAAAAAGTCGTTAAATTGAGTATTTCTATAATGAAATAGGGCTATGGGCTTTTTAAAAACAAATCCAAATAAGGAAAAAACGCCGAAACCACTGGCGATAATTTATAAATAAAACAATACACTTTGTAAAAAATCAATTAAAAAAAACAGGACGCATTTCGAGCTAAAACTCTTGCAGCTTGTCATGAGCTGAAACATACACGTTTCCGTAAGGAAACAATGTCAGAGATGTCATTACCACCTTACGGACACATGTATGGTGTTCTATGATATTGGCCCGTTACAGACACGTGTATGCGTTAGCTGATGAAAAGCTGTTATTGTTTTAGCTCAAAACACATTCCGCTTTGTTTTTTTTATTTTTTGGTGATTTTTACAAAGTGTATTATATTACTTGTTTAATCCATATAATATTAATTAAACTGAAAACTTCTTTTAAGTGACATACGTTATAATGACATTTTGCCGTACATAAAATGTGATTAAAATTTCTTCATTTAGGAATTAAACATTATATTTTCTAATAGTCAAGAAAACTTGATATTTTTTTCAGCCTTTAAAAAATGCTATTGAAAAAAATTTCCGGATCTCATTCATATTACTCATGTTATCTGATAGATGCATTGTAACGAATGATTAATAATTGAAGCTAATAAATCTTTCGAACTTGCTAAAATTCACTTTGACATTTCGAAATGCGAAGCAATTTATTGATAAATAACCGTTCATTTTATTGAGATTCATAAATCTTTCTTTGACTCCCAAGAGGTAAGATGTCTGTAAAGTACACAGTAATGAATTGGTATTTCGAAATGTGTTGTTTACGAAATCATGTGTTCATGAAATTCAGAATTTGTAAGTGGTCCCCAATGAAATTCAAAATGATTTTATATTGTATTTTATACAGTTAGTCACCAGTTACTGAGGTGGAGCCCATCGTATTAAAGTATTCGCATTTCATCGAAACGCAATATGTGTATATAATTATATCATGATGTAGTAAGATATCATATAATCATAAGTATATCAATCGTATTAAGTTATTCGCATTGTATCAATATGCATTATGCGTATATAAGTATATCCTGATGTAGTAGTATATCATATAATCATACGTATATAGAGTTGCAAAAAGTCGGTTTATTCCCGGGTTTATTTCCAATAGACCAGGTTTATTCCCAGGTTTATTCCCAAAAAACCGAATTATTCCAAAAAATCCCGGTTTTTTTTCAGATTTATTCCTAAATACCCGGTTTATTCCCGGGTTTAAACCGGGTTTTTTCTAACCTTTGCAACGCTATACGTATATCATCCTCTTATAATGAAGTGAATACATACTATTTTAAAATACGTATATCACAGAGAGCACAAAAAGTATACCGTAAGGCATGCTTATAAACATTGTATAGGAAAACATTTATATATTTTTTTTCTTACAATAATTCTTAGAAGTAGAATCATGTAAATATTTAAAATTGTACAATAAGATGTCGTTGTAATGAATCTCTATGAGTCACTGATATAAATCACTATAAAAAAACCCTTTAAAGTGAAAATGATTATAATAAAATATGGGTATAGCTTTGTTTAAACAATTCAAATAACTCATTAAACTAAACAAATCTTTAAAGTGACATTTGTTGTAACAAGATTCAGCTCTACATAAAATGTGCTTAAAAAATTCTTTATTTAATAATTAAAATTTGCTTTTATTTTCTATAAGTCAAGGATCCTTGAAACCTTTTTTCTGCATTTAAAAGAAAACGTTATTGGAAAATTTGTAGATCTCATTTGCGTTACTCATATTATCTCAAAGATGCACTGTAGCATGATTAATAGTTAACTTGAAGGTAATATATCTCTTGAACTTGCAAAATAACACTTTGACGTTTCGAAATGCAAAGACATTTTATAATAGATGAGACTATCGATTTCAGACAGAAAGACTGATGAGTTATTTAATAGCCTTTTATAATGAAATGGCATGATTCTATTAATAAATGACCTTTCATTTTATTGAGATGCATAAATAATTCGCTGACTCCCAAGAGATAAGATTTCCTTAAAGTATTCAGTAAGGAATTGCTATTTTGAAATGTATATGTACGAAGTCATGTGTTCATACATTTTAGTATTTGTATGTGGCCACAAATGGAATTTAGAATAATTTTATACTGTATTTTAATAGTTAGTCTTCCGTCAGGTGGAGACCATCGTATTAAGGCATTCTCATTTCACGGAAACGCATTATGCTTTCATACTTATATCATAATGAACTGAATGCGTTCTGATTTATATACGTATATAGTCGGAAGCACTAAAATAAACATTAAAACACTGTTAGGAACATTGTACAAGAAAACATGAATAGTTTTTTTTACTTGAATTTTTTCTTAGGGCTGGAATCGTGCATATGTTTTAACATAGAACAATAAAATGTCGTTGCAACCAATCACTGGAGGGCATTGAATTAAATCGCTATATAAAAAGAAAAAAATCGTTAAAGTGAATATTTTTCCAATGAAATAGGTGTACAGTATTTTTTAAACGAATCTAAATAATGAAAAATGATCGAAAACACTGCCTATAATAAATAAATAAATAATATACTTTGTAAAAATCACCATAAAATAAAAAACAATAATCGTGCTAAAACAATAACAGCTCGTCATCAGTTACAGCATACACATGTCCGTAATCCGACAATGTCAAAGATGACCTGCTTTTTTATTTTATAGTGTATTTTACAAAGTTTATTAATTTATTTATTAAATCCAAACAACATTCTTTAAACTGAAAAAAAATCTTTGAAAAAAAGTGACATACCTTGTATAGTTAGACTCTACTGTACATAAAATGAGCTTTAAAATTTTTCTGATAAGAATTAAAAATTGCTTATATTTTCTATTTGTCAATAATACTTGATAATATTTAAAAAACGCTATTAGAAAATTTCTAATTTTCATTTACATTACTTATATTATATGATCGATGCACTGCAGAATGATTAATAGGTATCTTGAAGCTAATGTATCATTCGAACTTGCTAAAATTCACTCTGACGTTTCGAAATGCAAAGAAATTTTATAAAAGATGAGACTATCGGTTTCACGCAGAAAGACTGATGAGTTATCTGATAGCCTCATATAACGAAATGAATTCTATTGATAAATAACCTTTCATTTTATTGAGATGCATAAATCATTCGTTGACTCCCAAGAGATAAGATGTCTGTAGAGTATTCAGGAAGGAACTGCAATGTTGAATTGTATATGTACGAAGTCATGTGTTCATCAGTTTCAGAATTTGTATGTGGTCACCAAAAGGAATTCAGAATAATTTTGTTACAGATTTAAAAAAAAATACATATCATATTAATTTAAAATACATTGTTATTAAATATCAATCATAAATAAAATAAGCGAATAACTTAAATTCTATAGAATGTATAATAATTAAGTCATACAAAGCTGTACAAAACTTTATTTTAATAATATATCAAGCTTAAATAAAATATATAACTCAAAAAAGAAATAAATTCAAATTATAAAAATGCATTCTAAATGGCCCTATCTAAGATAGAAATTTTAATTGTAAATGTTTTAAACTAGGTTCAAATCTGGTGCTTTAAAAATCACGGGCAGATGGTTCTATGGAATACTATGCAATCTTTTCTTATTTCTGCTATACATCTTTTTCTCAAAACTTAATCACTTTGTTCAAAAAAGTGAATGAATTCGTTTTGCCTGTCTTCCTATCCGTGCTCATACTCATGTAAATATAGTCTGATTGCTATGAAATGAATAGTTATTATTTGGTTACATGTTGGGTTTCATGTATTACATGTTTGGTATTGAAATCGAAGTATGTAGCATTATTTATCCATCTACAAGGCCGCTCAAAACATTTTGTTATCTAAGGGAAAAATATTTAATGATATTGCAATGATTTAAATGTATAATAATTATAATGTATTTTAATGATATTACACTATTTTAAATACATTGTAATTTATGTACTATAGAATATGGTGCAAAAAGAATTCATCGTTAATTTATAGGGACACACAAAAGAATTTGGCTATAAGCGAAAATGGGCATTAATTGATCTGTTCATGCCTACGAACATTTATTGCTAGAAATATGGTTTTAAATATGAATATATTTTATGTGTTATTTAACTTTTATATATTTTATAGATCCTATACAGGGTCGCATAAAAGTGAACAACATCCGTTTAGTAACGTAAATAACTGACTGGTATTTTTGAATTGGAGTATGCATTTAAGGCAATCCGGGACACAAAGCTTTTTAAAATTTCTAAACTAATTTTATTGCAGAAAAAAATTCTGCTTTTTTTTTTTTTTTTTTTTTTTTTTTTTTTTTTTTTTTTTTTTTTTTTGCTGTTTAACATGGCGTTTACATCGTGTTTCAATCTTAATTGGAACAAGAAATATTTTTTTTTTTCGTTTTTGTTTGTTTTCAAAATTTAGTTTCAAGCAATGGTTGTTATGATAGCAATTATTTTGAAAATCCGTTTTCCTTCATGATGTGTTTTTTCACTATTTCTTGCATTTAAATTGTTATAACTCAAAAATCGTTGAAGATAAATGGTTCAAATTTGGAACATATCATTTTCAATTGTTTTACTTTAATTCTGATTTAACAAATTTGAAAAAATTACTTTTGAAAAGATGATTTTTTTTTTGAGTTACATCACTTTTTAAAATAAAATTTTATTTTAAATATTAAAATTTTTTATTTAAATTAATGTTTTTCTATGTATGTTTTAATGCATAACTTATGTATTTCTGTTTATTTAAATAAAAGAATGAAATTTTATAAGTAGCACTTCGAGTTATAATGGTTTTAAATTACACAATTATTTTAACATAATCAAACTGATTGGTAAACATATCATACGAGTTTAATATTTCCAACTGAGCGAAAAAATTACCCAGGCTGGGAATCAAATCCAGATCCATGGATTTGAACGTTAATGCTTCATTGTTTATGCTAACTGGACGTAAAAGAACCGCGCATACTTAGCTTAGATAAATTTATGTGTATTAATATCTGGCCTGTCATTTAGACAGCCACAGGTAAAGGAGCTCCATGTAAACGATAGGTATGTAGGTATACAATTTTTTTAACACAATCAAACTGATTGGTAAAGATATCATGTGAACTGAATATATCCGATTCAGCAAAAAATTGCTAAGGGTTGATTCCCGACCTGTTCAATTTCAATCAATAGAAAAAAGTTGAGTTAATAGAAAATGATAACACAACAATGCCTGGTTGAGTAATCATTTTAAAATAGAATTAACACGTTCATTTTAACTAAAAACATCTATATTAGTATTTCTAAGATGTGCTTAAAAGTATAAAAAACGAAGAAAAATGCTTTAGTTAACTTCAGTAATTATCTTTTATTTACTATCTGTAGAAAATAGTTTTATTCCCCCTCCCAGCAAAAAAAGGAGAATAATAATGCAAAAGAAGAATTTTATTAGTTAAAGTTAGAATTAATGAAATATACTTGGATTGGAATTTTTATTCTGACTTCTTCGAGTTTTGAAAAACATAATTTTATAACTATAACAACAAATTACTCATTTCTATTTTTCGACAAACTAATATACTATTTGTCAATAAAATTATTGATATGAATTTCTTTAAAATATTTATACTAACAAATAGTGTTGCAATCGATTTAGTTATACGTTTATATATATATATACATTCACTGCTAAATTCATTAATAGCATCATGTGGATATCATCACAAGCAAATAAGCTTCATTTATTTTCCAATATATTCTATAAAAAATGTGTATCAATAAACGATTGCTTGTGTTTATTTGAGAAAAGATTCTTTATAATGAAGCATTTCGTGTATTATTTCATTCACAATCTTCATCATAATCTACTAATGTAATGGGTTATTAATATGTTCTTTAGACAAGAAATCAGTTATTGTATAACAAATTGGCATATTATGAAGTGAACAACATTATTAAAAGCATAAAATCTAACAAAATGAAATTGTTTAAAAGCATTATTATCTATCCATAATGTTGTATCATATATATCATAAGTATAATATAATAATAAAAATAATCCAAAAAATATAAAAATAAATAAAAAAATATTGCAACAAAAATACTAAAATCAGAAGAGTAAGTTATCTAGTACATCGGGTATTCTCTTAAAGAATTACTATATGTAATGATCTATTAAATAAATGTATCTGGTAATATCCTGATAGTTATAATAAGAAAGAACGTGTGTTTCGTAAATCTCTGTCATTATCAGAATTTTGTTGTAACTATAGTTTTTGATGGATAAAATGTATCATCTACAAAATTCAAACCTTTTTTTTTTCATAAGTCACTCTTTTTAAGAAATATTTTTCTATCTAAATAGCATCTATATATATTAAATTAGGCACAAATCTCAACACTGAAAATTAAATTTATCTGTGTGTATATAAATGTAAGTGTTATATATGCTCACTATATATATATGTATAAACACTTTATGGCCAAAGGTGACCGGCCAGTTTATATTTTAGACGTTTTGTTATATTTCTAAAAAAATGATGAATTACTCTGAAACTTTAGGTGAGTAAACAGAATAGTACAGGTCATACATTTCCGTGAAGATTCTTTCTCGAAACGCCATAGGGTAAGGTTTAAAACGGAAAAAGAACGAAGACATTTTAGAAAATCATGTCAAATCCTAACTACAGCAGAAGTAATTTATTCCATTTTTCAATATTTGGTGAAAAAAGTCCGGGCCAGGATTCGAACCAGGGATGTATTGGCTGAAGCCGCCAATGCTCTACTAACTGAGCTATCCCGGACACGAACACTGGAGGACTATTTCACCCAATTAACTTCAACGATCACTTTTATCCGGTCTGATACCCTGGATCAATTCAACAGAATAAATCAAAGGTCAGTATATGGAACTGCAGAAAATCGCTGCATACGAAACTACATTAGATTAATTTTAAACACGATTGTTCAATCGGTAAATTAACTATAACAGAAGTAATTTATTCCATTTTTCAATAGTGGGTGAAAAAAGTCCTGTCCATGATTCGAAGCAGGGATGTATTGGCTGAAGCCGCCAATGCTCTACCAACTGATATTTTTTCACCCAATATTGAAAAATGGAATAAATTACTTCTGTTATAATTAATTTACCGATTGAACAATCGTGTTTTAAATTAATCTAACCTAACCAAAGCGTTCAAACTGCAGATAGTAATTAAGTTTATTGTAATAAACGACATTAATTTTTTTAAGGACATCATGCATTCTCGTAGAGAAAGCGCACGTTCACAAGTTGTCTGATATTGGCCCTTGTTTGTGGTTTTTTCAGTATTTTCGTTGATATAGACGATACACATTTTCATCGGCGCCAACTCCTGAAAAATATTGGGTTGGCTCAAAAATATTGGGTGGGCTCAAAAATATTTTTGTAAAACGGTGTTACCAGTCCGTTTTAATTTGAAGGGTTGCAATAACTTCATTTTATGCTAAGAAAAGAATATTATGATGAAAAATTCGAGAGTATAACTTGGGCAGAATTAAACCTTAGGTTAGTTTTATATGTACAAATGGGATGAGAGAATGTCGAAACACTTATTTTAGATACAATTTAGTAATCCTGCAAAACTGTAAAAGGATCTCAAAATTAAATTATATTTTTGAACAGAATTTTATTTGAATTTTCAGAACATAAATTCATTTCAGAACATAAATTCCTTATAATGTTTTCCAGGGGATGGCTCAAAATATTTTAAGGGAGGCTTATCCGCCCATAGCCGCCCCATTAGCTACGGCCCTGGTTGAGAGATTGTGAAAGATGAGAAATATAAGTCAAGCTATCATGTTTTAATAAAGTAGCAATTTTATTAAATTATATCCTCATGTGTTTTTCCTTAAAACGACACTTACATGCATTGTAATGTCATTCTATCATGAACATGACTACACCTTGTATTAGAAAAAATTAAACATGGAAGTAAAACATTTCAGTCATTTGGGATTTATGGGTGTTAATCAGAAGATTAAAACACATAGTCAATGGCAAAATAAATATTATTCTAATTAGAAAAATGAATAATAAAATAACAATGAAATACATAATTAGAACAATGAAAATTGGGTACTCTATGATTCGAAATTATTCGGTGGGCTCGAGCTCCACAGGCCCATATAATTTGGCGCCACTGCACATTTTACATGTTTTATCACCAGTTAGGAAAAGCTGGCTATGAATTCGTTTTTTCTATGGAGAGCATTTAATCAAATACCTGTGAAAGAAATCAACAGATTTGTGTTTTCATAGAAATTTATCGTTATTTTGGAATATCCTGTATATGTTTCATTAGTAGGATAGCACTCAATCTTGTCTTCCTTTAATGGTCCGGGACACATTTTAAAAGGATTTTTTATATATTAAGTTAAAAGTCTGAAAGTTTTTGTGATAGTTTAAGATATCATTTATAAACAAAATCACATGAGAAAACTTATTATATTTTTTAACTAAATTTTAAAATTTATTAAAAAAGGGTAAATTAAAATCTTTATCACTCAAAATATTATTTGTATATATATATATATATATTTTATTTGAATAAGCAACAATTGATAAGCTTTAATTTTGATTCAGTATTTTTTAAAATATTAATTTAATTAAAAATTAATCAGCAACAGCTGATATGTAAATTTCCAGTGCTGTGCTTTTTTGTTGTTCTTGTTGTTGTTGCTTCGTAAAACTATACTCTCAACACAAATTTTACGGTGTTACTATTTCATTTTTTCGCCGTTTGATCGGTCTGAAATCTGACCTGCAGATTAGACTATTGGGGATAGATAAAAGTCATATGGCGCCAGGTTTAGTGAATAAAGTGGCTATTCAACATCGATATTTTATACTTAAAACGACAATGTATTGTGAATCAATGTGTTGCCTTTATGAAGAACTCGTTACTTATTCTCATGTTATTTGGGTGTTTTTTATTTTTCACGATGATGAACAAGGAACTCATGGTAGAAATTCTCATAAATAGTTTCACTTTAAGAAATCGAGTGAAGGTATGCAATCCTATGATTATAGAATTTTTTCTCCGGTGTTGACGTGGAAGGACAGCACAGGTGATGAATCTTCTACGTTTGCTAAAACGTCTTAGAAAGAGTTAAACCACTCAACAACCAGACTACTTGTTAAACATTCATTGATGTATACTTCTCTTTAAAAATGATGAGATTCAGTACCAGTTTTTACAAGTTTAAACTAGTCTCTTGGAGCCAATGTAATACTAACACATCATGAATATGCTTAGTATAAAATATCAAAATAAAACTTGTATTTACAATTCATTGCAATTCCATAACAAAATTTAAACGTATATTTAAATATTTTTAATATACATAGTAATGCTCTATTAATGAATTGATGATGAACCAATATCGACACATTATATCAAACGCCAAACTACTCAAGTAGTACCGAATTGAGTAAAAGAAACATCCATATAACTCCAAAAATAATAATCATATTAACTAACAGTTTACTGCGTCCGATTAAGCATCTCATTTCCTGTTAAAATGTATTTTTGAATTGAAATTTGAATGAAATATAGGGTCATAAAAATCAAAGAATGTAGAAAACATGACTACAAATATATCGGTAACTAATAATTCAATTGTCTTCGTTCTTTATGCAGAATTGGTGTCATTCATAGCCTTTTACATCCACGTCTTAAACTTTAAAAAATCGAAAATTTTTACATACCTTTCATCAGTACGAATCATTCGAAAAAAAAATAGTTTAGGATAATCGAAGTTACTGATATTTAATTTACTTCGTTCCATTCTTACATGCTAAGTACATACAAAATTGCAATTCTCTATCTCATTATTTTTCGGGAGATAGAACGTTTACACACAGACACACTGACAGTTGGACGGCATTTTTTAATTACACATCATACTCAGTATAGGATGCCTTGCAATCGTTCTGAAAAGAAAAAAAACGGATTTACACGTTTTTCAGATACTTGAGATTCCGAAAAACATATTTTTAGATAAAAATCTGCAATCCATCCGTCTGTGTATTTATAATTTATTTACAAGGATACTATGTTAAAAATTATTGGAATGCATGTTATTAACGTTAAATAAGTCCAAACAAAGTTAAAATTTATTGAGTTAAACGTTATTGAGGTAAACTGCAATGTGATTACTCTAATATTTTACGTACATAATAGTTATTGTTAGTTTAAAGGGGTAACCGAAAGATTTCCGTTACAGTACTACCTATGAGTGTGAAATAAAGACATTTGTTTTCGTATGAGGTTTCGTTTTCAAGTTTAAATAAATTTATATATACTATGGATGTGCATAAATTCCGTATATCATAAACAGGTGAACACGAGAAAATCATAATCAACCACTGTGTATCAATTTTAATTGTCTAAGGTTGTATTAAAATTTAATTTTGCTTATTCAAGCTGTGTATTTAGTGTATTCGCAGGATTTTGTTGAATGTTAATAAATTAATATATAGACTACACAAAACAATAGATTTATAAAGATAGAAAACCAACGTTTAGAAATGCACAAGTAATGCATGAAAAAGTATCAAACAGCCTTTTCGAATCTACTACCAAGATTCTTCATCAGTGCAAGCCCCTGCAGTCAATAAAATATATATTAGTGCAATTATTTTATTTCAATTATTATTATTTCAATTATTATTATTTATCATCTATGTATGGTAAAAAAATCTTCCAAGTTGTTTCAAATTTATTTTTTAAAATTCAAATTTACTTTTAATATACTTCGTACAAAATACGTGCGTCAATTGGAATGCATTGGTTAATTTTTGACAGAACTATTTGATTTCTAACTAAGAAAAAATATTACATTCTATACAATACATTTGCAAATCTATGTATTTTATACAGGAATGCATGAAAAAAATCCAAATATTTTAAGCAATAAAGGTAGTATCTGAAACATGGATTCAGTTTTTATAGTGAAGTTTCGTTATTGAGTTCTAAAAGTATTGAATAATATTTCATAATTAACCCTTGAAGCATGATTCATTTTTCTTATTTTAATACGCCATTGGCAAAGATTAACACATTGCAACAATATTTCTTTAATAAAATATAAAATCAACAATTTTTAATAAGTTTATAAATAATCTTATAGTAAAATACAATATTTTTATCGTCAAAGTAACATTGTATAAAGAAATATTTTACTCTATTTAGCATAATTTATCCAAAGCATAATTGTGAGATTATTTAAATATTATTCATAAAAACAGCTTAAAACTAACTCTATTTTAAAAATTAAAATTGATTTACATTTCATTTTATTCAAGATTATTTGATCATATCGATATATATTTAGATAAATACGGAGCTGTGAAATCTATAGTTCTTCATTTTGTATCTGATATCACCAAATAGAGGAATTGAAGGAAGATTGATCACTACTTTAAAGCTAATATATCTTTCAAACTTGCTAAAATTCACCTTGACGTTTCAAGATGCAAAGAAATTTTATAAAAGATGAGACTATTGATTTCAGACAGTAAGACTTATGAGTTATCTGATATCCTCTTATAATAAAGTTACACTGATAAATAATCTTCCATTTTATTCAGATGCATAAATCATTCGTTGACGCCTATAAGAAGGGGTTTTTATAAGATATTTAATAAGGAACTGCTATTTTGAAACATGTACTTTGTTCATTACGTGTTTATGTGTTTTACAGCTCACATGTGAGAAAAATTGAAGTATTAAATTGAAAAGGGTTGTAAGTCAAGAAAAACTGATTTTGAAATGTAATGTAAAATAAATAAAATAATACTTTACTATAAATATGTTAATTTGAAAAAAAAGTTATAAAGCTGAGATAGCTGCAAATAGATCTCATATACACTTTGTAATTTAGCAGAGTAAAACCGTTTTTTGCTTCTCCCTGTAAATTTTTTTTTTTTTTTTTTTTTTTTTTTTTTTTTTTTTTTTTTTGACTTACCACTTTCTCCATTTTAATACCTCGATAATGCCATAGATAAAAAAAATATGCGAGAATCGCTAAGTTATAGGTAAAAAATAATCTGAATGAGAAATATTACTAAATTTAAATAAAATAAATTAGTCGAAAAAAAACTGAAATGTACGTAATTATTAAAAACTTATTTTTATTTTTAGTAAAATAAAGTTTGCAAAATGATGTATTTTTTTATGAATAAAAATAAAAAAATAAGTATGTTCGGTTCATAAACGAAATATAAAAGGTGGCTAGAAGGAGGATTAATTTGTTTAAATTTAAAACAAAAGTATCCCACGGCACAAAATCAATCAACTTCAGTATAAACACTTTATTTCTCATCCATTGAAAATAGAGTTGTTATTATTAATTTTTAATTCGTAATAATGAATTAGGATTTTATCAAATTTTCACACATTATAATAAATAATTAAAAAAGGTGAATATGAACTTAGTGATTATATATTGGTCTTTTAGACGAATTTCTGGTTTGCTTATCAATATATGCTGGAAGAAAAAATTAAAGTATCTTGTCATTTATTGTGATAATAAAAAATGATCAAGTTAATGCTACACAAAAGTTCTCATTCCTATTTATAAGGAGGGATGGATTATGTAATAATGAATGATTTAGTTAATAGAAAATATTGGTGGCAAAAAGACCTGTACGTCATACCTGTACTGATGAATTTACAGAACTATAGTAAAACATGCAAAAACACTGTTTATATCCTTAGTTAAATTCTCAAAATATTGCTGAATAGTCATTTTTGCTTTTAATATGAACAATGGATTTATGCATTATATATATATATATATATATATATATATATATATATATATATATACAGGGTGTCCCTAAATAAATGGTATATACGCTAGGTGGTGATAGAACATATCAAGACGAGTAATAGTAAATAGGAAACCAAGGGTCCCAAACGTTTTCCAAAAGAGATAGCCGCCATTAAAGTTTCGGATCCAAAATTTCAAATACACAAAAAAAACGGAAAAATTAGTCGATTGATTTGCGGTTTTTACTAAAATTATTTTTTATGCTGGTATTTTCTTGAAAATAAATTATAAAGATAAATTTCGAAAAATGCTGATAGAGGGCGCTTTAGACTTTGAAGTAATGAAACACTATTTTTTGCCGTGATTTTTTGCATCTCATTAAATGGTTTCGTAAACTTAGACTTAAGCTTAAATTTTGAGCTCAAAATCTGAATAGTTGGAAGCGGTTAAGTAGCACAAACTTAACTGTGTTTAGAGGGTTTAAATTTCAAATGTTTATAAAAAACGGAAAAATTGGTCGATTTATTTGCGGTTTTCACTATTGATTGATTTGTGGTTTCCTATTTACTATTACTCGTCTTGATGTGTTCTATAACCCCCCAGCGTATATACCATTTGTTTAGGGACACCCTGTATACATATATAATCTCCATGGTTCAAATCGTATTTATATTGAATTGTACTGTAATCCGAAATGTGCATACTTTAAAATCAACTACTAAAAACTTTTACTTTAAATATATTACTTTTTGCATTGTTTGACATACAAATTAATGTGAGGTTTAAAGAAAATAATTTCTCAAATTAAGAAACATAATTATAATTTACATTCTACCCCAAATAAAAGTAATGAAAAATAAACTAATCTAAAATAAAATAACCTTAATAAAATAACTAATAAATAAAATAATTTCTTACTTCTATAAGCATTCAATGTTTATTCCGAAAATCGCTCCTGATTTCATAATAGCTATAAATGATTTTTAAAAACACCGTTGCTGTAATACGATGTTTAAAAGATTTAAGTAGAAAACTTAAAAAATTAACTCTAAAGGTATTTTCAGCAAATATTTTAATGGATTAAAAGATTAAATAAACGAATTTTAGGATGAATTTATAATAACTTACGCAGATAAAGCTATCAAATATTGGGTTATTATTTGTAAATCATTGTATGGGAATCTATATAAGGAGACTTATAATAGGGAATTAAATTACGAAATTTTAAATTCTAGTATAGAAATTATTGGTAACAGAGTAAAAGCGTATAATAAAAAATCAAGATAAAACAAAATAAAACTATTTTTTCTTACCTTGTCAAAGTTCGGGAATTTCAAAAAGATCCTGTACTATTTAGAACTATAAAACATATTCTGGGGTCACATTAAGAAAATTGGAATTTAAAAAAGAACGGTTAATATTATTCAAAGATTTTTTAATAAAGTACGGAAAGGTATCCCGGCATTTACAATTTAAAAACAGCTATGAGTTGGCTCAGCCTTCAAAACAAATTTAAAATATTTTAAGTTTAAATGTGTATGATTTCGAGAACCTATACAATAATATAAATTTCGGGAACTTAAAAATATAAATAATGGAATTTTTCAATAAATTTTATTTTTCATATATTAAACAGGGACATTTTACAGATTTTTAAAAAATTTATTTAATTTTCGTGAAAATTATATATATAATGGTTAAAAGGTATATAAACAAATTAAGGATAATCTAATGGGGAAAAGTTGCAGCTCGATTTTTGCCGATATTTACTTTTGTATGTATGAGGAATATACTGCAGCGACTGATGAAATTAAAAGTTTACGGTATGTAGATGATATTTTATTAGTTGGATCTAATGCTATTGAAAAGAATATACTTAAATGTTATCCAAATATTTTAAACCTAAATTTAGCATCAAACAGTCAATAAAACTGCAAAAGAAATATTATTTACTTAGATTTTAAACTTGAAATGAGAGTTAATTATATTTCACAAAAGGAATAGTTTTGATTTCGACGTACAATTCGACCATACAAATATTATTAGTTAAATCTATAAAAATATTTTTGTTAACGAGTTAAACCACAGAGATGAGTTAAGCTCGAATGCAGAGAAAAAAATTGATGAACTTTGTATTTGATATTAGCAGGCACCGAACTATGGTTTTTCTGCGAAATTTTTACTTCATTCGCTCTTTAACCTCGCAAAATACAAAAATTATAGCACTGATATTAAGGATTGGTTAAAACACAGGAAGAGTAAGCTGTCAGTTTGACTATTTATAGAGACGTGCGCATTTGTTAAAATGTTGTTACTCTGTAGTTATGGTAACGATGTTTTCTGATTCATAAGTTTTTTTATTGGGTCTTGACAGACAATGGTGACTGTTGTGCAAACAAAATTAGTTTAAACCAGCAGTCATGTCACAAGCCATGCCACCAGTGTCCAGTGGTTTTAGTTTTTCAGTTTTTTTTTACAATTTAAGTTATTCCATATTGTTTAATGTTTAAGAATTTGCTGTAAGAGGTGCATTGGGCATTTTTATAAGGTATGCTGCGGTTAATTTGTTCAGTGTATATATTTATATTTATATTTTGAAATAGTTCAGGGATTTTGTATATTTTAGCATAGTTTTTCATATATATATATATATATAGTTTATTGGGGCTTCTGTTCTCAAAAAATATTCATGCCCGCAACAATATATATCAACCAGGTTCTCACAGCAAATCTACTGACATAAGGCTAACGCGTTTCTCGAGGACGTTGTAAATTACATAAAATAGAAGAAGAATAAATAAAAATAACTTTACATCATTTTACTTATGCTGTATTTCTGCACATGTTACACATTTAAGCTCAATACTATTACACAGGATGCTCAAAATGCTTACCAGATGCATGGAGACAAGCATGGCTCAACGCTGCATGGAATAGCGCACCTTCTCAAACATATCTTAAGCAAATTATGATCAAACCCGGCCGCTTGAATTTTTCTTCTTACTAAGTCTTCGGGGACGGACACTTTCGCTCAGGTATTTCATAAATAAATCAATTTATATATAAAAAAAAAAATAAAAAAAAATACAGGAGACAATTCTGGTGTATACAATGAATGGCCATTCGATTACCTAACCGCGACAAAACCAATTCCCGGATAAGGTGGCCTCTATAGATATGTTCTGTCTCGTCTGCTGAAATATGCGGCAGCTCCGTCATGCTGAAGTTATTTATTAATATCAAGTCGTTACTCTGCTCATGTTCTCAACGAAACGCCCTTTAATGGCCCACAAAGTATGCAATATTTTGTTTTATATATTTTGCAAAATAAAAAAACAATATTATGAAATTCTTGTAATTTTTTCATGAATGCCTTATGATGCATGTTTTGATTTTTTAGTTTTCCATACTACAATTTTTAACAGATCCAAATTTTAATACTCATTCTTTCGTAGATGTTTATTATAAAAATACTTAGAGTTGCAAAAAGTCGGTTTATTCCCAGGTTTATTTCCAACGACCAGGTTTATTCCCAGGTTGATTCCCAAAAAACCGAATTATTCCAAAAAATCCCGGGTTTTTTCCAGGTTTATTCCTAAAAACCCGGTTTATTCCCGGGTTTAAACCGGGTTTTTTCTAACCTTTGCAACGCTAAAAATACTACCTTCTGAGAAATATACTTTTATTTTATACAATCCATTATGTATGACATTGTTATTCGTTATAGTCTTTTTTTAATAATTTAAGTTTTTAAGTTTCGCAATTCATGAAGACAATTGTCTGTTGATCATAAATTTTTAACATTAAATGCTTAAAATGTTATATTAATAAGTAATCAAATTCATCAAGTTAAATCTCTTGTTTTATTTTTTAAAACTATAATAAAACCCAATAGTAAGATTTATGTAGTAATTATAAAAGTCTATTATTCTTAATACACATCGCATAATACATTAAATTTATATTTGATTGAATCTAACAATTTTTATATATAATACATTTTGTAAGTCTCTGAAAAAAACCCCTTAATGGTACTTTATAAAAGTTGTTCAGGGAATCAAATTTTCATGAACACCTTATGGTAGTTGATAAGATTAACGAGTTTTCCGGGCAAGAATTTTTGACAGATCACAACGTTAATTCTTTTTTATAGAAGTCATTTATCAAAATACATCATTTTAAAAAGTTTTTTTACATTGTGTAGGGAAAAAATTCATTTTGTTTTCTGGATAGAATGTACATTTTCCAACATCAAAATTTCAAGGAAATTTATCATTCATTAAAAATTTGAAAAGAAACTACAAAATCAATTGTGTTTCTTGTTTTAACTTTAAAATCTTAATGCAATAAAGAAATTGTAAAGAGGCAAATTCCTTAATAAAAAATTATTCAGTAATTAATACCGGGATTTGATTAAAAAAAAATGAGTTGACAGATTTAATTGCCCTTTTTTTTAGAACGTGATTTGTAGAAACAAATTTAACTATTAAAAGTCATACAGAAATGTAGCACATAAAATTTATTAGTTTTTTGTACCAAACATAATATTTTATGTACAGAAAAGTAAACAGATTATTTTGTTGCACTTATTCGTAGGTGGTATTTGGTGTTATTCATCAATGCAGAAAGCAATGAAAAACAAAATTAAAACGAAATCGTATGTTGTGTTTTGAAATGATTATTGTATCTGTAAGAACACGGTAAATCTTGCACAGGTATGTTTGTACACGGTAGACTATCACCTTAAATATTAGCATGATCATGGTTATATCTTGGGTAATAACTACAATTACCTAATTTCTACTAGGCTCTTTTACATTATTTTTCATAAGTTTCGAGTAGTTTCTCTAAAATGTAATTTTAATCGTATTTAATTATTCTCTTCAAGTTTACGAATTTCAAAACTTAATCTACATCAGTACTGCTTTATATATTCAATTATCTTATGTACACTATACAGCACAGGAATAGTTGTCGCTATTTGTAACGTGCTTTAAATTTACAATAGCATTGCATGTTCGTTCACATTTCTCAAGTGTTCTATTAATTTTAGTAACATGTATTTTACCGTCTTTCAGTTCTGAGTGAAAACTGTGTATAAATGGTTATTTTGTTCTGCGGTGATCACAAATTCATTTGTCATTAGCGTTTTTAAAGTTTAACTTTTATATTTTCCTTATACATTACATTTAATCTTCACTATAACCTTCGAAATGACTTCTACTTTGCTATCCAGCTGTGAAATAAACACAGAAAGAAAGGCAAAAGGTGGTCAAAATTATGGTACATAAAAACTGATACAATTTGAAAATAAAGAAAGAGGATGATGAAGAGAATGAATGAAGAGAAGAAAGATCGTTGGAAGAAAGTAGATTTCAAAATGAAGATGTATTCCTAAACTTAATTCTTAAAGTGAAATCGAATCAAGATATTATATCCATATGAAAAACTATTTAAATTCTTCTGGGACAGTTTTGCAATTAAATTGTATATGGAGTATGTTTCTATACGACCTCAGTATACATTGTTTTTGAATTCTAAAATAAATCTTTGGGATGTTACGCTCACTCACATTTATTTTACTCTAACAATTTGTGCTTATTTATTATATGTAACTAAATTTTATATATTCAAGCGTTTTTGATAAAACTGTGCAAGAACTTCCCACAAGTTAGACGTGTCAAAGTTTTTTAGCTCTCCGAAAAATTATATGACTTGAACTGCACGGTATCTTAAAGAATACTTGAAATATCATTTACTTTTACATTATGATATATTGTTTAGGGAAAACTGTACATTTTTTACGTGTCTTAGCTAGCCTAAAAACAGATAATACTAAATGAAAAATACATAGGCTTCTTAATGAATTTATTATATTTGTTATGTGATTTTTATATATTTCAGTGTAGTAACTAAAATGAGAAAAAGTGATTTGTAACTCCACTGTATGTATCGTATATTTCTCTACGTCAAAGTTTGTAGATTTGGCCTTATATTAGACATTTAAAGAAAATTTGATCTATGTTAAGATAGTTCCAAATCATGAACATCATATTTTCTTTTTTTCTAGTTGTTTAAAACTTATATCACTTTATATTTCCAATTTTCTTTATTTTGCAAATCAATAATGAAAGTGGTAATGTTTTTTTTAAACATCTTCATAAATCCAAAAATTAAATTCCTCAGAAAGTAAAATACCAAACAGCATCTCTTTTCGAGCATATATTTTCAGCATATCTATTCAATATGTTTTCGCCATTTTTTTCCATTTTAAAATAAAAATTCTGTTAAAATTGACTTAAAGATAAAAAAAATCATTACATTTTAGTTTCATTTAAGGATCATTTGGAAAACAGTTTACACTGAAAAAACGAAGTACTCTAAAATGAGTAAATCGGTGTATTCATGTTGAATTGAGTATGTTTGGATTAAAATTGAGCACATCGCTTACTCAATTTTGAAACATCACATGTTATTTAATCCAAACAAACGATAATTTTGTAATCTGAATTGGTTTACTTCTTTCATGGCGACATAGAATATGCCTATGATAAATTTTGTAATGTTTCTTAAAATAACATAAATGCACATTGGCATAATGCTTTTGCAATAAAAATATTAATTTTGGGTATTTTTACAACAATTTAACTATTTTTCTTAATAAATAATCAATTAAACGGTTATTGTTAACAATTTTGACCAAGAAATATATCCCGGTACATTTTTACTTTCATTTATAAGTTCAGGGAGCAGTTCATAACAATTTGTATTTAAACAAAGCCGTGAACTCAAAAATGTGTACGTATGTTTCTCAGTTTTGAGTACATTTGTTTCGGAGCTATTTTGAGTATGTGAAGTACTTAAAATTGAGTACTTTTCACTTAGTTTCACTTAACCCATTTTTTTTCAGTGTACACATTTGAAAAATGAGAAACCACGAGCCCCGGTGATGCCGAACAGATCAACAGGTTTTATATGAAAATGTACACTTTTTTTTTAATAAAAATGCAGTAAGCGTTTAAATGTGGATAAATTCTTTGTTAAAAAGATTATTTTAAATTCATGTTTTTTATCTGTTATACAAGTGCTAAAATAATTACAGCTGAATGTTTATTAAATATTTCAATGCTTATTGTAAATATGTATAATTGTAGATTTTCAAATTAATTTTGTCAAACATTGATGACATACCTTATAATATATTTTGATAATGAAATTTTATGTACATCTTAAATAAGTGCAGCACATATTTAAAATTTTTTTATTATAAATTTACTTCGTCCGTTTTTTTAATTAACATAGACACATTTCTTAGATTAAGAAGTTAATTTAAACAATAGAAAACATATACTGCATTATATTTATTAAATTGCAACATTACTTAGTTCAAAAGTTGAAATCATAAAGTGTTTAACATTAGGTATCAAACTTTTGTATAATACAGAAAATGTGAAAAATTTTAATCAAATGAAATTGTACTTTTCTGTGCATACATGATCATTTTATTTCGTATTTACTAAATTATTTACTGCTAACTTTAATTAGAAGTTATTTTAGTGGCTGTGTTTGTAAACCGAATATTTTTCTTAAAACAATATGATAAACTGTTTACCTCTAAATTAATTTTTCGTGTACAATACAAGGAAGCTAATCGTGAATAGCAACTTTTGATGTATCACAGCTGGAGGAATCTTTACGGATTGTAAATGTCAAAGCAACACCTCCTTTATGTAATTATGTACTACGGTTTATCCTGTAACGCGTCACTTATTTTCGTAGAACATGGTAATTAAATTTATTAATAGACTAATTATCAAAAGTGAAATTTCTAAAGATTCACAAAAACCTTAATATAATAAAATAATATCTGTTTATTTGAGAAATTCAAGCAGTTCATGTGCAATTTATTTTTACAGTTATTTATTACACTTATCAATAAACTTTATTTATTCGACTTTGTCAATTTTGACTTTTTCAGTGATTTAAGTGAACCGTTTGATGGAAAGAAATTGAAATATACAGGGTGTCCCTAAACAAATGGTATATACGCTACTGGGTGATAGAACACATCAAGACGAGTAATAGTAAATAGGAAACCAAGGGTCCCAAACGATTTCCAAAGGAGATAGCCGCCATTAAAGTTTGGGGTCCAAAATTTCGAATACACATAAAAAACGGAAAAATTGGTCGATTGATTAGCGGTTTTCACTAAAATTATTCTTTATGTTGGTATTTTCTTAAAAATAAATTATAAAGATAAATTTTGAAAAATGCCGATAGAGGGCGCTTTAGACTTTAAAGTAACGAAAAACTATTTTTTGCCGTGATTTTTTTCATCTAATTAAATGGTTTCGTAAGCTTAGACTTAAATTTAAATTTTGAGCTCAAAATCTGAATAGTTGGAAGCGGTTAAGTAGCACAAACTTAACTGTGTTCAGAGGGTTTAAATTTCAAATGATTGTAAAAAACGGAAAAATTGATCGATTGATTTGCGGTTTTCACTAAAACTATTCTTTATGTCGGTATTTTTTTGAAAATGAATTATAAAGATAAATTTCAAAAAATGCCGATAGAAGGCGCTTTAGACATAGGATTAACGAAATAATCCATCCTAATACTATTTTTTGCCGTTATTTTTTGCATCTCATTAAATGGTTTCGTAGGCTAAAATTAAATTTTGAGCTCAAAATCTGAATAGTTAGGAGTGGTTAAGTAGTCCAAACTGAACTGTGTTCAGAGGGTTTAAATTTCAAACGAAACGGAAAACTATAAAAAACGAAAAAATTAGTCGATTCGCTTACGGTTTTTGCTAAAACTACTCTTTTAATCAGTGTTTTCTTGAAAATAAATTGTAAAAATAAGTTTCACAAAATGCCGATAGTAGCATACAATTATTTTTAACCGTTATTTTTTTAAATCTCATTAAATGCTTTCAAATGCTTAGATTTAAATTTTGAGATCAAATTCTGAGTCGTTGCAAGTGTTTAAGTAGCGCAAAAGTGAACTGTGTTCGAGGGGGGGGGGTTAAATTTCAACTCCTGAACACACTTCAGTTTGCGATTCTTAACTCCTCCCAACGATTCAGAATTTGAGTTCAAACTTTAAGTTCAAATCTAAGATTTCGAAAACATTTAACAAGTTTTGGAAAGCATTTAATTAGATACAAAAAATAACGGTTAAAATTTGTTGTTGGGTACTCTGAAGTTTAAGGCGCCCTCTAACGGATTTTTTTGAAATTTACCTTTAAATTTCATTTTCGAGAAGATACTCTGAGACTTATCTCAATGATGTTGAAGATGATCTAAGACTTAAAGAATAGTTTTATTTTAAACCACACATGAATCGACCAATTTTTTCGTTTTTTATTATCATTTGACATTTGAACCCTCTGAACACAGTTCAGTTTGTGCTACTTAACCACTCCCAACTATTCAGATTTTGAGCTCAAAATTTAAGTCTAAGTTTACGAAACCATTTAATGAGATGCAAAAAATCACGGCAAAAAACAGTTTTTCATTACTTCAAAGTCTAAAGCGCCCTCTATCGGCATTTTTCGAAATTAATCTTTATAATTTATTTTCAAGAAAATACCAACATAAAGAATAATTTTAGTGAAAACCGCAAATCAATCGACCAATTTTTCCGTTTTTTATGTGTATTTGAAATTTTGGCGGCTATCTCCTTTGGAAAACGTTTGGGACCCTTGGTTTCCTATTTACTATTACTCGTCTTGATGTGTTCTATCACCCCCTAGCGTATGTACCATTTGTTTAGGGACACCCTGTATATATTCGTTTAATATAAACAATCACTGATACAAGGAATTCCCAACATATATATAAAGATAAGAATTATATACAAAGAATGACATGAAATTTTAAATGCATCTGAATGAAATTTCGTTTAGTTTACTTCGTCCTGAATTTTTTGTAAAAATAATCACATTTCTTAAACTAATAAGTATATTTAAAACAACAGAAATCATAAATAGTATAATATTTGTGAAATTGGTATTTATTTATTTAAAAATATTATTTATTTATAAACTTATTTAGCACACAAGTTTAATGCATTAAACAGTTTAACATTTGGTATTAAACTTTTGTTTATATGTTTATATATATATATATATATATATATATATATATATATATATATATAAAGGTGGAATTTTTTTATCAAATAACATTGGACTTTTTCTTACATACATGATCATTTATTTTATAATTACTACAGTATACACTGCTAAATTTAATTAGAAGTTATTTTAGCGCCTGTGTTTGTAAACCGAATATTTTTCTTTAAACAATATGATTAACTGTTTACCTCTAAAATAATTTTTCGTGTACATTACAAGAAAGATAATTGCGAATAGCAACTTTTGATGTATCACAGCTGGAGGAATCTTTACAGATTGTAAATGTCAAAGCAACACCTTCTTTATGTAATTATGTACAATGGTGTATCCTGTAACACGTCACTTATTTTTCGTAGAACATGGTAATTAAATTTATTAATAGACTAATTAGCGAAAGTGAAATACCGATAAATTTCTAAAGATTCAGAAACACCTTGATATAATAAAATAACTTCTGTTTATTTCAGAAAGCCAAGCCGTGTCTGTGCAGTTTATTTTTACATATTATAATATATTTTATTATAATTATTAATTAACTTTATTTACTCACAATTTTGATTTTGTCAATGATTATATATATATATATATATATAGCTTTTTCGTTTAACATAAGCAAACCTTGATGCCATGAATTACCTCTGTATAAGTAAAGATAAGAATTATATGCAATTAAATATACCCATATGCATTTTCATAATTGGGACTAATCCTGTGTTCTCGCTGACATTTGACCAACGTTAGTAATTTGGCTAATTAAAAATAAAAAAACATTCGCCAAATGAAAAAAATGATAAGTAAAACAGATTCGTCGTGTAGCACAATATATGTATATATATTTAATATTTCACTGTAACCCCTTTATTTCAATATGTTCTAAAATAACCTAAATTTTTATAACTGCGACAAAGAATGTTAGTAATGTATGTTCAACTATCCATTACAAATATATTAAAAATATGTATAGATACCTATGTATAGAAAACGAAAAAGCAAAAAAAAAAAAGCAAAAATTGAGCACTAGCAATTTGACGAATCTAATCGCTTGTTTACTCCCCAAATGAAGACTTTTGTCGCAATTTGGCGCAATGGCGAGCAATAGCGAGAACCCTGGACTTATCTCTTATGCATGAATCCAAATCTACATAAAAATTGAAGTCCGAAAAATTATAGATATTAACATTATTTCTATAACAGTATCTTGTCTACTTGTTTCTATAAAAAGATCTTTTTTCACATCTTTTTCTTTGAATGTACATAATTACTCAAACTGTTATAATTCCAAATTATTAGTTAAATATAGATGATTTGAGAAACATATTTATATACTCCTAGTACTTTTTAGAGATTATTTAATTTCTATTCAGTTGTAAATTTATTACAAGTTATACATTCTAGTTTAATTTAGCAATCTACAAAATAGAAGTTTCCATAAATGGAATCAAATATGTTTAATGTTAACAGGAACAATTAAAAAATATAATCTTCATTTAAAAAAAAATATTATAAAATCAAACATTTTAACATTATTAACTTATAAAGAATATAACTATGATGCATAAAAAAATATTTTTTTTAACAAGAACAACAGCGATCCAAAAGTAATAAAATTCTTTTCTTCAATACTACACTTTTTTCATGAATGAAAACAAAATTCACGCATGTTTAACTCACTACTAGAAATAAAGAACAAGATGAGTTAGAATTCTTAAAACACGTCACTGCAATGATCTACCTAAAAATGAAACATCGCCGAAAATGCGAATATCAGAGTTATGCAGCTCATCCTGTATTTTCCTTTACAACTGAAATCAGGAATCTGTATTCTGATTATAATGGATATAATGCTGCAAAATAGTGTTGATATTTGTGTGGCAAAGTATTTAAAATTAGAAGTTATGAAATCTTTAGAAATTAGAAAGTATGAAATCTTTAAGATATCAAAAGATATCTAGTCGTAGAAATGTCAATCACTTAATTACAAAAAGTCATGAGTTTAGCATAAATTGTAAAACACATTACGGCAACACAGTACTGTAAAAAAAAAATCTGGAAAGTTGTTAGATTTTTTATGGGAAACTGGGATTTATAGAACTTCTCATGTAGCGGAAACAACAAAAATTCGTATAAGAAATACACGTTTGCACTGTAAAAAAATATCTGTAAGGTTATCAAGACTTTTGTAGGAGAGTCCAGAAAATGTTATGTAATCGCAATCCAGTCACAGATAAAAGTTTATTATGATTACTTTAATTTCACTGCATACGTTTTTAAGCCTACACATATTTCTGCCTTTACGGAAGCTACTTTAGTAGATAAACATCTTTTTTCCGCCCAATGTACAGATAAATGTTCCGTAAGTGTATGGTTTTCTATAACTTTACATGTGTAGAATTACAGATTTTTTTTCCAGTGTACATACATTCAGAATACTTAACAATACTTTACAAATTATTAATGTGAAAGATTAATCGAAAAACAATTTTAAAAATGATAATACATTTAAAACTCCAATTTCAGCAGCTATATTCCGTAGTTTGAAAAGTATTAAAATTATTTTGTGATTTATAATTTTGAATATGTATTACACAATAGTATGCTAAAATATCATTTAATTAATCCTTTCGGGTCTGGTGTACTATTAATAGTATATGTCTTTCAATGGAATATTATTTCGTTTTAATAAATATGTTTTTTACTATTTACATGTACTAATGTTAATATAAATCTATGCATTTACTATAGGACTTCATTTATGTTTAAGCATTTAGAAGTAATAATAATATTTATTATTTACTTAATGGTCTTTGCGACGTTTGCAATTCTTTTATTTTAAACATATATTTCACTCTTTAAATTTAAAACAAAAGTTACTTTTTTTAAAAGAATCCTGTGTAATAAAGAATAAAAAGTATTAGAAAGTTGTACTATAAATTATATCTCATTGTAATACAATATTTTCTGAACATCTCCATAAATTCTTTCTTAGTCAATTGTCGTATAAATAATAATAATTGAATAGTATGCAAAAAACAACATTTGTTATCTTTCATACAAAGAAATAGTCGTTGAACACTAATTAATCTATTTAGATAGCTAGTATTAAAGTTATTAAAGCCATTAACGTAAATTAATTTTTTCTTAAAATTTGAAATAAAATTCAGACCCCGAAAGGGTTAAATGAACGGCGCAGTTTAATATTTCGGTACTTACGTACCCTTTAAGCGATCTCAAAATATTCCATTCATGTTTAACAATTCATAAAATAGTATTTATAAAAGATATTGGTCTGAAAACTTTTATTTGACAAACTTACATATCTCATTTATCTTATTCACTGCAAAAAATTAATTTTAATATTGATTTTGTGTTAAATCAGCCATTGTTTCTAAACGTTACATGACGGAAAAACCCCGTTAGACCGCTTAAAGGGTTAACGCGACCGTAGTACAAGTTCTTTTGATACGCCATTAAAAAATAATTTTGTTGTTCACACGCGCACTCAGTTATCTGTTGGATTCCTTTTTTGCCTTGTTGTTTGCTGACTTGTGACACACAAACTCAGTTTCATACACAAAATACATTTCATTGTCATGTTGATTTTCCATACACAAACAGCTCAGAGAATGTGGGGCAGTGGTAAATAGAGGAACAAAAGACATACGGGTGCACCGAGACATCATTTTGGAGTCTTGTTTATCAGGACATCATTTGAATTCTTATTGATCAGAGTTCATATGGCGTCAGCACCAGATAAAAGAAAATAGAGACTCTTTTAAATCTATGTTAACCCTTTGCGGGGCGCTGGTTTCATAGATATATCACTTAATTTTAATTCCCAAACGCCACATTGGCACCAGAATTTTGTTAAAGAAATTTACGGTTTATTGAATGCGTGAAACATAGCGTTTTCTTATTTATAAGGTTGTTTTCAAATTCCGGTGTCAGTTATTTGTTTCAATACTTAAGCAATGAATCTAAGCCTCCTGCCCCGCAAAGGGATAATCTCTATATGAGCCCATTTTTCAGCAAAATCCGATTAAATATTTTGTTTTTAAATAAAGTGTTTTCAATTTTGAATTTTTTTTTTAAATAAAATATCTTATTTTATGATTTGTGGCAAAACTATTGACGGTACTTGAAAGCCGCCAAATCTGTAGCTGCGGTGGCGTTAATATGTAAGTACCAAAATTTCCATTCAGCAGTTATCCTGAATAAACGGAAATGCACTTGAGAACTTTATTTGCAGCTCTGTATATAGCTTGCGAAATTTATATATGTCAAGAAATATATTTAAAAAATCAGTTTAAAAACACATATGTAATATGTCCACAGTTGTAATGGGTCTTTCAACGATTATTGCTCATACGTCTCAATACTTGAATTATTGTGCTATTTCTTCAGTTCTCAAATTATTTTTCCTGATCCTGTAAATGAATGATAAATCACATGCACAATATATTCAACAGAAATATCGTTTAGTCACACATTTATGTCATTCCATGTACAGTCAGTTACTAGGCATGTTGCTATTTTTTAAACGAGCTATTTGCATTTAAGACATTAATGTTATCTATATTATAGAGGCCAAACGTATTTGTGCGTTACGCGCACGTCACTTTGCGAATGGCAACACTTTCCCCTGTAATTTCGGTTTTGCAATTTTCGCTACTGCAAATATTACACTTTTAATCATCACATATTTAAAATTTTTACACCGTCGTATAGAAAAAAGTACTTTTAAATATAATTTATTTGAAAACTGTATCTCAATTTATTTTTGAGATATTAATTTTTTAATAGTTTAAAGTACCAATTTTGTAATTGCAGCAACAGAATCACTCAATTTCTTAAAATCATATATATATTTATATATATATATATATATATATATATATATATATATATATATATATAAATTAAAATGCGCAACACTTTCCGATACAATTTCGATTTTGCAATTTTCGGTACTGCAAATTTATTTTTGATACATTATTTTTTTATATAATTTTAGTATCATTTTTGTAATTGTGGCATTAGAATCGCTCCATTTTCTCTCGAAATCGGAAAAAAATAGAAATTAAAACATGTTTTTTAAAAAATCCGGTGAGTCTCGGTTTTATTTCGTTTAATAATTTGAATAATTGAGTTTTATAGTATTTTGTTAACATTAGCTTAAAATAATATTTGCCTGAGAGCTAAACTGACCAATATAAGATGCATTTTTTACTGTAACTAATTTTGCAGATTTATTATAAATCAATAAAACATTTCTTTTTTAAAGATTTTCTTTCGTCGAATTTCGGCGGGTTTCACCTTGTAATAATAAAAGACAGCTTGAAATAAAATATTTTTTAAAATATTATCTTTTTCTGTATACGGCAATAGCTCAAATTTTTTTTTTATATAATCACCATTCTAAAATAATTTTTTAAATGTTGTTTTATTGAAATAACAGAACACATCAGTGACATACGTAAATTCCATTGTCTTTTAAATAGTGCCGTATCATTAAAACATACTGCAAACTATTTTTAGCTATAGACCGTAATGTATTCTTATACAATGTATTATTTAAAGGAATCTTAACGCTGCATACTTCAATTTCATAAAAAAAAAGAAAAAAAAACCTTGCCATAATGTTACCCGAAAGATCTACTACTTTCGAGGCTATTTGATAATATTTACGCATGTTACAGCACTGACAGAGAGACCGATAAATAGACAAATGGAGTCCTTAAATCCATAAACACTTTTCAAATTTGTTGAAAAGTATTAAAAATTTAGGAAATTGTATAAAAATAAAAATGACAATTTGTGAAAAATGTCTTATCATTCAACTAGTTTTAGGGAGTAGCTAAAAAACTGCTCACTTATATCTCCGATATTTTTCTGAATTTTCAGAATATTTGATTGGTTTTTTAATGGGAGTTGATCCTGTAAGCTGACTATTAAATCCTAAAAAAATACTTTTTATCATTCGCAGATGCGCAGATAAATAATATTTCGTGAAATGTCCAAACAATATTTAAATATTTAAACAATTGTATAAATATATTGTTTTAACAATGATAAAACAATATATTTATACAATAATATCCAATTTCCCTAAATTGTTTATGATATGTGTTGTCAAACCTTTTGAAACTGTTTTCTTTTTTTAATTTGGTTGAAAATAATATATGATAGAAATAATGATATGCAATATATGTATATACAAGCAAAGATATGTATATATATATATATATATATATATAGCTATATATATATATATTACTTTCAGAACAAATTATTATACCTTTATGAATATATGGCATATACTAACACAAAGGAACACAGATATTGAAAAATATCCACACATTCCTATTCTAAAGCGATTTATCATTCCGTGCATTTTTTTTTCACTTACAGGGTACTCCCAAACATCATTATTTTTCTTCGATTTTCTTCATTATTTTTCTCCCTCCCCAGTAATTCTCCGAACAAAATCATGGATAAATATGATGCAAAATTATTAATCATAATCCTAATGTTGAAGAACAATATGGCAAGTATTTTTCTTAATATTTCACGAAATACCTAAAATTAAAAGTCGCTGGTCACGAAATGTCACCCTGTATGTTTATTACAATTTTAAAAGACCGAAATGTCTTACATATGTATCTCGTATATTATAAATAGTACATGTGTAAAAGATACTCACTTGAAAATGGATATGCATTATATACTTAAGTTCGATTAAATGATTTACAGCAATAAAAAGCGATAAACAGAAAGAAATATATTTTTTAGTTAACCAAGAATTAAAATGTTCTATGTGTAAAAAACGAGGAAAAAAAGGCATATGGTATTTTTTTTTAAATTAAACTTTTTTCCCCAACTATTTTAAATGCATCATCTTTTTTCTACAGTTTGTCGTCAGAGCAGACTTGATTTTTTTTCACTACTTTATGTAAATTTAAACAGTATTTTTTTCTTATCTTTAGATAAAACTTTGAACTTTTAAAAAAATGTTATTGGTTTGAGACTTTTTTTAGAAGGCTTGATGCTCGGAAACATAAATTATTTAATGTGGAGTTAATTAGAGTAGATCATATGGGAAAAGATAAGAGTAATTTAACGATTTTTTTATTTATATTTTTATTTAAGAAATCAAATTGATTAAAATTAGGAAAAACCCTTTTTTATTGTTTGGAATTTAAATCTTTTTTTTACAATTTTCCGCTTAAAAAACGCGACTTTAAAAAGCTATCACGACGTAAAATTTATCTTTCTATGGTAAATTATAATTAACTAAAGTTAGTATACTGTATACAATAGTTAATTTATATTAATATGATGCTAATTTTAACTAATAGTCAGAACTTATGAGAACAGATGAATTTATTCGATCATGTTTATAGATAATTTTATTTTTACATTTTCGAAGATTGAACACAGATTAATTCCAGATCAAACACTATATTAAATTACATATAGTATATTTTTAAGCATTAATCTTACTTTTTTAAAATTTAAATTCATCATTTACTTTTTGCACATTTTTCATTTTTTTAAATATATAAATACTGAAAACGAATGAAAAAACTTCTCGTACATATCCTTCAATAAAGTAAAATTAAATATGACATGGCATTAAACTTATCTTTTTATTTAAATAGATAAATTATTTTTGTGCATTTTTTATTTTTAATTCAAATAACTGTATATACGAATAATAAAAATCATAGTAAAAAAATTTCGTACTTATCTTTGAACAAAAATAAATAAACGTGACATGGATAACTATAGCTGCCTCTATTGTGTAAACAATCAAAACTTCATTATTGGGTTCAAAAATACTCTAATTATACTTGAAATTTCGTCTTTCATTACTTAAGTCTTTTATTACAACATTTTAAGGGAAAGTGGACTCTGAAAACTATTTTTTTTTAATTTTCAATGAATTTTTAAAAAAAATTTCTGGAAATAGTCATAGTATATATATCTCTTATTTCACATTTTTTTAAAAATTTATTCAATAGTTTTGAGATACAGTAACGGAAAATAGCAATATTTCAAAATGCTCCATGCGAAACCAGTTCTCACATACTTGTTCAAAACTTTTCCATAATAACCCTTTCATCCATACAAATAAATGTTACTAAGCATTTTTAGCATATTACTTGTAAAACATTAAAAAATGATTTTAACTTAATTTTTTTGTATTATTCTTTAAAAAATCATTAAAAATTGCATATAACTTACATTTTAAAAATTTAAATGCGTCTAAACAAGTTTATTTCTAGTAACATTTGTTAAGACATATATAGAGATCATTTCTTTAAAAAATCAGAAAAATTATGCATAAAGAATTTCGGATGAAGCATTTTGAAAACATGAATACGATGAAAATATTCATTCTGAGAAAGACAGGTCTTAGTAACTACAATGGTTATAATCGGTTATTATTTTCCTACTGACACAGTTTCAGTTATATATAAGGGATATAATATCATTTCTAGCTTATATGTAAGTGTTTTATGTTTGTATGGTAAATGTACAAAAAATTTGTGGCTTCGACAGTAATTCATGCAAAAGACGTAAAGTATCTGAATTTAAAAAAATCTTCTCAAAACTAACTTTTTTTATTTTCTGATGAGTTTTTAAAATTTATCTGGAAATATTCATTCCATAAATACCTCTTATTGTACAAATTTTTGTAAAATAAGGTACCCTGGGGTAATAACGCCACGTTAAGGTTCTACGAATTTTCACGGCTTAATTTTAGATTGTATTTTTCGAACAAATATAGGATCTGATACAGCAACTCATTGACTATCTATATAAAAAAAAATAATTTAACAGATATGTATTCATAAAATGTAATGGCGTGATTTCTTGACCATTGCTATTTGGCGTTATTACCCACCTATATGGGTAATAACGCCATGCAAACAAAACTATGAAATAAGATTGGATAATCGCATGTAGATTGCCCAATTCTAAAAATACAAAGTCTACAAACTTAGAAATTGACAAATTGCATTCTAAGCTATTGAAAATGTTCAATTTTTTGTGAAAGTGTAAGAAAAATGAACGTGTGGTGTGTGGGGGGGGGGGGGGGGGGGAGGATGAGGCAAAAGAATATCAGACCGTGAGCTTTTTTTTGCTTAAAAAGGATCGCTTAAATATAATTATTAGAAACATTACACAGTTTTAACTGTGTTTATTTGAATCAATATTTAGGATGTAGCTCGGCCACTGTAGGGAATCAACCGGGGTATTAATGCCAAGGATTGGCGTTACTACCCCGGTATAGTTGATGCGCTGTACAATTTAAATTAAAAATTATCTCGAAAAGATATCCAAAATCTTCAACAACATTTTGAAAGTCCATGAAATGTACTACAAATTTATGTAATTAACAAAATGTTTCTGTATAAAAAAGATAGTCTTCACATCACAAAACGTATCTCGCAAATTTTAGATCAAGCGTTAATTTTAGTTGTTTGTAAAAACAATAAGACCTAAAAATGAAATAAATTAACTTGAAGCTGTTTTTTGCGATTTATATGACTCAAAACCCTTCTGCGCAGAGCACATGGGTGTCATTTACCTGATTATTTCAAAATTATGCAAAATATAAGCACTTAGCGTTATTACCCCGCCTGGCACTATTACCCCAGGGTACCTTATATTAAATATTTGTTGAGAATGAGAGTTTTTTTCATTTTACGCTAAAAAGATTCGGGACAAAAAGCAATTCCTCTAATACATTGTAAACAAACGCTAAAAGAAACAATTAAAAGTTACAGTTAAAGTATTGTTTTGTGAAATCACAAAATTAATAAGTATTCAGTGCAAAATAATAACATTGAGTAAGGTAAAACGAAAAACTAAGCTAAATTTTACGGCTGCGAATCGGCGAAAAAGTAAACAAAGGGGCATGGCAGAATCAGCTGATTTGACAAAAATGCTTGTAACTCCAGTAAAAATAATCAAAATTGAAAAATTCTTTTTGCGTTCAATAGCAAGGAGTTCATATAATGTTAATCCGCTAAAAATGAAAATTCGACAATTTGATGATTTTTTGCGATTTTGAAAGTCCACTGTACCCTTAACAGAATGCTTAATAAATCTAAATATTTTTCCGAAATGTTGGACAAATTGCCTATACCATTTTCACCATTTAACCTTCCGTCTACCAGACAAAACACCCATTTATCTACGGCAGCACCTAATTTTAATTCCAAACTTGCAAACGGCACCAGTAATATTTTAATATAATTTTGCTTTTACAATGAAAGCTTAAATTAAGGAATTCGTAATATCTAGACAAGTCCTTTATAAATTCCGGTGTCAATCGACAATTTCTCATTTTACCATCGACACCAGAAATATTGCTGTCGGGTCCAATGGAACCGTCTGGTAGACGGAAGGTTAAGAGAAACCCGTTTTATTTTAACAGAATGCTCTATTTATCTGAAAATTTTTCCGAAATTTTGGACAAATTGCCTATACAACTTTCACCAATTCAGGAAAATCCGTTTTATTTTAAAGGAATTTATAATATTTTAGCCCATGAATAAATAAATCTGAAAAAATAACAAAATATTTTGAAAATGGTTATTTCCTACATTTTATTAGAATTTAAAGAAAAAATATAGTTTGTTTTTTTGTTTATGTGAAGAGCAAAAAAGAAATGTAGATAGGAATTATCCTACATTAAAGCAAGGAGAGTGTGCACACATGTTAAATGAATAATAAAAAAAATTCAAGTAATAATAATTTTTTAGCTAACCCTTCACAGCACAATTTTTCCTTTCTATATGAAAAAAATATTTCGATTACTTTAGATAGTCGCAAATGCAGGAAAAATAATATAAAAACATTGACTTCATATATATTTTTTAAATATGGATTTTTGTGGTATGTGCCAAAGCACACAGTGAGATATTTACATTTTTTGTACCAAATGTGTCATGAAGCTCTCAATACTGGTGTATTATATATTCAAAAAGACTATAATACGTATTACAATTTTATTGCATGTATTTAACCCTTTGAGGGGCAAGCAATTGTTTTCTGTAATGTTGATCAATTTTGAACCACAGGAATCAATTTTGAAACTTTTTTTCTCCAAAGTTAGAAACATGAAATTTTAATCAAAAGCTTCTGCTGCGAATCTTTATTCAAATCAGGTGGTATATAATGTATCCCATTTCCTGATATATTCTATTAGAGACCTTAATGCAAAAAGTCTATCACGGCTCTTCATTCCTTGAGGAATTTCTTTAATTTTATCACTAAAATGTGAAAATTGTCGGATTTTTTTTCAAATTTTTTGCCAAATATTGTTTTTTTAATTGTTTGGTTGCTTAAAACATCACTCCAGTAATATCTGTAATAGAAACTTCTAAAGGTTGTTAAAGGTCCTTTTGTATGCTGTATCTAAGTGTCTCTTCTGAAATAAGATTATAAAAGTTCAAGGTTAAAAAAAAAAAAAAAAACATAGGGAGTTTTTAAAGCCGTAATTCCAGCAGTTAAGGAGTTAAGTTCTCATACTTTATTTGCGCTTCAGGAATTTGTCTTTCCATAGTGACTTTTATCTATCAACACTGTTGCAGGTCCAGCAGGAATATCTGCAGCATCTGATAAAATAAACAATTTTTCTCTAAATTGATGATTCTTATTATGCATATTAAATGTTGATTTCAGAGTGTAAGGGGGAGGGGGGCATTCGTCAAGAATATTTAAATGTACTACACAGATAATTTGAAATTTGTTTAATTTAGAAATTCAATGCTCTCCCCCCCCCGACACATAACAATCTCCCTCCTGCGAAAAAACGCCTGACTTCAATATTGTTGATTTTAGTATTTATATAGTACTTTTAGTGAAATTTAAAATTGCATTAATATTTAATCTGAAAACTTATCTCCTTTGGCAGGTGAATAATTTTTTTGGATCACATTTGTTGTTATTGTGCAGTCAACATCTGATTTTTATAAAGAAATAGCATTTTAGCTGGAATGTATGTTGAATCTTCCAAGCTATCTTCAGAAACTGAAAAAGACTGATCATCATTATTAGATTCAAATAAATTTAGATTGATTTAAATTTGCGTTAGCCTTTAGCGCACCATTTTTCATTAGAATGTTTTATAAGCTTTATGTTCTATATTCCATATCTGGCACAAACACGAAAACAAGATTTCAAGCTGATGTATTGAAATATGTTAGTTATAAGCAACCTTAATTACAAATGTGTGATATACTTGAATGTCTAAAAATTTTTCTTGCGATATTTTCAATATTTTAGGATGAAAAAGTTGAAGCAAATTCTATTGTTAAAGATAAAATTATTTTCAACGTTAGAACACCAGAATATTCGTATTCCAAGCATACCGGTTTCGGTAGCATATAGCATACCTTCCTCAGTGCTAAAGATAGTGGAAATTTGCTCATATATAGGGAGGATGGGGATTCAAGCAACAAGTTTCTTGACCAATAGCAAAACAGAGGATCCTAGACAACAGCCAATAGAAAAACAGGGAACAGCCAATAGGAAAACAGGGAACAGCCAATAGGAAAATTGGGTGGAAAATGGAAAAGATATTGCGAGGATTGCATTAAAAGATTAAGGAAAATTAGTTTTAATGTAATATTTGCAACAGTCTGATAATGGTGGAATAGCAAAATCACAATTAACGAGATTAGCAAGATTTTTATGGATATGGAAAGCTTCAAGGAAGTTAAGTTCTTGTATAAAAGTAGGTTTAGTTAGTATCTAAACCTAATTGAAGTCAAAAGCATGACTCGTTTCCCAGCAATGTTTTGCAATTTAGGATTTCTTGATTTCTTGTTTTTCAATATATTGCTTATGTTCTTTAATACGAAATTTTAGACTGCGTTTGGTTTGACCAATGTAACAAAGACCACACTGACAATTAATATTGTAAATACTCCATGAATTTGATAATTCAACAGGATCTTTAAGGTTGGAAAGGGTGAATTTATTAGTAGGAGTAAAAATTATTTTGAAATCGAATCGACTAAGAATTTTAGCAATGGAAAAACTTGATTTTGGAAAGAAAGGTAAGACAATGCTAATATTGGAACGAGTAGAAGACTGAGATGAGTTTGAGGAGTGAGAGTTTTGTAATTTAGAAAGGGCAGTATCAATAATAGAAGGGTTGTAACCTCTATCAAATGCAATTGCTTTAATGTATTGAATTTCATTATTGAGAGATTGAGAATCAGAGCAAACATGAAGAGCATGATTTATGAATCTGTAAAAGGCGGCCATTTTTTGACTTGGAGGATGACATGAACGAGCGTGGGGGGGTAGAGAAACAGCGAAGCTTTTTCGATAGACAGATGTAGAGAAGCCAGTTACACCGCGAGTGACAAGGGTGTCCAGGAAAGGGAGTGAACCATTATTTTCTGTTTCATACGTAAATTGGATATTGTTATCAATAGAGTTCATGATGCTAAGAATGTCCTCAATATTGTGAAAAGAAGTGTGCCATCAACGCGAAGGTGAATGTGCCATCAACGTACCGAATCCAGAAAGGGAAAGAGAAATTATCAAAAAGTGAGCATTCAAAATAGTGCATGTAGAAATCTTGGATGGGAGACAATGGCGAGCCCATAGCTAAACCATCAGTTTGTTTGTAAAAATTGCCTTGAAATGAAAAGGTGGTTTGAGAAACGTACCAGTAAGGGAAATAAGTTCTTGAATTTCGAAGCTTGAAAAATGAAATTCATGGAGTCTTTGTTCAAGACAAGAGAGGGCGCCATTTATCGGGACATCGGGTCTCTGTTTATGTATGAGCAAATTTCCACTCTCTTTCGCACTGAGGAAGGTACGCTATATGCTACCGAAACCGGTATGCTTGGAATACGAATATTCTGGTGTTCTAACGTTGAAAATAATTTTATCTTTATCATATTGCACCAGGCAACAACCTATTACTTATAATTCTACTGTTGTATACGATGCAGACTAGAATTTAAAAAAATAAAAATTTAATATCTAGTAAGGTACTGCCATCAAGTGAGAAAAACTTGCACGAAACTGTTTGTTTAAATGTTATAGATCTGGCACAAAGGTCAAATAACTTAAAATTAAAATACTTAGGAAAATAGAGGGATTTAATCGGTATGTTCCATATATGGCACACCGTGCAGTGAATTAAATTATCAATGACTAATTTTGATTCCATTTGTTTGTTTTTTTATGTATTTTCAGTAGTACAGTTAATGACGTATTTATGATTACTTTTTCATATAAAGATAAAATTTGTAATAAAATTAGGATTATTTATGAAAATATGCTTATGGTCTCAAGAATAAAAGTGGGCGTTACCAATAACTAATAATAAAATTAATCTGTTCTGTGATATATTTGGATTTATGTACCAATAAAAATATAACTTTATCTAATTGATAAATTATACTATATTTGAAGTTTCTATCAATATATTTTATTTGTAAAATAAATATCAATAGTATGCAAATGCGCTCATGAATGTAATTTTTTAGATTTATTACGTAATTTACGAATTTACATAAATCACGTAATACGTAAGTCAGGGATGCCTGTATACTAAAATATATTTTGTCATAAAGAAAATTGAATTGAAGAAAATATTTCACAACTGTGTCAAATTTTTTCGAGATAATTTATATTGCGTTCCAAAAGTTTCTTTGGTTTTTTTTCTTTCTTTTTCGTTTTTTTATGTAAAAGAACATCGCAATTTTCCTTCCGCAATTTTAAACAAGCGCATACATAGGGAAACACATTTCATTTTAAAGTAATAGTTTTGTTAATGCTGTCATTATTTGACATTTTGTCATTATTCTGTGTATAGACATCTGATAAATGTTTTCCCTTCCAGCGCTGTTATTTTACCATCATACCTTCAATGTTTTCCATTTTTGACGTTTCTGACAATTTCATTTATTCCTTTGAAGCACAAAACATGATCTTATTCGTTACATCAATAATACTAAAAGAAGTTTTCAAACTCTATTGTATTTTTCTGAAATGTTTTATTTTATGTTAGTATTTCTACTAAAAATCTTAGAATATCGCATATTATTTTTCATCATTTTAAAAAATTCAAAGCATTTTAAAGTACTTCATAAACTATTTTTTCATATAAAAAATTTCTAAGATATATAAAAAAGCATTTTGAAAGTTTTAAATTATGAAAGTTAAATGTTGCCAAAGAAACAAATAGTTGAAATTCGATAAAAATATCGAACTCATTTTTCTTATAGTTACAGTTGAGAGAAAAGGTGCTTTGATAGAGTATTGTATGCACTTTTTATTCAGTAAAAAGAACAATCTATAAATATATGAAATGAAATAATAAAATTAATGATATTAATATACAATTGTAAGGGAAAAAAACAAATTATTGTAGTATTGAAATTTTTCACTCTGCTAGACAGGTAGATAAATAACGAAAAATTTTATTTCATACTCATTTCTGTACATTTCAATATATAAGCCGATAATGTTTGGGCTTTGGCTTGAAGTGAAGAGGTAAGCTTACATAAGAGGCTAGAAAAAATTTCAAATTTGATAGGATGAAACAAAAATGATTGTAAATATATGTATAAAAAAATTGCAAACATTTTAAAAATTACTTTAAAGTTCTGTTGTTTTACCATAAAAAAAGGCATCAATCATCGTTTACGATCCAAATCATTATCAGAATTTTCAAAAACTCCTTAGAATTTCTGTATTTGGTACATGAACAAGACCTGTATCTATTTCATCATCATCACTAACTCCTCCAAAAAGGCAGCATCCTCCCTTCCATCCATCGCATTCTTGATGCGTCTTTTTCTGATAGATCAGGCGATCATTTCTCGCGGTAATTGCAATCATGCAGTTTTCTTCATTCAAGAACAGCAAATGTGTCATTTTTTTTTTAAATTAACGACATTTTTTCAAAATGCAGCTACAGATGACATTCGTTCATTCCATTTTCAACAAAGATTCTCTTTAAATGATTCATTTAAAAAGACTTCGATTGTTAAAGAATATAAGTAAGGGCACTGTGGATTGGCAAGAGAACTGAAGATCATTTGAAAAATGATCATCAGAGAGCTAATTCTTTTACTAGCTATAATTTTTTTTCGCACAATTATTCGTCACATTTGTTTAAAATCGGCTTATGTACGCGTTTACAATTTTGGACGATTTTACCCTGACAAATCGTACACTCCGTTTATACACAAATTGGCTAATATATGGAAATATACGGTATATTAAATCGGTTATTAATTAATTGTCTTACTACAGACAACGGCAATAATTCTATAACACTTTTAATAGAAAGTAATTGCACATCTGTAATGTTGAACTCTCACAATAATTTTCAAAAATACTTGAAAATAAGGAAAAAATAAGTTTGCATATTTTCCCCATCAAAATAATAGGCCATGAGAAGGCGGCACAGTCAGTCCCCTCATCAAGTTCATGGCTGAAATTTCAGAACAAGTTAACACTCGATTCGCATATTAAAGCGCAATCTGTCTGCCGAGTCATATCTTAGTAGAATACACCTGAAAGCACGATTTTCGCGGTTTACTCGTAGTTTTATCATTGTATATTTCTGCTCCCAATCTTCAATGTTTTTATATCTTTGAATGCAAGGCAAACATTGGTAAACCTAAAATTTAACCTCAAAAATCACATTTTCAGGTGTTTTAACCAATATATGACTTGGCAGACCGTATACTTTTTAATTCGTATAATATATATATATATATATATATACAATTACCTAAAGTTTCAGAACTTTGCAAAATACACGTGACAACTGTTGTAACGGAATCAAGTACCACATACAGGTTCTCGTGAAAGAACAGTGATAAATACATGAACTACAAATACCCGTAAGGCATGCTAACGTCACTGGGACGTCGTTGTGAAGTCATATTGTGACTTTGTGACCATCGATTGTCGATGTGAAGTCACAGTGACTAAAATGTGAAGTCGTTATGCCCGTTTTAGAGCTCGTTTGCGATGTCACATTGTGACCACTTTGTGAAGTCACAGTGTGACATATTTGTGAAAAATGTGTCATTTGTGACTACATTGACATTAACATTGTGACGAAACTGTGACAAAAACGATGATATTTATATTGCCAGAAACATATTTTTTAAATTAAATAACATGTTTTGAAGAGTATTTGTAATTTTCTAAATTTTTTTAAGAAAGTCACATCTCAGTCACAATGTGACGTCACTGAGTGGTGGCATTTTTTCACAGATGTGACGTAACTAAAGTCAATCACAGTGACGTCATTGTGACGTCACTCTGACCATGCATGCTATGAGGGTATTACCTCGTCCTGCGTTGTGAAAAGAAAAATGAGGAAACATAGATTGATTTAAGGTATGAAAAAAATTGACAATAACTCGGGTATTGAACTTTTTATGATTGGAGTATTGTAAAATAAAATATTGATTAATTCTATAACTTTCAACATTCATAAAAGTCATCATAGTCTGAAAAATAAACAACAAATAAAAGTTCAAAAAAAAGACAGAAAAATATGCAAACACAATCAATTTTACTTCCAAACAAATAACAATCTTTATTCATTCATATATATGTATGCATTGACGGCTCGTGTCTATCTATTCTCGTGGGGCCGATCCTCATAACAAATTGTAAATTTTTATGCAATTTAATATTTTTTGTCTAAGCACCAAAAGAACTTATTTAACAGTAAAAAAAAATCTTACTTTTTAAATATTTTTTTTTTCAAGTAATCGATATTAATTTTGAAAAAATTCCAATTAATTCCAATTTTTAACATACCATTATTTGACATTATTAACATTAAATATACTCTGAACAATTAATTATTTAATTGAAAAAACAAATATACAAATCTTGTAGAATAATAATAACAATAATAATAATCACATAACGTTACAGAAAAATATAAGCTTTACTTGGAGACTAGGAATCTATCTAGAAATTAAAATTTAGTACATAAATTAAATATAAATTTGGTATGACTTTAGATGAGCAAATTTCTCTCTTACATTTTACTTAATTTCCATTATATTTACATTAAATTTACTATAGTATCAGATTCGAAACTGTTTGAATGTTTTTAAAAGTGGAATTACGAAATATTACAAGAAGTTAAGTTATTAATTTTCCTTTATCTTCTATCAATTATATTGTAACTTTCGCAATAAGGGGCCATCCATAAGTGATGTTATACATTACTTCAATATATTTTACCTTCCTCCTCCCCCCCCCTTTGTGAGAAGTGTTACTCTTCATCATACTCCCTACCCTTCCTCTTGTAACGTGTCACACAATATTACGTAAATAGATAGTTATAGTTCAGCAACAAAGCATTATGTTACAGATCAAATTAAAAATTTACTTTAAAACTTTAACTATGTGTTTTAATGACATTTTTGAACATAACAATAAAAATGATTTGTGCGCTTATTTTGTATCCTATAAGTTTAAGGTTTACAACAAAAAACATAATTAACATATAAAAATAATAAAATATAAGTATGAAAAAGAAATTGAGAACAGTGATGTTTTTAATATTGAAATAGAATTTAATATATTTTGTTTTAATTCTTATGTTTACTTTATGATACAAATTTCATAATTTAATCTACAAGTTTTAAATGTAAAAAATAGGATTTTGTGATGTCACATTTCTTCTTATCTGTTTCCATGCCTTTGTCACAAACTGTCATAATTCCCCTCCCCTCCATTCAAGCGTGACATCATTTAATGATGGCCCTTATAGAATTTTTTTAGGGGGGGTGAAATTATCTTTAAATACACTGAATTTTTCTTGTTCTTCTATCTCATATGCATTAAGACCCCTTACAGGTAATTCATGAAATTCGTAGAATATCAAACAATCTTTGACACGATTTAGCACGTAACTGTTCTTCTCAACAATTTAATTGTGTTTTTGTAATGAAATTCTGCAACTTTCATTTAACTGTGATACGATATTGACAGTTCGGAGGATTTTATAGTTAACCCGTCAGTAATCGCGTGTCGGTCTTTTCGCCGCCCGTGTAACTTATCTTCTCCTAACTTGCATCACATTACAAATACAGCGGAGATCTACCATTTAGCTGTCTTTGAAGCTTTCTCGACCACCTTAGTGAAGTAACAGGGTACCTCTGTTTTTCTTTCAGGTACATTTTTAGAAACAAAATTGAAATTTGCGAAAAAGTCTATGTAACAATCACTAATGTCAGTTCATTTTTACTTTTTCCAATTACTCCAGATCACATGAATAAAATGATTAATTTAAGTAAACTGCAAATTTATATCTTTATTAAAATGTTATTTCCGTATATTAGGTGAAAAATATTTCTTATTTTACATATTTGGTTTGCGGGGGGCCAGCGGCGAAAAGACCGAGCGCGACTAATGACGTTGTAAAAAAAGTCGCGACTACTCACGGGTTAACAGCGATTACATAAGTAGTACTCATTTTACATATTTTTTTTCTCTCTGAAAAACGCTTCAAATCTGTATAGCCAGCTATACTTCATAATTTCTCTCCTCCAAACAATAAACAATAAAAACAGAACAATGATTTTTTTCCTTCACTTTTATTCACTATGCGAAAATAAAGCAGTATAATGTTAAGCTCTGTAGTAAAAAAATATATTGTATTAAATATGACCCTCATAGCATGCATAGTCACAGTGACGTCATCGTGATGTTACTGTGATTAAGATGGGACACTATAAGTCACTGTGGTCACATCATATCTGTGATCAAAATGCTATCACTCTTTGATGTCATATTGAGACTGAGGTGTGAACTTCTTGGAAAACTTGGAAAAATTACAAAATTTGTCCAAAATATATTATTAATTATAAAAAATATTTTTTCTGGGTATTTTAAAAACAGTGACGTCACAGTTATATCACTACATATAACGTCATTACGTTACCTATGTGCCAAAAAAAAAATCATTGTATCGTAAAAACATAGTGTGACAAAATCATAAATTTCAAAAATCTCTGAAAGTTAAGAGAAATATTTGCCACCAGAAAAACATGCCACCGTAATCCACTTGGGAGCTTGAATTCATTTGATTTCGTAATATACCTTATTATAATAAATAAAGTTACTTTTTTATTTCCAAAAATATTTTCTTTCTCTGTTAATGTTTAACTAGTTTAAGTGTCTCTTTTAATGTTTGTCTTTTATAATAAATGTGACAAGCACAAAGCATTAAACACGTTACACGCATTTATTACGTTATCAAATAATATTTTATTTGACTTATTACTTGTAGTATTATTAATATTTTACTAATTTATTTCTTTTCTCTTTATTTAAAATAGGATTTAAGCCAATTTGTATAATTTATGGGTAGTTTATTTTAAAAGATTTTTCGAGATTTATATAATTTGTCGGAATGAATCAACGGGATAATCAAGTAATACCCGTATCTCAGTAATAGAGCATTATTATCTATTGAAAACGTTTAAATATACGTTTAAATTTTACTTTGGAATTGCGTTGCATTTTATAAATAGTTTACACATGTTATATTTTTATATTTTATATTAAGCATAGCTATGATGGGTTTAGTATTGGATGAGGGCCTCCAATGACTAATTTTAGATAGTTTGAATTTTCTTTTTCTTTTTTTCATAGTTTATATGTAGGATATACATATTTACGAATAACTATTTAATATTTTATTTATTTAAGAAATATAATAAAAGTTATTTGTTATTATATTTTATCAAGAGAATTAAGTAAATTTTCAGTTCTAATTTTATATATATATTAATGATTCCTTTTACTTTCAAATTGAGCTGGATTACTCAAAACAAGAATATTCCCTATCCATTTAATGATATTTATTTAAATTTTTCTCTTAATGTTTTATTCGATAGTCCACTGTTATTCATCCGCGTTTAGAGCAGTATTGACAAATGTGGAGCTAAATGGAAACCAATAGTTTGTTTGTTGAATGTTGTTTACATAAACGTGTGTTATGTTCAAGAAAAGAAGTTACAGTTAGTTTTATTAAATGTTTTGGCGGATTGGGATGTCAGAACAAAAGTTTTTGGTTCTAATCCAAGTCATTTAAATTTTATTGAAAAATATACAATGAGGAGAACTTTTGATTGATAAATAAATTAACATTCTGTTTGATGTATTTTGTAACTTTTAATAATATTTTAAATGTCTTTTTTGTTTATTTAAATGAAACAAAAATAGAAAACTTAAAAATGTCAAAGCTCTTTATTACAAAACTCTACAATAATAAATAATAGCACTTTGTTTAAAATTATAAACATGGCAATTTTTTCGGCTACTGATGACTGGTTATAAATAATTAATCTAATTAAATAGCTTTCAATTCGCAAATTGCTAAAGAATTAGCTAAAATTAATAGGTATTGATTATTTAATACATCTTTTAAGAATGATTATCATAACATAGTTATCCAAAACCACATGCATTTATATAATGCAGAAAATTGAAATTACGTATTATGAAATTAAGTTATCAGATCAATAAATATTATTTTAAGTAATTTTAGTAGCTGGTTTTAAGATGAAAAACAACAACAAAAAACTTCTGATCATGGAAAAATGTTGTTATATAGAAAGGTACTAAAATGTTGTAACTTTCAATTAATTTTAGTAGGATAAACGCATTTGGACACTATATCGCCAAAGATGATCGGTCACTTGCGATTTTAGACGTTTTATTAAATATCTAAAAAAAGCATGAGGGATTATCCTGAAATTCCCAATGTGTAAACTGAGTAGTATGCATCAAATATTTCCGGGAAAAATAATTTCGAAATCACTATAGCAGAGCGTCAACAAATTGAAAATGAACAAAAATATTTTGGATAACCCTGAAAAAATTAATGCAGTAAAATGCGTGCAAACTGTAGAACACGACTAGGAGACTTAATGTGTTCATTTGTATTAGGACAGCATGAACATTTGCAGAGAATAGTTGTTGAGAAAATCTTGTTTACAGAGAGTTTTTTATATAAACAGCATCAATTTTTCAAAGTATTTTTACATATAACCTGCAATGCTCTTATTAAAGAAATATATATTCTTTTCATTAATTTTGACAAACAACATTGTAAGTAACTCCCAGCTATCAGAATTAAAAAAAATAATAAAAATTGAATAAAAATGAGTAGGTTTACAAAAAAAAAGTTTCAGTGAATATACACGAATGCAATAAAAACGTGCATAATGTATCATATAAATATGCGGAGCAACTTGTGTGAAGTCTCAAAAATATTAATCTTTCATTTATATACAATAATGCATGCGTATGAACACTAAGTTTTCAAATATACCACATTTCAAACAATAATACTTAATACTATGAAACCTGGATGAAAAATAAGACACAGTACTATGACACAGAATAACAGAAATATGACACATTTTAAACATACTTAGATATAATACACAATTCACTAGATTTAACAGATTTTTTTCCATATAATTTATTGGATTTGGATTTTTTATGAACAAAATAAGCGTAGAAAATATATTATTTTCCGTACTGGAATAAGCTGGATGAAATATTTCAATGTTACATTAACAAAAATGTACTGTATAAAATATGACATGTTTTTTTTACTATGATTAATTATTCAAAAAAATCTCTTTTAAAATACATACAATTTGTTATTAATCGATATTTTTTAATTGATTCCATTTTCTGAGTCATGTGCTCTATCTGTGTATGTAGTATCTCGAAAACTTTGTTGTATGTAATTGCTAAAAAATCATTTTTAATAAGTTTCTAAAATTATAATAATGTTTTTCATTTATAAAAAATAAAATTTAATTTCGAAGCTCAGTGTTTAATGTAGTAATAAAAAAGAAAAACTGTCACTAGAAATTTTACTAGTGTCAATTTAACCTTTGAATATAGACTTTTTTTTTCTATTAGATATTACATTATCTTAAGCGCAATAGTTAACCACTAAAGAATAACTACGCAAAAAATTAATTATTTCTGATCCATCGAAACTTAAAAGAATATGTAAACAAAAGATGTAGTAAGGTTTTTTTTTTTTTTTTTTTTTTTTTTTTTTTTTTTTTTGCATTTTTTTTTTTTTATTATTTTATATTAATGTACAACATCTTAAGATTATTCTGTGAAAATTTGAAAGCAATTGAAGTAAAACTGACGGAGATATACACTTGTAAGTCTCCGCCCTCCGATTTCACACTGAGGAATGTGGCCGCAACAATCAGCTACAAAGTAGCTGCTACTGCTTGACCAGGTTTCAAAGACCTGTCCTGGCATACTGCCAAAATAATGGACCTTTCCGAAGGTACACGTACACGTGTGTACACGTGTGCCGTAATTTTGTGTTGTGATTTTGAGTTTTTTAAGCGCAAAATGCCAAAAAAAAAAAGTCTGTGAAACTTTAAACGTGTTTTTCTAAGACTTCGCTTTTTCAAAGCCGGTGAACTCTGTAGCTCAAAATCTACTGAACAGATCTTTTTAAAATTTTACACACTCTTTCTTTATATAAATTACGAGGTAACGCTGTCGAGTTTATTTATTTTTTTTTATTTTAACTTACTTTAAAAAAACAAAATATCAGATTTTTTTGATGAAAAATCGGTATTTTGATTTCCGAGCCTTGTAAAAAATTGAAAAATCAATAATAAAAAAAAAAACCTCGACGGCGTTCCCTGAGGAAACTTATTAACTAATTAAATCAATTTGGTTTTTTAATTTCAGTTGATCCAGTCATGAGTTATGCGGTTCACCGCGAATCAACTTTTTTTTGGGACGTCTTCGAAGATTCGCTGTCATTGGCTCATTTTTTAATATTTCTTAATGAAAATTTCACAGAATACTCTTTAAATGACATATAATTATACTATAACTATGCAAATAAATAAATATTAATTGTATCCTTACAAAAAATCATAGAAAATATGCTTTTTTTCCCTCGAATTAACCTTACTACCCCCTTAAAAAATAAACTTCACGCGTTAAATTTAAAATTATTACATTTAAATATAGATCATTGTTATGTGTAATTATAAACATTTTAAAAAATCAAGCTTTGTAAAGGACAACAATAACAATTTACGAAATCTATTCAAAACATAAAGGTGTTAGTCTCTCTATTGTTAAATATAATATAACATGAAAGACAGAAGTAACAGCTCTCGTATAATTAATCTTTAAATGCTACAGGAATGGTGTAATTAACAATTAGTATGGAAAGCGTTAATCCTTCACTATTGTTATACATTTTTAATGTATGAATGGCTTTAATATTTATTGCTTAGAAAATTTTTTAATCAATGAATTTTTGTATACATATGCGAAAGAAATCCAAAATAATGTAAATAAAAGAACACACATACATGAAAATACATAGAATGGATATTATAATACCACTTTATGACATATTAAGTCTTTCCATTAGAAGTTTGCTTGTATGAAAGCACTTACATTTTTCTTTTTTACTGTAATTTGGGATTTCGAATTTGAAATAAATTAAGAATTCATGTAATATGAAACATGTAAAGAAAAAATAAAATCTATTTCAAAATAAATAAATAAATAAATAAATTTCTGAAGTAACACAGGTTCCAAACTTTTCATTTGTCGAAAGAATATATTTGTATACATGGTGATCATAAAGTCCCAGCCCATTTCACAGAAATAATTAATACATAGATTTTATGTTACAGGTGACGGATACTCCGAGGGTATGTTAAGAACAGAAGAACGAATTGCGGTTGTAGCAGCACGTGTGCGTTGTCAGACATTGGAGGAATTCATGGAGACAGTTCCTAGAAAATTTGGAAAAGACTCAACAACATGGACCATTTTTCGGACTCTAAATATCCAATAAATGGTGAAAAAATTTTGCGCACGGGATCTGTGCTCGATGAGAAACGTACAGGTCGACCATCGATGTCAGCTGAAACAGTAGCGAATATCCGTGAAGTCATTGAGCATAGTCCCGATGCATCAACTAGCCGACATGGTCGTGAACTTGTGATATCTGACAACCGCAATTCACTCTTCTGTTGTTAGCATATCCTCGGAGTATCATTCATGTGTGTAATGTAAAATCCATGCATTACGTATTTCTGCAAAAGGGGCTGGGACTTTATGTTCACCCTGTATATACTAGCTAAAGTACCCGGCGTTGCCACTAACTCCAAGAATGCTTGTTCTGAAAAAAAATTGGAAACATCAATGATATGTTTATATAACATCAATGCCCTGTAGCAGTGTAAAAATGATAAATACCAAATTGTTGGAAACCGACTAATCTAATTAGAATTCATAACATACTATGGGACTTTTTTTGCGATCTTTTTTTTCAAAGCTCGCGGAGCACAATTCCAAGTATAAACTTTGAAGAAAGGGTTTTTTTAGCTATGCTAAAAAAAGAATGGTTTATTACTACGCTGAATTCAGTTTTCTGAAATTCTAAATCAAGTTTAAACATGTACTACATTTAATTAGTACCGAATTATGATCTTCATAAACAGTTAGCATATGATTAAATGAAAGAGCTGCACAGATTAGGAATATTAGATACAATTTAGGCCTCATATTTCTTTAAAATTTTACTGTACTTTCATTTTTTTATTTTTATTTTATTTTTTTTTTTTGTTGTTGTAGTATATTCAACTATACTCAACCTTACGTTTTCTAGATTTTATAAAGACCTATTATCTTTTTAGCATCGTTTTTTTTCAAATAATAGAAACAATAATTATTATATTTATTGTACGGAACGATCTGAGTGCTTATATTATAGATATATTTAAGAAATTCACGTGTTACATTTGAAATAATTACATTTATGCATTGCTCATTCTTATATGTAATTATAAACATTATAAAAATTATTCTTGTAAAGGACAACAATAAAAGTTTTCCAAAAACAATTCAGATTATTAGCAATTAGCACGGAACATAAAGGTAACTTTTATATTTCTATTGTTAAAAATTATTTAAGAGCAAAAGCAGATGTAAAAGGTAAAAGCTCTTCTATGATTAATATTTAAATGCTACAACAATAGCGTAATTATCCATTAAGTATAGAAAGCGTTAATCCTTCACTATTGTTGGACATTTTTAATGCATGAATAGCTTTAACAATTATTATTTAGTAGTTTTAGTTTTTTTAATCATTGATTAATTGTAGAAATAAATTAAATGCGAAAAATATTGCAAATATTGCAAATAATAGAACATTTATATATGACGTAGACAGAATGTATATTATAATAATATTTTTTGAAATACTACCTTTTTTTTTTACTTTCAAGTAGTGTATGAAAGTAATTGCATTTTTCTTTTTCATAGTTATTTGAGTTTGCAAAATAGAAATAAATTACCAAGGAACGTAATTGGAAACATATAAGGAAAATATAAAAGTCAAATCTGGAAAAAATAAGATGTTTAAAATTTTGAAACAACACAGATGTTGAAGTTTTCATTCTCCGAAAAAAAAACTTTTTTGGTATATATATAAAACATGAAGCTTATCATTTTTTGCAGCAATATTTTGCATTCGGAATTTTATTTTTGAAGTTCTTAATTGTTCAGCACTGATTTCAAATTTTGAAAACATGGGTTGTTTCCTTTACTGTATAAAATCATGAAAGTAAATTATAAAATGTATATGAATGTGTAAATAGATTATGTTTAGATTACTGTTAGTAGGCATACAATTTATGATGGCAATATCGATAATGCAATTTATATTGCTAATTTCCGAAATATTTTATTAGTTTTGAGTGTAAGAACGGAATTAAGTACATGATCCAGTCACAGAAAAGAAGAAGACTTGGTAAAGCCTGCCTTTTGAAAGGATTCCTGAGCTACATGCAACAGATAATGCCTATTGTTGCTTTATGTCTAGTTCGTTTCTAAGCGTTTTAAATGTATTCCCATGAATGATATTACAGCTTGTTTAACTAATTACTTTCACATTATTTAGGAATTTTAATATCAGAATACTAAATTAAAATTAACTCGGTATTACAAGCGCTGGGTATTTTAGGGTGAGTATGAATACGTTATTCAAATTTCAATTCAAAGATATATTTTAGTTGTAAATCAGACGCTTAATTCGACGCAGTATATTGTTAGTTAATATGTTTATTATTTTTGCTGTTATAAGGATGTTTCTTTCACGCATTAGGGTACTACTCCGGTACTCCGGTAACTCAGTGATGCCTGTATACTAAGATATTTTTTTTCATAAAGAATATTGAAATTATTATTTTCATAAAAAATAATTCAAAACTGTGCATTTCGAATTTAAAAACTTTTTCTCTTCGAGAAAATTTATAATGCGTTCCAGAAGTTTGTCTCTTCTTTTTCCTTTTTTATGTAAAAGAACATCGCAGTTTTCCTTTCACAATTTTAAACAAACGCAAACACAGTGAAACCCATTTCATTTTAAAGTAAAAGTTTTGGTAATGCTGTCATTATGGTAAATTTTTCAAATATTTCGTTTATAAACATCTGATAAATGTTTTTCCTTCCAGCGCTGTTACTTTACCCTCATACCTTTAATATTTTCCAGTTTTGACGTTTCTGACAATTTCAATTATGCCTTTGAAGCGCACAACAAGCTCTTATCCGTTACATCAATCATACTAAAAAAGCTTTCGAGCTCCATCATATTTTTCTGAATTGTTTTACTTTATGTTAGTATTTCTGCAGAAAATATTAGGAGATCGCATATTATTATTCACCATTTTTTAAAAACTCAAAGCATGTTAGCAACTTTTATAAATCATTATTCTATATTTCAAAATCCTCTAACATTCGTAAAAAGGTATTTTGAAGGTTTAAAATTTTAAACTTAAATGTTACATGAGAAAACAAATGATGGGATTTCGATCAAAATATCGAACTCATTTTTCTTATATTTACAAATAAGAGAATATATGCTTCGATAGAGTATTGTATATATTTTTAATCCAGTAAAAATAAATAAATAAATAAAATAATAAAAATAAAAATTGTAAGGTATCTTGGGGTAATAAGGCCACGTTAAGGTTCTACCAATTTTCACGGCTTAGATTTAGCTTTTTATTTTTTCAAAAAATGCAGGATTTTATACAGCAGCTCATGGACTATATATATAAAAAATAATTTAACAGATATGTATTCATAAAATTTAATGGTGTGATTTCTTGACCAATGCTATTTGGCGTTATTACCCACCTATCTGGCAATAACGACATGCAAATCAAACTATATAATAAGATGGAATAAAATCATGCAGTTTGCCCAATTCTAAAAATACAAATTCTACAATCCTAGAAATTGATAAAGTGAACTCTAATCGAAAGAAAATGTTCAATTTTTTGTGAAAGTGTAAGAAAAGAAGAAGGAAGGGGCGCAAAAGAATATGAGACTTCGAGCTTTTTTTTTTTGCTTAAAGAGGACTGCTTATATAAACTTTTTAGAAACATTGCACTGTTTTAACTATGTTTATCTAAATCATTAATTGTGTTTCCATATATGCATTTTATGCGATAGAAAATGTTAATTTTTTATGGAAAGAAAAGGCCCAAATTGCGGAAATATCTACAGTACACAACACCCTGAGCTTCTGTTTGCTTAAAAAGCCACGCTTAAATATAATTATAGAAACATTGCACGTTTTTATTCATATTTAATGTAATATTTTTATCATGTGAATATTTATAATAATTTGAGTTATGTGTAATAAATATTTTTGTTAGCACTGTTTTAGAAATCTTGCAAATACTTTTTAGTCCGCAAACTCTACACTAATGCGGATTCTCGAAAGGTAAAATGTCCGAGAAAAATAAAAAAATCTTTTATAAATTTGTACTTTTATTTAATTGAATAAGTTTTTGATAAACAAATATATCCTTGTGACATCCCTTATTAAATATTATACATAATTCATGTGGTTAGGTTTCATTTTCCACTATATTAGCAACAAAATTTACTTTTGACTGTTGTTAGCAATCTCACTAAGCGCTGTTTTTTTCCCTTTAAATCAAAATTCAGAGTTTAACTTGTAATTTTCTGTTTAATTATAGGTACAACTGAAGTTCTTTAGTTCTCTTTCTTTTAGAGTCCTCGTATAATTGTTAAAAATATTTTAATAGATTAAATTTAATTAGATTTAATCCTGTACAAAACGTTTAGTGCAGAAATAGTATTCTATGAGTTTTAATCATCGATCGCCTTTTAATCATTACCTAATGTTACCGGTCTCATAGAACACTTCTTTTTAAGCTATTGCATAGCTTTTATCACGGGCTTTGAGCGCGGTGACCGAATCCAAAAATTCCGTAACGAAGAAAATCCTAACACATCCGTAACGAAAAAACCTAACACTCGGCTAACGTCGTTTCAGTTCGGCAGACTTCGGCATGGTATCATTCGGTAGACTTCGGCAGACATTGACGCGGTATTTTTCAGATATATAGAGGATATCAAGTCTCAAATTTATACTTCTTATTTCAGTTACTATAAACCTATAGTTTCAATAACAAAAACTCCTGATAGAATGTGTGTATAGAAAAGAAACGTCTTAAGATAAAACAAGGTAGGATAATGTAGCTTTTGGTGATTGGAGACCCGCCCAATGGTGAGGATCGAAAAAATTAAAATACTTATAACTCGCGATCTAATTTTCGTAGCGCGGCCAAATTTTGTTTGATAATTTATTATGAGGCAGTGTTAATTTTTGGTGACAGGAGACCCCCACGGTGAGGGTCGAAAAAGTTAAAATGCTTATAACTCGCGGTCTAATTTTCGTAGCGCGGTCTAATTTTCGTAGCGCGGCCAAATTTTGTTTGATAATTTATTATGAGACAGTGTTAATTTTTGTTGACAGGAGACCCCCACGGTGAGGGTCGAAAAATTTAAAATGCTCATAACTCGCGATCTAATTTTCGTAGCGCGGCCAAATTTTGTTTGGTAATTTATTATGAGATATTGTTAATTTTTGGTGACAGGAGACACCCCACGGTGAGGGTCGAAAAAGTTAAAATGCTTATAACTCGCGGTCTAATTTTCGTAGCGCGGCCAAATTTTGTTTGATAATTTATTATGAGACAGTGTTAATTTTTGTTGACAGGAGACCCCTACGGTGAGGGTCGAAAAATTTAAAATGCTTATAACTCGCGGTCTAATTTTCGTAGCGCGGCCAAATTTTGTTTGGTAATTTATTATGACACAGTGTTAATTTTTGGAGACAGGAGACCCCTCACGGTGAGGGTCGAAAAATTTAAAATGCTTATAACTCGCGATCTATTTTTCGTAGTGCGGCCAAATTTTGTTTGTCAATTTATTATGAGACAGTGTTACTTTTGGTGACAGGAGATCCCCCACGGTGAGGGTCGAAAATTTTAAAATGCTTATAACTCGCGGTCTAAATTTCGTAGCGCGGCCAAATTTTGTTTGATAATTTATTATGAGACAGTGTTAATTTTTGGTGACAGGAGACCCCCACGGTGAGGGTCGAAAAAGTTAAAATGCTTATAACTCGCGGTCTAATTTTCGTAGCGCGGCCAAATTTTGTTTGATAATTTATTATGAGACAGTGTTAATTTTTGTTGACAGGAGACCCCCACGGTGAGGGTCGAAAAATTTAAAATGCTCATAACTCGCGATCTAATTTTCGTAGCGCGGCCAAATTTTGTTTGGTAATTTATTATGAGATATTGTTAATTTTTGGAGACTGGAGATTCCCCACGGTGAGGGTCGAAAAAGTTAAAATGCTTATAACTCGCGATCTAATTTTCGTAGTGCGGCCAAATTTTTTTGGCAATTTATTATGAGACAGTGTTATTTTTGGTGACAGGAGACCCCCCACGGTGAGGGTCGAAAAAGTTAAAATGCTTATAACTCGCGATCTAATTTTCGTAGCGCGGCCAAATTTTGTTTGGTAATTTATTATGAGACAGTGATAATTTTTGGTGACAGGAAATCCCCATGGTGAGGGTCGAAAAATTTAAAATGCTTATAACTCGCGATCTCATTTTCGTAGTGCGGCCAAATTTTTTTGGCAATTTATTATGAGACAGTGTTATTTTTGGTGACAGGAGACCCCCCACGGTGAGGGTCGAAAAATTTAAAATGCTTATAACTCGCGATCTAATTTTCGTAGCGCGGCCAAATTTTGTTTGGTAATTTATTATGAGACAGTGATAATTTTTGGTGACAGGAAATCCCCATGGTGAGGGTCGAAAAATTTAAAATGCTTATAACTCGCGATCTAATTTTCGTAGCGCGGCCAGATTTTGTTTGGTAATTTATTATGAGGCAGTGTTACTTTTGGTGACAGGTGACACTCCACGATGAAGGTCGAGAAATTTAAAATGCTTATAACTCGCGATCTAATTTTCGTAGTGCGGCCAAATTTTGTTTGGTGATTTATTATGAAACAGTGTTAATTTTTGGTGACAGGAGACCCCCCACGGTGAGGGTCGAAAAATTTAAAATGCTGATAACTGGCGATCTAATTTTCGTATCGCGGCCAAATTTTGTTTGGTAATTTATTATGAGAGAGTGTTAATTTTTGGTGACAGGAGACCTCCCACGGCGAGAGTCGAAAAATTTAAAATGCTTATAACTCGCGATCTAATTTTCGTAGCGCGGCTAAATTGTGTTTGGTAATTTACTATGAGACAGTGTTACTTTTGGTGACAGGAGACCCCACCCCCATGGGGAGTGTCGAAAAAATTAAAATGCTTATAACACGCGATCTAATTTTCGTAGTGCGGCCAAATTTTGTTTGGCAATTTATTATGAAACAGTGTTAATTTTTGGTGACAGGAGACCGCCCACCCCATGGTGAGGGTCGAAAAATTTAAAATGCTTATAACTCGCGATCTAATTTTCGTAGCGCGACCAAATTTTGTTTGGTAATTTATTATGAGACAGTGTTATTTTTGGTGACAGGTGACCCCCCACGTTGAGGGTCGAAAAATTTAAAATGCTTATAACTCGCGATCTAACTTTCGTATCGCGGCCAAATTTTGTTTGGTAATTTATTATGAGACAGTTTTAGTTTTGGTGACAGGAGACCCCCCTTCTTCACGGTGAGGGTCGAAAAATTTAAAATGCTTATAACTCGCAATCGAATTTTCGTATCGCGGCCAAATTTTGTTTGGTATTTTATTATGAGACAGCGTTAATTTTTGGTGACAAGAGACCCCCATGGTGAGGTTCGGAAATTTTAAAATGTTTATAACAAGCGATCTAATTTTTGTAGTGTGGCCAGATTTTGTTTGGTAATTTATTTAGGTATTGCATAGCTTTTAACGCGGGCTTTGAGCGCGGCGAAAGAATCTAGAAATTCCGTAACGAGAAAAAAACCGTGGCTAACGTCGCTTCAGTTTGGCAGACTTCGGCACGGTATCCTTCGGTAGACTTCGGCAGACATTGACGCGGTATTTTTCAGATATTTTAAGAATATCAAGTCTCAAACTTTTGTTTTTTATTTCAGCTACCATAAACGTATAGTTTCAATGATAAAAATTTCTGATTAACCTACATGTATTGTAAGATAATAAAAATATTTTAAACGATTTTTCTTTTATTGTACTAATTCTCATTAGTTCAATAAAAGAAAAAAAAATGTTATCGGTCATCACGCTCAAAAAGTGTAACCTAAATTAATATCAAAGACCAAAAAAAAACTGCATAAATAAAAAATAAATAAATAATTATAATTGCATAAGTTGATAAAAAATGCTATGCAATAGCTTTACCGCGGCAGTCCCCGAGTGCCACATGTATTTTTTTTAAATATTTATCGTTTAACTTGTAATTTTCAGTTTAACTACAAACACTACCGAAATTTTGTTTCATTTGGAACTTTAGTACTATCACTAGAGACATTTAAACAGTTGAATGTCAATTATAATCGTCTTGCTTAAAATGTTTAATACAAAAACACCATCCTGTGAGTTATTCGTGTCTTTTATTCATCTTTTGATCTTGCGGTTTCACAGATCCCTTCACTCTAGTTACGTTACGATTTCTGTCACATGAGCTAAAGGTTAAATTTGTAAAATTTTGAAAAAGAAAAACGCTGAGAAAGCGGACTGTTAAAATTTAGAATTCAATTGAAAAATCAAGTAGGAATTTAATAGGAACTTGATTTTGAAAATGTTAGAATTAGAATACTGAAAACATTTTGATATCGTTCTATTTGTAAGAGTTTAAAATTGTTTTTACATTAGTATTTAAAAAAAGATATCCCCTTCCCCACTTAATCTAACCATTTCAACAATGATAATAAGGATATAAGTATATATATCCTATAAGAAATAAAGTAAAAAATAATCTCTCTTCGAATGTAGTTTCACCACTATAAGGGACAGACCGGAGTAATAACGCTAAATAATGGCGTTATTATCCCGATATACTTTTTGCGCGATTCATTTCAAACTACAAAGTATCTCTCAAATATATCCAAAATCTTCTATAATGTTTTGAAAGTACATGAAATGTACTACAAACTTAAAAATTAAACAAAGTATTTTTTTATATTAATATATAGTCTTCACTTAGCAGAACTTACCTCGCAAAATTTAGATCAAGCATTAAATTTAGTTACTTCTAAAAGCGATAAGACCTACAAATGGAACTAATTACTTTTAAGCTGTTGTTTGTGTAATGACTAAGAAACTTTCTATGGTGACATTTTGTGACCTGAGAATAAGATGGTTCTATCTGGCCAAAAATCAATTTCGAGTTAGGATACTTTGAAAATCAGCATGCTGTGTACGTGCAACTATTAAAGTTTGCAAAAACGTTTTGGCATCAGTAGGTTTATATTTAGGTATAGACAGTAATTCTACAAAATCAAAGTTTTTAAACAATATTCTCATGGATTTTTTTACATTTAAAAATTTTGATAGAACCATATTATACTCAATCGTCGTGTTTTCGTTAGAATAAGAGAAAAAACCATATTTTTCTTAATTTGTGTAATTTTTTATAGTTTAACAAAGTGAAATTTCGTTTATTAATTCGAAAAATTCGGGAATTCGAGAATTCGGGTAGTAAAATATTTATTCCTATCTATATTGTAGCACAATAGCAGCAAATTGCCGCTTCCATTTATTCATACTAAATAAACCATTTTCACAAAATTAATGGATATACTTAAGTTAAATATAGTAAGTGAACATAAAATAGCTTTAATATTAAATTATATTAAATAGGAACCCAACAGTTTTCCTTTCTTAGCGTGCTATTTCAGGGGGAGTGTATGAAAATTAATATAAAAAATTGTGATTATGTTGCTAAATGAAAATGAAATGAATTATAAAAGAAATTTTTCGTATCATCATCAGGTATACTCTAGATCTAAAGAAAAGATTTTATTTCTCTAAGGAAAAAGCTTTCGTATTCTTTTTAAAACAACAAAATAAATTTGATACTCTTTTGTTAGTCGAAATTTCGGAATGTTCCAGAAACCGTGTTTTATTTTATTTTACAGTTAGGCTATTTTCTGTTAAACATATTTTGAAAATATAACCTTTCATCTCTCATCTTTTTAAAACAATATTATAAAGAAGTTGTGTGTATCATAATTGTATCAGATTGGTGTGCGGAACAAGATTATAGGCATTTTTTTTTTTTTTTTTTTTTTTTTTTTTTTTTTTTTTGTTACACGAATGGAAATCAAAGAACTGTTCTGATTTCATTCTCAGGGTTGTAAATGGATTATTGCGATTTATTCTCATCAACGGAGGTATAAAAAAAAGGGCCGAAAAAAGTTATGCTACATTTACTGCTCTTTCTATTTGGCTCTGAATATTATCCACTTCTTGCACACATGTATGACCAGGTGTACAATATCTTAGAGTAATGTCCACAGCATGTGAATGAGACTGTATAAGTATTGCAATTGCATAAGATATCATTTGGTTTCTATACCGATAAAACTGTCAAAATATAAAATTAAATCAAAATTAATCAATATAAAATAAAAAATCACTATAAAATTAAATCAACATTTCTGAGAATTCTTGTGGATTCAACTTCTTTTCTGTGCAGATCATATTTAAATTGCATGCCATTATTAATTTTTCCCTGGGTTTTAGCATGTTTATACTTCTCACAGTGATCACATCCTTTCTTTGGTTTATTGAATTCTATGCTGAATTACGTATTAAATATGTTCCTATAACATGAAAGTTTCACTGGCTCTTCATTGCTTTCCCTATATTTCTGAAAGAGCAAGTCATACATTTTCTGCAAGTTATTCCCTGATTCTAACTTGGAAACTGCAAAAAGTGTAAGTCACCGATTTTGACAAAAGTAGTATCGTTGGAAAGATCTCATGGAGAACAGTAAAAAACTCAATGGAACTACCCGTCGCAAATGAGCCGTTTTCGAGATATCTGACAATATATGTCACGTAACAAGTGCATACTTAATGGGGGACCGCAAAAAATTTTAGTCGCGGTTTTAACGAAAGTTGTATCGTTGAGAAGATATCATCGTGAGAATTAAAAAACTCGATCGAATCACCCGTCGGAAATGAGATGTTTTCGAGATATCCGACAATTTGTGTCACATTGTCTATACACACTGCTGGGAAACTGCTTTAAGAGACATATATTGTCGGATATCTCGAAAACGGCTCATTTCAGATGAATAGTTTTATTGAGTTTTTTAATTCTCACACTAATATTTTTACAACGACACCGTTTTCATCAAAATCGAGAAAGCATTTTTTTTCTTTCCCCCATTAAGTGTGCTCTAGAACCGTATGCACTAGCTACGTGATATAAATTATCGGATACCTCGAAAACGGCTCATTTCCGTCGGGTAGTTCGATTGAGTTTTTTTCTTCCTCATGATGATATCTTTTTAACGATACCGCTTTCGTTAAAATTGAGAATAAATTTTTTGCAGTCCCCCATTAAGTATGCACTTGTTACGTGACATAGATTGTCAGATATCTCGAAAACGGCTCATTTGCGACGGCTAGTTCCATTGAGTTTTTTATTGCTCTCAATGATATCTTTCCAATGATACCACTTTCGTCCAAATTGGTGACTTACACTTCTTGCAGTTCCGTAGTAAGTATGTTTTTTAGTGCTTGCTCTGTTGTAGTGTGACTCAATCTTGGGAAAACTTTCAATATGAGATTTTATTTTATTCTTGATGTTATTTGAAATTATTCTGCTTGAAAATGTACCTTGGGGATTTTGATCACAGCTGGAGACAAGGTATCGCCAATAGGATGTACATAACTACATAACTACATAAAGACACTTTTAACTTACGAAAAACCCATATTTCTGATATAAATTGAATTTGTAGGAATAACGTTTATTGATTTTTTATATTTTTTTAGCACCAAGAATGTCGAGAGATGGTGCTTCATCTAAACTGTCACCCATTCTTCCTACAAGTTTTTGTAAATCTAAATCAATTAGGATTATTCCTTCATCCCTGCTTGGATCAGGTCCATTATTCAAATTAAACACAGTTCGTTTTGCATATCGATGCACTTAAAAAACACATTTAAAAGGATTTTTACTGATAAAATTTTTCTGTATATTTTACCGAAAAACGATTTAATTATCGAAATATTATATTCTTTCACACAAAGAATAAAAGACTGTCGGCTTTCAATATATATTATAAAATAAAATAATAATATGTTATTTTATATGCTGTCTGCGATTGCTTTGCATATAGAACTCGGTTATTCTGACTGGTTACAATAATTTCTGATGGAACTATATTATTCTATTTTGTAAGAGGAAGTAATTTATATATATCGAAATTTTATATATATCGAAATGCATTCATTCATACAAATGGAACATTCCTATGCCAAAAAGTCATTTTTTAAAAAATCTCAGTTATAACTTTATTATTCTCAGGTGACGATTTATCAGATCGTCTCATAATTATGTGTAATATTAGCATTTGGCGTTATTACCCAACCTAACGTTATTACACTAGAACACCTTACTTTAAAATTGTAAAAAGAAAAAAAATAATTATAAATTATTGCAATATTCAAATTTCAGACTACGCTAGATAGATAGATAAATAAAGAAATATTTTAATTCATACTAAATACAGTATATTTCCATGTATAAGTCAAGAATTTTCAGTCATTTTGTTTGGTTCCAGAGTGAAATTGTCGACTTATATGCGAGACTAAGAACATTTTCAAATTTGATATTGTAAAATAAAAAGGAATGTTCAATGCAGTATAATGCTAAGCTCTGTAGTAAAAAAATATGTTGTATAAAATACTGCCCTCCATACATGGTCACTGTGGTCACATCATATCTGTGATCAAAATGTCAGCACTCTGTAATGTGACATTGTGAATGAGATGTGAAATTCTTGCAAAACTTTAAAAAATTGCAAACATACTCCAAAAAATATTATTTATTATAAAAAATATTTTTTCTGTGCATTTTTAAAAAAAGTGACGTCATTGTTATTTCACTACATGTAATGTGCGTTACGTAACGTATGTGTCAAAAAACCCATTGTATTTCTAAATGCAGAATTTGACAAAAATATAAATTTAAAGAATCTTTTAAATATTTTAAGCATGCCATCTTAATGCACTTAGGAGCTCTGATCGAATTAATTTCGTAGTATACTTTATTACAATAGATAAAATTAGTTTTTTTTTTCAATAATATTTTTCTTTTCTCTTAATGTTTAAGTAGTTTAAGTGTCTCTTTTAATGTACCTCTTTTATCGTAAATGTCACATTCACTTGACACTAAACACATTACACACGTTTGTTACAAATGTTTGTTTTTTCATCAAATCACATTTTATTTGACTTATTACTTGTATTGATAGTGAAAAAACACCGTAAACAATGGCAATAGTTAATAAATAAACTAAAACACTTTGTAAAATCACTGTAAAATGGAAAATAAAGTAGGATACGGTTGAAGCTGCAACAATAACAGCTCGACATCAGCTAAACCAACACGTTTCCTTAAGGGCACAGAGTGGAGATAAAGTCACTTTCTCTCGAATCTATGCCCTTACGGACACGTGTTGGTTTAGCTGATGACGAGTTGTTATTATTGTAACTCGAAGTACGTCCTACTTTATTTTTCATTTTATGGTGATTTTACAAAGTGTTTTAGTTTATTTATTACTTGTATTTTTATTAAACTTTTACTAATTTATTTATTTTCTCGTTATTTAAAATAAAAATTATGCTAATTTGTATAATATACGAGTAGTTTGGCGATTTATATAATTTCTCGAAATGGATTGACTGAATAATCAAGTAATACCCGCAATTCAGTAATAGAGAACGATTATTATGTATTAAACATTTCTAAATATACGTTTAAATTTTATTTTTGAATTGAGATGCATATGATAAATAGTTTACATATGTTTTATTTTCATAATTTATATTAAGCATAGCCATGATGGTTTAGTATTAAGGTGGTCCCCAATGACTAGTTTAACATAGTATGATTTTTTTAACCTTTTTCCGTGGTTTAAATATAGGGTATACATCTTTACGAATAACTATTTTATATTTAAGAAGTACAATAGATGTTATTTGTTATTGCATTTTATCAAGAGAATTAAGTAAATTTTCAGTTCGACAGAATTCAGTTTTTAGAATGATTCCTTTTACTTTCAAGGTGAGCTGGATTACTGAAAACAAGAATATTCCCTATCCATTTAATGATATTTATTTAAATTTTTCTCTTAATGTTTTATTCGATAGTTCACTATCTGTTATTCATCCGCGTTTACAGCAGTATTGACAAATGCGGAGCTAAATGGAAACCAATAGTTTGTTTGTTGAATGTTGTTTACATAAACGTGTGTTATGTTCAAGAAAAGAAGTTATAGTTAGTTTTATTAAATGTTTTGGCGGATTGGGATGTCAGAACAAAAGTTTTTGGTTCTGATCCAACTACATTTATATTTTGTTGCAAAGCATTCTATGATAAATACTTTTGATTGATAAATAGAATAACTTTGTCTTTGATGTATTTTGTAACATTTAAAAATGTTTTAAATGTCTTTTCTGTTTGTTTAAATGACACGAAAATAGAAAACTTAAAACTGTCAAATCTCTTTATTACAATACTCTAAGATAATAAGTAATACCACTTTGTTCAATATAATTAACGTGTCAATTTTTTTCGACAACTGATGACAGGTTTTAAATAATTAAGATAATTAAGATAATTAAATGGCTTTCAATTCGCAAATTTCTAGAGAATTAACTAAAATTAATAAGTATTGATTATTTAAAGCATCATTTAAGAAGGATTATCGTGATATTGCTATTCAAGATCACATGCATTTATATAATGCCGAACATTTAAATTAAGTATTAGGAATTAAGTATTTTAACATTAAATTATCAGATCAATAAAGAAGATTTTTTTTAATGACAAACAAAATGAAAAAAATCTGGTCATGAAAAAATATTGTTACATAGAAATGTACTAGAATTATTGTAACTTCCACAATTCTTGTGTAAGACAAAGTTACCACACTATATGGCCAACATGATCGGTCACTTCTGATTTTCGACGTTTTTTTTTAACGTTCTAAAAAGTACGAAGGCTTATCTGTAATCTCCCGGTGTGTAAATATAATAACATGCATTATGCATATCCACGAAAAGTTTTTTCCAAAACACTATAAAGGATCGTCAAAAAATTGAAAATGAACGAAAATATTTTGGAAAACCCTGTAAAAACTAATGCAATAAAATCGTCCAAACTGTAGAACATGATGATTAAGAGACTTACTGTAATCAGTTTTATGAGAATAGCGTGAACATTTACAGAGAAATTAAGTTTTTATATAAACAACACCAAGTTACGCAAAGTATTTTGCTCGTATTTTGCAGATTTCTTAAAGAAAAAATATATCTTTTCATAAATTATGACAAAAAGCATTGTAAATGACATCCTGCTATCAGAATTTAAAAAAATAATAAAATGTGAATAAAAGATGAGCAGGTTTTCAAAAAAATGTTTCAACGCGTATGTGCGAATGCAAAAAATAAAATGTGCATAGTGTATCAGATAAATGTGCAGAGAAACGCGTGTGAAAGTCTCAAAAATATAATTTATTCGATTTACATACAATAATGCATGCTTATTAATACGAAGTTTTAAATATAGCATATTTTAAACCATAATACTTAATACCCTAAAACCTAGATAAAAAATAAGACACGCATGGGACATTTTGATCTGAGTAGGAGAGTATATCTAAGTCTTTGTTGCATGTAATTGCCAATAAAATTAAATAAAAAATAATAATAACGTGTTTAAAAATTATAAAAATATTTTTCATTTGTAAAAAATAAAATGTAACTTTCAAGCTTATTGTTTATAGAATATTAAAAAACTGTCATTAGAAATTTTACCAGTGTCATTTTAAACTTTTAATGTAATTTTTTTATGCGTTAGCTGTTACATTGTTTTAGGTGCAATAGTTAACCGCTTAAGGATAACTACACTAGAAATTAATTATTTCCGATTCATGAAAATTCAAAGGAATATGTAAACAAAAAATGTATTAAAAATAAAATTCCAGTTTTATATTTAAAATAATTACATTTAAATATAGATTATTGTTATGTGTAATTATAAACATAATAAAAATAAAGCTTTTTAAAGGGCAACAATAAATGTTTACTGTTCAGAGAATCTATTGAATCTATTCAGAACATAAAGGTAACTGTTTATCACTTTATTGTTAAAAATAATGTAACATGAAAGTCAGAAGTAAAAGCTCTTGTATAATTAATACTTAAATGCTACAACAATAGTGTAATTATCAATTAGTATGGAAATCGTTAATCCCTAACTATTGTTGTAGATTTTTAATGTATGAATGGATTTAATAATTATTGTTTTGGAGTTTATTTTAGCCAATGATTATTTGTTGAAATGTGCGAAAGAAATCCATAGTAATGTAAATAAGAGAACATATTTGCATAGAAATACACAGAATGGATATTATAATATCACTTTATGACGTACTAAGTCTTTTTCTTTAGTCTATTTGTAAACATAGTACTTACATTTCTCTTTCTTACTGTAATTCGAGATTTCGAATTTCAAATAAATTAAGAATTCAAATAATCTGAAACATGTAAAGAAAACATGAAATCTATTTTTGAACAAATAAATAAATAAATAAATTTCTGAAGTAACACGCTTGTCAAACTTTTCATCTGCGGAAAAAAGTAATGTACTTGCTAAAGTGCCCGGCTTTGCTCGGAATTTTAAGAATGTTTGTTTTGAAAAAAACATTTTGAAACATGAATGATATGTTTATGTAATGCAATGTTCAGTAGCAGTGTAAAAATGATAAATGTTAAATTTTTCGGACACCGACTAATTTATTTAGAATTAATGAAATATATACTACAGGTCCTCATTTGCGACTTTGTTTCAAAATATGATTAGCTTTGAAGAAGGGTTTTGTTTTAGATATACTGAAAAAAGAATGGATTAATACTTTGCTGAATTCAGTTTTCTGAAATTCCAAATGAAGTCTAAATATGCACTACAATTATTGTTAGTAACAAATTAAGTTCGTCATAAACAATTTAGGATAACATTAAAGAAAAGAGTTACACAGATTAGGAATATTTGATACAGTTTAGGCCTCATATTTCTTTTAAGATTTATGGTATTTGCATTTGTTCTTTTGTAGTATATACAGCTATACCCAACCTTACGTTTTATAATTTTTATAATGACTTGTTATCTTTTTAGAATATATTTCTTAAATAATAGAAATAATAATTATTATATTTACTTTACGGAACCATCTCAGCACAATTTATTCTCGCACATTAACCTTTCTTTAGCATACTCCTGTATAATAATGTTTAGAAAATGAAATTTTATTTTTCATAGGTCATTGCTCCTTGCTTCAGTATCAAAAAGCTCCTTGCTTCAGTTAAAAAAGTATCATTAGAAATTTTACTAGTATCAATTTCAACTTTTAATGTATGAATATATATATACACACATATATATATACATATATATATTAGAAATTTAATATATATATATATATACATATACATTTTAAAAATTTTATTTTTCCTGTCATAACTAACTTTTTTACTATACTAATTTCCTTTCAACAATATTCCGTAATTAGTTCAACTTATTAAATCAAAATCTTGCTTCTAGATCTAATCTATTAATCTTTATGGAAACGATGTAAATTCTTAAATCGCCTCAAAAAAACATTTATTCTAATATGCGTAAATTTAAAAAGATGGCTCTAAATTAAAAATATTCTTAATTAAACTTTATCTCTTAATATTCCAAATAAAACTCATTTTTTTTCTCTATATCATTATTTTTATTTATTTATCAATTTATTTATTTTCCTCCCTTCAACGTTTGATTTTTGTGCGTATCAAAAAATTCATTTCTTTTATCTTTTTTTTTGTTTCAAAATATCGTCTGCAAGATATCGAAGTCAGTGTTCGATTATAAATTAGTTGAATAATAATCTTTAAAAAAAATTATCGTCTGAAAAATTATATTTTGAGAATGATATGTTTCATCTCGACTATAAGCAGGAATTCTGTTTACATGTTAAAATTATGGTTAGATATTAGAGAATATTCTAGAAGTTTGTTTTTAGATTTAAGAAGGAATCCGAGAGATGATGATATATTCATTCCCTTTTCTTCGATGAGTCCGTCAAGACGACTTGCGGAAGTAATGATGGAATATTCTTTGTTTTTTTTTCTTTTTTTCGATGATTCGGCTCAAGACGGCTTGCAAAGGGAGCATTTCTTTCTCTATATGACTACAGTTTAATAAACTAGGTTGCAGCAGCCAATGTATAATTTAATGAATCTTCTGCATTTATTGTTTTTTCCTCGCTTGCCACGACTCTGTGTTTAAAAAGGGGGAACCGGTGAAGATATTTCGAGTTTCTCACTTAAAATGTCACACACACACACACACACATATATTATATATATATATATATATATATATATATATATATATATATATATATGTATATATATATATATACCGGGTGTCCCCAAAATGACTGATGGATTTTAAAATTCAATTACTTGCAAACGGGGACAGCTATTTAAACATTTTTTGCAGGAGGGTTATGTATAATGTCAGGAGTTTTTTTACCGTATTTTTTTTTATTTTAGTTCGCATCTCAAACAATAGGTGGCGCTGACGGCAATTGAATGCCAAGTGATCAATGCTAAGTGAAGCGTCGGCCTGCCCTGATTGGAAGCGCGTAAATAAACCGATGTTAAACTAATGTGAGGAGTAATTCAGCGAACGAAATTTATATAATATATATACAATTTATTTTTGTATATCTAATAAAAAATGAACTCTCTGAAATTATTGAGATCACATACAGTTCATTAGCAGTTCCCTGGTGGTCTTACTTCTATTTTTCAACAATCGAACGTATTTTTAAATGAATAAGTTTATGACAGTCTTTGTTCAAAATGGAATGATTGAATATCATCTGCGGTTGCCACTGAGGTGAATGACGGTAATTAAAAAATGACATATTTGCTATCTTTGAACGGAGAAAAATTAACTTGGTTTGAATTACCAAAAAATTAATTGTTTAATCTTTCAGAAAATGATGCAAGAATGCGATGGGATGGAAAACATGACTCCTTTTTAGAGAAGTGGGCGATGATAATGAAGTAGATACAGGCGATATTCATCCTGATTTAACAATTAAAGAAATTCTAAGGAGTTTTTGAAAATTCTAATTGAGACTTGGATCGTAATCAATGATTGATGACTTTTTCTTTATAAAGAAATGGGATATTAAAGAATTCTTAGAAACGTTTGTTTATTTATTTTATTTATATTTACCATCCTTTTTATTTTATAGTATCATATTTGGAAACTTTCTTAGTCTCGCAAAAAGCCGAACCGTTCAATTTGGGGCCAAAAATGACCAAAATTTCGCATCATATATAGGGAAATATTCAATATTGAGTATGAAATGTAATGAGTATTTATCTATCTATCTAACATAGTCTAAAATTTCAGTAATGCAATAACTTGTAATTATTATTATTGCTGTTATTTTACAATTTTAAATTACTGCATTTGTTTTTATTATTTTATTTCATGCATTTATCTAATTATTTTTAAGTTATTTTTCCTGGAATAAAAAGTACATACATACTCTAGCAAAACACATTTTTTATACACTGTAAATATAAGAAAAATTAGTTCGATATTTTGATCGAATTTCCACCATTTGTCTTCTCTTTTAACATTTAGCTTTCAAAACATAAAACTTTCAAAATACTTTGTTATATATGTTAAAGGATTTTAAAATATGGAATAATAAATGAAATAAATTCTTTAAAATGCTTTGAGTTTTTTTTTTTTTTCTTAAAGGATGAATAATAATATGCGATGTCCTAAGATTTTTAGCAGAAATACTAACGTAAAATAAAACATTTCAGAAAAATATAATGGAGATCGAAAACCTTTTTTAGTATGATTGATGTAACGGATAAGAGCTTGTTGTGTGCTTCAAAGGAATAATTGAAATTGTCAGAAACGTCAAAAATGGAAAACATTAAACTTATGAGGGTAAAATAACAGCGCTGGAAGGGAAAACATTTATCAGATGTTTATAAACAAAAATATTTGAAAAATGTCAAATAATGACAGCATTAACAAAACTTTTACTTTAAAATAAAATGTGTTTCACTGTGTTTGCGTTCGTTTAAAATTGCAGAAGGAAAATTGCTTATTTTACATAAAATAAGGAAAAAGAAAGAAACTTTTGAAAAGCATTATAAACTTTCTCAAAAAAAAAAGTTTTTAAATTTGAAATGCACAGTTGTGAAGTTTTTTTTCGATGCAATTTTCTTTATGAAAAAATATATTTTAGTATACAGGCATCCCTGAATTACGTATTAAGTGATTTATGTAAATTCGCAGTTACATAATAAATCTAAAAAAAATACTTTAATGAACATACTAGGGCAGTTTATACGCATTTTTATACTATTTATATTTATTTTACAAATAAGATAAAAAGATATAAATCACAAGCGTAATATAGTCTATCAGTTACATAAAGTTATATTTTTATTGGTATATAAATGCAAATTTATAACAAAACAGCTTAATTTTATTATTAGTTGACGGGAACACCCACTTTTACCCTTGAGACCATAAGCAAATTTTCATAAATAATTCCAATTTTCTTATAAATTTTATTAAAAATATTAATTAAGATAAAAATTAATGTAATTAGCTTAATACCTCATAAAATACATCTAATATGTTACAAAATGTATTTTGATCTTATTCGTAGACAAATAAAATGCTTTTGTTACAAATTAGATACAGGTGACGTGACAAGAAATAAATTGTATTTAGCTGGTTACATCAATTTTTAGCTTAATTATATTTTTAAATTAAATAATTGAGATTATTTATATGAATTTGCTCAAACTGTGACAAAATTTCAATATTAGACGTATAAATAGCGTAATCTAAAAGACATTTCAAAAGTGTTATTTAAGCTTGTTTTTACATTTTTACATACAATATATATATATATATATATATACATATATATATATGTGTGTGTGTGTAAAACGTCGGAGTGATCGTAGAAAAACATTTATTATTCTCAGTTAAATTATAAAGGAACTTTCATATAAGTCGTGGCTTGAATACAAAAGCAGATGGGTGATTTCTCCATTAAAATGCAAGACATCAAGAAATACGTTACATCAATCTTTATTATTGTCCAATTTCACTCGACTACTCCACACATCATTCCGATCTCCAGTAATATACCTCTTACGAAATGGAAAACATACCGCTATTGTGTGCTCGGTAGCCAATGAGCTTAGGGATAGCGCGCCAAATAACTTGATTAAATATAGCAAAGCACAAGTAAGTTCAGTTAAAGGAACAGAGTAGAGGAAAAGTAAATTACTTCCAATCACAAAATTGTTCTTTATGTAACCACTTCTGTCAACAATACATGGAAATCGACAAACAGTTACCTTCCAACTCCGTGTTACATTAATATTAAGGGGAAAATAAAGAATATGTCATTGAAATAACGCAGCTTAGAACACATCACAACTATAAGAACATTCGATAAAAAACTGATACTTCACGGGGATTCGTTTAGCAGTTAAGAGAGCAGTCAATTCTGATATTTATACCGCCCGTTTCGGAGTTTTAATCATACCTCATAGAATCCTTCAGGATTTTGGCTGACGCAAGCATGTAACGTAAGCATGGAAAGTCCAATCAACGGAATTAAAAGGTGTGGATATGAAGTTTCCAACCACTTCATTGGTTAGTAGGAGGAGTTTCATGTTCGGATTCTTTCCCAACTCTCGGTAGCTTGCAAAATTAAAGAGAGGTAAAAAGTCCGTAAGCGCAATTATTATAGAATTTCCCAAACGATGTTTTAATATAATATAAAAAATAAAGCTTTTGACAAATGTTTTTTATTTTAAAAAGAAAAAATGTACTAATAGAATAAATTTAATATTTCGAAATAAGAGATTGACATTTAAATAACACAGTCGAGTTCTTTTTAGGAAAAAACTAATATATTACACTGAATGAATAAAAAAAAGGACTTCAGCCGATAATTAAATAATTATAGATTACTGAAGAATAAATAAAAGTATATTTTTATAAGAATTTAGAGCGAAATCGAAACGAGAAAATGACGAAAAAAGTTTTATTATCACATACACACACAATATATATATATATATATATATATATATATATATATATATATATATATATGTATGTATATGTATGTGTGTGTACTTCAGTTTCATATAAAATTTTATCTTAGCGACTTATAAATTCGACTTACGTAAAATTTTACGGAATGCAATACTAATTAAAGCCACGGGCTGTCTTTATTTTCCTATATTTTGTAAGTATGTTATTCCTTTCAATCTCAGTAAAACAATTATACACCCTGTCCCAAAATTTCAGACAATTAATAAAGTTTGCATTAACTTATTATTATTCAGCTCAAATTTATTTGTTATTGCTACTACTAAGATTTTACTATAAGTAGAAAGAAAATATTTCATAATTAAATGTTAAAATGTAAATAACACTGATAAAATTGTATCTTACTAAAGCAACAATGATTTATAAAAATTTTCTGTTTCTATAAATATGAAACAATTAATAATTATACATGTAAATAAAAAATTCCAATTGGAATGGTACTCAAAGTATTATACTCCAAATTAATTTTCAAACAAACCAAGGAAAGAGAAATAAGTAACGCAAAATAGATATAGGTTAAACAGAATTTAGATGTCGTAATTTTTGTCTTTTTTATTGTCTGTTGTTGTATTTGTTATTCTTTGATTTATTGTTAAATTTTGTATATTTATGTATCATTTAATAATATATTTCATTTTGCAGATATCGTGGAAAGCATAGAAAATTTCGTTTTTGCAAACCCTTGCATTTCGGTGTCTTACCATAATATTTGCAATACGGTGGCCAATTTTCTTGGAGTGAGGGGCTTTGTGGAGTTATTTGGATCATTAAAACAGCCGTTAACAGTATTGACAGCAGTTGATAAAACCATTCAAAGGATAATATGGAAAAACTTAATTACTGGAGTTTGCCACTAATTTTTTAAATGCAATTTAATCATCCTAATTTTTTAAACTTAACAAATTAGCCTGCTTTTTAAATAAACTGTTAATGGGCGGCGATTAGCGAGCATAACACGTAGGGGGCAAAGACCCCTAGTTAAGTGAATCTATATCATATTCAACTGATATTTACATTTATTAAATTTATTAACATTGTTTATCATCAATTGTTTTTAGTAATGGGTACAATTAATAATTATTTAACATTTATAAGTCACAAAAAACTTGTTTATAAGACAAAATATGTATTATGGTCTTCCAAATTATGTTAACTTTAGATTTAATAATCTTTTAAACCATTTTAAAGATTTAGAAAACTTATCATTTAAAAAGTGATTATTTTTGTACTCAGTTCATTAAAATTATTGTTCAATCACTCATTTAAGTAATCTGATATACGTTGTACATAAGTTGGTTAATATCAAAGTAAAAGAATGAAGATACAGGGTGTCCAATAAATAACTGACCCATTTTGAATGTAAATAACAAAAAATTGTTTATGATAAAAATGCGCGGCTTGCTGTATTGTTATTCGAATATCAATAAATTTTAATACATGTACTTTGTTAATGTAATATAATAATATGTAAAATATTATCTCAGCATCAGGATTGAGGAGGTTAATTATAATACAGATTGTTCAGTCATAAATATTACTTTAATTCTCATTCCAACCAACGTACCTTATTTCTGAAGCTGAGTCGTGAATCGATTTAATCTATAGATTCAGATTCGACAACATATAGATTCAGATTTAGCCGAATAGATCATACCAATGAAAACTAGAATGATGTCTGTATTCAAACAGCCTGTTGCCGCCAGCGCGATATTTTGGCCGAAATTCGAACTATATTAACAAAGTACATGTTTAAAAAATTACTGATTTTCTAATAAGAACACAACAAACTGCGCATTTTTATCTTAAACCATTTTTTTGTTATTTACATTCCAAATGGGTCAGTCATTTACTGGACACCCTGTATAACCAAGTATTTGACCGCAACTAAAAATAACCGGCATTTTAACACAACCGAAATTAAGCGCATCTTACTTCAAAACATTTTCGTCGACTTATCCCAAAACATCGTTGAAAATTCCGTTTCCAATACTAACGTGAAAAAATGGGAAATGACGCCATTTATGCTTTGGATAATACCCACAAACCAGTAATCTGTAAAAAATCAAATTTATTTATGTAGTGTTTAAACCATTACATATATAAATAAGTAAAGAAGTCACATAAAATTTTTTGGACGCTTACCAGAAGTGTTAACACGAAAGAATTAGCAATAAAAAGTACAGCATAAAATTATAACTGCTTCCTTACAACTAAGAATATTCTTTCTACAGTGTCCGCAAATAAAATAGCAATGTTACACGTCATCTTGTGAAACTCATCGTCTTATTTTAAGTTACCCTATATCCGTCATTCATCGCATGTGACGCATAGCTTATAAATAATTGACGAGTTTAATTATAATGAAAAATTAATTAATTTAGCAATATAATTATTTTCCTATGGAGTGTGTGTGTATGAAAACCCTTGATTGGAATTAAATAAGTAAATAAAAATAAATAGAATAATGTTTTTGTTTTCTTTTTAAACTTTTTTTTTCAAGCACTTTTAATCTTTTTTTATATTAATTAATAAATTATTGCAATTTATTCATTTTTATTTTCTAAATCTTTTTTTAAACATAAAACTGAGATATTAACCAATTTTAAATATATTTTATAAACTGCTTGAAAATGGATTATACGTTCAAGATTTTTTTTTTATCATAACATGCTGCATATTTATGCATCCTTAAAATGTGTATTAAAGACTTTGAAAAAGTTTTTTTTTACTTACACCAGGTTAGCCATGATACCGTATTATTATAAATATCAGAAGCATACTTTGCATTTCACGTAAAGTAATTCTATATTCTTTCAAAAAAGAAATATGAATAAAATGCAGTTTTACATCGAACAGGAGAAACAAAGTATGTTGTTTTATAAAAATCGGAAAATCAATGAAAAGAGCCATTATTTGAAACATCCGAGAAACCTACGGTATATTCACAAATGTATAAGTAAGACTAAATTTATCTAAGCGAAATCCAATAATGAAGCAGACTTCCTTAACGATCGTAAAGATTTACAGTTATAAATCTTTAGTTAGCTTAAGTACTGTGGAAATACTGCAGACAACTGTCATGGGACCGATCTACATACTTAAAAGAAATAAGTATTACACTTCAAGAAGATTTCTATACCTAAACAGCAATCGCGGTAATAAAATTGTTATTATTTTTCAGAAACAGTTAAACGTATTTCAATAGTTTGTTAGAAATTGGTTATTATTCATTGGAAATTTTATTGAAAATTAGTGTATATTACACAATCAATTGTAGAATAGTAAAAACTCGGTAAATTTTCATAATTAGTGATTGTTATTTGGTTTTATCTAAAAGTATAATTATTTATGCATTGAAATAAATGTACCATAAAATTAGTCGCGTTGTATATGTACATTTACATAAATAAACATTTATGTAAAACCAATAAATATTGTAAAAGGCTTACCTGAAATAGATTTTGCAACCTATAGTAAATATATCTACTGTAACAGTAACCGTGAAAATTCTTTTATTTTGAATATCGCGATTTTGACTGCATACCTTCAAATTAATATATATATATATATATATATATATATATATATATATATATATATATATATATATATATATATATATATATATATAACGATTGATTGAGCAGTCAAGCTACTGGCAGTTCGTGTATCGGGGAAGTTAGTTTTTACATGATTACCTCGAATATGCATATGAACTATTAATAAAAAAATCGGCTTAATCCTAAGTTAATTACCAGCAAATTTTTTTAACATTGAACATTTTTCTTTCTTTTATAATATCTTAACATATTCTTTTTTATTCCATAACTTTAATCAACCCTTTTTTAATTTTATTCTATAAAATATTAATCTTTCAAACCAATACATTTCATTAAAAAAACCCCATTACTTAAACTCATTCTCTATCTATTGCGATATCTATTTATCTTTTCTCTCAAATTGTTCGATTACCCAAAATCCCCCTTCAGTAGTTTTCTTTTACATGCATATCCTAGTTCACGTATACACGACCGAGAAAGAGAACTAATTTTCTTTTTTTGTCAGTGGGTTAAATTTCATTGGTTAAAAGTAAATTCTCAAAATTTAATTGTTAAATTAGAAGTTTGTCGTGAAATCCCTTTTTTTTTGCGCTGATATCTTATATAAACGATTACGTTGACTTCATATTTTAAGTATCACCTGGTGAAATCTGACGTAATGAGTGAATCTCTACAGCGATAACATCAATCTATTTTTATGTCGGTATTTTATAGTAGTACCAAGTTTTAAAGAGCATTAGAGGAACTGTTTTACTGTGATATGAAACACGAATAAAGTTTCTTAAAAAAATTAAGGCGCTTCTGTGTAATTTAAGTTGGGAATATGCCAAAGGCATTTTATAGTTGCTTTAACACCTTTGCTACACGATTGCTAAATATTTGATGGAGGATTCTTGCTAAATAGTATGGTTTAAAGCAGAGTTTTACATATATGTATATATATATACATATACACTATCTACCAAAAAGTATTTGTACACTTTCAGTTTTTGACATTTTGTCAAATATTTAAAAATATACTGGTCGGATTCTTCTGGAACTTCAGAAATATAAAGATTATGTTTCACTTTATATTTATTTACATTCATTTGTTAAGCGGGTAATTAGGGGGCCGGCAAAAAAACAAAGAATAATAGAAATATTTGGGATCGCCCTGTACATGAAAATGCACGAAACGACTTATCGCTTTAGAATACAAATATATGAATACAGTAGAATATGTACACTAATTTTTGTGAGAATATCATGTATATTAATGGCGATACAGCGATTTTTTTGAAAAATTCAAAAAATTCTGGTATGTTTTTTGTTTATACCATGCTGGGTTTTTGACCAAATTTAACGCAAATTTCAGAAAAATTGGCAAAATGCAGTAGAAAAAATTTAGTGCAATTGGAATATAAATATATTAAATATTTTATGAAATATGAGTAGTTGTATAAAATAATTTTTATCTGCCCATGCGCGTACTAGAAAAACATTTTTTTTTTGCATCATTTAATAGTCAATTCTATGGAGTGACTTATAAAAAAAATCCAATCAAATATCGTGAAAATTCAAAAGGATATCATTATTTTAGTGAGATGTTTTTACTCTGCTCTCTAAAAACGGCTGAATCTTAAGGGATTCTCCACAAATGGACATTTTTTAATAACTGACTTTAAAAAAAAAAAACTAGTATTGAATTAATACAATATCTAATACAATATTGCTGCTAATAAGTACTTGACAATTGTGATAGAAAAGAAAAAGAGCTTTATTCGCATTCAGGGCCAAAACTAAGAGAGGTGGGGGGAGAAGGGCATGTGCTCCGGGCGCTAGGATGAAAGTGTTCCAAATGTATCTTTCGTTTGGCGATTTTTTTCATGGCTATGTTTAGCATAATATTGTTAAAATTATTATATCTGGGCTATGCTAAAGCATAAAAAAATCTAATGATGATGGCTTAAGGTCCCTGCCCCTACCCGCGAAGATGCTCACGAGCTAATGCTATTCCTATGGGGATACATTTTTCTAACTCTTTTGCATTTGGACATTTTTAAATAATATGTTTTGCATTGGATAGCGGAAGTCCTTTTCAAGATCGCTCCGTAATTACTTTTTCAATTTTGGCGTAGATATTTTTATAATGTTTCTTTCACTTCCAAAAGCGGTTCTGAAAGTGAAACTAACTTTATAAAAAATATCTCTGACTCAAATCGAAAAAGTAGTCAAGGAGCGATTTTGAGAGGGACTTCCGCTATCCAATGCAAAAAAAAAAAAAATTGAAAATTTCAAAATGCGAAAGAGTTATTAGAAAAATTCCTCCCCACAGGAATAGCATTAGCTCAGCAGTGTCTTCGCGGGCAGGGACAAGGGCCTTAAAGATCCTGTTGAAAGTAGAATTTTTTTCATTCGGTTTAAAGTATCAAATTGGAGTATTTTAATAAAGCAGAATACGTTATTTTATATTACATATTTTAAGTTTTAAAATAAGTCGGCTATTAATAAATTGGAGAAATTTTCTTTGTAAATATGCTTTGCGAAGGAGGGGGAAAGGGGTACCTTCAAAATCCACGTTTGCCTCGGGAAAAAAAGACTGGTTTTGGCCCTGTTCACATTTAATAATTTGTAGATCCTCCTCGAGAGGCAATTACAGCTGCGACTCTCCTGGGCATGCTCTCAACTAGTCCTTGTATTACATTTAATGCTATTTTATTCCACTCTGCACAAGGCAGGTAAGCTCTTTTACTGATTTTGGGCGTGTGTCACCCGCCTTAATTCGACGATCCAACTCGTCCCAGAGGTTCTCTATTGGGTTCAGGTCTGGGCTCTGGGCAGGCCACTCGAGTCGATGCACTCCATTATCAGAATACCAATTCATGCTGGACCTCGCTACGTGGCAGCTTGCGTTGTCATCCTGGAAATAACATGGGTCCAATCCATAGTATTGCCACAACGTAGGATACAACGTAAGTACACTGTTGTCCAGTATATTACAGTAGGCATCGGCATTGAGCTTACCATGAATTGGGACCAAGGGTCCTAGTCCGAACCAGGAAAAACAACCCCAGAACATAATTCCCCCTCCGCCAAATTTAACTGTGGGCACAATACATTCTGGTAGGAGGCGTTCTCCAGGCAGACGCCAGACCCAGACCCTACCACCAGAACGGTAGAGGGTGAACCTTGATTCATCACTCCAGAGAACCTGTTTCCATTACTGTACAGTCCATTGCTGGCGTGTTTTGCACCAACTTAACCGAGCTGCGCGGTTGGACTTGGTGATTAAAGACTTATGGGCCTCAGCACGGCCATAAAAATTAAGCAGATGAGCTTCCTTACGGATGGTATTCATGGAAACAACACATCCCGAAGCTTGTTGAAATTCTTGGCGTATGTGTAACATTGGTTGGTTGCGGTTCTTCCTAATTTCTCTAGACAGAACCCGTCGGTCTCTATCTCCCAGTTTCGTCGGTCTGCCTACTCTGGCCACATTCTGACAATCACCATTCAGCTTCCATTTTCTAATCACATAAGCCACAGTCGTTTTGGGGTAATTAAGCTCGCTAGATATATCGATTAAAGATCGGCCATTTCGGTGGTACCGGATGATCACACCTTTCTCAAAATCAGACAGCTCTGTTCTTCTTGGCATCATGCATGCGATTGATGTCAGTGGTGTTTTCGACACCACATTTAACTGTGGAGAACTTGACGTATTTCAGGATCGCAGATATCGGCATTTGCTTAAGAGCCATTATCAATTATGTATCAATGGGTAGATTTGACACAAATGTTTCGATTTTTTATAATTATTTTTATCCTGAAATAGGTTCGTTCTGGTAATTATCTAAGCAAAGAAGTAAATCACCAGTAAAAAACGTAAATGGAGATTTGGCAATTTGCGTAAAATCTGACGTCATTCAACTGCTTTCAGAGACCAATTGAAAATCAATTCACTCCTATTTATAATAACTTTCTGAATTTCCACGAAATTCGATCGGATTTTTTTATGGGTAGCTCCATAGAGTTGAATATTAAATTATGTAAAATGATAAATTTTATCGTTCACGCATACGCTGATTAAAAAATATTTCATACAAATACTCATATTTTAGAAAACTTTTAATATATTTATATTTCAATAGCACCTTATTTTTTCTACTACATTTTGCGAATTTTTCTGAATGTGGCTTTATATTTGGTTGAAAATATTGCATGACATAGAACATTTTAGAAAATATTTAATATATTTATATTTCAATGAATTTTGGTGAACTCCCCCCCCCTCCCTTTTCTTCTTTGCAAAGCATCTGCAAAAGTATTTGCAAAGAAAATTTTTCTAATTTATTAATAGCCGACTTATTTTAAAACTTAAAATATGTAATATTGATTAAAGTAGTCTGCTTTGTTTAAAAAAAATGATACCTTAAAATCGTGAAACCGAATCAAAACGAAAAAAAAAATCTGCTTTATGCGGGATCTTTATGCCATCATCATTAGATTCTTCTATGCTTTGGTATAGGAGAAATGCTTTGAATGGGACGATTTTGACAATATCATGCTAAACATAGACATGGAAAAAATCGCCAAACAATATGTACATTTGGGACACTTTCATCCTAGCGCCCGGGGCACATGCCCTTTTCCACCAACCCTCTGTTAGTTTTGGCCCTGAATGTGAATAAAGCTCTTTTTCTTTTCTATCACAATTGTCAAGTACTTATTAGCAGCAATATTGTATTAGATATTGTATTAATTCAATACTAGTTTTTTTTTAAGTCAGTTATTAAAAAATGTCAATTTGTGGAGAATCCCTTAAGATTCAGCCGTTTTTAGAGAGCAGAGTAAAAAATCTCACTAAAATAATGATATCTTTTTGAATTTTCACGATATTTGATTGGATTTTTTTATAAATCACTCCATAGAATTGACTATTAAATGATGTAAAAAAAATGTTTTTCTAGTTCGCGCATGCGCAGATAAAAATTATTTTATACAACTACTCATATTTCATAAAATATTTAATATATTTATATTCCAATTGCGCTACATTTTTTCTACTGCATTTTGCCAATTTTTCTGAAATTTGCGTTAAATTTGGTCAAAAACCCAGCATGATATAAACAAAAAACATACCAGAATTTTTTGAATTTTTCAAAAAAATCGCTCTATCGCCATAAATATACACGCTATTCTCACAAAAATTAGTGTACATATTCTACTGTATTCATATATTTGTATTCTAAAGCGATAAGTCGTTTCGTGCATTTTCATGTACAGGGCGATTACAAATATTTCTATTATTCTTTGTTTTTTTGCCGGCTCCCTAATTACCCGCTTAACAAATGAATGTAAATAAATATAAAGTGAAACAGAATCTTTATATTTCTGAAGTTCCAGAAGAATCCGACCAGTATATTTTTAAATATTTGACAAAATGTCAAAAACTGAAAGTGTACAAATACTTTTTCGTAGATAGTGTATACAGGGTATCCCAGAAATAATGAGACAAACTTTAAGGGGAGGTAGAGGTCATCACAAGGATTCAGATTTACATAGCGACGCATGGTCAGAAATATTATCGTGGCGCAGTATCGGCGGTACAAAACACATGAAAAAAGGGCACGAATAGAGACAGAAAACATGTTTATCATTGTTAGTGCTGCAAAAATACCGGGATAACTCAGGAAAGTTCTGAGAAACTAGTTGTATGCATGGTTGCAGCCTGCGGGGGGAATTTAAGACATTCCTTGGGTTTTCTGTAGAACATTAGATCTTTCATGTACCGGAGATGCACCTGCTTGCATCAGGTCCCGGGGACGTAATTTCAAACACCTACTTTGATAACGATCAGTGTTTTTTATGTTCTTCTTTCTTACTTTTCTGCTGTGCTAATGATAATTAAAATATTTTCTCCTCTTATTCGTGTCCTGCTATTCTTGCGTTTTGTGTCATCATTACCACGCCAAGAAAACGTTTCCGACCATGGGTTGCATTGTAAATCTGAATTCTTGTGATGACCTCCACCTCCGCTTAAAGTTTGTACCATTATTCCTTGGACAAAAAGTCTATAGAAACTTTTAAAATTCACAAAATTCGAGAAAGTACCCAAATAAAAAACGGTTTGCAGGGTTAGCATCTATACTTAATAGCTTTTTTAAAAGATAGTAAAAAAAATTAAAAAAAGATCCAACAGATGGCGTTGGAAACGATCTACTTCGGTGGAAATATGCATATGAGACTGTTATAAGAACTTGCACTGCTAATCCACAATTAGTTCACGATTGAGAGCCGTGTACCTGATAAAGGATCCGTCGCTGATTCCTGTTTGACGTAAAATAAATTCAAAAACAAAGTTTTATTCTTTTCACACAGTAGCCTCAGTTTTTTATCCGTTATTCTTTTCATAAGCTCACGAATGAATAACAAAAGTACGATTAGAAGTAAAATATGAAGTATTATGAACAACAATAATATATTAACTTAATCATGTGAAAAAACAATGCAAATAAGTTCAGTTTATTATAATAATACTGCTATAATTTTCTCGTATATATATTCAATAAGAAAATAGTCACAGATCATAAGTATGATTAATCTATATGCGCATTTTTATCTCACAGATAAAATAATAAAATTTAATTCATAAAACTTTTTCGAGGTGGGGTGATCATATACTATTAATAATCACATTAACCGAAAAAATTTTAGATATTTTTATTAATTTGAGCTTATTTAGTTTTTAGAAATGTGAGCTCATTTTAATTCATTGCAATAGTGTACACTTAATTTCAGTAATTACTCATTTTACTGTTACTTTAATAGAATCAAACTGAATGGTAAAGGATTAAGGATTTAACATTTCCAACAGACCAAAGAATTACACAGTCTAAGAGTCGTACTCAGATCTTCAACATACAGGGCCAGTGCTCTACCATTTAAGCAAACTAGACCCTTTGACCCAGATAACCTTATTGGTAGTAACATTTTGTCTATAATTTAGACGGCTCAACAGAATAAATCGCAGGCAAAGGAACTCCGTATAAACGATAAACATTTAGATAAACTATTATTGTAACACAGTTAAGCTGGTTGGTAAAGATATCATACGAATTGAACATTTCCATATGAGTGAAAAAATATTCAATTTGAAATCGAACCCCGATTGTTGATTTACAGAGCCAATGCTCTACCGTTTAAGCTGTTCATCGGACTGGGTAATTTATCGCTGTATTGAAAGTGCTTTATTTATATAATTACACACTTTCACATTTGTTTGCTAGTGAAGTCTTTATCTTTGTCATGTTTCTAAACGTAATTTCCTTTCTCGAAATCAATCTATATAAAATGATATTTGACAAATATAAAATAGTTATTATAAAATTAATCTAATCAATAAATTCTCAATATATAATCTGATTCCTCATTTTCTTCATATCAGTGAGTGATGAAAATATACTCAAGAAAATAAGTCAAAACAATAAATAAAATATATTAATTAAATGAAATGTTTGTGAAAATTTAATAACCATTTTCAGTAAATAATGTTTTAAAAAAACTGTATTCGATGACATTGGCTCGTTAAGAATTACACAATATAAAAGGTAATTTTCCTTCAATATTATATTAAATAAGAAATTAATTCGTATTAAATTGAAATAAATAGAAAAAATGAAACAAAACTGATAAATCTTTGGAATTCTCGAGCAATATAATTGATAAAAAATCCTAACTGGTCTTGTTTTTTTTTCAGTATGTGTCAGTACTTTCGTTCATTTTTGACATATGCGGAGGGGGTAACTCAAAATCAGTAAAAATATAAAAAAAAGAGAAAAACAATTTTTATACTAGTATACATGCATAATAAAATATTATGTCCATAAAATCTATCATGTTTAATATTGATAATAATTTTTATGTTTAGTTTGTTCTATAATAATTTAATCCAGTTACCTTTTACAAATTCTAATTTTATTTAAACAGATTTACTATTATAATCTAATCCAATTCGACACAAGATATTCATAACTCAAATCAACTCATTTATCTCCACATAAACAAGTAATTTAAGTATAAATCTCGCCGTAAATTCTCTTTTCAAAAGCTTTAACAACATGATGTTTTATAGAAAAAATTAAACTAGTTAATTATATTTTTTTAGTTAATTTAATAACGATTTTAAAATTAAGATAGGACTATGGCGTTTACATTAACTTCCTGTGATTTCTCATGAACTATTTAAAAATTATCTAAAGGATAATAAGGGCGCAATTTAATATTTTGACAATCTTAGAATTTCTATTTTAAATAAATTAATCCACTTCAAAATTCAAATAAAACAATTTATTAAGAATTTAACAGGGTATGAATTTTCAATGGATCTTATAAGAGCTTAACGCAAAAATTAAATATTTTTCATCAAAAAATTAATAAGTCAGCAAAATTAAAATATTACTATTTCTTTTTCAATGTCTAAAATAGTGTTTCCTTAAACAGTAATAAACAAATAAATAAATAAATAGAACATTAGTATAGAACGAAAAATAATTTTTTTCTCTTTTTTCAACTATTGGTAGTTGGATTTATATATAAGGTTAGAAGCAGTGTGTTGCTGAATCCTTCATTTAAAACCACATAAAAAGGGCCAAACAGTATCAAATGATCACATAAAATGGACATATATTACAAAGAGATCATAGATTCCAAAATTTGGGTTAAAACGCCAAATCCATTACAACTAAAAGGTCCCAAAATTATTATTTTTCTTCTTCCCATTTGTCGACTGACGCATTTTTTTTGGTTCCTTTCTCAAACATACCAATACTGATTTATAATGATCCGAACCGTCAAGATTATTATTATTTTTTTCAATAATAAAATATATCTTTTGTTTCTATTTCATGTTCCATGACGTGAGATTTTTAGCCTATTTCTGTCTTTCTTCTTTATGATATTTCATTAACCTCGGTTTTTTCAACAGTATAATACATTCTGTGTTACTGTTTAATTTCAAACTGTTACGCGTGAGGTTCTTTTACTGAAACGGTTGGAAATTTTCCGAGCCTTAACCTGGGTTGCCAGTTTGGCCTCTTTCAATTTAAAACTCCGAGTTCTCAGCAGAAATTTTTAAAGAAGAATATTTTCTTAGGGTAATCGCAAAATATTTGTCATTAAATAAAAAAAAAACAATACTATTTAGAATTTCTGGTTTGAATATAAAATTTCAGAATTAAAAGAATTAAAAAAGAGGCCAAATTTGACAACCCAGGTCAACGCTTTGGGGACAAGCGACACGTAAATGTGCCGTAAAAAGGGTTTAAGAATCCTTGCTTTTCCACACCAGTAAAATTTGACCGTAGAATTTGAAATTAAACATTAGAAATTTCGTAAAAGGCTCCCGTCGCGAAGGGGTTAAAGACCCTTTTCGGTAAATCATATCGCGCAATCATTATCATTTTTATTCCAAATATTTAATTTTATTTAAATACTTTTTTCTAATTATTTCATTCTAAGGACAGGTTTAGAACATTTCATTAATTGTGCTATTTCACGATCAGATTTATCAGCACCTGAATAAAACAATTTTTTTTTTACTTCGGTCATACACAAATTTTTACTCCACAGCGCCTTTGAATATATCGTAAATAACACTACATAAATCTGCATATTTACTTCTTGGAATACTTTCACGATTTACAAACGATTACAATAATTACAAGCGATTTACATTTTACTGTAAAAGTATAATTAAATATTCTTAGCAGGAAATTTGTAGGGAAAACCGTAGAATAATTATTATTGTAAATACGTTTTACGGTAACATTTATAGCATTTATAATAAAGGTTAAAATGTTCCCGAATATCACTTATCCCTTTAAAAAATGCCTTAATAATTTCCATATCCCAAAAGTGAAAACTCATTAAAACTTACTGAAAGTTTTCGACGGCTTTTATTTCTGGTTTATCCGAAACAGAAACTACGAACATAAAGCTATTTGGGCATTGGATTTTCAATAAACTGTTTGTCATATGAGAATTTACTTTTTTCAGAACTTTAAAACTAACAAATAACATCTTCTCCCAGAAGAGAATTCGAAAAGAAAATTTGTTAATTAAGTAATTAGACTTCAAGGCTATTTTTTAACTTAATATTTGCGAATTGAAGTAATCTTTAAAACATTATATGGTTTGAAATAAAAATAAAAATTCTTTACGACGATATAGATAAAAAATTGTTTTAAAAGTGTTTAAGCAAGAAGTATTTTAAATAAGAATGAAAGAAACCACGACTTTTATAATGATTCTAAATGATTTATAATGATTCTAATTATTATGCATAATATATTAATTTCCTCAGACAGTTTTATGATTTCTTAACAGTTACCTTATTTACGCTTTACAAAAAATAGAAGATTTATTTACATGTTACTTAAATTTTAATGTAGCCCTTATAACAGAAAATCGATCAATTTTAAAGACCACGATAAATTTTAAACAAATATGCTAACAATCAGCATCTGTATTCTTTTCTGTAGAAGTACACCAATTCGTTAAGGGTCTTATAGTTTCTTAATGCACTATACTGATACAAATGATAAAATTCGATTAATATTTGCATGCAGACTATAAACCTCACATTGTATTGCGGAAAAACAAAAATTTCAAGGAGAATAAAAGTTAGAATGAAAAATTAAATATTCTTAGTAGAAAATATTTCTGTAGAATTAATATTAGACAGTAAATACATTTTACTGCAAAAGAATAATTAAATATTCTTAGCAGGAAATTTGTAGGGAAAACCGTAGAATAATTATTATTGTAAATACGTTTTACGGTAACATTTATAACATTTATAATAAAGGTTAAAATGTTCCCGAATATCACTTAGCCCTTTAAAAAATGCCTTAATAATTTCCATATCCCAAAAGTGAAAACTCATTAAAACTTACTGAAAGTTTTCGACGGCTTTTATTTCTAGTTTATCCGAAACAGAAACTACGAACATAAAGCTATTTGGGCATTGGATTTTCAATAAACTGTTTGTCATATGAGAATTTACTTTTTTCAGAACTTTAAAACTAACAAATAACATCTTCTCCCAGAAGAGAATTCGAAAAGAAAATTTGTTAATTAAGTAATTAGACTTCAAGGCTATTTTTTAACTTAATATTTGCGAATTGAAGTAATCTTTAAAACATTATATGGTTTGAAATAAAAATAAAAATTCTTTACGACGATATAGATAAAAAATTGTTTTAAAAGTGTTTAAGCAAGAAGTATTTAAAATAAGAATGAAAAAATCACGACTTTAGCATAGATTATGAAGCACTTTCCAACATATTCAGAATAATGTAGAAAAATAATGTAGAAAAATTAAAATATTACATCCTATTTCACCATATGGAAATGTATAACGCACTTCCAAACCGAATTTTAGGTTTTATCCAAATATTTTAGCAGCTTTGTACAGGATATAAAGATTTGTATCTATTTGCAACATGCATTCCAAAATTTTGTTCATTCGATTTCTTTTGTCTGTCCCTATAAATTAATAAAAAATGCTATGAATTTTCTGCTTTAATGTGATCGTATTGAAATTCAGTGATTTGTATCAGTTTAAATACATTTTAGATAATTTAATGTCATTAAAAAGCTCTCCAAACATTTCCTCCCATATACCATAATTTAATCTAATATTTTTAGAATCCCAGTAAATGAAACATTAATCCTACATACTTCCTATGCAATACTAAACATGATTTAGTGATCATAAATAAGCTATATCAATTCAATGAATATTCTAGTATAATTTTGGAAGTTAGAGCGAGGACAGACGGACAGACAAACAGAATGCATAAGTACTTTTCAACTTTGTTGGAAAGTGCTGAAAATATTTTAATGCGTTTTATTCAAAAGAAGTTAATTTTTGAAAAGATGAAAAGAAAAAGAATATATGGGTTTATTTTGAAATTTATTGATAAAATAATAAATACATATTCCTATAATACATTACTTTTGAAGAATGTGCATTTTTAATTTTTCGTTAGAGATGAGGGCACATAATAACACATCATATTGAATTTCAAGCAAATGCTTACGTAAAAAATTTTCCATGGTCTAAGGGTGTTTGAAAATTTTAGTTTGATGCAGTATATTTATAATCATGAAATATTTAAAGAAAGTCAAAAATAGATGGTTCATGTACTTCGACATATGTGATTAACTGGCAAGGTTATATCCAATGTCAATATTCAATTTTATAATGTTAATATATTAAGTTCAAGAAGAATATATAATATTGAAGAATATAGAAGCTCGAGACTCACTAATATATTTAAAATTTTTCTGATTACATGTTATAACAACTATTAATATCTGAGCATATATTACAGCTTTTAGAAAAACTGGAAATGAGCATCCGGCCTATTTTCATACGGGATATTATTATCAATTACAAATTACAACAATAATATTCCAATCTGTAATGTAAATAAAAATATAGCACATTTTCATGCTCAAGAGTAATTTATTTAAAAAAAAATGCATTTTGGAATTCTAAAAAAGCAGATTGCTTGCTGCGATCAAATTTACATAATTAAAAAACAAAAGAGCAAATATTTTATATAAATTTTCTTGTGGAACATGTGACCCCTGCAACTTTCGTCGGTCTTATAGAGGCGATGTAAAGGGCCGTACTAAATATTAACCCTTTGACGGTTATGAACGAGTTCAGCTCGCAATCGAATATTGCTTCGTAATGCGCGCAAACGAGTTCCGCTCGTCGGCAAAATTTTGACCGTAATGGTTAGAAACGAGCCCTACTCGCGTAGTGAAAATTTTCCCCAACGCGCGCTGACGAGCTGACCTCGTTCACCGTTATTATTCTGCATTGATTATGTTACAAACGATTCCAACTCGCGAAATTTAGTTAGTTTTACTGCCTAAAGATGGCAGTACGGGTCCCATAAATTTCTTTTCATAATGAAGGGTTTTTTTTTTTTTTTTTTTTTTTACCTTCTTCTTCTTATGCGTATTTTGGCGCGTGTTTTAGGGTGTTTGTAAAGTAAAATGGCTCAAAAGCGAAAGTTACATAATTATGATGATGATTATGATTGTGATACAGAAAGCTTATCAAGTTTCGAGTCTGATGAAGACTTTGTTCACAGTATATCAAGCTCAGAAGACGATTCAAGCGATGAGGAAGATTTTTCGTGTGTTCGACAGTGGTGTAAAATTAATTCAAGTTCTCCCGCTCCTAGCCGATTTAGTTTTACTGGCGATGTGGGCATGAAAGCTTCCGTGACAAATATTTCTGACCCACTAGAGTACTTCGAGCTGTTTTTTACTGATGAGATTGTAAATCATATTGTTACTGAAACCAACATTTTTGCTGATGAAAATTTAAATAAATTTAAGAGCAAAGAACATTCCCGAAGTCATCATTGGCGTGAAACTAATGCGAATGAATTGAGAGTATTTTTTGCAACATTAATTTTGCAAGGAATAATTACGAAACCAACTGTAAGAATGTATTGGTCAAAAAGAAAGTTAATTGAAACTCCTAGTTTTTCTAACCTCATGAGTTCGAGAAGGTTTGACCTTATTATGCAATTTATTCATTTTGATAGAAATGAAAACACTGATTCTTCTCATCCTCAGCCAAAACTAAAAAAAATATGGACAGTTTTAAATTACTTACAGAAAAAAATTTCGGAAGTTTATACACCCGAACAAGACATATGTATTGATGAAAGTCTTTTGTTGTATAAAGGGAGACTTTCTTGGATCCAATACTTACCACTTAAAAGGGCCAGATTCGGTATCAAAACGTTTATGTTATGTGAATATCATAGTGGATACGTGTGGTCTATTATAATTTATGTCGGTAAAGGCGCAGATATATCTCAAGAAAATAAAGAATGTTCGTTTTCTACTCAGGTAGTTTTGGCATTGTCTAAGTCGCTATTAAACAAAGGATACTGCCTTACTATGGATAATTACTACAATTCTCCCGAGTTAGGGAAATTTTATTGAAATCTAAAACTGATTTTTTTGGAACATTAAGACCTAACAGAAAAGATCTACCGAAGGAACTGAAAACAGAAAAGCTTAAAAAGGGAGACTTACTTGCCTATCAAAGAGGTAAGATGATGATAATGCGATGGAGAGATAAAAAATATGTTCATTTTATAAGCTCAATTCATAATCCTGAAATCGTAAAAGTCCCAAATAAATTGAAAAAACGTGGAAATAGAGAAGCCTAAGATTGCTTTAGATTACAATAACACGATGGGCGGTGTAGATCGCATGGATATTACAAGAAAATATTTCGTTATTTATTGGACATAACAATTTTTAATGCTTTTCAGCTGTGGGAAAAAAAGGGAACAAAAAATCAAATTTGGAATTCAGAATTGAGCTAGCTGAAAGAATTGTTGAAAAATATCACACTCACAGACATTTGAAATCAAAACCTGCTGAAACAGTTTCGAACACTTTAAGATTGTCAGTACGCCACTTTCCTGATTATATTCCACCTACAGAAAAAAAGAAAGAACCTACTAGACGATGTGTGATATGTCGCAACAAAAATGATGACAATGGTAAAAGAATTCGCCGTGAAACACGTACTTATTGCAAAGACTGTAATGCCCCATTATGTGCAATTCCATGTTTTAAAGTATATCACACACAAAAAAAATTTTAGGTTATTGAACTTAAATGCTTCATAAAGTTTTACATTAGTTGTATTTATTTAGTCCTTTCAATTTAATTTTTGTCTAATATTTATAATTAACTATTATTATTTATATAATTGATTATAATTATGATCATTTATAAATTACTAATTAATAACAATCATTTATTAATTATTTTAAAGTGCGTAAAAACTGTTATTTATGTACTACAAATACTTTAAGTAATTTTTAAAACGCGTGAGGCGAGCTATCTACGGCATCGCCAGAGAAGGGTGACATTTTCGGAAGAACGGCTGGGGAAAACAGCTGCCACTTTCGACTACTGTTTACTTGTAATGCTGCGCGAATTAAGTAAACGAAAACTTCTCGTTTCCCTAACCGTCAAAGGGTTAAATAGAGATTAAATTAATTTATCATTATTATGAAGAGTTAATTTTCATATATCTACAGTATTGATGTATGAAAACACTTATACGTCAACAATCGACACAGGAACGAAGTTTTTTTTTTAAATAGTTACAGTAGTAAACAATTAAATAATTAAATTTTAAATATAAAAATAGGAATAAAATCAATTGGTGCAGAAATACTTAATGAATCAACAAAAATCTTATTTCTCGCATTACTCTCAATAAATCGTCTCATGTGCGCTCATTAACATTACAACAGTTTTAGTCTTAAAGACAGCCCAATTTGAAATGTAACTGTACACATAATCTGAATACCATGACATAAGGAAAAACAAATGTTTAAATGCATTTTTAAAATGTGGTTTCTTGCTGCAAAAATATTTTATTTAATTAATAAAAACATGCATCTGCAAAATGCAACGCATAGTATTTTTGCATCACAGTGAATATTTAAATGGCGTATTTAAATATGTAACACTTAAACAAACAGACAAGTTTCGAAAAACGTCTTCCATTTACGAAGTCTTAGAATCAGTGAAAATTGATGTATTGAGAAATCATATAGAATCAGAACAATAAATTAAGTATTGGATGTATAAAATTTATTTTTGGAAATAATGTATGTTCTTTGCATATAGATTAAAAATGCATTTATAATGCATTAATATAAGAATAATGAATATAGTACCAGTATATAAATCTATTTATAATATATTTTTAAAAATGCATTTTATTATATTTTTATGTTAATTGGAAGACAAATTGTAACAGTTTCTATATATATTCTATAATAATTTCTGCATTACTTGTTCTATTCTTGTATATGACACTTTTGTTAAACTTATGTCTATTTTTTTTCTTTTCTTTTTTGCTGATTTCAGTAAGTTTTATCGACAGCAATATCACAAATCAAATTTATTTTGTATTTATGATTATGTGATCGGGATATCTTAAACTATTATCATTAAAAAAATGTTTATTTTTTGAATCGTTCGTCAAATGTTGAATGTTTTTACATTTTCTATTTGCACGTACTTTTTTTACAGCAATTGAGAACTTTAAAACAATTTGCCCAGGTCGGGAATCGATCTCGTATACTTGGCTTACAAGGCCAATGCTTTACCTGTTAAGCTAACCGGGCGATAACCGGCTGGAATTTTTTCGCTCAGATAACCTTATCAGGGCTCCCAAATGGTCCGCCAACTGAACATCAGAATTTTCTTAGAGAAATTTTCTTTTTAGATTTTTCTTACAAATTGTCAAGAAACCACTTTTGGAAGTTGATTCTAGCGCAAACGTATCATGAAATTTTTTGTCAAAAAATACTGATGTTCAGTTCGCGGACCATTTGGGAGCCCTGCCTTATTGGCCATAACATCTGGTCTGTCATTTCGACAGCTCGGCAGAATGAGCCGCAGGTAATGGAAATCCATAGAACGATGGATAGGTAGAAATACTATATTATTTTTAACACAATCTAACTGATTGGTAAAGTTATCATACGAATTAAATATTTCCGGGATTCAATTGGAAATAATTAATTCGTATGATAAATTTACCAATCAGTTAGATTGTGTTAAAAATAATATAGTAATTGAGAACTAAATCAATATATTTGAATGGATGTACCCCTTTTTTATAGAGTTGTTCTTCAATCTAACTAACTGTAATTCTTATCATTACTGATCTGCATTTTGAGATTAATTACTTTTAATTATTTATCCATTTTTCTACTGGACTACATATTGGGCGATATTCAAAGTGCATGAAAAACGTTTTCATAAAATTTCTTATTTTTGAACTTCAATAAAATTATTAATTTACACGCAATATTTTTAAATTATTATTTATAGTATTTTTAATGCAATAGTTGAGAACTTCTTTTATCTTATTGAAAATTGTAAATGACTTTTAAACAATTAGTTAAGTGTGACAGCAGATTGCGCAGAAGGTTTGTTTTAATATTTATTTCAAAGCAACTTAGCATTTAATTCATAAATACAAAATGTTAATGTATAGATATTAAATTCTTACATAGATGGTAATACTAATAAGTATAATTTTGAAATAATTTTTAAAAACATCATTTATCTTTAACAAACTAAAAATGTTCATATAAAATTATTTAAATAAAGTTCAAAAGTCCAATTTTTTTTAAATCTGAAAATTAAAAAAAATTATTAGAGATATAAATAAAATTTTAAACTTCTAAAAAAATAAAAAACATTTAAATGAATTTTAAAATGTTAAAATATTAATAAAGGTCAATAGTTTTTAAAATAAAATAAAACTGAGTTCCAAAAAATATTATGAATGTCGGTGATAAATATGTATAAATATATCTTAAACATTAAATTGACAAAAAATACGATTTTTTTTAAATTAAAACCATCTTAGTATAAAAAATTTAAGTTCCAGAACAGAGGTTCGAACTCAGATCGTTCTGTTTACGAGCTATATGTTTTTAATCTAAGATATGATGTTAACACTAAAACTATTGAAATTAAGATTTTTTTTTAAGTTTTAAATCGTAAAAATGAACGGATGTTATTGAAAACTAGTCGTTGGAGGCCACCGTAATACTTACCCATCATACTGCATAATATAAAATATGAAAATAAAACATGTGTAACTTATTTATAAAATGCATTGCAATTCCAAAATAAAACTTTAACGCATATTTAAATAGTTTTAATATACATAGTAATGATTAATTGCTGATGAGCCAATTTCGAAAGATTATATAAAAAGCCAACATACTCGAGTAATACAGGATTGCGTAAAAGAAACATCCTTATAACTCCAAAAATAATTATCATATTAACTAGAAATTGACTGCGTCAGATGAAGCGTATCATTTCCAATTAAAATATATCTCTGAATTCAAATTTGAATGAAATACAGGGTCATGAAAAATCAAAGAATGTGAAAAATAGGATTACACGTATCTCAGCAACTAATAATCTGATCGACTTCGCTTTTTATGCAAAATTTGTGTTATTTTATTGTCTTTTATATGCATTCCTTAAAATAAAAAATTTCGAAAATTTTTATATACGTTTCATCAGAATGAATTTTTCGAGAGTCCGAAAAAAATAGTTCCGGATAATCGAGGTTACTGATATTAAATAGGCCTCGTCCCATTCTTACATACTAAGTACATACAAAATTTCAAGTCTCTATCTCAATTTGTTCGGGAGATAGAGCGGTTACAGACAGACAGACAGACACACAGACACACAGACACACAGAGGGACGGACGGCAAATTTTTTTTTCTAAAAATATGTTTTTCGGAATCTCTAGTATCTGAAACGTGTAAATCCGTCGAAAAAAAATTTTCGATTTTCAAAACGATTGCAAGACTTACCCTATACTACGTATGATGGGTAAGTAAAAATGTATTTAATTAAAATAATAGAATTTTACAACGTTTTATGATTTGTCATGTATATACCGTATTCAACTGTAAATAATTTGTCTGAGTTATGCAGATTTTGCGTATCGAGTTTATAACGGATGGACAGACAGTGGACAGAGACGAGAAGGGTTTTGTCAGATGAACGAAACCCTAAAAATGTTTGTAGCCAAAAATTTGCTTCAGAGCTTATCAGATTTTGAGAATATTCCTTATTTATTATTATATTTCAAATGTATTTCAGTTATATTTGTTTAAACGTTTTGTATTTATTCAATGGTATAACTATAAGTATTTATATCTATACATACATATATTTTGTTTCTCATTTTCATTTTTATTGTTATTTATTTTTATTTATTGTATTTACATTTATACTTTTTGATATATTGTATGTTATTTATATATTTTGTATTTGTAAATTAATATTTTACTATTGCGATATATTTAATTTTTATTTACTCTTTATATCATTTGTGTTTTTCTTATATTTATTATCCTATTTCAACACAAGAATGTAGAAAATTTTTTTGTGAATCTTTGATACTTATACTATGAACTTAGAATATGCTTGCATAAAGAAATAAATATAGTGTGTAGTCGATTGGCTGAAATTATGTAAAGACAAACAATTTAAGTTAGTAATTAAACATAAAAGTAGTTAAGTTAAGTCAATGTATATAAAAAAACACGTTAAATTTCAGGCAAAAACTAATAGCAGCGATGTTGCCAACAGTTTTTGACGTAAAAATTGCAGATTTTCTTTATTGCATCTAATTTTATTGCAATTTTTACTGCAAAAATTGCTGGCAACATCGCTGCGCCGTATATTTAACGTTTTTTTTTCCTTTTTTTCTTTTTTTTTACACTATAATATATGTCTTTCATTTAGATAGCATATCCCTATGTTAACAATATTTCAAAAATTAAACTTTCAGCAACTTTTTAAAAATAGGTTTTTTATTCAATAAACCTTAATATAAGGAAAAAAATAGTTTTGGAAAAACTTTCTTATTATAAATTATAGGATTAAAAAGCATATAAAAATTCTAATGTTCATCGTTTCTTTTCTAAAATTCTGACATTGTCTCATTCATTCGAGAAATTTTAAACTAAAAAATAAATCTAATTCTTTTTTTTTTCATTTCCTTCTTTTTTAAGAAATTGAAACATCTTGTTTTTACACTGTGTTTGTTTCAAACATTAAAAGCGTAACAAAGCATGAAAAACATTATATTCAAGCATTACATGTTTTATTCGGATGGTTTGTTTGGAACTTCGTCGGGTTTTTTTTTCCTTTTTTTCATTTTCAAATGTTTTTATGTTTTATTTTTTTTGCTTTTCAATAAAAATAATTTTAAGAATAGCTATCTTTTGAGAATTTTTATCGTTCTTTTTTTAATGCATCATGATAAATTATAAAATTTTCCGTTTGTGGAATAATATTAAATTATTTATTTATTTTCTCTCTATATACATATGTCATATACTTACTTTGGAAAATGATAAATTTTAATATTATTATAGAAATATTTTATTACATTGTTTTTTAGAATTTTTGTTTTATAACTGAAAATATTTCATGAATTACACCAATAAATTAAATGTCAAAAATAATCAATACATTTCCGTTTCTTAGTCGAACTTAAGTAAACAGGTATTATTTTGGGACTTGAATTTAAGATATTTAGCGGAAAATACTCTACGAACTAAGTTAACCTGCACAAATTATTGAGACAAACTCCTTTCAGAAAACCTTTACATTCGTTTTAAATTTCCAAGACGGAAGACTGCTATCTATTTCGACATAAATCATATGGAGAATCTTAGCCAAACGATACAGGATTTTTGCCACGCCTGATGAATATTTCTTTAGCTGATTTTGTGTGTCATTTTTGTAATTTTACTTACCCATCATACGTAGTATAGGGTAAGTCTTGCAATCGATTTGAAAATCGAAAATTTTTTTTGACGGATTTACACGTTTTAGATAGTGGAAATTCCGAAAAACATATTTTTAGAAAAAAAAAATTGCCGTCCATCTGTCTGTCTGTCTGTCTGTCTGTCAGTCTGTCTGTCTGTAAACGCTCTATCTCCCGAACAAATTGAGATAGAGACTTGAAATTTTGTATGTAGTTAGTATGTAAAAATGGGACGAACCCTATTTAATATGAGCAACCTCGATTATCCGGAACTATTTTTTTCGGACTCTCAAAAAATTCGTTCTGATGAAAGGTACATAAACATTTTCGAATTTTTTTGCTCTAAGGAATGGACGTAAAAGGCAATAAAATAACACACATTTTGCATATAGAATGAAGTCGATCGGATTATTAGTTGCCGAGATATTTGTAATCTTGTTTTCCACATTCTTCGATTTTTCATGACCCTGCATTTCATTCAAATTTCAATTCAGAGGTATATTTTAATTGGAAATGAGACGCTTAATCCGACGCAGTCAATAGTTAGTTAATAGAATTATTATTTTTGGAGTTATAAGGATGTTTCTTTTACGCAGTTCGGTACTACTTGAGTAGTTTGGTGTTTTATATAATTTGTCGAAATTGGTACATCAGCAGTTCTTTAATATAGCATTACTATGTATATTAACAATATTTAAATTTTGTTTATGAATTGCAATGCATTGTATAAATAGTTACACATGTTTTATTTTCATATATATATCCATGATGGGTAAGTATTACGGTGGCCCTCAACGACTAGTTTTCAACTGTAACAGAAATGTTCATAGCATATGATAGTGAGTTAGAAAAAGAAAATACTGAGAACTATTTTAAGATTCAAGCCGCAAGATGCGACATGAACGTATTCTTACGTATTTGCATCCCGTGTGCAATAAGTATGTCAGTCTAATAGATTGAAACCTGGATAATGGATTGCTACTTAATTGATAGATACGAAATTTTACTCAATAGGTTCGAGTAATCGAGTTTACTCATATTCATTATTCTTTCTCCCGTTATTACTTATTAAGTACAATCCAAGTTTCAATTATCCATAATTTTTTTCGGAAGGTAAGATTTACAGACACCCAGACAGACGGACAGAAAAACACTTAGATACACAGACAGACGGAAGACAATTTTTTAGCACTTTACAACGAAGTTGAAAAGTGCTTATGCATTCGGTTTGTCTGGCCTTCTGGCCGTCTTTCCGTATGGCCGTCTGTCCGTCTGGCTGTCTGTCCCTATGGCCGTCTGGCCGTCTGTCCGCGCTCTAACTCCCGAAAATATACTCGGATTGCCATGAAATTTTAGGACTTTATTGATGTTTACCCTAGCACGAACCCTATTGAAAATGAAGTATCTACCATGATTAGCTTATCTACAGAGAGAATCTAAAATTTCCCATTACATTACAACCTATGGGGGAAAAATCGTTAATATGCTCGGATTGCCATGACATTTTAGGACGTTATTGACGTTTACCCTAGCACGAACCCTATTGAAAGTGAAGTTTCTACCATGATTAGTTTATCTACAAGGCGAATCAAAATTTTCCCATTACATTGCGGCCTATGGGGAAAAATCGTTAATATACTCGGATTGCCATGAAATTTTAGGACTTTATTGACGTTTACCCTAGCACGAACCCTATTGAAAATGAAGTTTCTACCATGATTAGTTTATCTACAAGGCGAATCAAAATTTTCCCATTACATTACGGCCTATGGGGAAAAATCGTTAATATACTCGGATTGCCATGAAATTTAAGGACGTTATTGAGGTTTCCCCTAGCATGAACCCTTTTGAAAATGAAGTATGTACCATGATTAGTTTATCTACAGAGAGAATCAAAAATTTCGCATTACATTACGGCCTATGGGGGAAAAATCGTTAATATGCTCGGATTGCCATGACATTTTAGGACGTTATTGACGTTTACCCTAGCACGAACCCTACTGAAAGTAAAGTTTCTACCATGATTAGTTTATCTACAAGGCGAATCAAAATTTTCCCATTACATTGCGGCCTATGGGGAAAAATCGTTAATATACTCGGATTGCCATGAAATTTTAGGACTTTATTGACGTTTACCCTAGCACGAACCCTATTGAAAATGAAGTTTCTACCATGATTAGTTTATCTACAAGGCGAATCAAAATTTTCCCATTACATTACGGCCTATGGGGAAAAATCGTTAATATACTCGGATTGCCATGAAATTTAAGGACCTTATTGAGGTTTCCCCTAGCATGAACTCTTTTGAAAATGAAGTATGTACCATGATTAGTTTATCTACAGAGAGAATCAAAAATTTCACATTACATTAAGGCCTATGGGGAAAAATCGTTAATATGATCGGATTGCCATGAAATTTTAGGACGTTATTGAAATCTACTCTAGCACAAGTCCTATCGAAAATGAATTTTCTACCATGATTAGTTTATCTACAGGGCGAATCAAAATTTTTCATTTATATTTATAATTTATATTAAGCTTTGTCATGTATAATAAAATTGATGTATGTCATTGAAGCTTAATATAAATTATACGCTACTGCCTTGCATAATATGAATTACATAGCATTTACAGGGCCACACAAAAGATTTTAAATAGTATATTTTTTCCGAAGTACCATATATGTGACCGATGATGGCTGATGGAGGGATGAAATGCATTTTAATTATGATATGCGCGTTTATATTTCGCTAAATATATGCACATTATATGGTGTGCATAAATGTTATAGTTAATATACAGGGCTACACAAAAGAGCTCACCAACGTTACTGAATATGAGCGTAAATTATTTAAACGTGGTTCTTAAATAAGCTATGCATTTTTACGCTGAGCTTCATTCAATTTACTGAGAAATATTTGCAGTATATAGATAAAAGGATATACAGGGCCACGCAAAGAATTCGGTACATGGACGCCTATGAATGACGATTTATGAGAATGTGATTTCAATTGTTTTAAAAGTGTTTTAGTTTACAATAAATTTTAGCCTAATGCTGACGTGTAATAAAGGTACAATGTAAACTACAGGGCTGAACAAAAGTATTCAAGTATGTTTCCATCAAATAGTATGAATTGCTGAAAAAGAAATTTCAAGCTAATGGGTATTTTCTTGCTAAACTAAATTTTCCCATCATTTCAACTGACATATGAAATACATGGCTATTCAAAAGTACTAGAATACATATTTGGGTACATTTGACTATACACTATAATTTCCCTAAATAATAAAATTTTGTTAATGATTTCATTAAGTGTTAGGAAGTGCTTTATAATCTGTGCTTAACGCATGATTTTTCATACTTGTTTTAAATATGTTTTTCGGAATTTTTAGTTTCTGAAACGTGTAAATCAATCATTTTTTTTTCAAGACGGTTGCAAAATTACCTTATACTGCGTATGATAGGTAAGTAAAACAAAATATTATAAACTACAAAAAAAATAAATAAATAAATAAATAAATGATACTACTACTAATATTAATATCTGAAAATTAAACCGAGATACAGATCTCAACAAATTGCATTTAAAAGCATATTTTTTCGCCTTATACGATCGTGTAAAAATTTAAAATGCACGATGTTTAGAAGTTAAAATAATTGCAGTAGCAAATGTTATAAAAACAAATTTTATTTGAAAATTGAAAGTGCTGCCATTCGCGAAACACGTATAAGTTACGCATATATGTGTTTGTGCATTGTAATTTAGATACATACGTAATGCGAGACTGTGGATATAAAAAATCCATATTATAATAGTTAAATTTTTTAACAAAGAAATTTGTTATATCATTTTGCTGTTTTCAATACTTAAGTATTATTTTCAATATGCAGCAAATAATTTTCTGTTCAGTCAAAAGTAGAAAAAAGTACAACCTGGTTAAGTAAAAGAGAAAAGGGACAATTTTTAAAAAGTTTAAAATTGTAATTTAACAATTAGCGCTTTTCTCTAGCTCTTTCTAATTAACAAAATATTGGTTCGTACGTGTAGTTTATCTTAGCAACTTCCGAATGTGCTTCTTTTTGTTACATTTTACATGTCAGTATACATACAGAGTGTATCTAAACTACTAGGCAAAACTTTAAGGGGTGATAGTATGCATCAAGACAAACAATATTAAATAGGAAAACAAGGTTCCCAAGCGTTTTCCAAAGGAGATAGCCGCCATTAAAGTTCAGGTTCCAAAATTTCAAATAAACATAAAAAACGGAAAAATTGGTCAATTGATTTGCGGTTTTCACTAAAACTATTCTTTATGTTGGTATTTTCTTGAAAATAAATTATAAAGTTAAATTTCGAAAAATGTCGATAGAGGGCGCTTTAGACTTTGGAGTAACGAACAACTGCATTTTGCCGTTATTTTTTGCATCTTATTAAATGGTTTCGCAAACTTTGACCTAAACTTAAATTTTGAGCTCAAAATCTGAATAGTTGGGAGTGGGTAAGTAGCTCAAACTGAACTGCGTTCAGAGGGTTCAAATTTCAAATGATGATAAAAAATGGAAAAATTGGTCGATTGATTTGCGGTTTTCACCAAAACTATTCTTTATGTCGGTATTTTATTAAAAATAAATTATAAAGCTAAATTTTAAAAAAATGACGATAGAGTGCGCTTTAATACTTTGGAGTAATGAAAAACTATTTTTTACCGTTATTATTTGCATCTCGTTAATTTTTTTAGAATCTTAGACTTAAATTTTGCGCAGAAAATCTGAATCCTTGGGAGTGGGTAAGTAGTGCAAACTGAACTGTGTTCAATGGGGGTGGGGAGGTTCAAATTTCAAGTTATCATAGAAAACGGAAAAAAATGGTTGATTCGCTTACGGTTTTCGCCAAAACTTTTCTTTATGCCAGTATTTCCTTGAAAATAAATTTTAAAGATAAATTTTTAAAATTCCTTTAGAGGGCGACTTAAACTTTAGAGTAACCGAGAACTATTTTTAACTGGTATTTTTTGTGTCTAATAAATGCTTGTAAAAGCTTATAGTTAAATTTTAAGATTATTGGCGACAAGGTTTTAAGCAAACGGTGTTGCTGAATAGCATATGAATTGAACAATAAAATGTATGTTTATTGTTCAATTGTATTTAAGCATGGTTTATATATCAGAATCAACAAATTTACTTTATCATGATTTCCAATTTCAAAAGTAAACTGATAAACTATCAGGATTTCGATCCAGAAATCAGTCAATCTTTATATAAAAATTTCCACACCATATCCAGCACTTTGCATCTAAAATTGTGGCTATAACGATATTTGATGGGAATGTTCCATTGGATATTAAGTCAAAATTTGTCTCAAGTTAAGCTGAAAGTTTATCTGTTTCCAAGTGAAAGACAGGAAGTAAACCATAAAAATATGTTATGCAGCAAAATGATTTTCTTTGTTTTCAAAGGTTGAAATTCTGCCTTTTGTAACTCGTAAAATAAAAAAATAATAAATGAATAAAAAATAAAAATCACGAAATTTTGAATTAGTGTCGAATTTTCCAACAAAGACCCTTCAACCTGGCAGAACGACTTTGGTTATAACAAGCCGAAAATCGCACGTCGGATGTAACAAATGAGGTGCGTTTTTATTATAATGAAGTTTAAAAAATATTCAGATCTTGGTGTAATAGTATACAGTACTTGGGATACAGTATTGTATCCGAAATATTTTCATTGTCCCTGTCAATACTATCTACTTTCTATTATACAGGAAATAACTTGTAGTAAACGTCAGAAACGTATGTCAATTTCATAAAATCTGAAACAGTTTAATATAATTTATATAAGGTAAATGCACCAGTAGTGGGCCATTTAAGGACATTTGTCTAATTACTATTAATATGTTAGTGAATTCCAAAAAAACATATATATTTTTAGCCTAGTCCTTATTTTCATGTATCAGAATAAACATTCAAGTTTTTAAAATATACTCTTTAGAAAAAAAAATAAAAATAAAAAATGTAACTCCCCCTCTATGCTCCAGTAGTGAGCATAGTAAAATTCTGATGCTCCAGAAGTGGACCACTCCATTCTTGAGTTTAATGTGTACTGTACAGAGTTTATATATATTGTAGCGTATATTGGGTTCTTTTGATCTTATGGTTAGACAACTTCAAACTCTTGCTCTTAGAAAAGTAGAAAATAATTTATTTACAGACTTCAGAACAACAGAGTCTTCGAAACTCACAAATATTACTGGATATTCAAAAATAACTCCTCAAATCTATCGTAGAATTACAGCTTTAGACCCCAAAGACTCTTTATACAAAGTCTCAACACTTAATAACATTCAAAACAACATAGATGAAACTCAAGCAAACTTGCTTATGCCTTGTTCACTCAATGACTGACTGGTAAATAATGACCACACAGCTCGTATCCGGCTCTCCTATATATAGTCTCGCCGCATGCGGTAGAAATTTCTACGACCTTCTAGAAAAACCTGGAAAACCACGGAACAACATTCAATGTATCAGTAAGGGGGTTTACCATAAATAGGGAAGGGTTACCATCGCCAACAATCGCCTAGTTTGTCGCCAACTTGGCGATATATCGCCAAATTTGGCGACCAAAATTAGTTGCCAAAAGTGACGCCAACTTGGCGATATCTCAAATATTTCGCAAAGCTGCCATAGACATTCACTGAAAATAATAGACAAGTTTGCTTGATAACAGAGACAATGTAACAAAAACTAATATTAGTAAAGAAATGGAGCTTAATAAGATTATTTACATTATTTTACAGTACAAACACTAACTATTTACAAAATTCGTAACACTACCCCCTCCTCAAAGACTGCACGTCCCGGGCAGTGCAATCCTTGAGTTAGAGGAAAACACTTAATATAAATAAATAAATAAAATAATAAATAATAACAATAATAAGAAGTACATAAATAAGAACTAATTACTATTTACATATTTACAAAAAGTGACTTTCATGACCATGGTCTGAAATTCCAGTTTTGAATTTCTATTCACTTTGGCCAAAATAAGGGGCTAGCCGGTTATAGTGTACGACCTTGGGTTTGGCGTGTGGCGATTTTCGTATGCGTACAACGACGTCATTCAGCCTGTTGACGACTGTGTAAGGACCGTCCCAGTTTCTTTGTAATTTTGGCGACAGTCCCTTACGACGTATCGGATTCCACAACCAAACTTTGTCACCTTCGTTGAACTCATGTCCTGTTGCCTTTGTGTCGTACCGTGTCTTCATCTTTTCCGATGCCAGTCCGATTCGGTTCCTCGCTAGGCAATGAATCTCCTCAATCCGCGCCTGGAGTTCATCGACATATTCCTCAGGCGATGAAGGAGCATCAGGAGGACGGCCAAACAAAAGATCCGCAGGTAGACGAAGATCACGACCAAAGAGCATTTGAGAAGGGGAATAACCAGTGGCCTCATGAGCAGCACTCCTGTATGCAAGCAGGAATAGAGGTAATTTCTTGTCCCAGTCCTGTTGATCTTTAGACACCAGGAGGGAGAGGCTATTTAGGATGGTACGATTGAAACGCTCCACCATGCCGTCCGATTGAGGGTGTAGAGGTGTAGTTCGAGTTTTGTCCATGCCGAGTAGTTCACACATTTCCTTGAACACAGCCGAATCAAAATTTCTTCCTTGATCGGAATGGATTTGAAGAGGAACTCCGTATCTGGAAACCCAGTGTTGAATCAGTATGTCTGCTACGGTTACCGCCTCTTGATTAGGAATGGCATATGCTTCAGGCCACTTAGTGAAGTAGTCCATGACAACGAGGATGTACTTATTGCCATCAGATGTTCTAGGAAGTGGACCCAGGATGTCTAAAGCAATTCGTTCGAAAGGAGCTCCTACATTATAACGTTGCAATCGTCCACGGGTGCGCCTCTTTGGACCTTTACGTGCTACACAGGTGTCACAAGTTCGACACCAATTCTCCACGTCACTGCGAACATTATTCCAATAGAAACGCTCTCGAACCTTCTGCAGGGTCTTCATTATACCAAAGTGACCTCCTGTGGCACTACCATGCAGTTCTTGAAGGACCATAGAAATTCTCGACTTAGGTAGTAGTAGTTGCCATCTACATGTTTTCCCGTCGTCAGACTCCCATTTTCGGTACAAAATACCGTTCTTCAAATGTAGGGAATCCCAGAGAGCCCAATAACGTTTAGTCGTAGGATGGTAATGGACCATGTCTTGCCAGCTGGGCTTTCTGTTGGACTCCCCTTTCAGCTCTAGAATTGGCTTAATTTCAGGATCAGCAAGTTGATCTTTACGCAGGCTCTCGTCACTCCACGAATCTTGTGATGATGTAGACCCAGTTGTAACTTGTCTTACTATAGAACCTTTGACATTAAATTTCTTCTCAACCCGGTCGCAGTATCTACAATTCTCTGAGCAGGGTCTTCTTGAGAGAGCATCTGCATTTCCATGTGAGGAGCCTTTTCGATGTCGTATCTCCATATCGTACTCTTGAAGTTTTTGTGCTTTGAAGTTTTTGTGCATCTGGCTATCTGGCCTTCAGGGTTCTTAAAATTCAATAGCCAAGTTCGAGAAGCATGATCAGTTCGGATCAGGAATTTTCGACCGTAAAGATAGTGATGAAAATGGTCTATGGCTTTCACTACAGCAAGAAGCTATTTTCTTGTTACGCAGTAGTTTCGCTCTGCCTTTGATAAGCACTTGCTGAAATAGACGATAACACGCTCCTGGCCGTCGATTTCCTGGGACAGTACAGCGCCAATGCTTTCGTTACTTGCATCCGTATCAAGTATAAACTGTTTATCGATTTGAGAATATGACAGAATTGGAGTGGATGTTAAGGCCTCCTTAAGCTTTTCGAAAGCAGCGTCACATTCCTGTGTCCACATGAATTTTTTATTGGCTTCTGTTAATTTATGAAGTGGTCTTGCAATCATGGAGAAGCCTTTGACAAATTTTCTGTAATAGGTGCATAATCCTAGAAAGCTCCGAAGCTGGTGAACATCTGCTGGACGACTCCAATTTTTCACGGCCGATATCTTCTCCGGATCAGTCCTAACTCCTTCCGCCGAAATGATGTGTCCAAGGTAGGCGACTTCATTGCGAAACAAACTGCACTTCGAAGGGCTTAACTTCAAATTAGCTTTCTTTAACTTTTGTAGCACCCGTCTGAGGTTGTTCAGATGTTCATCAAAAGATTTTCCTATGATTATGATATCGTTTAAATAAACAAGACATGCCTCATATGGCAGTCCCCGAAGAACCGTTTCCATAAGGCGTTCAAAAGTTGCAGGTGCGTTACATAGACCAAAAGGCATTACCTTGAACTGCCATAATCCTTGTCCCGTTGTAAAGGCAGTCTTCTCGCGGTCGTCGGGATGGATCTCTACCTGCCAGTAACCACTCTTCAAGTCTAAAGTCGAGAACCAAGTGTTGCCCGCAAGTGTGTCGAGAGTGTCGTCGATCCTTGGTAGAGGGTAACTATCCTTTTCAGTGACGTCATTCAGTCTGCGGTAGTCTACACAAAATCTTGTAGAACCATCCTTCTTTCTTACTAATACAATCGGAGATGCCCATGGACTTGTTGATGGTTCGATGACGTCATTTTCTTCCATATCTTTAATTAAATTCTGCACCTCTTCTTGCTTAGCAAAAGGTAATCGTCTAGGGTGCTGTTTAATAGGAGAGTGATCTCCGGTGTCAATTCGGTGTTGTGCCATTTTAGTTCGTCCAAAGTCTTCAGATGTTTGGGAAAATAAACTTTGGAATTCTCTAATTAAACTTTCAGCAGAATCTCTCTGGTTTGGATCTAAGTCCGTATTTCGTAACAAATCCTTGACTAAATTATCTGAAGATTTCTCAGAGTGACTGGAATTTTGACTTATGCACGTCACAGGAGCACATGACGCTATCACCTCTCCTTTCTTGATAGACCTCGTCTTATCACTGATGTTTGCAATTCTGACTGGAATGGTCTTCTTCGAGAGGTCCACCACAGATGAAGCTACCAATATCCTGCTTGTTTACTATTGTCTTCGGGATAATCTATATGGCCAAATCGATAATTAGTTTCATTTTTAATTACAGCTGAAACTAAAAATTCTGTTCTTGGATCTAGATTGATGTCTTCTTTGGCTATTACTGTTTGTTTACATTCAATTTCATTATTTAATCCAAAAAGACTTATTTCTTCAAATTTTGAGAGCATTTTGTTATTTTTGAAATCAAGCTTGAAGCCAAACTTCTTCAGAAAATCTAGCCCGATTAAGCAAGGATCTGTTATGTCAGCCACATATGCCGTATGCTAATATTTCGTTCCTCCAAAGTGTATGGTTAAATTGGCCTTTCCATATATGCCAATCTTGTCGCCCGTCACAGTTAGGGTAACGCATGGTGGAGTCCAGATGAGTTTACATTTCAATTTTCGAGCAAAATCTTCTCTTATTATTGTCACATTGGCTCCTGTATCGACAATCATACGGCACTGAATTCCGTTAATAAAGCCTATCACATATAATTCGTTATCACCGCCACTCATTTTTGATATCTGGAGGATCTTCAGGTGGGGCTTTTCATTCTCTGGCAACCTCCGCCGCGCGAGATGGCCAAAATTTAGTTTCCCTGCTGACTGTTTGAATTTATCTCACGTTCGTGGATTTTGGCGCAATTTCTTCGGAGATGTCCTGTATCACCGCATCCCCAGCACGTGAGATTCTGTCTTCTTGCGCTTGTTCTTCCGTATTTTAAAGCTTCAATCTCTTGATTTAATTTCCTAATTTCTTTCAAGAAGTCGATCTCAGTGTCTGAGCTTTTGTTCAACGTTGCCCCTCGGACTGAATGACGATCTCTTCGGCTGGCTTGTGTAGCTGCTTCCAACTTTAAGGCATATAGTAGTGCAGCCTTTAAATACTGTACATTTGCCATTCGTACCGCTCTCTGCACTTCTGGATCTTTTATTCCGTCTACAAAATATTGCAGTGAGAGCATTTCCCGTACATTTGTTGGACAGTCAATGAATGCTAAATTTGTAAGCCGTTCAATTTCCGAGGCAAACTCTTGAAGGGTTTCACTCGATTTTTGATGGCGGCTCTTCATTTGTATTCTCGTATAATCCTTGAAGAATTTTTCGCCGAATCTCATTTCAAGTGCACAACTTAGAGTCTCAAAATTGAGTTGCGTCATATCGGGCAATGTTTGCAGCACGTCGGTGGCTTCTCCTCTTAAAGATGCTGCCAGTTGACAAGCTTTCACCTCGTCACTCCATTTGTTCGATTCAGCTACAATGGTGAATTGGGTCTTGTAAACTTGTCAGGAACTCTTTCCATCGTATGTCGACAGCTTAATGTGCACGGGAGAAGCAGGCGGATTCCTAAATTCTTCATAATTACCACTAGACGCTGAAAGTTTATTCTCAAGATCTTGTAATTTTTTATTTAGCTTTTAATCTACTTCACCTAGTATTTTCTCTTCAACGTTACTGATTTTCTCTTCGACGTTACAAACTTCTATCTGAATTTTCTCTTCTACTTCCGCCATTTTCCTTTCCATTTTCTGTACAACATTACTAACTTCATTCTGAATTTTCTCTTCTACCGAATCTATTCTTCTCTCTACCGATGAGAACTTTTCTTCCAAAGTTTTCTTCATTTCTTCTTGGCTTTTATTAACTTCCTCCTTTAATTCTTCTATTCTCTATTGGCTTCTTTTCATTTCTTCAGTCATATCTTCTTGGACTTTGTCGATTTTATTCGCCAACTCTTCTTGGCCTTTATTCATCTTTTCCGCCAGCTCTTCTTGGCCTTTATTCATCTTTTCCGCCAACTCTTCTTGGCCTTTATCAATTTTATTTGTCAACTGTTCCATTCTTTCTTCGTTTTTATTCATTTTGTCCGTCAACTCTTCTTGGCCTTTATCAATTTTATTGGTCAGCTCTGTTCTTAATCCGTTAATAGCTTCTAACAGTTCTTTCAGTTGTACGTCCATTGTTCGTGTTTTCGCCATAAGATCCCGACTCCTGACACCAAAAATTGTAGCGTATATTGGGTTCTTTTGATCTTATGGTTAGACAACTTCAAACTCTTGCTCTTAGAAAAGTAGAAAATAATTTATTTACAGACTTCAGAACAACAGTCTTCGAAACTCACAAATATTACTGGATATTCAAAAATAACTGCTCAAATCTATCGTACAATTACAGCTTTAGACCCCAAAGACTCTTTATACAACGTCTCAACACTTAATAACATTCAAAACAACATAGATGAAACTCAAGCAAACTTGCTTACGCCTTGTTCACTCAATGACTGACTGGTAAATAATGACCACACAGCTCGTATCCGACTCTCCTATATATAGTTTCGCCGCATGCGGTAGAAATTTCTACGACCTTCTAGAAAAACCTGGAAAACCAGGGAACAACATTCAATGTATCAGTAGACCTAAGGGGGGGTTACCATAAATAGGGAAGGGTTACCATCGCCAACAATCGCCAAGTTTGTCGCCAACTTGGCGATGTATCGCCAAATTTGGCGAAAAGTGACGCCAACTTGGCGATATCTCAAATATTTCGCAAAGCTGCCATAGACATTCACTAAAAATAATAGACAAGTTTGCTTGATAACAGAGACAATGTAACAAAAACTAATATTAGTAAAGAAATGGAGCTTAATAAGATTATTTACATTATTTTACAGTACAAACACTAACTATTTACAAAATTCGTAACAATATATATATATATATTTTTTTTTTTTGCATTTCTACACTTAAATATACACAATAATGAAATCATATTTAGAATGTAACAGATAAGGGTTCCAGCTAATCAGCAGTTAGTTTGTTATCTGACAGGGGTGACTAGAAACCTTGTTTTTCAACTTTAAAAACCGGTGGCCCACTACTGGTGCACTTACCTTACGCCCCAAACTATATTTTTCCCATATACCATTACGTAATGGAATACATTTGTATACCCTGTAAGTGAATAACAAATATTTATATATTATTACTGATTATACAGAATATTTATTTTAGTATATACTTCATAGATATACCAATTTTATTTTATTAGAAAGAGTATAACATTATTAAAATACTCTTGAAACTACTTTTTATATTGGCTGTAACGTAACTGAAATGCTTTTGATTGCCACAGTAATTGAACAATACATCCGATTTTTATAACATCTGAAATTACTTGACAAAATTATGCAACAATTATAAGGTTGAAAATTCAAACGATTCGATATGGCAGTGTCTCCGTTGTCATATGCGGGCAGATGGACAGATGGACTGTCTGAGCCACGACTATAGGAGCTACGTATTTACATAACTACGAATACACACATAACTAATCATTTTAAAAACTGGAAAAGATAGCTGTTATGAATGATCTGATAAAAAGTGGGTCAAAATCATTCAAGATTGTAAAAAAGTTCTCATAAAAATTAGACTGCGAAAAAATACAGAAAAAATACCGTCAGAAATACCCATCTTTAACTAAATCCTCTCTTCGGAATTAAAAAACTCAATTCATTCTACAGTTTTCAGAATAAAAAATGTCCTCATCAATCAGTGTGAATACTGTTTATGAAGAATCATTTATGTTATAGATATTATCGTTGGATAAATACATTTTTCTTATAAAGATTGGGAGCTTTGTAACAAAATCCTAATATGTTATAACTTTTTCACCTTATTTTTTTACTTTTTCAAGTTGAATTTTGGTAAATATAATTTCGAACGCTTTTAAACAACAGGTGGGACCATGTACCCACATGAACATCTGTTAGAAGAAAAAGAAAATGATGACGATAGGAAAGAATATATCGTTTTGGAACGGAATTTTTCCTCATACAATGTAATAACATATAATGTAAAACATCACTTTAAAATATCAATTTATTTTTAAATGCTTTAAATGATCAATTAAAAATAACGCAAAAATTTTATAGTTTTACATGTTTCATTGCACTTACGGCAACTTTTTTAAAAACTAATAAATGAAAAAAGGAACTTTTCTAAATAAACAGAAAAACATAAATCACGTGAACATGAACATAGAAATGCAAAACTGGAGATAAAAATGAATAAAAATAATTGTGAACGTGAAATATTACAAATTATTGTCTTAAAAACCTTTGAAGCATTACTTTCCAAATTTTAAGTAACTCCATGGATGCAAATTCATTGCAAACATTGTCTCTACGTATGAAGATTTATATTGATTCTCATATGAATGATGGAAAAAATATATATAAATACATATATAAATATTTACATAGCAAAGAACCATTACAAATAGATTCTAAAAATAGCAGAATAATATACCCTTCTAGATCATATTTTCCATCAATCAAAAGAGAATAAATAGAAATCTTTATACGTAGAGACAATGTTTGCAATGATTTTGCCTCCATGGAGCTACCTAAAATTTGGAAGAAAATGGGGTCAAAGTTTCAAAGGTTTTTAAGACAATAATTTGTAATATTTCACGTTCACAATTATTTTTATTCAGTTTTATCTCAGTTTTACTTATCTATGCTCATGTTCACTTGATTTATGTTTTTCTTTTTATTTCGAGAATTTTTTTTAATTAATTATTTGTTGTTGAAAAAGTTGCCGTAAGTGCAATGAAACATGTAAAACTATAATGTTTTTCTGTTACTTTTAATTGATCACTTAAAGCATTTAAAAATAAATCAATGTTATAACTTTAAGACATTTGCTTTAAAGCTATGCGAAAGAGCTAAAAATATTTACAGCCTTTTTTTGTTTATTTGAACAGGATTGGTTACTGAGAGCAAGAAAATTTTTACTTTAAAAATGTCTATTGTTAAAGACCACCCTAATACAACCCTAATACATATACATATATGTATTGCATTGCAAGTATATCATAAAAAAGTTGAAATGTGGTGTCGACAACATTATATTGCTTAAAAAAAAGAAAAAAAAAAAAAAAAAAAAAAAAAAACCTTATAGAGTAAGTAAAAATTAAGATGACAAAATAGTTTAAAATTTCTGTGTAAATTTTATGTGACTAATGAAATTAACAGATAACATGAATTCTTTTCATTTGTTAACAGTAATTTTTTTACGCTATATTTTTTTCCATGCATTTAAAATTTGCGCAAATGAATTTATGAAAATTCACTAAAAAATACTAATTTAATCTACTTTGAACATGAAAAAAGTTCCATTTTTAAAAATCCTTAAATTATGAGCTTTTACCACTCGTTTTCCAACAAAATCAAAATTGTCATAAGAGACATTATTTCTTTAGAACTTAAATGTTTAATTAAAGCTTCTCCCTAAAGAACACTTGAAAGGAAGATCTGTTAATTGAGTATTTAGACTTCAAATGTATTTCTTTCAATTTTTTGTGTTACCGATTTTAAATAATCATTAAAGCACATTTTTTTTTCTTTTTGCAATGATTGAGAAATTATCAAACTTTTTCTACTGATAAATATACTATATGAATTAGTTTATTTATTTTATTTTATTGATATAACGCATACAGACCTTGATGTAGTCTAACAAATAGCAGAAATAAACAAAATGCAACTGATTTCTTAAAGTGCATTTTAACTTATTTATTTTTCGTAATAAGGTACCCTGGAGTAATAAAGCCAGGCGGGGTAATAACGCCAAGTGCTTATACGCCAAGTTGCATAATTATGAAATAATCAGGTAAATGACACCCATATACTCTGCGAAGAAGGGTTTTGAGTCATATAAATCGCAAAAAACAACTTCAAGTTAATTTATTTCAATTTTAGGTCTTATTGTTTTTACAAGCAACTAAAATTAACGCTTGATCTAAAATTTGCAAGATAATGTTTTTGATCTGAAGACTATATATATTTTTTTTTATCCAGAAATACTTTGTTTATTACATAAATTTGTAGTGTATTTCATGTACTTTCAAATTGTTGTAGAAGATTTTGGATATCTTCTCGAGATAATTTGTAGTTTAGGATTTACTGAGCAATAAGTATCCGGGGGTAATAACACCAGGGATTGGCGTTATTACCCCGGTTGATTCCCAACAGTGGCCGAACTATATCCGAAGGGGGTTTATATATTAATATGGGACAGCATTATCATCATTGTTGAAATGATACGATTAAGGGGGGTGCCCAATACTTAAAAATAATCTCTCTATTTTATTTTTTGTCATATTATTATTATTATTATTTTTTTTTTTTTTTTTTTTACTAATGTAAAAAATCATTTTTAACTCTTGTAAATAAAACTATATCAAAATGTTTTCGAGATTCAAATTCGAACATCTTCAAAATCAGGTTTCTATTAAATTTCCACTGGATTGTTCAATTGAGTTCGAAATTTTAACTGTCCGCTTTCTCAGCGTTCGGTTTTTCAAAACTTTACAAATTTAACCTTTAACTGATGTCACAGAAATTGTAATGTATGAATGTGATGCGGTTTGTGAGAACACAACATTGGAAGATGAAAAAAAGTCGGGTATAACTCATAGGATTGTGTTTTTGTACTAAACTTTTTATACAAGAGTATTATACTTAATATTCACCTATTTAGTCTCTGGTGATAGTACTAAAATTCCAAATGAAACAAAATTTCGGTAGTGCTTGCAGTTAAACTGAAAATTACAAGTTAAACTAAAAAATTAAAAGAAAAATAGTGGTCTACGAGACCGGTAACATTAGTTAAAGATTAAAATGCGATCCATGATTAAAAATCATAGAATACTGTTCCTGCTCTAAACTTTTTGCACAGAATTAATTCTAATTAAATTTAATCTATTCAAATATTTCTAATAATATTATGAGAACTCCAAACGAAAGAGAATTTCAGTTGTAACTATAGTTAAACTGGAAAATACAAGTTAAACACTATTTTTGGGGGGAGGGAAGGAGTACAGTTTTCAGTCAGATTTCTAACAGCAGTTAAAGGTTAATTTTGTTGCTAATATAGAGATAATGATATATAACCATATGGATTATGCATAAAATTGAATAAGATATCTCTTTGGGATAATAATTTTTAATCAAAAATTTTATTCAATTTATTAAAAATTTATTAAAGCATGCTCTTTAATACGTCGACAATTTAACTGTAGGTTTGGAGAATCCGCATTAGTGTGGAGTTATGGGTTAAAAACTATTTACTAGATTACTATAATAGTATTAACCCTTAACTGCTGTGACAAAAATTGTCCCATAGCTTACTGTGAGCGGCCTGTCAGACCGCTTAATCTAACGATGAATAAAATGTTAAATTAACTTTTAGAATATTATTTTTGTATTGAACCTTATATACAGGACTATTATAAATAAAATTCAGCTATTCAAAAGTTTCTAGAGATAGTAATAGGACTCCAAATGAAACAAAATTTTTCCGGTATCTATAGGTAAACTAAAAATTGCAAGTTAAACTCTGAAACTTGAAAAACTCAAAGGTATGTGAGACGCTAACAGCAGTTAAGGTTTAACAAAAATATTTATTACATATAACTCTAGTTATTATAAAACTTCACATGATTAAAATATTACATTGTTAATGGTTAAAACCATGCAATTTTTCCTATAATTATATTTAAGCGGGACATTTTAAGCAAAGAGAGACACAGGGTGTTATATTCTGTTGAAGCTCCCCCTCACTCCTTTTTCTTTCACTTTCACAAAAAAATCAATATTTTCTATCGCATAGAATGCATACATGGGAATTTTAATACTGATTCAAATAATCCGTGCAATGTTTCTAATAATTCTATTTAAATGTTCATTTTTAAGCAAAACGTAGCTTAGAATCTGATATTGTTTTGCCTCCTCCCCCCGCAACCACCACAGCTTTCTTTTTCTTTCAGAGTCACAAAAAAATTTTACATTTTCAATAGCTTAGATTGCAATTTCTGAATTTCTAGAGCTGCAGAGTTTGTATTTTAAGAATTGGGCAATCTACATGCCATTATTCCATCTTATTTTATAGTTTTGTTTGTATGGCGTTATTACCCATATAGGTGGGTATTAACGCCAAATAGCATTGGTCAAGAAAAAACGCCATTACATTTTATGAATACATATCTGTTAAATTATTTTATTTTATATAGATAGTCAATGAGTTGCTGTATCAGATCCTATATTTGTTTGAAAAATACAATCTAAAACTAAGCCGTGAAAATTGGTAGAACCTTAACGTGGCGTTATTACCCCAGGGTACCTTATATAATTACAAAAAATATTTTTTTTTCGCTAACAGGTCTCCAAACAAATAAAAATCTTCTTCATTTAGTGATTTTTAAATAAGTTTCTTTCCCGATTCTACAGTTTACAAGTCTAATTTGTTCTTCATCGATCTTTAGATGATTGTAAAATAAAAATTAAATTAAATAAAAATAAAAATAAAAAGTAAAAATAATAAAATTAATTCTGAAATCAATGGAAAGCAGTGGTTTGTTCAATATTGTTTGCAAAACATTCTAGAATGGAAGTTTCTATATATTCAAAGATAAAAACAATACATCTTTATGATATCAATATATCATATATCATTGAATATGACGATGTTAGGTAACAAATTGATAAACTTATCTTTTCCTCTATTAAAAAAAAAAAAAAAAAAAAAAAAAAAAAAAAAAAAAAAAAAAATTCTTTCTTTTAAAGTAACTAAAAAAATCATGATCACAACAGGATCTACATTACAGTTGAAGTTATAAATATATCGCCCCTTTTCTCATTTTAGTAATACTTAAACCAATCCCTTAATGTAACGGTCACCGAAATCCCAGCACATGTATTTCACTTTGTCCATACCTTATATGGTCATAGAAAACCGAATGTGGTTTTCTTATACCAGCTGCTCTACAATAAAAATGCTGCATAAGATGTTTTGCGCGTCGTACATATATTTCCTTCTCATGCTACCGTTCCTTATTTGGTATACATTCGCAAATGTTAGACCGCTTCATGAGCCCCAAAGCCTATCCCACAAAATTCCTTTGCTTTTTCAAATTCCAATATCAAGGTTTAAACTCTTTTTTCGCCAATTAGCGATTATCTTGTTAATATGCTAAGTACAAAAATCTCTCTCTCAGAAGAAAAATATTGCACGTATATTTTGGCCAAATATCATATAGATGCCAAACATTGTAACCTTTGGCGATATCTGACAACTGATGTTATCTTGGTTCTGACTAAAAGAACGGCAACTTTCACTTTTTCTCTTGCCCCGGCTCTGCTGTAACCACCAGTAATTTACGCTGAGCGTCCTACTTTCTCGAAAGGGTGAAAATAAAACTTTACTTTAAAGAACCTGGCTGCATACTTCTCTTTTTATCGATCTACTTTTCACGGCATTGATGATAACTTGTAATAGTCAAATATTAAATCTGCAAGACACCGTAATTACCCAAGATTTCCATTACAAACTTTGGTGCTATAAGACCGTACTTAGCCCGACTAGAGGAGTATGGACGCTCATAGAATCCGGAGAAATCGCTGCTGTCTATAGCGGTTTCGCATCTTCTCTGCATGGCATGCGGTGTTTTCGAACAACTCAAGATTTATTGCTCCGTCGGTGCATCACAGGATTCGAGACTTATTCCTTCTTCTGTGGGTCGCATGGTGTTGGATGCGGCAAAAGAGGCTCGTCCCTCCCAGTATGACAGTTACTCAAGCCTTAGCCAGCTGGAAAAGTGATGTCAAATCAAAAGTTTTTTTTTTTTCTTCGACCCTGATTGATCGACCTGCGTGGCTCCGTCCGCTGTCAACATTCATCATCGCGTTCGTATCTCGACGTGCTGCGGTCAACTCAGTGTCTTCGGCAGTTTTTTTTCTTTTCAATTTCGGCTGCAGTGCTCGTCATAATTGTTTGTGAATTCATCATGTGTGATATATGCTCCGGTCATCTCCGTGCTTTCAGTGGCGTCTATCAGCTGCAATGCGTGTCATAAGTGTGTGTGAAGAAAGATATCCAAAAAAATGTGATATCAACGAAAGTTTTGTTTTCTTTTCTCATCAGAATTTTCAACATACACAAAAAAAATAATAAATCCAAAAAAATTAGTAGCGATTAATGTGGCAATTAGTCGAGCACAAAAAAAAGAATTAGTGAAATATATGCAATGAGGTGTTTGTGATAAATAAGTCATCAATCTCACATACAGAATTTTTCATTGAGAAATACGCAAAAATATTAAAAAAAAGTGTGTGCCAATTATCTTTATTCCTTGAGTGCTTTCCGAAATGATTATCAATGGTACACACATAAGTTTTGAATGTGAAATATGCTTGTGATCCCTGTTGACAGGGATGCTAAAACAATATACACACACACAAAAAAAAAAAAATTTTTTTTGAATTTGTGCTCAAGCGAAATTTTATTACATCAATAATGCCACAACACTTAGATTTATGTTTTGCTATTATTATTGTTATTGTTTTATTTAAATACATGATTATTTAAATAACATTTTTTTTGTTCAGAGCATTCAAAAAAAATAGTAATAATGCTTTTTAATACTTATTTGATTAAACTTTATCTTACGGTATTAAAACATCTCAATTATAATCCTGTATCCAAGCATTAATAAGATACCCTTTATATTTTTATTATGCATACATACATTTTCTTACTCTTTAATCTAAAAAAAAAAGGTGATTTTTTTCATAAAATTTTTTTTTTGATACAAAGTAAGTAATTTTCAATGTGATATTTTGTTCAGAGTCATGAGAGAACAAATAGATGTTTTCAGTAATAGATAAAAAAAATATAAGAGTAAGACATTTCTAATACTATCTCATTTACGAGCTAGATATTTTTAACTAAGTGCTTTAACAATTTTTATTATGGTATCTATTTTTATTATTTAAGTGATATTTTGTGTTTTTATTATTATTTTATTTGACTTTAAATGATTGTGAGTACCTTTGAAATCTTTAGAATTTAGTCAAAGGAATACGTGTGCAATTAAATAGTAGCCCTACACCTACCAATTAACATTTACAAATAGTTTTAAACCTTTTTTTTAGTATTTGTTGCATTAGATCAGCTACATATTTAACTGATATGGCTAATTCTAAGATTACTTTCAAAACCATCACTTTTGATGGCGATGCTAATTTGGTTGACTTTTTCTTCAACCAAATCAAAACATTAGCCAAAGCACACGGATGGAAGGATCAGGACACCATCCAGTTTCTAGGTAGTAAGTTATCCGGACCTGCGCTTACTTTCTTTACTCAGAACCCATCTATTTATAAAGCTGACAAATTAAAATTTGTAGAAAAAGAATTCAAAAAATTCTTTGCCCCCCCTAGTAAAACAACAGCGCTCGTGGAATTTAACAATTTAATAATGCTGCCTCAAGAAACGATTAGAAACCTTGCACACAGAATAAATATTCTAACTACTCGAGTACATGATAACATAAAAGATAAAGAAGCCTTAGACAATATTAAATACACAAAACTAATCTCGTGCATTCCACCCCCACTGAGAATTAAATTGCAAGAGGAAAACATTCTCGATTATGACACTGCTGTTGACAGGGCACAAATGTTGCAGGATATAATGCAAAATGAGAATGTGCTACAAACATGTAACACAACAAATCCTGTAGCAGACTCTATTGCTAATCAGTTAAAAATTTTAACTGAAAGAGTCAATGCATTAACATTAACAAGCATTCCAAATGAACAAAACATAGACGCAATTCACAGTATAACCCCACAAAATTCAAAACAGCGTGAACAGTATGCGAACAAGGACTTTAAAAGGAAGCATACGGTTTCACCTAAACATAACACACGTAAAAATAAATCTACATCACCACCCGCTTGCCAGCTATGTGCGAAGCGTGGCCACACAGCAAAACATTGTTTTAAATGGCGTAGAGCAAATTCAAATAGAAATAAACATAGTTATAAATACGACAATAACTATAGAAGAAATGATAACAGAAATGGTAATTTAAACTACTAATGAGATGTACTTCAGCTGATGGCTTTACATCTCAAAAGAAGTCTAACACATCAGCAACTTCAGACGAATTTCCATGGACTCATGACCCAACACTGCCTACACTCTGTCCAGACAGAAGGGTTAAATCCGTTGCTTCGCAAACAAAATGTGAAGTTAAATGGTCCAAAAATTCTGCATCACAAACAGTCGAAAACAATAATGAAGTAGCTTCACAAACTGTTAACATATGTGATGACAAAGTTGCAGTTATTTGCAATGTAAATAATTCATCCCCAACACTCCCCCTCATAAAGGCCTCCATTGCAAGACATAAAACTAACTTTTTGCTCGATAATGGTTCATCCATTTCAATTATATCACAAGATTTGTTTGAAAAAATTAAAGACAAACTAAAATATAAAAGATTAGGAACAGGCGTCACTATTAAAACAGTTAATTCAGATGTTCAGTTCACTGCATGCATTAAAACTTCTATTCGCATACACCAAAAGTCATTCTCGCATAATTTCTACATTGTTGACATATCGAATTCCGCTAACTTCCAGGGAATTTTAGGCTTTGATTTTATTCACAAAAATAGAATTGTGATAGATATTCATAAGAATAAAATGTCAACAAATGAATTTAGCATACCACTTCTTGATTCTGCCTTATGTGAGAATGAAACACATCATCTTGAAACACATGAAATACATCAATCGGAAAAATTCCCAAAAGAAATTCGATTGGAGAATAAACTTAAACTAGAACCACAGGAAAAGAGGTGGATCTCCATAAAAACTGATTCAATTGACCCAAGAAAACATTACTATTTTCAATGTGAAACAAAAAAGAATATAATTTCTTACGATAGTATTGTAGGTGGTCAAAGTTATGAATCAGACATGGAAGGAACTCAAAACACAACTAGATCCCCACAAAAATTCCAGTTTTATGTTTTTATACAAAATTCATCTACTAAACCTGTACACATAAACAAAAATGCACGAATAGGAACTTTATTTGAAACAATGGACATTATGGACCCGTCACAAAACACAAATTTTCATCAAATTATGAATTCATGTGAAAATGTTTCGAATTTTAATCTTAAATCTCAGGATAACTTAAAGGATTACATTTGTAATTATATTCAGGCATCAAATGAAACATTAAATCAACGTAAAGAAGAACTAAAAATTAGTGACTTTAATTTAAATCATTTACAGGAAGAGAATGCAAAAAGGTTAGGAAAATTATTGCTTGATAATTATGCATCATTTTCCAAATCCATAAAAACACTAGGCCACACAGACAAGGTAGTCCCAAATTTAAAGTTTATAAATGACTATCCCATAAAAACATTAGCATTTCCCCTCCCACAATCATTACATAACGAAATGAAAGAGCAAATTCATCAACTTCTTGAAGCAGATATTATAGAACGAAATTGTTCTGAGTGGGCATGTCCCATTTTGCTTGTAAAAAAGAAGACTGATCAGTCTGGAAAACAGAAATACAGACTCGCTCTAGACTTACGTATGTTAAATTCCGTGTTACAAGGCTCATCATACCCCCTACCAAAAATACAAACCATAATTTCAAATTTATCCGCATACAAATTTTTCACTTCACTAGACTTCAAAATGGCGTATCATCAAATAGACCTTCCGGAACAATTTCAAGACCCACTAACCTTTACATGTATCTATGGGACTTTTAAATATAAACGCCTAGTATTTGGTCTAAAGTCATCAAGTGGATTCTTCCAACATTTAATGGATTCTTTAATTGATGAATTGCAAATTGATGGAGTATATTCATATCAAGATGATCTAATATTTGGGTCAAACTCATTTGAGGAAACTTGTTCAAAGTTAGATAAAATACTTAAAATCTTAACTAAGTATAATTTAACATTGACTCCAAACAAATGTACATTTCATACATCAGCAGTTGACTACTTAGGGTTCCATATTGAAAACCACTCTATTGCACCGATTCAGGCAAACATTGTTAAAATTAACTCGTTTCCCACACCAAAAACTAAGAGACAATTAAAAAAATTTATTGGTTTAGTAACATTTTATAAATCATTGGTGCCATCATTTTCGGAAATTATTCAACCTCTCATTGATTTGACTACTCCTAAAGCTACATTTAAATGGACACAAAAACACCAAGAATTATTCAAAAAAATGCAACAAGTGTTCTTTAGTTCACCTATGGTTCGCTTACCAGATTGGTCAAAAACCTTTTACGTTAACACTGACGCATCTAAGGTAGCGATAGCTGGTGCATTATTACAGGAACATGAAGGACAATTACTTCCTATTGCATATTTTTCTAAATCTCTTAAACATGCAGAAAAACGTTACCCAGCTTTAAAACTTGAATTAATGGCCATTTATAAATCAGTAATCGCATTTAAGTACTATTTATACAACAGGAAATTTGTAATTTTGTCAGATAGTGCTCCCTTAAAAAAATACAAGAATACATGTAACCCTGCGGATTTAACTACACGTTGGCTAACTGAACTTTCTGAATACACCTTTTCCTTCGAACATGTACCGGGATCATCCAATGTACTTGCTGATTATCTATCAAGGTGTACATTTGAAAACAATACCCAAGATCTTAAATCAAATCCTGAACTCCTTAATAACCCTCATGCTTTACCAATTGTATATAATGATATTTCGGACAATATCGAAGAATCCAATAAAAACAAACCCAACTCAGTAAATTATTTAATTTCAGGCAGAGATGCAAACAAGGATCCATTACTTGAAATATCAAACGACACATTTGTCAGTGAGCAAAGAAAGGACCCAAATTTGGCCGAAGTTTACAATGAGATTTTAAGAAATGGATCATCAAAAAAATTTCCGATGTACTTCATACATCCTGACAGTAAGGTTCTCATGACAAAAAAAGAAAACGTATATAATAACACATTTTCGTACCATATTATTGTACCAGACTCACTTAAGGCTAAAGTTTTAACAATTTGTCATCTGTCACACTTTGGGTTAACTAAAACATATGCATTTGTAATAGCTAGATATTTTTGGAAAGGAATGTATACCGACACGTTAAATTTTGTAGCATCTTGTACTAAGTGTATTCAAACAAAACATCACATAACACCACCTGCTCCACTTCAGCCCACTTACACACCAACCCACCCAGGACATACCATTGGGATTGACTTACTAGGACCATTTAAAAACGGACAATCAGTTTTAACGGTAACAGATCATTTTTCACGGCACCTCGAACTATTTGCTTTGCATACAACAACAACTGACAAAATTGCTAAATGTTTATTTGATTACATAACTACCTTTGGCAGACCTGCCACTATTCTCAGCGATTTAGGTAAGCAACTGACTTCTGACATGTACAACAGATTCAACGATACATTGGGCATAAAAATACTCCATTCCTCAGTAGGTCACCCCCAAAGTAATGCAATTTCAGAGAGAGTAAATAAATCAATAAAATATTCAATTACCACTTTACTTGAAGAAGGCCATTCTTTTGAAAATGCACTACGTATACATAAATCACTATACAATGGTTCCACACATTCTTCCACTAAATATTCCCCCAACTTATTACACTTTGGAAGAGAACTATCTTTATTATTTGATACTTTTGATCAAACTATTAATCAGCCAATCCTTGATAAGGGGATAGAAACTTACCAGTTGCTAAATGATTTGAATTCAATTTACAAAAAAGCATACACTAACATCAAAAATTCACAAGAAAAGAGAAATCAACACTTCCAGAAACGAGCGAAACTAAGAGTAATCTTAGAAAAGGATATAGTGTACCTCAAATCCGTTGATAAGTTTAAACCAAAATACACCGGACCTTTTATTGTGGTACATAAATATTCGCCAGTTTCTGTTTCCATTAAGCGTTTACACTCACCCGGTGAATCGGCATTCAGAGTACACATTGACAGGCTAATTATAGCTCCCCCTAGAAATGATCATTTATTTGTGCGTCATGAGGAAAATATAAGTCACCCAGGAAACAGCTCCATAAAATACAACCTAAGATCTCGTTTTTAACACAGCCCATCACAATATTAGGTTAACATAGATTTACAGTAAATGCAGTACATCACACTGATACACATGTTGTGTTGGAGTTTCCTTTGAGGGAGTTCATGGCTGGTCCACGTTCTCCATCACAGGGGGCTTCCACATAACAGTTGTCTCTTATTTGCTGGGTTGTCGCCAAGATTTTTACTTTTCCCTTTCAGTAGTTTTATTGTTCATACGTAATAATAATAATAATAATAATAGTAATAATAAAAATAACATATCACATTGCACATACATTAAATTTTAGTCATATCAAACATAATCATGATGCACAATAAATCTCTAACCGATTATGACAAAGCTGTTTCTCACTACTCTAGGACTGACATTCCCTTTCAGATATATATAAATACCATATGTATCAGATTTTTTTTTTTTTTAATTATGCCCCTTCGAAGTGAAGGCCCGTTCAAAAGTCGCCCAAAGGACCTGTAACTTCATTGTGGTGAGAAACAAAATTTCGGATTGGTGCAGTTCACACCAATTTTACCTAAACTCCCTGTTTTTCTATGTAATGCGACGTGCGCTCCTCTGAGAAAGCAAAAGATTTCGGGAGGAGCAGAGGGTCCATGTAATGTGGGCTCTCGCCAATATTCCCACTTCCCATAGGGCTAGGCCATAAGCCGATGCCATCACCTTGTTATTTGACAAGATTTAGGGCAGCACCTCTTTTATGGATCGCGTGTCGCTTTCCTTTTTTTTTTGCTTGTCCTGTGTGGATACACGAATTTTTGTTTTTTTTTTTCTTATTTTTTTAAACATACTCATTTGTCACAAAATACACTTCATCCATAACATTTCATTATTTTTCATATTATGATACACTTACATGGTTGCAACCTCCATTTCATATTTTTAACCTCCATTTCATATTTTTAACCTACATTTCATATTTTTACTATCTATTTCGTATTCTTTTAGTATAGATTTTCATATTTGTACCACATAATTCATACTTTTATTATATACTTCATATTCTTCATATTTTATTCAAGATTTCATTTTATCCATAACCTATGTTTTTATATTATTCGTGACCTATAGCTAACATTCTTCATAAACATATATATTATAAACAATTGATGGTACGAACTTCATGACTATTTTACATATTAAACATCTTCCTTGCATTTGGCGCCTTATCTTTGATTAAAAAAAAAGATAACCTGTATAAAGGAACAATATATGGTATACCTAGAAAAAAAAACAGGAAGAATGTCTTGTTGTGTGCAAAGTGCTAGAAATAAGCACAAATAGGCCTGAACTCTAAGCAATAAAAGGCCAATGTGTTCCGGAACAACAACAACATCAAAATAAATGAACATTTAAAAAAAAAAAGAAAGAGAGACTCTGAAGATATGTAAGCATATGTCGACATAATGTATAACTGCATAAATTCAAATATATGTAATCAATTCATTATATTTAACCAGCATAATTCTACACTTTTGTATGTAATTCTGAGAGAGACATTTTCGTACCGGGTCCAAAATTTTTTCAAACCCAAACCAGCGGGGGAGATATATGATATCAATATATCATATATCATTGAATATGACGATGTTAGGTAACAAATTGATAAACTTATCTTTTCCTCTATTAAAAAAAAAAAAAAAAAAAAAAAAAAAAAAAAAAAAATCCTTTCTTTTAAAGTAACTAAAAAAATCATGATCACAACAGGATCTACATTACAGTTGAAGTTATAAATATATCGCCCCTTTTCTCATTTTAGTAATACTTAAACCAATACCTTAATGTAACGGTCACCGAAATCCCAGCACATGTATTTCACTTTGTCCATACCTTATATGGTCATAGAAAACCGAATGTGGTTTTCTTATACCAGCTGCTCTACAATAAAAATGCTGCATAAGATGTTTTGCGCGTCGTACATATATTTCCTTCTCATGCTACCGTTCCTTATTTGGTATACATTCGCAAATGTTAGACCGCTTCATGAGCCCCAAAGCCTATCCCACAAAATTCCTTTGCTTTTTCAAATTCCAATATCAAGGTTTAAACTCTTTTTTCGCCAATTAGCGATTATCTTGTTAATATGCTAAGTACAAAAATCTCTCTCTCAGAAGAAAAATATTGCACGTATATTTTGGCCAAATATCATATAGATGCCAAACATTGTAACCTTTGGCGATATCTGACAACTGATGTTATCTTGGTTCTGACTAAAAGAACGGCCACTTTCACTTTTTCTCTTGCCCCGGCTCTGCTGTAACCACCAGTAATTTACGCTGAGCGTCCTACTTTCTCGAAAGGGTGAAAATAAAACTTTACTTTAAAGAACCTGGCTGCATACTTCTCTTTTTATCGATCTACTTTTCACGGCATTGATGATAACTTGTAATAGTCAAATATTAAATCTGCAAGATACCGTAATTACCCAAGATTTCCATTACAATCTTTTTCTTCTAGAAATGCTGAGTGTCGTTATAAAGTAAAAGATCTTATAGCAGTATCAAACGTGCCCTATTCGCCGAACTTTTCCACCAACACAACATTATAGTCAGCAAAAAGTTGACTGAAATTGATATGGAGGTGAATCTGCTGGCTATTCTTGCTTATCGAACATTTCTCGTATTGCACGGAAAATGTTGGTTATTCATTCAGCGCTGATCAATTGACCAAGAGGAGCGGAGCGAGAAATTAAACAACCCCGCGAGAAGTTTGAAAAACCTGTTTACTGAACATTCAGCAAACTGAACGATCACGCTTCGTAAAATGCTTGCCGAAAAAGCTTTCTCCGTGTGATACAGCTCTTAAAGGAATCATTCGATAGGATTAAAAGGTAATTTTACGATTAATTAAAATCGACTGATTTTTCTAAAATTTGATTCCATTGAGCATCATTATTACCATAAATATTTACATATATTCAGAATTTATAAGTAGTTATTTGTCTGAATTCCTAAGAATTTGAACCTCAGACAAAAAACGATTCTCAATTCCATAGATCAACGCATAGCGCATAAATTTCTGACACAATTACTGATCCTTTTCTAAAACTAAAGGCATAAATTTGACAGGTCAAATTATGGAGGCGATTTAAAATCTAAAGACGTTTTAAATGTTTTTAAACTTGAATTATTTGTCGTGTTAACTATGATTTTGAGGTCACGTGAAAACTTTTTTTTTTTTTTTTATTGGGGAGGGAGGCCTCCGGAAATTTGATTTAAAGTGGCACCTTTGGCAATATTTTCTCCAGAATTTTTCCCATATACCGAAAAATGGAAAACGTCTATAGATCACACAGTTTCTGAATAATGTCATCTACAAATATCATGTGTTGCCGATCAAAGTTAATTAAAACTAGTTTCATAAAAATGCGTATTTGAATTTGAGAGCAGCCACAAAAGTAAAATCATTACTTAACTGCATAACTTGAGAAAGAAATATTTAATTATTACAGAACACATTACTGACACAAGCCAATAAGCTGATTTATCACTTTCTATATTGAAAATAACCGAAGATTAAATTGCTGATATTACATTTGAGTGAAAAACAGTTCTTCCTTATTATATGTAGTGGTTAAGAGAAGACTTAAAATTAATGTATTTAACAAACAAACTTTTCCTGAACTTATTGTCTATATTGAATAAATGTTTAGAAGAAATAACTAATATACCACAATCGAAGTTGTCGTGTACATTGAGTTTAAAGTTTGAATGTTAATTGTTTACTACAAAAACGGTACTAACAAAGGAAGTATTCATCCAGACTGGGGCTCGAGCGGTTTCATGTTTGTTAAACCATAAGCATACGAACACATTTTTTGGATTGTACGAATACATTTTTTGGATTCAGAATGACATTTATTTATGTTTTCAAAACCGGGGTAGATTTTGAGCGCCATATTTGAAAATGGCTCCGCCGTTAATCCAAGGGCTCATGTGGCTTCACGTCAGTGGACTTGTTAAACCATACATTTTTCGGATTCACCAAAAAGTCAGAATGGCATTTATTCATAATATTTTGAAAAACAGAGTAACTAATGAAGCGATATTGGAAAATGTCTTCCGAAATGTATAATAACTGCAAAGATTTTCTTTCTTTAGCATGATATTAAATTAATAGGGCAATTAAAGAGACAACAAGTAAAGACACACGAGGGTAAAAAAATACAAGTTCTGTCAGACTGCCACGGTTAAGAGACATTTTTGATATCAGAGCAGCATTTCTTCACATGATTCGTAAAAGAACCAAAATCACTAACATCCAATCAGACCTTAAATAGGATCCAGAAAGACAATCTCGAGATATCTCATAATTACACATGAAAGCTTCTAGATCAATTACAAATCTAGAAATTGTCGAAGACAATGTCAAAGCTAATGAGATTGGTGAAGAAACTTACCAAACTGCCAAGAGAGAATACTTGTCTGAAGACTCAAACTAGAAATGTTTTGTAAACCTCCAAATATCAAAAAACTAAACACATTTTCTGATTTGAAGAAGAAAGTGAGTTCAAAATTCAATAAATGAGAGTTTTTTGCCAAGACAAAAATAAATCTGTTTGCTCAGAAGACGATCATTGCAGAACGAAAAATTTCGATATGAGAACTGTTTTTTCTTACCATCTATGGTTTCTTCTACGATCCTTAAAAACACTTGATGGTTCAATGCGAAAATTTGAAAAATCCAACTGAAGGATGTTATGGCAAAATATTGACTGCTGAAAGACTGCAAATGAGGGTTTTGTAAATAAATGGCGGAATGTGGTTTGTTGAAAGCTACCACAAGTGTACAATCATTTGAACAACTAGCAAATTAGTCATTTTTCTAAAATAATACAAGAGTTAAAAAAATAGAAAAAAATGGAAGTAAAATTGAAGCATTTTTTTCTGATGAGGTGAACAAGAAAGAACATCTGAATTTCATTTTTGAAGAATGGTAGAGTGAAAATTATCTAAAATAGCTGAATGCACGAATGATGTACGTTATCTACGGAGAAAATTGCTATAAATTCACGAATAACTAGTTGAAGAATTCACTAAATTGACTGCTTTCAAGAAGAGGTGATTCGCGACTTTTATTTCGTACATACTCTGCATCTGGATTTAAAAATATTGCAAATGTATCTATACTGTTTTCTGTACAAAATGATTTAAAAACTAGGAAGAGTTAATAAGGTACCCTGGGGTAATAACGCCACGTTAAGGTTCTACCAATTTTCACGGCTTAGTTTTAGATTGTATTTTTCAAACAAATATAGGATCTGATACAGCAACTCATTGACTATCTATATAAAATAAAATAATTTAACAGATATGTTTTCATAAAATGTAATGGCGTTTTTTCTTGACCCATGCTATTTGGCGTTATTACCCACCTATATGGGTAATAACGCCATGCAAACAAAACTATGAAATAAGATAGAATAATTGCATGTAGATAGCCCAATTCTAAAACTACAAACTCTACAAACTTAGAAATTGAAAAATTGCCTTCTAAGCTATTGAAAATGTTCAATTTTTTGTGAAAGTGTAAGAAAAATAAAGGTGTGGTGTGGGAGGGGGGATGAGGCAAAAGAAATTCAGACCGTGAGCTTCTTTTTGCTTAAAAAGGGCCGTTTAAATAGAAATATGAGAAACATTGCACAGTTTTAACTGTGTTTATTTGAATCAGTATTTAGGATGTAGCTCGGCCACTGTAGGGAATCAACCGGGGTATTAATGTCAAGGATTGGCGTTATTACCCCGGTATAGTTATTGCGCAGTACATTTTAAATTACAAATTGTCTCGAGAAGATATCCAAAATCTTCAACAACATTTTAAAAGTACATGAAATGCACTACAAATTTATGTAATTAACAAAGTATTTTCGGATAAAAACATAGTCTTCACATCACAAAACGTATCTCGTAAATTTTAGATCAAGCGTTAATTTTAGTTGTTTGTAAAAACAATAAGACCTAAGAATGAAACAAATTAACTTGAAGCTTTTTTTTGCGATTTATATGACTCAAAACCCTTCTGCGCAGAGCACATGGGTGTCATTTACCTGATTATTTCATAATTTCGCAAAATATAAGCACTTGGCGTTATTACCCCGCCTGGCGTTATTACCCCAGGGTACCTTATTTGTGAAATTTGATCCAATGATAGAATAAAACTATTGAGTTAGATGCATGGATTTTCTTGCTCTTGAATCTACTTTGGAGCTACTGTCATGTTCTTGCTCAATGACATGTATCACACTACCATGTGCGTGTCTTTTTAATAACCTCAGATGTGCAAACATATTTAATCCATTTTTTTTTCATTAAAATATATCTATAAGTTAATGTAAAAAAAAAAAAATCTTTTGTATCCATGTGCAATAAATGGGGCTCATCTTTTCAATGTGTCGTCTATAAGCTACAACAAATTTAATATTAACAATATCATTAAAAATGAACGTCTTGTTCCATTATAAATCTAAAAAAGTACATATCATCATGTCCCCAGAGATGAAACGAAAAGCCCTAATTTTGGCTTTTGGTTCACGACTAATTGGGTTTCAAGTATGATTCTGTGTGTGCAAGTCAGACTTTTGGCAATGACAAGGAAAAGCTGCCACGGGTAATTGTATTTGCTTATGGGTGCTGACGGTCCAAATGATGTCGTGATGTACCTCAGATTTAGAGTTTTCATTTATTCTCATTTAGCCTTGATATTAATTAATTAAAAACACTACTCTCATTAATAAACATGTATGTTTTCTTAAAGGTGCACTGATGTCAAAAATTTTAGAAAATGCATTTTTTGTGCTAATAAAGTAGTAAAAATTTAAATAAACTAAATATTGTAAACCAAATAATTTTATAAATATTAATTCCACATTTCGTGTTGTACCATATGATTCTCCCAGCCCATGACTAAAACCATTTATCTCATAATGGATCAAGCATATATTTTTACTGCAATTTTTTGAACTATCTTGTTCTAATTTTAAAAAAATAGTGTTTTTTTGATTTCTGAAACTGAATGGTATTTCGACTGAGGTTTTGAAATACTAAATATGAAAACATATCCAACAAATTACCATATTCTTGCATTTTTCATGGCTTAATTCGTTTGAAAAATTCGAATAGTATAACTTTGATTTTTTTTTTCTTTTCAAATCGTCTGCATCGTTTTTTGAGGGTTATTTTTTCACCAATCTTTTGTGTTGTACATCCCTTTAACTGTTTAAAATACGAAAAATACTGTTTAAAAACTTTAGTGCATAATACACGACAATATTCTTTTATTATTTTATAAATAAAAGACATTTTACAGAAACATTTATTTTTTACAATGTACACTCATTTTGTGATTACTCACATCATCGTGCATACACGACATAACCGAATATAAAGATTGCAGGTAGAATTCTTTATACCAAATAACTGGATTTTTACTTCTACTTAGTTTGAAAACTGCGCCTTTTTTTAATGTATTTAGACGACACTATCACTATAAAAGGAAGTAAGTTTGAAAAGTAATGTTATGTTTGTTAGAAATTTCGACATCATTATAAGACTGAAGTAAAATAAATGGATAAAAGTTTCATGGAAAAAGTCACCGTAAAGAGGGATAAATCAGTGTACATTTAAACAGAAGCAGCTACATGCATATTTAAAACAATAAATTTTATAAATTTTAAATTTCTAACAGCATTATCTCTCCAGTTTGAATTTCTTATTATGTTTCTAATATTAGTGAAAAGAACTAATATAAATTTCCGTTTAAAACTATTAACTTTATCTATACTATATAAGTAAAAATGCATTAAGAATTTACTAAAAGACTAATACATTTCTATTTTTTTTCTTTTTTAATCGAAATTACAAATATATCCTCTTTGACCATTCGTTTTTCAGAAAGCCGATATTGGTTATTAGAGACATTATTTCTTTTTAAGTTTATACTATCTAATTAAATTTCTCCCAAAAGAACACTTGAAAAGAGTATTTTTTAATTGAGTATTTAAAATACAAATGTAATTTAATAAAATAATAATTTTCAGTAAAAATATAATTTATTCCCTTAAGTAGTTTGTTACAAGACATTAAAAACATATTACTTTTTACACAATCAGCACCTAGAAAAAAATCCCATTATTCTTATAATGTTTAATGTATTTATTACTCTAAAAGAGATGTTTGCTAAAATTATTCAATACCACAAAACAATTCTTCTATATTATATAAGCCTCTTAAGAAAAATAATAGGGGTGTAGAAATGAAAAGGTACCGAGCTTTGTAAGAATTAGTTAATTGAATATTTAAAATCCAAATCTAATTTATTTTTTAAATTTGCAGTTTGAAATATTCGCTATAGCACTATGTTCTTTTCAATAAAAAGATAATTTATTCCCTTAAGTACTTTATTACAGAACATTAAAGTAACATTTCTTTTAACACAATCAGCACCTAGAAAAAATCCCACATATACTTATAACATTTACTCTTATTATTCCTGTAAAATACATGTTTGTTAAAATTACTCAATATCACAAAACAATTCTTCTACATTATATACGCTTCTTGTATAAAATACTAGTGGTGTTCAAATGAAAAAGTACCAGGCTTTGTAAGAACCAAATCAGTTGAAATTTGAATATGCGTATTCGGAATAACATATTTAGACATCTCGGACCCTTTTAATGTATAATATAGTTTCCTTCATACATTTCATTTTACATGTGAACCCTCACATTATCATTTTCCTTTGATTTTTTGTTGGTACCCTAACTGCCCTTCTGATAAAATTGCCATTGACATAAATGAAGTCAAAATTTTGATATTTGTTCATATTTTTCGTAATCTTATAATAATGTATCTTTAAATATCCGGCAAAATGTCTGAAATTGAAGCGTACCTTAATTTATGGCCATACTTATGTTTTTGTTTTTTTCCTCGCTTATATCTCTGCATTAGCTATGAATATAAAAAGTTATTTTTCATATTTATTAGATGTTAAAATATTACACTTCACATGAAAACTCAGCATAAACTCCATATAAACTTACAGTAGTTTTAGCCGATACAGTATATTACAGAAAAATTAATTTTAAATACTGTTTTCACTTGATATCATGTTGTTAGTCATTTACATTAAACGCACTATAGATGATTTTTCTTATAGGCCGTAATATCAAAAAACTGATTTATGTATTATGTGTCTTTGTATATGAATGATATGTGACATGCATTGCATACTTATCAGAAAAAAATGATTTTTGCAGTTCAATATTCCACATCATGTTCAACATACTCTAGTGTAAATTATTAGCATACAATTTAAAAAACTAGTTGGATGTGTCAATCCCAAAACTTTCTTCTATCTCATAAGTACATTTTAATATTTAAAAAAAAAAACGTGGTGACCCCAAATTTACCCACTATCGAATTTCCTCGAACATTTGACCTAGCCTAATGAGATTCTGGTATCCGAAAATCCTAAAACGCAAAATTTAATTAATATTCTGAGAAAATGAGCTTAGTAGTGCCTCATGTTGGGTAATTTATACTAAAACCTAATAAGCATTTGTTTATGTCAAGACCTAACAGAATCTGAAATTTGATGGAATTTCGTCCATTAGTTCTTGAGATATAGTTATAACAAAAAATTTGCAAAACGTAGCGCAGCAACACCATATCTTGGACAATTTATGCCAAAACGTAAAAAATCGTCTAATTATGTTATGGTGTAAAATAATCTGAAGTTTGATGAAATTCTGTGCATTAGTTCTTGAGATATAGCTAGTTTTAAAAAAACCGTGTAAAATATAGCACAGCAGCACCATCAGTTGAAGGATTTATAACAAAACCTGATCATCGTGTAATTATGTTATATGTCATTTTGTAACAAAATCTGAATTTTGATGAAATTCTGTGCGTTGGTTGTTGAGATATAGCTATCGGAAAAATCGCGCAAAATGCAGCATAGCTGCACCACCTATTGCAAGGTTAATACCAAAATGTAATCAGCGTCTAATTATGTTATATTTTCTAGTGTAACAGAATCTAAAATTTGATGAAGTTCTCTGCATTAGTTCTTGAGATATAACTATCGCAAAAATCGTGCAAAATGTAGCATAGCAGCGCCACCTATAGGGCAGTTCACAGCAAAACCTTATCAGTGGCTATGTATCTCAAGGGATCGCGGAATCTGAAGTTTGGTGAAATTCTGTGCATCAGTTCTTGAGATATAGCTATCGTGAAAATCATGAAAAACGTGGCACACCAGCGCCACCTGCTGGCCAATTTACACCAAAACTTAATCAGCGTCTATGTATATCAAGGGGTTACAGAATCTGAAGTTTGGTGAAATTCTGTGCATTAGTTCTTGAGATATAGCAATCTTGAAAATCATGAAAAACGTACTACAGCAGCGCCACCTGCAGGCCAATTTACACCAAAAACCAATAGGCACTAATTCATATCAAGGTCTAACTGAATATAAAATTTTATGAAATTTCGAGCATTATTTCTTGAGATAGAGCGCCCACAAATTTCTTGTCACATACAGACAGACAGACAGACAGACAGACAGACAGACAGACAGACAGACGGACAGACTCACAGACAGACATTTTCTAAAAATAGTCAAAACGTGTTCAGGACCTTCTAAAACGTATAAATCCGTCGAAAACCGGAAGTCGAAAATTTTCATGAATCCAATACTTTCTTCTTGTAAAGATAGAAGAAAGTAAAAATCCTAAAAAACCATAAAGTAACAGAATTTATTTAAGTTTCCATGTAACTTACTCATAAATGCTATTCAGTTTTGAACTTGTAATGTACTAATGTCGTGTGGTATATATATATATATATATATATTAATTTTAAACATATAAATTATTGCAAATACGGCGCTAAAACAGCTCTCAAAAAATCGCAACATGTACAGTCACAGCAAAAAAATTCTTGAAATTTGCGAATTCAGGAGTTTTGTTAAATATCTAGAAATACACATAAGGAATGGCTCTGAAACTTCAGATGTTTATACAAAATAGTACACATCATATATTTTCGAAAATATTTTTTCAAAAATCCAATAGGTGACCGTAAACAAATAGTAGAAAACAAATTTCTTTTGAATAACCTTGTTAAAACTAATGTAGCAAAAGCGTTTAAACTGCAGATTATGATTAAGTGGCTTATGGTAACAAACTGTGTTCATTTTTATGCGGATAGCATGTATACTCGTAGAGTAATTAAGGTTTTTATAAAAACGGTCCCAAATTTCGCCAAGTTTTTTCCCTATAATTTGCAGAGTTCTTAGTAAAAAAATAATGTTCTTTTCAGAAAATATGCGAAATGACATTGCCCATAATACCCTGTAATCAAAATTTAAAAATATTAATAAGTGTATAAAAAATGAGCAGGTTTACTAAAAAAATTTCCACTGCGCAAACGTCAACTCTACAAAAAAAAAAAAAAAAAAAAAAAAAAAAAAAAAAAAAAAATTATTTGTATTTTGTGTTAGCTAAATGTATAAAGCAACTTTTGTTAAAGTTTCAAAATCATAGCTTGGAAATTCAGAAAATTATTGTCGAAAGAATACGATCAAAATCGATATTCCCAAAATGAAAAAAAAAAAAAAAAAATCAGTGCCTGTATCCAAATTCTATTATCTAGCGTCTACAATGCTGCATTTACTACTATATTTGGACACAGCTCCTCATGTTTTTGCTTTATTTCGGGAATAACGGAGAGTGATCACAGTAGAGTAATATTCACCAAAACCTAATCAGATCTAGATTTTATCAAAGAATAATAGATCTCATGTTTTGAGAAATTTTGTGCATTAGTTCTTGAGATATAGCTATTGCAATAATCTCGAATAATACATCATGCAGCACCACCTGTAAAATGATTTACACCAAAGCGTAATCGGCATCATTTCATATCATGTAGTAAGAAATTTTAGGTTTTATGAAAATCCAAGCACTAGTCCTTGAGATATAGCTATCGTAGAAATTGTGAATAATGCAGCATAGCGCGCCACCTGTTGAGGGATATTTACAAAAATTTATTTAGATCCATTTTTACCAAAGTCTAACATAATCTGAATCAGTTTTGTAAAATTCTGTGCATTAGTTCTTGAGATAGAATGTCCATATTTATTGTTTGTCATATATACACAGACAGACTCATAGACATACATTTTGACAGACGGTTCAATGAACTCCTAAAACGTATAAAGTCATCGGAAACCGGATTTCGAAAATTATCATGAATCCATTACTTTTTTTTTTTTTGTAAAGATTGAAAAAAGCAATAATGTAAAATATTAAATTCATGCTATTTATTTTTAAATTTGAAAACATATTTTTCTTTGAAAAGACAAAATTAATTTTGAATTATAATCATTTATTTTTCTTTTCATATATATATATATATATGCACATATATACTGATACGTAATTTAAGTGTTGTTTAATTTTATTATTAACCGACTTCAAAGAGGAGGTTATGATTTCGACCTGTATGTATTTGTTGTTCACGCATAACTTTTGCAAATATGAACCGATTTTGATAATTCTTTTTTTGTTTGAAAGCGTATGAGGCCATTGTGGTCCCATTCGAATTTCATAAAAATCTGATTATTAGAACTTTTAAAAAAAAAAACTTTAAATTTCAAATTCATTTTGAAGCAATCGACCAATTAGAAGTGTTCATTTTGCATGCTTTTATGTTACACTTACATAGACACACGATCTTTTCATTGTTAAAAGTTTGAAGTTTTTGCTGCGTCGTCACTCCACCGCTTTTATGGAATATCTCTATTTTGACCAATGAGAATTCACCATAATATAATGAAGTAATCATTTTCTATAAAAGCGATGGATTGACGATAAAGTAAAAGTTTCAAATTTTTAACAGTATTCATAGTGCAAAATCTTAACTGGATGAGGGCCAGGATTCACATAAATTTTGCGCTGTTTGCGAAAGGAGATTTATTAACAAGAAAATTTATTTAAAACATTGAAAAATTTGCTAAAATTCAGACTTTTGATTCGTTAATCTGGTTTCGCTAACAGCGGAAATTCTACCTGGATTCCGGACAAGTTCTCTTATGCAAGAAACCGGAAATATAGCATCTAGGGGATATAGTGTGGAAATCGGCTATCTCAGGGCGTGTTCAGAGCGCGAAACTTTAAAATATAGGGCTAAAACCACAGTCCGGTGAAATCCAAGCGCATTATTGGCCATTGAGCCGCGTCCTTTTCAGAGAATAATCTCTTAGCGGTAGGGGAAATGTCGCCTTACTCCTTTTTCCGAGAAAAAATCGTAGCGGCAATTTCGAAGTAAATCTGATCTGTTTTCATTTATAACCAAAATTTTTCACTCTCGTTCTATAAAATGTCATCAAAATATCTTAACTGAGTTAATTTCGATGGTTTATCGTAAATAAGAACAGACGGTAACAATCGCTTGAAAATTACATTACCCCTCCTTCTTTTTCAAATGGAGAAACAAATTCGTGACACCCTTTCCACACGACCAATGAGGTGTCTGGATTTTACTTTTACTTGACTGTGAATTTGGCCCTCCATTTCAAAATTTCGCGTTCAGAGCAACTTACAAAAGTAACCATTGTTACCGACCGATTGTAGGGCAGTACGAAAGCAAATTGTGGCATCAATGAAAACTATTCTGTTGAATTGTCGCTGACGTCACACTTCGCTTTGATTTTCATTTCGTACTTGTCTACAATCGGTAAGTGGTCGGTAAGTAACCGGTAAGTTGTGCTGAACACGCCCTCTGTAACACTTAAAAAAGCGCTAAAATGTTCTATTCTTTAAATGTGCAACAATGCTAATGAAATTTAAAGATAGAAGCGACATCTGCAGGACATTTTCTAAAAATGCAAGAATTATTGCTAGTCTAGATAATGTATCACACAAATGCCGCAGATGTCGCTGTGATCGACACTTTGGAATTCAATAGCATCGTTGCACATTTAAAGGATACAAATTTTTAGCACTGCTTGCATTGCAAAAAATTGAGCCCTTATGCTACATCGTCACTCCATCGCTTTTATAGGAAACGATTACTTCGCGCTCTGTTATGGAGCATTCTCATTGGTCAAAACAAAGAAATTCTATAAAAGCGATGGAGTAACGATGCAGCAAAAGGGTCAAATTTTTTACAGTGTCGATAGCAGATTTTCACTCCATGTATTCCAGATTCTCTCCCTCGAACAATGAAAAGTTCTCCAAAATGAAGGCTTATGACTGGTCAATCTTGTTTTGCTTAACAGCGAAAAATCCTTCGGGATCCTAACCACTATTGCAGAGATGCTAGTTTTTTCCCAAAGTACGAAATCTTAGCTGGAACAATTCTCGTATCCACCAAAGTGAAAGATCCACATCGATCCAGACATGAGAATTCGATATCGAAAAGCTGAAAATTCATCTCTAAAGAGCCTTACACGTTAAAGCAAGAGTGTCTGTGTATCAGGGTGCTTGTTATGCCGGATTCACAAAGTGATTAAAGTACATTGCTATGTGCTAGATTTACATTTGGACAAATTTAAATGACGAAAAATTTTGATAAGCTTACCATTAAAGTTAAGCTAGTTAATTTCTTTCACCCATAAAACAAACTCGTTCAGGCGACTACCGCCAAGTTCTGAAATAAAAATTCTTAAATTTTCTGTACTTTGGAAAACCGCGTTTATCAAAGAATATTCTTAACTTCAAATATTGCTACTTTCATATAGAAATATGTTGAATCATGGTGTGATTTTGATAATATCTTCCTTTTTAGTTTTTATGACTGAGAAGAGTATTTTAATACATACGAACATTTAGAATTCTTTGCTATACATTGAATCATAGAAGCAACTTGACGCGCTCTGATTGTGTACGCGTACTTTAAACTGTAAAAAATCTGACCCTTTTGCTGCATCGTCACTACCCTGCTTTTATAGAATATCTCACTTTTGATCCATGAGAATGCTCCATAATAGACTGAAGCAATTGTTTTTTATATTAGCAGTGGAGGGACGATGCAGCAAAAGGGTCAAATTTTTAACAGTGTACCCTGTTTAAAATGTCTTGAAAAATTACCTCTGTTTTTAAAGACTATCTATTTTCTGCCCAATGAAAACGCTCCATAGACGTTTTTAGATCGCTCTCATTAGTCAGAAAATAGATAGCTTTAAAAACAAAGGTAATTTTTCACAATAATTTTAACGTATACGGATGGATTGTCAGCTTTTCAACGCCCAATTACGAAGTCTGTAGATTTCAATGTGGACCTTAAGGCACTACACTAGTCTCAGAAAAAGACCCTAATGTTAATTTTAATATATTTACATGATTTTTTTTAGAATAGGATAGCCGAGAATGATCTACAACCGGCCTAGTTTTTACTTCTTCGATTTTGCTTATGTATGTTTTATATAATGATAGTTTCAATTTCAGAACCGTTTAAACCGATTTTGAAATTTAAAGTATTTTTTTTTTTTAAATCTGAAACCAAAATTGAAAAAGTAAAAACTAGGCCGGTTGTGGAATATTTTCAGCTATCCTATGCAAAAAAAATCACGTAAAATTTTTAAAATTTGAGCGAGATATGTGAAAAGAACGCCCCTATAGACTTCACATTATCATCCGGGTCAGTTTCTGTGCCTAGTGTGTGGCTTTAAAGTTTGCTGGATGCGATAAATTTCCGAAATGTTAAAGCTTAAATGGACAAGTTCTCGGATCCACTAAAGCAGAAATAGACATCGATACCAATCGACACCTTAAGTTGTTGAAAAGATGAAAATCCTTTAGTATATATTTTCCTCCGGAGGAAAAAAATTATCTCTACATATCAATGCAAAATAAGATATGTGTAACAAAATTATCTTTAGATTCAGATTAGGTTACCGGATTAGACACCAGAATGATTTCAGATTTTGTTCATGTAGGATTCCTCGATGTGAATATGGCGACACATGGAGCACAGTATACGATTGATTGAAAAGATTCTGGACAAAAATGAGTCATCAAGGGGGTTCTTGTGGCCGAGTGGTTAAGACACCACGCTACTAATCTCTTGAGAGCGTAGGAGATTGTAGGTTCGAATCCCACTGACTCCGTTGCACACACTCTTTATGTGTAGCTCCCGGTTGTACTTTTCTTGTGTCGTAATATTTCCAAGTGCTATCTTGTCCTTGTATGTCCATGAATTTGTAAAATAATATGGATTATGCATTTATGTCTGTGTAGAAATAAAGGATCATTCGGCGTACAATCGAATGCTACCAGGATATCATCATCAAATTTTATAATAGAAAATGCCTAGCATTGCGATACATTGTTAAAAATTTAACTTTTGCTGCATCATCACTCCATCCCTCTTATGGAATATCTCATGCATACACTGTAAAAAAATTACCCTTTTGCTGCATCTTCACACCCCCGCTTTTATAAAATATTTGTCTTTTGACCCATGAGAATGCTCCATGATAGGCTGAAATAATCGTTTTCCATAAAAGCGGTAGAGTGACGATGCAGCAAAAGGGTGAAATTTATAAATGTTTAGTTGGGACAAAAGCGTCCATGAAAAAGTATTTGGGCATCGAATGCTGTCACTCTCTTATAGATGCAGCCAAGTACAGGTTATGATTTTCGGATTCCTCGTCGAATCATTACCGCTCATTTCCGATGCCTTTACTGCATTTATAGGAATTAGATTGTTGTTGTTTATCTATTGAATCATAGAGCGATTTTTGTTAAAATCTTTCTTTTTGCTTTTTCTGACTGAAGGGGGAGTACTTTTGACTACACTAGAAAAGCATTTTACTATTCATTGATACGTGGAGTCATTTTGCTGTTTACTCATATATGGAAGCCCTTTGCCGCGCGCTTATGTGTAAGGACACTTTACTTGAGGCATTGTCACCTTTCGATAACCACTTCCGATGTCCGTACGATTAGATGTTGACTTTAAGATTTCATGAATGCGGTAGCTTTTCGTCGTGCCAGATCTGAAGAAGTTACCACATCCAGAAAACCTAAAGATTCACAACGATACTAACCGATATTGTAAGTGTCTTTTGAAAAGTTGACAATCAAACAGTGACAAGTAAAGCGAATACATGAGAACTCAGCAAAGTGCGTTCATTAGTAATGCGTTGCAAAGAGCCATCATATATCAGTACACATAATTATGTATTACGGTATAAATAACTAAAAAGTAGGAAATAAATTTAACTTTTTCAAAAAAATGTATAACCGACTCCAAAGAAAAGCGCTAAAAAGAATTAAATAATTCTATAAAATTCTCTAATGACAAATCGTTATCCAATAACCACACATTGACTATCATGTACCGGTATAAAACGGTTAAATCTAATATATAGAATTTAATATCCACCAAACATAGATTTTCCAGAGAATATTTTTTACAAGAGATTAATTTACATATTTTTGATTTAATTTTTGAATATATACATATAAAAAGTAATGAATTACTTTTTGAAGTTGGTGCCAAACTATCTTAAGTATAGTAAGAATTCTGGATATATTATGTCTAGTACCGTAAATCAAATGGGGAAATCATTTTCGATTATGATTGTTTGGCACCAATTTCAAAAAGTAATTCATTAGTTTTTATATGTATATATTCAAAAATTAAATCAAAAATATGTAAATTAATCTCTTGTAAAAAATATTCTCTGGAAAATCTATGTTTGGTGGATATTAAATTCTATATATTAGATTTAACCGTTTTATACCGGTACATGATAGTCAATGTGTGGTTATTGGATAACGATTTGTCATTAGAGAATTTTATAGAATTATTTAATTCTTTTTAGCGCTTTTCTTTGGAGTCGGTTATACATTTTTTTGAAAAAGTTAAATTTATTAAGTATGAAAAAATAAAAGCAAATATTTCTATGCTGCCAAAAATCGAGTAATATCATAAAATTTTAAAAATAATATTATTTCTCCTCTTTTGGCAAATTCAATTGATGTTGACGCATATTCGTTCGTATTAAAATTGCACCAGTGTTATTTTAAAAGTGAGTTGATGTTCAAATGCAAGATAAACTGAATTTGCATATAACATGATTACTATACGGAAACTCAGAAATTTTGTGATAAACTCAGCTTCATTAAACATGGCATGTTGCTATCGTCAAAATATTTACTCAGCTAATAAAAAAAGAATTAACCCAAAGTAAATTTAAGATGTTTTTGTAATGTAGAGAGTATGTTTAGTATTTCTCACTTACATTTATTATGAAAACATGTAGAAAAATATACATATATTTCTTTTTATAAGGTTGATAATGTATTAAATTAAATCCAGCCGAAAAACAATGTTCGGAATAATCAATGTAAACATAGAAACTCAAGTGTTTTTTTTTTTTTTTTTTTTTTTTTTTAAACTTGTCAAATTTTTAATAGATTTTTTAAATATTTTAACAAATTTTAAACATTTTAGAATCGAAAAAATTATTTAACACGTTTTAAACTTTTTACACTGTAAAAAAAGCTTCTAATTTTTTTTTCTAGGAGACTGGGGTTCATAAAACTACTTATGTAACAGTAACATAAAAATTTCATGTAACTGATTCTGGTACAAAAATTTTTAATGTTACAATTAGATAAAAAGTTCTAGAGATCCTCGTTTCCTAGAAAAAGTTAATTAACTTTACAGATTTTTTTACAGTGTATTATATTGAAGAATCTATCATTTCCGTTTTCGTTTCTTTTATATTTGTTGTTAGAAAATTTTAATATTTAATATACTTTAATTAATTTTTTGTTATCATTTTTATTCCAAAGAAGGAAATATTCATTTTAAGGAAAACAGATTTTATTCCTTTATAATATATGCAAATGTTTCTTTTTAAAAAACTATTATATATAATTTCAACAGTAATGTGTATTTATGCATCTTTTTTTAACTCGTTTTTCAGCATTTTAAAAAATTTACAATGAACTGACTAGATATAAATTGTTAATTTGAATATGTAGAAATTCGCAACTATTAACGCAATGCTTAATAATAAATTCAATTGCATGTCTTTATTGAACATCACTTATAGATATACGAAAATACGGAAAGATTGTCAGCCTGCATACGGAAAGATTAAATCCTTGTCAGAAAGTCATACTGTGAGAGAACACTTCGCAATGTAAAGGCTAGGTCAATTGACAAGAGTATGCTCCAAAATTGTGATCTAGTGAATCTTCTCAAACAGTTGTGTTGGGTCGACCCATTTATTGATAATAGGAAACTGCATTAAAATTCTTGATTTTTTTTATGATGATGATATTGTTTCGAGCCTTTTGTTGCTAGTTTTGTAAGGATAAGTCATTTTTACTTACCCATCATACGTAGTATAGGGTAAGTCTATACGTAGTATATTGTCTTGCAATCGTTTTGAAATTCGAAGAAAAAATTGACGAATTTACACGTTTTAGACACTTGAGATACCAAAAAACATATTTTTAGAAAAAAATTGATGTCCGTCTGTCTGTATGTATGTCTGTAAAAGTTCTATCTCCCGAACAAATTGAGATAGAGACCTTGAATCGGGTATGTCTTCAATATGTAAGAATGTAATGAAGTCTATCGAATATCAGTAACCTCTGTTATCGGGAACTATTTTTTTCGGACTCTCGAAATATTTGTTCTGCTAAAAGGTAAATAATTTTTTTTGAAATTATTTTGTTTTAAAGAAAATATGTAAAATATATTAAAAAAAAGATAAATTTTGCGCAGATAATGAAGTTGTTCGGATAATTCGTTGTTGAGATAGTTCAAATCTTATTTTCGATTTTTCATGTCCCCGTATTTCAATAAAATTACAATTCAGACATTAGTTTAATTTGAAATAAAGCTCTTTTTTCATAGCAGTAAATTGTTAATTAAAATAATTAACATTTTTGGAGTTATAAGAATTCGATATAACTTGATCATTCCGTCGATCAAAAAATTATTGCCAAAAATCAAGTAGTACCGACGACACTTCCATAAGAGATCATTAATATGTTTTAAAAATATGTAAATACACGTTTAAAATTATTATTATGGAATTGTGATGCATTTTACAAAATGGCTTTCATGTGTTTTATTTTCATATTTTATAGTATATATATATCCGTGGTGGGTAAGTATTGCGGTAGCCTCCAACGACTAGATTTTATTATGTTTGACCTAAATACACAGCTTTATCACTGTTTGATATGAATATTATTGACTTATAAATCATAGAAATCTATTACTGTGACAACATGTACAATTCTTTTAACCATTTTTATGGTTAATGAATAGCCAGAAGTATTGAAAATGCGCATTTCCTTCTTTTCGAATTGTCAATTTAAAATTTAAAAAGAATAAAAATAAAATAATATAATAATGAAAAATCCGTAAAAAGTATCAAGGTAAATGATTTATTTCTCAAGCAATTTTGTTGACACTTATTGCATTAATTATTACTGTTTCTATGCTACTTTCAATCTACCTATTGGATAATTCCTTCACTCTTTTCAAATTAACTTAAGAAAGAGAGAGATAAATGAAAGATTTGAACATTGTAAAATAATAAAAATATTAAGAAATATATCTGTGTTTATGTAACTGACCAGATTACATGAAGTTTTGCTATTACGAATCCCAATATCCTGGAAAAAGTGTAGGAACTATATAGATTTTTTTGTTTTATTTTGTACTATGGAAATATAAGCGGAAAAAATCAAATCAAATGACACTTAGGTTTTCAGAAATCTAGCAAAATAAACAAAGTAATATCAATGAAAAACAAAACGAAAAATGTTTCAGCTACATAGAATACTAATGCATAACACAATAGTAAGCCGTGCCTGTTCACGAGTTCAGATTTACGAGATGATACACCGAAACATCAATGTAAGCCAAACTAATAGGTGAATCTTTGATCATAATAAAGAACCTGTATATAAAGAATAAATTTAGCTAAAACGATAATACTCTTAATTTATTTAAGTTATAATGAATAATATGCTTATTTAAACGATTTATTACTTTTCTTAGAGTTATAATCATTTAAATCTTATGTCATGTGTCTATAAAAAAGGAATCTTTTTGAGCAGTTAAATTTAATTCCCGAAAAAAAGATGTAAATAATTGTAAGGTATTAATTGCTGTAATTCGACAATCAAATATTACATGGCATAGAAATGTTTACAAATACTGTTAGTAATTAGTTTTTACCATAACTATTCATAAATGCTGAATTTTGGAATAACAATTTATTTTTCAAATTAAGGCTGTGGGAGGGCCGGTGTGGTTTCGCTTCTCCATTGTAGAATATCAGAAAAAAAAGACACTTATTGAAATATGTGAGCGAAATTCGTGTGACAGATGTTCTGATATACGTTGAAGAATAATGTTTCTTTTTTAATTCTGCAGTTTTTATAGTTGGTATTTACAGTACTACATATTTAAAAAGTAATATCTGACTTGGCTGAAGTCTTTCTCGGATTCTTTGACACGATTTCTCGTTTTTTTGTACTGCCATATTGAAAACAATTGAAAATTGAACTCGATTGAAAAGCAAGTTCGATTGAAAATCGAACTTGCTTTTTTTTAGGTCATAGCTAGTTTGCCCTGTTATTTGTAAATATAAAGCTTTACGACTGACAATAACAAAATCTTCTTTAAAGAGTCAAAGAGTCAAAGCATGAGGTTTTTCAACAATTGTAAGCTGCTATACGTCAGATATGTGCACTAGAAGAGTTTCTTTTTTGTAGAGAAAAGATTTTTAAAAATCCTTCTTTCAAAATCACTACCTAAACTATAAAAATAAATAAATAAATAAATCTTTAATTATGTTAAGCTCCAATGGCTACCTCTCCATGTAACCAATGTTAGAAACTCTCACCCACCTCTTCTATTTAAAACTACAAAAGATAAAATAGAACATTCGAACTGTAAGATTATGGCTTAACCCTTTAACGGTCATTGGCTTCTTTACGAAACCACAAAATTTTAATTCGGACATGTAACACTGACACCGGAATTTTTAACTAAAAATATACATTTTATTACGTATGCGAAAGTCACTTTTTTCATATTTTCAAATATATTTGTTCGCCATTACCGTTGTCATTCGTTTATTTCAAAATCTTAGCAATGAAAAAGCTTTGATAGTTAAAGGCTTAAGGGTGTATTTGAAAAAATGCTTTTCCACCTTCAACAGCTCGAAAATTTCCGATACAATTTCAGACCCATTTTAGGTAGCTTTCATTACAAAAAGTAAAAAGCCACCTATAGCAGCCGTCCGGAGGAAAGCACTTCCAGAAAATTTTGGTATATTTTCCCCAATCATGACCCCCAGACCTCAAATCCACCCTCCGTTCAAATGCTGACATACATATATATATATATATATATCTGATTTTTGTCATGCGATAACTAATGTATTTATAAACCGATTTGAAAGAAACTTGGTATGTACTTAGTACATACAAATATCTCGACCGCGATCGTTGGCCAGCATCATCCACCATCTTGTTTTAAAATGGCGGCCATTTAAAAGTTTTTAAAACAATTAAAATTTAAAAAAAAAATGCGAAAAAATTAAAAGTTAAAAAATATTTTTATTTATGTGTTAGATCCTAAAACACCGATTCTAGAACACTTTTTACTTTGTTTATATCTTCAAAAATTATTGAGTTATAGCACTTTGAATTTTTCTTATGGCTGACATTTTGGAACGATCTGATTTTTGTCACGTGATAACACTCGTATTTATAAATCGATTAGGATGAAACTTGATGTGTAAATAGCACTTAATAAAGCCTGGACCGAGTTCGTTAACCACTTTCATTCGCCATCTTGTTTAAAAATGGCGGCCATTTAAATTTTTTAAAAGAAATTTAAAATTTGAAATTAAGTACAAAAAAGTGAGAAATTGAAGATTTTTCATTTTATGCATTTGACCTTGATACAAAGGTTCCAAAGCACTTTTTGTTTCTTGTGTATCTTAAAAATGTCTGAGTTATAGTACTTTTAATTTCTAGTGTTGCTGACATTTTGAAATGATCTGGTTTTCGTCACGTGATAACACGCGTATTTATACATCGATTTGGATAAAACTTGGTGCGTATATAGAACGTACTTATGCCTGGACCGAGTTCGTTGGCCAGTTTCATCCGCCCTCTTGTTTCTCAATGGCAGAATATTATTTTTTAAAAATTTAAATTTTAAAATTAGGTGCAAAAAAGTAAGAAGTTGAAAAAAATTTTGCTTTTGTCTTTTGACCTTGATACAAAGAGCATTTGTATATTTCAGAGTATTTTTTGTTTCATCTACATCTTGAAAAATGGCTGAGTTCTAGCACTTTTCATTTCCAGTGAGATTGATATTTTGAAACGGTCTGAAATTTGTCCCGCGTTATTACACATATTTATAAACAGATTTCGATATAACTCCGTGTGCTCATGGTACATACCAATGTATTGACCGATTTCACGAGCCAACTTTATCCGCCATCTTGTTTCAAAATGGCGGCCACTTAAATTTTTAAAAATCTTTTAAATATATAATAATGTATAAACAAAAAATTAGAAATTGAAAAAAGAATCTTTCTAAAGTATTTATCTTATAAATGAATTCCGTAGTATTTTTTGCTTTGTCTTTACCTTGAAAAATGCCTGGGATATAGCAGTTTGAATTTCTAATGCGGGTGAATTTTTCTTTTAAAGCCAATTTGCCCACGACAGCACTCGTATATATTAATCGATTTCGATGTGAGTGTGCATGTTCACATGAATTAGGATTTCGATCAAGCTCATTTTTTTTTTATCCATCATGCTGCTTTAAAATGGATATCGTGGAATTTGGCGACCCTATAAATCGCTTAACATAAAACCAGGTTGAATAAAATATGACTAATTTCTAAAAATTCCTATTAATATTCAGTATTGACAAAAACTAGTATTCAATCTTACATAACCGTGTTCCACTATTTTGAGCTTCCTATATTTGATTTATATAACTTACATAAAATAAATAAATAAGTATATCAAAGCTACCTCTTCCTCCCGGCATTGCCGGAAGGACTTTTTAAAATTAGAAACATGAAACTTTCTGAGGGGATTTTTGAAGAGACGTAAAAGGTGCCGTGTGTGCCGTGATGTCATTTAACGCTCAATTCATTGGAATTTGATCTATAAGCAATTACCTTCTCAGCATGACCCATTTTTTCGTTCCCAGATCTCCCACTTCGAAAAAATCCGTTCAAAATGTCGTTTTTGATTGCCTTTTTTTCACCATTTTCTGCCTTTATCAAAAAATTGACAATAACGACAACCTGAGTAGTTTCTAAATAAGAGAATTTGCCGGTTTGGTGCCTTTGGGAGCAGAAATGAATTTAAAAATAAATCGTAAAACAAGCCGTTTGAATCGAATAACACCTTTTATTGTCAATATTTTTTTCCTGTCTCTGTACATTCAACAAAATGCAATACTAATACTACTATAGCACTTGATTTTTGTTTATAGTGCTATTGAAATTTAAACGTTATATTAACTCTCATGCTAAGTATTCTTTAAAAATATTTTAACGATTTTTAAAGATTACTAATTAAAAAGGGAAGAAATACTAAAAAATCGCCAAAAAATGTTTTATTTCTGTTTCAAAATACCGATAAATGTCAAAAACAAACAACAGAAACAAACAACAGAAACAAACAACAAAAACAACAAAAAGCTAAATATTTTTTATTTTATTTCATCTTTTATTCTGCACTTGAAAGATATTTTTTACAGCAGAGTTGTTTAAAACATTAACAGCTTAATAAAGTATGAAATGTTTCATATTGAAGCAGTACACATTTTTTTTCATCCGATTAGTTTTGTACTTTTCGAAACATTTTTTATTTGTGAAATACATTATACCTTCCTTTTAACTAAAAAAAAAGACCGAGTTTTTGTTTTTGAAATTCTCTATCGTGTATATTTCATTGCAGTCGACTAAACTTTTGCAGCTGGATTTTCTTTCGATTCTTTGATTTATAATCTACTATAACGAAGTTAATTCTGAATTTCTCATTGTAAAAATATTTTATACCCTGCTATTTTTCTAGTACATATATTGCAAGAATTTTGTTTTATAATATCATTTTCATGTCACTTTACTTGACGGAAAGTACTCTATGACAGAATCTGAAAAGTTTCGTCACAAAAATTCATCACATTTAATGATAACTTTAAAATTTATGGTCTAAACACCTCATTTTCACACCCAAATCTGTAACTATCCCCTTTTCTTTTCTTAGTTTTGAATAATTTTAAACAGCACATGTATTTTTATAGTTTTTAGCTCGCAGGCTATCAAAGCCTGGGAGCTTATGTGTCCGTCCCTTATGTATGTGCTTGTGTGCGTAATGTGATAACTCATGATAAAAATATCCAATTCACTTGAAATTCTGGATGCATGTACATTCTGATAAGGCGCTTCTCTGATTAATTTTTGCAGTCCAATTTTTGCACTCAGTATGACAGGGGGAACGGGGGCTAATTCCCCACCCCTTTATATAAATCTCTTTTTCATGCAAAATTATCAGTTTTCGTTCAAAATTTAGATGTAGGATCATTCTGATGAGGCACTTCCGTTATAAGTATTAAGTGTTTACGGGATAAGTATAAATAAGGGGAACGGAGGGCTCATGCCCAACCCTTAACTGATATAAATAGGTTTTTTATGCAGAATTATCAATTTTTATTGAAAATTTAGATATAGGACCATTTTGATGAGGCACCTCCGTGATTAGTATCATTCATGCAGATTTTTTATATGATAAATCATATCGCTAATTAGTTTAAGGAGTTCAGTGATTAAGTATAAAACGGGGAAATGAAGGGAGCTGATTCCCCCTCCCTTTAATTGTTTTTTCGAACGGAATTACCCCTTGAAAATATAAGGCTGCAATATACAAATAGTATGCGTAGCCTGTGAGCTCAATGTCGTCAGTTTAACTGGGCATTGGGCAATATTCTTTTTATTAAAACATTTACAGAATGTTTTTTTACATAAATGATGAAAATGTATTTCGTTGAAGCAGGGTTGTAGCTAAGGGGGCGCTATGGGCTGCTCAGCACCCCTAAAATATTTTGAGCCCCCCCTCCTGGAAAAGATTCCAAGGTCACTCAATGAATATCTGTTCCGAAAATTCAAATGAAATTCTGTACAAAAATCTAACTTAGTTTTGAGAACCTTTCACAATTTTGCAAGATTACTAAATTGTATCTAAAATAAATGTTTCAACACTCCCTCATCTTCTTTGTACATAGGAAGCTAGCATGATGTTTAATTTTGATCAGCTATACACTCAAAATTTTCATCATCCTATAATTTTCTTAGAATAAAATGAAGTTATCAGAATACTTTTTAATAAAAAACATAGTACCTATAATATGAATATGCATTACTTTATCTTTCTGTGGCAATGCAAGAGAAAAAAATTATGAGCCCCCCTTACATTCTCTTGAGCTCTCCTTACATTCACTTGAGCCCCCGCCCCCCTTATTGTTCACTTCTAGCTACGGCCCTGCGTTGAAGTAACATGTTTTGTAATTAATGGAGACTCTTTTATAGTAATACGAAGTGAGATACGATAATAAGATAGTTAAGAGAATAAATAAAATATAATTAAATATTGTGTTACTTGAACGATTGTGTTTCTTGATTGTTGTTAACTGAATATTACAAAATAAAAACGATTATTTGCTCCCCGCTATCATAAAAAACATACTTTTAAGAATAGCTTGCAAGTATCATGAGATGATTAGTGTAGACTCATAAGTATAAATGAAATTATGAATGAATATTAATAAAACAGACACTGGTCTCTAATAGACTCTTCTTTTTATCATTGAAATTGTTATTTTTTTCGATTGTGTTTTTTGTGACGCCTTTATGTAAGGAGACCTAACTAAGTCTTTTGTTAGAACTGTAAAAATACTTTTTTCTTAAATGGAGATTTACATTTTTAAAGAATGTTCATATCATTATATCGGAGTGGGTTCAAAATTAGTTTAAAATTCAAATATTACACATGTAAATACCGAGTAAAATAATATCATAAAAATCTGTTTCTTAATGAAAATTATACATTTTTAAGGAATGATTAATCTATATATTACTGCAGCGTTGTTCAATATTTTAATTTTTTTTTCATTATATAATTTTAATGTTATGCAATAATATGTTAATAATGGAAATAAATATTTTATTGATTAAAAATGCTATCTTAAAACTATGAATAAGCATTAATTAATCATCTTACTGCAAAACAATAAATGTACATATAACAATATCTCTGAAAAAATATTTTTACAGTTGTATAATGTTAGTGTTAAGAGATACTAAATATAAAAATGATTTTATCTGAATAATATAGCCTGTATCTTTTTAATATATTAATTATATTCCCTGTAATATCAATATAGTATTGGTTTTTATCTTGATTGAAAATTCTTTAAGTTGACGCAAAATTTTTATTCATTAGTATTATTATTATAAATAGGTCCATGATATCAAAAAGCGATTTTTGTCTTTTAGATTTATGAATTAGCAATGTTCTTTATGAACAATATTTTATGAATTATTTAAAATTCTCTTTTACATACTTATTCAAATTAATTATATATGATATTTAATATGAAAATTCTTCGATGGTGTTTTTTTTGTGGCGACTCTGAACTTATAGTAGCAATATTATAAGAAAACGTATACGATTTCATAAAACTTTTTTTGTTAGATATAATTTTTTTAAATAGCAATGTTCACTGAAAGACTGATTTACACTACTTATACTCGTAATTATATGTGATACTTAACATCAAAATATTCCCCTCCTCATCTGAAAAAGAATAAAAAATACAATTTCTTAAGAGCATTTCCGTAGGTTTAAGAATAACTTACAAATGTACTTGCATGAGTGGTATAGGCTCACTGATATAAATGACTGCAGGCTATTAAATACTGCACATTTTTTGATATAGGGATTTGATTTTTTTTAAGAATGTTTTGTATATATTAGTGTTTGCAGTAATTTAAAGAGGAATTAGCATTATTTTCAAAAGGAATCTAAAAAGTAAATACTACATATAAAATTGACCAGGATTCTTATATCATAAAAAAACTTTTTAAAGGAATATATATATATATATATATATATATATCTTATATTATTATATTAAGTATTATTATCTTATATTAAGAAAATCTCATATTTCCGCTGCATTGATTATTATTTTCATTTCATTCCATAAACAGGAATGTTTTTTTAATCAGAAACGTGATACTTCCAATCAAATATAGCTGATATTTTTTTACGAAAAACATTACTTGTTTTTTGGACATCTATTAATGCATCTCTTGTTATTATTATTATTATTATTATTATTATTATTATTATTATTATTATTATTATTATTATTATTACTATTATTATTATTATTATTATTTATTTTAAAAAATATGTTTTAACAGCTTAACAATATAAACAAATACTCCATTGCATGAAAATGTTGTCTTAAAACTATCAGTAGGTAAAATTAATTAATGTTACTGTCAAATAATAATTGTACATACGAGAATTCCTTTCAAAACTTGTCAGATATATGGCAGTTCCAATGCTTTGTTCTATCTCATGCATATAAATGCAGTATAGCAGCTCCACCAGTTAAGTTGTTTAAATGAAAATCTACACAGCAACAACTTATATCCACTTTCAACTGAATTTGATGTTAGATAAAAATCTGGTCATTAATTTTTGAGGTCGAGCTATCGCAAAATCTTAAAAAAAAAAAAAAAAAAATTGCATGGCAGCACCACATGTTGTGTGATCTGCACAAAAACTAATCATGATAATTTTTTTATCAGGTATTAGCTGAATTTAAAGTTTGATTAAAATCCATCCATTAGTTCTTAAGATACATTTATTGTAAAATCTTGAAAAATGCAGCTGTAGGGCAATTTATACTGGAAACTAAACAACACTAAGCTATATCAGGATTTAACTGAATCTTAAGTTTTACGAAATTTTGCTTGTTAATTCTTAAGATAGAGTTATTGCAATAATCACGAATAAAGTACCATGACAGCGCCACCTGTTGAGTGATTTGCACCAAAACCTAATCAGCATCAGTTTTTATTAAGTATGTCTAAAATTTTACGAAAATCTGTGCATTAGTTCTTGAGATATGGTTCAAGAAGAAATTGTGAATAATGCAGCATAGCAGCGCCAGCGGATGAGCGATACATATAAATAAAATCATCAAACCTAATTCATATCAAGTTCTAACAAATTCTAAAGTTTTGTCAAATCCCTTGTATTAGCTCTTGAGAGAGAGATCAAGCTCTAACAAATTCTAAATTTTGTTAAATCCCATGTATTAGTTCTTGAGATAGAGAGCCCTCAAATTTTTTGTCAAATACATACAAACAGACAGACATTTTGTAAAAACATGTTTTATGGGATCTATGATCCCTAAAACTTGTAAATCTATCAAAAATCGGATTTCAAAATTTTTCACTAATCCAATACATTTTACTTTTATAAATATAGAAGAAATAAAAATACTATATTAGTAATAATTTGACCGTATTACATAGTCCTGAATATACAAAGGATTTTATCAGAATAATTCCTTCTGTATCGGATTTACTTAGTGATTACAATCTCCATGGGATTCTCCAGAATCAATATCGCATTGGCTTTTATCTGGTTTTCAAATTCTTTCAGATGATGCAAGTTTTCTTATTGAATTGGATTATTATAAGAAAGCGTATACAATATCTTACAGAAATTTTTGTTTGCATTAAGTTTTGACAAATATCTGCTTCGATTTTAAATACGAAATTTCTGAGTTATTCAGAAATGTCATTTACTGGTATTATTTATGGTTAGATATGATAATTAACATGGAATACAAATATTATTTTATTATTTGTATTTTAAAGGGATGCCATTTATATTAGGTTAACATGTTAGTAGTATGTAAGGACTGTACAAATATAACATTATCAGCTTTTGGTAATTTTGGACCCCCGCCCCCATTTTCGATAACTTACGTTATCATCCGTTGAACCGTCCCCTCTCCGGTAATGATGTCGTTATCAAATTGTAATTTATTTATTTTTTTAATTATTTTTTTTATAATTTATTTCTTATGTTTGAAGTAATATATAATGCTGGTTACATTTATTTTCACATACTTTATTGATTCAAATGAGGAGAAACCAATAAAATATTGCTTTATTGAAATAACATTTAAAAGAAATATATACAACTTAAAAGTAATTTTATAATAGCTTTTTGTTACATAATGCATTCAACTGTAATAAAGTCTTTTGTGCTTGCCACGAATGGAAGAAGGTTGCACTGTTAAAACTAATGGTGACAAACCAGGTGCATTTGACGCCCAGGGGTTAAAAGGTGTTACCATTTGACACCCGCGGGCTTGAAAATTTGTTTGGGGTGCCGTTTGATCTCTGACTTGGGGATTCACGCTAATTAGGGTGCCGCGCAATGTATATAAATGGACGATTTTCACCCCTTAGTCAGTTGCGCATGCTCTGTGACGTGTATCCTTGCCCTTCAACTCGCTGTCACTGGTGGATCAAAACAGCAATTTCACCCTACGATGATTATCACTGCTATACGCTATCCCAATTTTGTTTAGAACTTCGGATGGCTAACTTTTGGCGAGCTTTTTTATATAAAGCAACCTTTGAATTTCAGGACATTTGAACATTTCAGGTAGTCTTTCACAGTGAGTTCGATGGCCGAGCGGTTAAAGCGCTAAGCTTGTAATCGGACGCTTTGGGTTCGAATCCTTCGAGGGCCAAAAGTCGGTTTGTATATTTTTTAAATTTTTATTATTGGACACTCTGGATTAAGGGTGCCATCTTTTCACCCTAATTAAAGGTGCCATTCTGGCTCCTTTAGGGGTGTCACCAATGAGGCAAGGCTTTCACCCCTAAAAGGTGCAATGTGTCACCATTAGTTTTAACAGTGTTGAGTGCAGATAGAAATTCTTATCAAAAAAAAAAAAATGACAAATTTCTTTCTGTTTTATTTATCAGTAATCACAAGCTTGATTTCAAATCTATTTCACATGTGGGTTTTTTCAAACCGTGGTTATACAGGGGTTGGACAAAAATATGGAAACACCTAAAAAAAAAAATTTCCTTGCCTAGTATTGTGTACGGTACCCGTTGTTACTCAAAACTGCTTGCAGTCTTCTCGGAATGGATAAATACAGTTTCTGTATGTTTGCCAAGGAAATATTGTACCATTATTCCTGCAAAACGGTGGCAAGTTCAGATAACGATGTTGGCGGTGGATAGCGAGAACGCACTTTCCGCTCCAATGTAGACCACAAAGGTTCGATAATATTCAAGTCTGATGACTTTGGTGGCCTGGGAAGATGCGAAAATTCATCCTCGTGCTCAGAAAACCAGTCCTGGACAATGTGAGCTGTGTGAACGGGGACGTTGTCGTCTTGGAAGATACCATCATCATTGGGGAACAAAGCTTGTACCATTGGATGGACTTGATCGGCCAAAATGTTCACATAAGTCTGAGCAGTAATACGCCCTTACAGAGTTATCATGGGGCCAGAAGAGAACCACGATATGGCTGCCCAAATCATCACCGAACCCCCGCCATGTTTCGCTCTTGGCAAAAAGCAGTCTCTATTATAGGCTTCAGATGGCATTCTCCAGACGTAAACTTGGCCAGAAGTGGGGAACAATGTGAAAGAAGACTTATCAGACCATATTACTTACCTTCCATTGCTCTATAGACCAGGCTTAATGGCTTAAACACAACTTTTTCCTGTTACAGGCATTAGCATTACTGATGGATGGCTTTTCAATTGCAACACGGCCAGCAATTCCCTATTTATGAAGCTCCCTTCTAATTGTTTTGGTACTCACAGGATTTGGTAACACGACATTCATTTCAGCAGTAACTTTTGCAGCTGTAGACTGCTTATTTTTCGCGATAATCCTCCTTAATGATCGTCTGTCAGGATCATTCAGCACACACTTTCGTCCGCGCTGTGATTTAGCAGATGATGTTTTTTCCGCATTACAAATATGCGGAATTAAACTTCGACACAGTACCTCTTGGAACACTAAAAACCTCGGCTACCTTGCTTACGGAAGCATCCACCATACGCGCGCCAACAATTTGTCCACGTTCGAAGTCTGTTAACTCTGACATAATGCAGTGATATTTTCACATAACAGAGCTCCAACAACGACTGAACAGTGCAGCGATTTTACGAAGTTGTATAGGTGGCGTCAGTAGGCGAAAACTCCAGTGTCATCAAGATAGTTCATTATAATCAATCTTTCTTTTCAAACATGCATTTCAAAAGGTGTTTCCATATTTTTGTCCAACCCCTGTATATGCGTGCATAAATGAAAAAGAGTAGGAATGTTAAACGTTGGTATATCCCATATTTTAGAATTAAATAATTTTCTAATAATTTACTGATTTTAATAATAACTTAATATTTGCATAAAAATAGATAAGAGACTGAAAAAAGATACCATACTAATTTGAACTAATGACCATGTCACAAATAAAAAGAGAAGATTTTGATTGGATAAAAAGTGATATAGATATCATAAGATAACCCCCCTTCCCTCCCTCCAGCTAGAAATATTGTGCGATATCGTGTGCTATATCCCCTCCCTCTAAAATAATAACATTATATATACTCAGCCATTCGTAGAATCGTAAGCTGCCAAAGAAAATGATGTATATATGACTTTTAGCAAATACAAACAAAGTAATTTATAATTTTAATACAATTTAAATGATACCAGTTTTTTGTTTTATCTTTTATCTGAAAAAAAAACTGTGTCTGCTTCATCTGTTGACACATTTTTAAATTGGCATTACACATAAATTTGTAAGATATTTATATTTCGTTTCAACTCATAAAGAATATAATAAAAATATCATTTTAATGGATTTAAAAATAACTACAATTTTTATAGGAGAACGCTCATAAGTTTTATTATAAAATACATAATTAGGATGAGCGAAGCGAATCCTCTACTAGTCCACTCAAATTACAATTTGTCGTACGCTTTACAAAAAAACTATTCAATATTTTAACTTCAAATTAAACACAAAAATAAATTATGATCTGTAGATTTGCAGAATATAATTTTTTTTTACAGTAAAACGTTAAAAAAATTATTATTTTAATTAATTTATTTTACATGCATTTCCAATACGGAAGCATTTTAGCAAATAAATAAAAATGAAACGCGTATATTTTCAGAAAAAAAAGTTTAAATCATGGAGTAAATAATTATAGATAGAATCATGATTAATTTATTAAATAAAACATGTTTTCATTATCCCGCAAAATCGTTTGCACAGATGACACTTAAACATTTTAAAAGAATTGTATTATGGATTTTTTTTTTTTTTTTTTGTAAACTGGCAACAAAATAATTGTAAACAAATAAAATTAATTCTTAAATTTGTTATATAAATGAAAAATTAAAAGATCTGCGTTAAGTTGTTGGTTCAAGCTCTTTATAAATATTTTTGCGAAGGTCGTATTGTGGCTAAATAATATCGACTCATTAATCAGAAGGATTTTATAGAAAAATAAGACTTTAATAAGTTCGCAAACACAACAATAATTATTCGTGAAAAGGTCACTGCGAGAATGAGAGAGCGCTTCGTTAAAAGGTAATTCCATTAACTGAGTTGCCATTCGCAAAAAGTAAACAGTTCTCCCACGCGGAGAGAATTACAGCAATTCTCATACGCTAACATGTATAAAAATGAAGAAATTAAAATAAAATGTTTTACAGTTGAAAATTCATAGTATCAACGAAAGCAGATTTCAAATGTTTTTTCCAGAAAATATGATTTTGAAGAAGTAACTTTCTTCAAGCTTTCTTCAAATATATTATTCTAAAATAGCTATCAAAGATTATCGGATGTTGATTACAAAGATTGGAAACATGCATATTTCAAACAATTAAAAAACACCAGTGGCTACTTGAAATTGTAAAAACATCTTTAAAAGAGCTTTTAGTTGAAAATTAAAAAAAAAATTGTAAAAGTTTGCTTCGAAAATATCTTATGCCAGTTTTACATCATAAGTAAAAAATTAAAATGCGCCAAAACATAAAATAACGTTTTTGTTTAATAAAGATGCAAAAATGATAATAATAAAAAAAAATATTATTACTTTCAAATATCTGTTTTATAAAATAATGCTTCGCGAATCCAAACAAAGCATGGCTTTTGCTAGTTAAGAATACAAAGTATCATAATTTAGATTGTATTTTTGAGAACAACATGTATAATTATGATCTTAAAAAACTATGATCTTAAAAAATGAACTTATGTTGAACTTAAATGGGCTTAAATAACATATTTTTTTAGTGAAAAATATTTAGAGTGTTATTAATATTTGAATTTCATTTAATTAGTTATTAAAAATATTCTGCTTGTTTCATTTTTTCAAAGATATTAATTCATTCAATGAGTAATACAATCATAAACACACAGGAATAGGAAAATCAATACAAACCATCGATTTTTTTTTTTTTTTTTTTAACTTTGCGACTATGCATTAGAAAAACCTTTTTAGACAATGTAGTATAAAGAAAAAAATAATAATATATATTTGAAAAGGATTTAAATTGATTTGAACGTATTTCCAATTCTATTGGAAAATTTTCAATGCCCTATCTTATACTATTTTAAATACATTCTTTTAATATTTCACGTTTCACACAGAACAATAATCCATAATGTAACAACGAAGCGAAATTTTGAAGATTTCAAAAGAAATAAAATATTTTTTTTATGATCTCAAGAAAAATTGGAAAGCTAAAGCTCGAAGCTTATAAAAACTTTTAATTACATTTTCGTAATGAAATTTTTATTAAGGGGGCTCAGGGGTTGAAAATGTTCCAAAAAATCGAATTTTTTTTATGACCTAGTTTGATTATTCAATTAATTCTTAACTCAATGCAAAAAACCGCATAAAAATATTTGCATTTTTAACGGAGTTATAAGCATTTATGTATCAACACTTTCATAGCCGCACCCATATAATTTCATCTTTAAGAGCACACACTAGTCACGCGGTAAAAGCCGACCGTTAATGGTAAGTCTATGGGCGCAATCTTTTCTAATATCTCGCTTAATTTTCAATATTTTTAAACGATTTTTTTTTCTCAGGATAGCTGAGGACATTCTATTACCGGGCTAGTTTGTACTTTTCTGATTTTCGTTGTAGTTTAATTCTGAGGACCCTCTAAATTTTGGATTCAGTGAAATTCGAGGTGTTGTGCCCTTTTTACTCTTATAAAATCTATTTCAGCAAAATTCAGAAAAAATTAAAAACGCTTCACGGAATATTAGTGTTTAAGCTTTCCAATGATATGCTTTCCATATTTCTACTGCAATTAGGCTGAGCAAAATTCGAAAAGATTTTGGTCAGAAATGCAACAAAAAAAGCGTTTTAATTATATGCGCTCCGCCTCAGCCAGTCTCCGCCTCTCCTGCCCTTTTGAAAATTCGATTGGTTAACACGAATCCATTTTAGCAAATGAAAGTAACTTTTTTTCTTTCCTCGTATTTCCTTTCTGTTATTGGTTTACAGTAACGTGTTAAAATAACCTCCCTTATTTCAAAGTTTGGATTTATTTTTTCTACAATTATTGATAAATTTTAACTAAAATAGTCTTGAAAAAAATTACGACTTCTAATTTTTTGTTTTTATAAAACTAACGCTATTTTTAAGTTATAACTAACTTCCAAAGAAGACAATTATACATTTCTTTGTATATATATATTTTTTTCAAGTCCATACAAAACAAGGTAGATTTGATACAAATTACAGTAAGCTCCTTTTTAGCAAAAAGGAAATTCTGATAACTTTAAAATATAATTGGAACTTTTGTGAAATACATAGGTAGCATTAAAAGGACAAGGAGCTATATTTGGAATTTATAAATTTCCTTATACAGCTTGCAAAATACATGAAACAGGGGGGGGGGGCAGGGGTGTGCAAAGAGAAAACTGCGCCCGGAGTAATGTTCAGTTTGGCGCCCCATTCCCTGAACTTTTTCTTGTGACAGACTAAAAATTACGTTAGTAGTAAAAATTTTGCGCCCCCTAAATTTCGCACCCGGGGCAACTACCCCCTTCGTCCCCCTCTTTTTCGCACGGCGCTGCAAGGAGTACATTTTGAGGAGGCTTATTCAACACCGCGCTGTCCGAAGGGGGGGGGCGCCATATTTATACTATCAACATCATTCTTGGGCTGTTACAAGAAAAAGCTGGGAAAGGGGGCGCCAAATTGAAACTTTGCCCCGGGCGCAGTTTTCTCTTCCCTGTGTTTGTTTTTGGTACTATACGATACTAGGCAGCCAAATTTCAGTCCAGTATTATTAAGTAAAACAGTAAAAAAAATAAGCATTTTCAGTTCGAAAAACAGTTTTATCAAAAGTAAGCAGAAATTAAAGTTAGAAGTTTTAAAGATTGGTAATTTTAAAATTGTTGATCAACTTGTTTCAAACTTTAAAGAAATATTTTTTTATATTTATTACTTTTGAGGAAAACGATACACTTTTAACAGTCGTTAAAAATGGGAAATTTATCCTGTGTAATACATTTTATTTTAATATAACATAAAGGTATATTTGCAAAGACAACGAATTGCAAATATTTATCATTATTTATCTATACTAATATTATAAAGAGGAAAGATTTGATTGTTTGTTTGTTTGCATTGAATAGGCTCCGAAACTACTTGACGGATTTGAAAAATTCTTTCGCCGTTGGAAAGCTACACTATTTCCGGTGAACATAGGCTATAGTCGCTGCTTAAAAGGACAAAAATAAAACGCAGGATAAACGAATCAAAAGCAATTTGAGAAACTAAAGGTTACCTGACCCACTAGACACATGACAATCACTGAAACACATATGAAAATCGTAACTATGCAACCCCCTCCTCCCCCCCCCCCGAAAAAAAAAACATTTTAAACTTTTTAGCATCAAATATGGGGAGGGAGGATTTTTTTTAGGAGGAGCAGTCAAATATTTAAAATTGTAACATTTTCTACTATTTCGAATGCGGACTTTTTCAATAAGCCTATGGATAAATATTACTTATTTAATTTAATATAAAATTATAAAAAAGAAAGATTTGTTTGTTTGTTTGTTTGAATTGAATTGAATAGGCACCGAAACTACTTGACGGATTTGAAAAATTCTTTCACCGTATGAAAGCTACACTATTTCCGGTGAACATAGGCTATATTATATTTTCAAAAAAATTAGGGATCCTTATTAAAATGCCAATATTGTAACCCAAAGTGTAGAAAATGAACTTAAAAAATCTTTACATCGCGTGCGTTGCGAATACTATTGATTATAGAACAAAATAATGTACTACGACTTTGTTAACATGTAATTATCTACAAAAATTGTCGCAACAGCATATGTCTAACTGTTATAGTTATGTCACAATAAGTGTTTTTTATTTAAAAAAATAATTAAAATGCCGTTTCTGTAAAAGCTCTTTCTTGTTACTTTGGTATTGATTCTTATCAAAATAAATTACTTCAAAATCAAGACTGATTTAATGGTTGCCGTTTACCCCGCTCGACTAGGCTGCATCATAATGTGTGATGTAGGCGTCACTGGGGCACGGGAGGGGAGTCAATGTCAGAGACGGCATTTTAAATATTAGGTTATGAGTGAGTGGGGAAAAATTCTTTCAAGTTCGTATATATTTAATGGGTGACAATTCAATATAACATTGTAAAACTTTTAGACGATTTTGCAGTTTTTAGCAGTTTTTGTTTGTCCTGGTACAAGGGCAGATCTGGAGACTCCTCAAAAAAAAGGGGGGGGGGACTTTTCAGAAATTTGGAGATTCCAATCGCACCTGCAGCTCGTGTCGGGACAATTTTTTTTCATCGTGAGTAGGATCGGGGCTAATTTTTTTCGTTGCAGGTCGGGTTTCGGTCCAGTTTACTTTTTGCCATTGTTCTGGTTAAATACTTTTTTTTTTGCGAGTCGTGTTTGGGTAAGGTTCAATTCTACTTTCCGCTGCGGGTTGGGTTGGTGTCCGGTTCTCTTTCTTTATTGCTGCTGGTTGGTATTGGGTCTGGTTGATTTCTATTTTGTATGTGTGTGTGTGGGGGGGGGTGAGTTGAGTACTATTTTATAGACGCTGGTTTGGTTTCGGTCAAGTTGACTTCTTACTTTTTTGCTACTGGTCGAGTGGATTTTTACGTTTTTCTTGCGGACCGAGTGGAATTCTACTTTTTATCTGCTTTTCTCTGCATTCTTTTTTGTTGCTGTTGTTGTTTTCGGGTGAAATTAATTTACACTATTTTGGGTTCTGATCTGATTCATAGTGGATTTTCAATCTCGCAAGAAGGATTCGATTCGACCCCATATTTCAAATGAAAGTCTAAATATTTTATCCGTTATGGAAGAAAATAGTTTAAAGGAGTATTATAAAAGAAAATATCGAAGACACTATAAAATAAAACTATATAAAATGCCATAACAGACATTTCCAAATAGTTAATTATGAATATTTAAGATTTTACATTTCAATTTACATGTTAACACTTGCGAGTAGCAGTGTTAACATGTACATTAAAATATCCATACGGAATGTCTCGAATAGAAGATACCTCTATTTAACGAACACTTTTCAACAATTTAGCCATCTTTCTTTGGTTGATTCCGTTATGAGTATATATTAGATATTTATTTTCTATATAAAAGATAAAATTGATATTAGAAATATAAATGTCGACATTTAATAATTATATTAAAACATTGATTGTTTTTCTTTCATTTCGATTCTAAATTGACAAAAAAATTTTTGGTCGGGTTTTGATTTGATTTCCAATTAGTATTTTCGGGTTCGGATCGGAAGCAGGGCAATACTATACGCTCAGGGGTCAAATAAATTTTTTTGTCGAATATTTGAAAAATGAAGTTATTTTAAGTGCAATTCTTAGATGAACACTCTTTTCTGATTCAAGGGGGGAACACGAGAATTCTCAAAGGGGAGCGATTTCAAGATTTGGAGGTTCGGGCAGGAGGTGATGTTTTTCATTGCTGGTGGAGATTATTTTTAAATTTTGCAGTGAGTCGTGTTCGAATCGACTTGACATTTTTGCTGTGGGTCGGATTTGGGTCAGTTTGACCTACATTTTTTCAAATTCGGTTCTGTTCTGGATAAAATTTCACTTCTGAGAGTAGCACTCAGGTTGATTGATTGGTTGGTTGAATGGGGTTTTATGGCGCAAAGTTACATCATGATATGCTGCGCAAAGAACAAGGTGGGGATTCGAGTTAATTAGAAAGTTTGGTTAGGGATTTTTTTTTCTTTTTTTTTGAGTTTGTTTTTTGTAGTAGGCCGGATAGATTTATACTTTTTTGCTACGGACCAAGTTTGAGCTGGCTGACTTAGGAATAGGTTTTGCACTAGAGAGCAAATACTAGATTTTTTTTCTCTATAAATTATAACATTCAAGTTGAAGATGTAAAACATATTTTTTAATTCTATTAAAATACATGAACTCATTTTCTTTCATTTCAGTTTCAGGTGTTCGGGTAAGGGCTCGATTTGACATAATTTGTAATTTTTGGGTTCGGATTGATATATTATGGGTCGAGTTGACTTTAAACGTTTCGGATTCGGGACATTTCTTCTTTTGGATTTTGACAAATTCGGATCTAGTTCTTGGGATACCTTTCCCAATTTCCTTCACATATTAGATTTGTTTTGTTTCATTTTGGATTTGTTGATCTGTTTTGTATCAGGCTATTCGGTACTGAATCAGATTTTTCTCTTTTATTTTATTTTTATTTTTTTTTTAGCGAGCTTGGGTTGGGTTAAAATTGAATTGCTTTTTGAGCCTGGGCATGGAAATTTAGGTTCGGGCAGACCTCTAAAAGAACGAAGTCCATGCCAGGCCCTAAGTGGAAGAAAAAATACAGTGTGGTCAAGTTTTGCAGAAAAAAAGTAAGATCCGAACTCGGAATGATTTCCGAAAGAGTGAAGACTTGACTAGAGGTCTGGACGGGCTGGATTCTCCAGTCTCGCCCCGGCCCGGACCGAATGAATGTTATTTTAGCCCGGCCCGGTATAAAACAAAATATTCAGCCAGAGCCTGGCCCGCTCGTTTACACTTTTACATTTCTAGGCCAGGCCCGGCTCGTACAGAAATCAGTGAAAATAGTCCAGGCCGAAATCGGCCTGCATCTTTATTTCGAAACAAAATCAGATTTTTATCATACAATTAAGATTTTTTAAAGATTACTGTATTCATATTTATTAGATAATTTCATAGAAAATTTTTACTGACAATACACAATAAGAACATTAAAGATTACTTAGGTTCTTAGACTTTCAACATTCAAATAAAGATGCACTGAAAAAATAATATGGTTTAGAATAAAAGAAAAAAAAAGGAAGTTAAAATTATCATAACTTTTGAAGCTGTGTAATAAAAAGTACATTTATGAAAATACTTCTTTATCACTTTATCAAAGATTTTCTCAAATTTAGAGGAGCTATTTTTTATGTATTTCTGATTTCATTTCTTTTTGGAAAAACATGAGTTTAACAGGTGTTTTTATTCAGAAACAATGTAATGGAATGGCATTGTCCATTTTTTGATACAAGCAAATACAATGCGCAACACACTAAATAAAACGCTAATTTTCATCATATTTATGAAAATATTGTGAAAATTAGCGTTTTGAATCGAATTTCCCGAAGCGACAACATGCAAAAGGAGAAAAATCTGAAACCACGTGACAAGAATCTCTTATACCTCGACAAGTATAAACTAATATCTTATTTAGCAAAAATGAAATATGCTGTTCGATTCCAAATCCCTTCAATAGTCAGGCTTGTCAATTTTGTGCCTTTATAGTTAAAAATTAGTCAGAAAATTTGTCAAACTTTCGTGTTGTTCAGAAATGAATTTAAGAAACACCAAGGAGTATATTTCCAAAAAGTACGTTAACAGTACGTTAATAGTTTTTATCCCTTTTACAAATAATGTTGTCTGCCCTACACGTTTTACGAATAATTAAGTCTAGTTCTGACCCCGACTATATGTAGAAAAACAGTGCAAACCTGATCTTGGCCCGGCTCCAGTTTGCCAAAAAATTATTAAACCCGTATAGACACAAAGCAACTGTCCGATTCTGATTTCTACGCTGTACACGTTACATTTATGTATTGATGTTGTTAAACTAGTATCTACTCGTGACGCACATTTATACTTATGGTCGTTAAACCCATATTCATTGAAAATAGATCTCATTTTAGCGTTTTTGCCGAAATCTTTATAAGACGCCGGCAGGCCCGTTAAACTTTTTTATCGAACTGGCCCATATGGCCTGTTTATTTTTTTTGCCAGTCTGATACAGGGCGATGCAGATCTCTAGACCTAACCAAGTTCTAGTCTCATGAGTTAAAATTGGCCCGGCCCAACCTGGGCAGTGACAGCTTCGTCGAGTCCGATCAGGTCGCACCGTTCTCAATCTTAAACACGATTCATTTATCCTGCTGACATCTAATATCATTTTGCAGACCCTTCATTGGGCTCAAAGGGGGAGGGGGCGATCGCCCCATCGCTTCTGGTATTCATCATATTGAAATCTTGCTATTGAATCGCATCTTTTTATATGTCGACAGATGGTTCGTGGGAATTATTGCATTGTTCTGCAATGAATAATAAATTTTGAAAGAAAACTTAATTGTAAAACACTGTAACATTAATAAAGCTAGACTGAATGTGCAGTATCTTCCTTAAGAAAAGAAAAGAAAAAAAAACGAATAGTGAAAAAGAAGAGACTTTAAATGATACAAAAAGCAAGGACGGCGGGAAACAGATGACCAATTTCAACAGGTTTAATTTGATTATATATATAAGTGGAATGTTTTTATGGAAATTCTTTTTAACAGAGAGTATACACGAAACAGCATTTCATTGCATTTCATGTTCAAAGTAGTGAACATAATTTAAATACGCTAGGAACAGTTTTTTTCCGAAGAGCTTTTTACAACCGAATTCTTTTGTGTAACTCTGTTATTGAATGGCTAATGTTTTTCGCCAAATATTATACCGCAAGCATTTCTTAAGTCCATTTTAGAAGTTCGTATGAATTTCATTGTTTTTAAAAGAGTAACACTATTACAACAACACATCGCGAAAGATGTTTAGACCATAATATAATAAATTACTATGGAGATCCTCTGTGTGTATACTGTAAGTGCTATACATGACATATTTTTTTATAATTGTCTTCCAGAGTACCTCAGTAATGTATATGAATTTCATTACTTTTAAATTAGTATGGCGCTCCTTGAAACACCGCAAATGATTTATCTACGTAGACCATAATGTAGCGGAATAATTTTGAGTGATCCTACACATTTCTTATGTTTCTTCAATTTTTTAAAAAGTGTTTAATTTTTTAAAAGTAATTTTTGCTCCTTAAAAAAACTTTGTTAGAGTTATGCAGAATTTGCAAAAAGTCCTTAAAAATATTTAAGTTTTTTATTATTTATTAATTGGAGGTGAAAATCTAAGTTCTCTGAAATTCTGATTTAGAAAAATAATTTATATCACACTTGCCTCCCTCCCTTGTATCAAAATTTTGTTCCCGCCTTTTGCTCTCATCACAGCCTTCAATATTATCCCTTCCAGAAGTATCACTTCGCTGTTTTGCTGTCTATCTCACTGTATCCATGTTTACACAATATAGCCACTTTGTTGTAACAATAAAAAATCTATCACAAAAACTCCTCCCCGCTAACTAAAAATGAGATTTTTCCCTCTCATCCTATTAGTATATGCCTAGAATTTATTCATTGAAACTTTCCCCACATTTTATTATTTTTTAAGTCCATTTGTTAATGTTTTATAAGGCAAATAAAAGTAAGTCATTTAAAAAACTTCTCCATCCCACATACACACCAAAATAAATAATTAATAAATTGTTTCTCCCCCCTCCCCAGCTCACAAATTTTAAACTTTTAAAGTCATCGATTTTTCTAAAACTTTTATTGTAATAATAAATAATCAATCATAGTTTTACTCTTAACCCCACAAAAATTGATGTTTTCCCCCTATTTCTCCTTACCAAGTATATAAAATTTAGTGTTTAAATCTCTTTATTTTGTGTTTAGCCATATTTGTTAATCTTTAGTCATATAAAGTAAGTCATCTAACAAATTCCCTTCATCCCCCTCCAAAATAAATACATAAATACTTTTCATTTTTTCCTTCTCAGAGATCTCCAACAATTATATAAATGAAATTTAAACCAATTATTTATATGATTTACGATATTCGAACGAAATGTGGTAATTCAGCATAAAAATCTTTTTCTAAATTTAAAGGGGGGGTTAGCTACCCTTTCTCCCCCCTATACTTATTCAATGAATTCTTAAAACTAATCGCCATCAGGAGGATACCTTCTTTAAATATTCACGGGCTTCCTAACCCAAGGCACCTGAATGATCTTTCTCTTTTCTTTTTCCTCTGATTTCTATTGTTTTCCTTTTTTTCTTTGTTTCACTCTCGTTGTGGTTTTTTTCCCGGAGGTGAGGGCAATTTGTATGAACCGATATCACTCTGTATATCAATGGAGAATTGTAAACCACCCACGTGTTTGCTGTATGTAACGTCACGTGTTTGTAGGAAACAGTAGAAGTTAACCGGATTCAAACGCAACCCACAACAAAAAGTAAAAAAATAAACCCGACCAGCAGCAAAAAAATAGAAGCGAACCGGACAACAAATTTTGTAAAATGATCACGGAGAAAACACGAATATCTTCAAAATATCGTGAAACAGACGCACATTTTGTACAAAAATTGCAAAAAAGAACGAACATTTTACCAAAGAATTCACCCCAATAAATTCGGATCAATCCGAACCTTTCTCGATAAAGTAACAAGTATGAAAAATCATGCGTTAAGCATTGATTATGAAGCACTTTCCAACACTTAATGAAATCTTTAACAAAATTTTGTTATTTAGGGAAATAATGGTGTATAGCCAAATATGTATTCCAGTACTTTTGAACAGCTCTGTATTTCATATGTCACATGATATAATGGGAAAGTTTAGTTTAGCAAGAAAATACCCAGTAGCTTGAAATTTATTTTTCAGCATTTCATACTATCAGATGGAAACATACGTGAATACTTTTGTTCAGCCCTGTAGTTTACATTGTACCTTTAATACACGTCAGCATTAGGCTAAAATTTATTGTAAACTAAAACACTTTTAAAACAACTGAAATCACATTCTCATAAATTATCATTCATAGGCGTCCATGTACCGAATTCTTTGCGTGGTCCTGTATATCCTTTTATCTATATTCTGCAAACATTTCTCAGTAAATTGAATGAAGCTCAGCGTAAAAATGCATAGCTTATTTAAGAACCACGTTTAAATAATTTATACACATATTCAGTAACGTTGGTGAGCTCTTTTGGGTAGCCCTGTATATCAACTATAACATTTATACACACCATATAATGTGCATATTTTTAGCGAAATATAAACGCGCATATCATAATTAAAATGCATTTCATCCCTCTATCAGCCACCATCGGACACATATACGGTACTTCGGAAAGAATATACTATTTGAAATCTTTTGTATGGCCCTGTAAATGCTATGTACTTCGTATTATGCAAGAAAGTAGCGTATAATTTATATTAAGCTTCAGTGACATATATCAATTTTATTATACATGAAACAGCTTAATATATTTAAAATATGCCACACACAATTCCCCCCTTTTACCATTATCTTTTGGAATTCTTTTGTGTGGCCATGTAAATGAATAATAGCTATATTTTCACCTTATATGTTATAGAATGCATATTTTAATATGTTTGACAGGGTATAACATCTTTAAAATTCCTTTGAAACGATTTTTCCATATAGACAATAATGTAATGGGAAACTTTTGATTCGCCCTGTAGATACATTAATCATGGTAAAAACTTCATTTTCAATAGGGTACGTGATAGGGTAAACGTCAGTAACGTCCGAAAATTTCATGGCAATCCGAGTATATTAACGATTTTTCCCCATAGGCCGTAATGTAATGGGAAACTTTGATTCGCCCTGTAGATAAACTAATCATGGTAGAAACTTCATTTTCGATAGAACTTGCGCTAGGGTAAATGTCAATAACGTCCTAAAATTTCATGGCAATCCGAGTATATAAACGATTTTTCCCCATAGGCCGTAATGTAATGGAAAACTTTTGATTCGCCCTGTAGGTAAACTAATCATGGTAGAAACTTCATTTTCAATAGCGTTCGTGCTAGGGTAAACGTCAATAACGTCCTAAAATTTCATGGCAATCCGAGTATATTAACGATTTTCCCCATACGCCGTAATGTAATGGGAAACTTTTGATTGTTTCTGTAGATAAACTGATCATGGTAGATACTTCATTTTTAATAAGTGTCGTGCTAAGGTAAACATCAATAACGTATAAAAATTTCATAGCAATCCGAGTATATTTACGGGAGTTCGAGCGCGGACAGACGGACAGACAAACCGAATGCATAAGCACTTTTCAACTTTGTTGGAAAGTGCTAAAAACCAAATCCTAAAGTGTCCCAAATGCGCTAAGCACTGCTAAAAAGTAAAAGTCATCCAGATTAAAAACAAAATGTAGCAGTCAACAAGACCCAAATCTGACAAAAAAAAAAAAAAAAAAAAATCAGAAATTAACTTGAACAGCAGCAAAGAGTCGAAGTCAACCCGACCCAATCTCGACCCATAGGTTTATACATATTTTATTCTAAAAATCTTATACTATAATGCGAGCAAAAATTGTGTGTGTGTGTGTGTGTGTGTGTGGGGGTAAATTTTATCTCAAAAACGGCTCTAACAATTTTCGCAAAAATTTGGATTTTACCATTTTCGGGCACGAGAAGACCATTGGGCTAGGTCACATGTTCGAGAAAATTCGATTATTGGGTCATTTTGGGTCATAATGGGTCAAGATCAAGCTATTTATATCTAGAGAACGGCTGGATCGATTTTAAGGAAATTTTGTAACCAATCGTTTTTTGGCACGAGAAAACTATTGGGCTGGGTCACATGTTCGAAAAATGTCGATTATTGGGTCATTTTTGGGTCATTATGGGTCAAGCCGTTTTTATCTAAAAAACGGCTCTAACGATTTCGACCAAATTTTACATTTTATCGTTTTGGATTACCAGAAGACCATTGGGTTAGGTAACATGTTCGAGAAAATTCGGTTAGTGGGTCATTTTTGGTGTCATTGTGGGTCATGCTATTTTTATCTAGAGATTTTCTCACGCAATTTTGACTAAAAATTGCATTCTATGGTTTTCGGGCCCGAGAAAAACATTGGGCTAGGTTACATGTTCGAGAAAAAAATTTAATGGGTCATATTGGGTTATTAAGAGTCTGGGTCAAGCTATTTATATTTAAAGAACCGCAGAATCAATTTCATCGAAATTTTGCCTGTAATAGTTTTTTGACACGAGAAAACTAATGGGCTCACACGATCGAGAGATTTTGATTATAAGAGTCATTTGTGGGTCATGATGGGTCATAATGGGTCATAGTTAAGCTATAGCTAAAGAACAGGTGGATCGATTTTAACGAAATTTTGTATACAACATTTTTTTGGCACGAGAAAACTATTGGGCTAGGTCTCAGTTCGAGAAATTTCGATTATTGGGTCATTTTGGGTCATAAAAGGTCTGGGTCAAGCTATTTATATGTAAACTACGACAGTATCAAATTTAATGAAATTTTGTATGTAAGTTTTTTGACACGAGAAAATTAATGGGCTATCTCACATGTTTGAAAGATTTCGATTATAAGAGGTTATGGGTCATTATATTATGAGTCATGATAGGTCATAATGGGTCATGTCAAGCTATATCTAAAGAACACGTGGATCAGTTTTAACGAAATTTTGTATACAACATTTTTTGGCACGAGAAAATGATTGGGCTAGGTCACATGATCGAGAAATTTCGATTAATGGGTCATAAAGGGTCATAAAGGGTCTGGGTCAAAATATTTATATTTAAAGAACGGCAGGATCGAGTTTAACGAAATTTTGAGTGTAACAATATTTATACACGAGAAAACTAATGGGCTAAGTCACATGTTCGAGAGATTTCGATTATAAGGGTCATTTGTGGGTCATGATGGGTCATGGTCAAGCTATATCTAAAGAATGGGTGAATCGATTTTAACGAAATTTTGTATACAGCATATTTTTGACTCGAGAAAATCATTGGGCTATGTCACATGTTCGAGAAATTTCGATCAATGGGTCACTTTTGGGTTATTCTAATTTTATCTAGACAATGTCTCGCGCAAATTTGACTGAATTTTATATTCTATCGTTTTCGGACACAAGAAAATCATTGGGTTAGGTCAGATGTTTCAGAAAACTCAATTAATGAGTCATTTTGGGTCATAATGGGTCAACAATCAAACTATTTATACCTAAAAATTGGCTCAATCGATTTTATCTAAATTTTGTATTTAACGTTTTTTGGCACGCAAAAATTAATGAACTAAGTCACATTTTCGAGAGATTTCGATATAAGGGTCATTTGTGGGTCATGCTAATTTTATCTAGAAAATTGTTCTCACCATTTTCAGTATATTTTCTATTATATCGTTTTCGGGCAAAAGAAAACCATTGAGATAGGACACATTGCACGTAACAATTCAGTTAATGGGTCGTTTTAGGTCTTAATGGGTTCGGGTCATTCTAATTATATATAACAACGACTCAGTCAATTTTACCTAAATTTTGCAATGGAACGTCTTTTGTCACGAGAAGACTATTGAGCTGAGTTGCATATTAAATAAAATTATATTAGTGGGTCATATCGCTTCATTGCTGAATGCTGTCATGCTAATTTTACTTAAGAAATGGCTTAAACGATTTTGATTAATTTTATACTCTACTGTTTTTGATTACCTGAAGACCATTGAGCTAAGTCACATGTTTGATCATATGTCATTAGTGGATCATTTGGGTAAAAAAGGGTCAGGATCACGAGACTATGGCAAAAGCCAATAAGTTGGCGATATTTGACAAAATACTGACGAAATTTGGCCGAAAAATCGACTATTAAGGTTACGAAACCAAAACACATATTTGGCGCCAAATGAAAGAATGTGTCCAAATTTTGGTTATATCTGGCAAAAAATATTGTCTTTCAGAATGTGTAGAAATTTCTTATACATTCTTAATAGTCTTCGAAATGCATAGTTAAACTAATCAGAGTCGAGCTATAAAAGTGATTTGGATTGATGTCCTTTCTTTGTAAATTTTAAAATAAAGTAAAATTTATGAACATGTGCATACAAACATAGTTGATTGTTTTTATAAATAATACTATTATTAATAACATGTTTTACAGTAATAATACTATATCGAGTTGAACACAAAGTTAATTTTGACCGAGCTGAGCTCGGTCACCCCTGCTAGTAAATAATTAATCGTAAACAACCCATAAATATCGTTGTATACCCCCCTCCTCGTTCTTTTGAGGTACACAAAATTAAAAATCTTTAAAACACTTTTAAGTTACATTTTTCATCCTATTAATAAATATTCAAGAAGGTAAATAAGCTGTCATCTATAAAACTGTCCTACTATCTCTCCCCCCCCCAAAAAAAATCCGTTTTCTCCCTCTACTCCCCCCCCCTTCTCAACTTACAAAATTAAATTCTTTCCTTTTTCTCTCCGTATTTTAATTTAAAAAAAATTAAAACCTGAAATCCTCCTTCTGCACAAATAATTAAGTCTTTAAATATGTTTAATTTTTTTTTAAATGCTAATTATAAATCTCTGCTAACTATAATATTAACAAAATCTTTTTAACTATGTAGGAAAGTGTTAAAAATAAAGCGATAGATATGCATTAAATTCTACACAAAACACATGTTTACATTTTTTGCGTATTGTGTTTGTGCATTTCTTACAGTAAAATATCTTTAGAGAGATATTTAAATAAAATATTGTGATTTTCCATTAATGTGCAAGTAAATTTTCACAACTTTTCGCAATTATTTCCTTTCTATTAGCTCAGAATTGAACCACTAAACATAAATACCAAAATTACCCGAGTTTTCGGCTGAGTTGAGTAAATCCATAAAAAAAATGAATCAGTACAATATATCGGATCAAAACAAAAACCATTCTTAACTGACTGTATCATTTAAAAAACAGTTTTCAGAACCCCCCTCCTCCCTCCTATAGACTTTACTGCTATGTCAGTGCTCAAAATTAAAAATTGTTAGAGCTTCTTGCGGTATTTATATAATGCTTGTAAAAATCATCAAGAATCTAAATTTTCTTCCACCTGAAATATTGGCAAAATATTTTGCTTTATTGACTTAACATCACACAAAGTTTTTAAAATTTGCTACACTTTTTCTGTCACATTTGTCACTACAAACAATAATAAATTTTGTATTATGTCTATAAACGACTAGGCTGGGATTAACACCTATTTCTCCTTTCTTAAAAATTTCCATTTCCTTTTCGCCCTTGCTTACTTGCCTCTCCGCAAAAAATAAACAATGTTTAAATATTTAAATTTGTCTAAATATTTTTCTCATAATTTTATGAAGTATTTATGACTTTAACTTTCAGTGCTATTTATCTTGATAAGTTTCGTATTCTAAAAAGAATCCCTCCCCCTTACCCCCCCCCCCAAAAAAAAATAGTTATTTAAACTACTTGTACCTGATATCCCCCCTCCCTCATTCAATATTATTTTTTATTTATTTATTTATTTATTTATTTGTGATTGCGTTAAGTAAATAAAATAGTTTTTATTTTATAGTAATCTATCTAAATTAATTATTCGTTTATTTTCTGAAAATCAAACCATTTTAATTTTGGAACGCTAATCATAAAGAGATTGAAATTTTTTTGAAGCTCGACATCATTGCATTTACCCAAAGTAATGGGAAATCATTTGAAAAAAATCCTTTAAACATGAAATCGGCTAGAATTGCGCACCTTTGAAGAGAAAAATCGTCGCAGATAATTGGTTAAGAGCATTCTATTTTCTAATTGGATGATTGCATGTCAATCAAAGTAATTTTAGCCCATCCTTCGAATCCGCTGAAAAATCGAGTCGCCATCTTGAATTGTCTTGGCTTGTGACTAGCGTGTCCTCTTAAGTCGCGTTTTCTCAAAACTTGATTTTTGACGACTAACACCAAGATTAAAAAAAAAAAAACTATTTGATGGAAAGGCTTAATTTTTTTATTGTGTGCATATAATATCATTATCTAGAGAATGAATTAATATATTTTAGATAGTTTAATATTTTGAGTATTTTTAATGAAAAACTAGTTGGATGTGCCAGTCCCAAAACCTTCTTCTATCTCATACGTACATTTTAATATTTAAAAAAAATAGTTACTCATTTTAATGCTTTAATAATTTTAATTCAATACCATACTGACTTTGATTTTCCTCTTAAATTTCTGCTTCAATCAATTAACCGGAGTAAAAATAAATTTCCGTCTCTGTACGAGCCGATGGACAATAGAATGATAGGCAGATTTTTTTTCAAATTCAAGGAGGACCTACTTGCCTTACCAAAAAATAATCATACACAAAAAATTTAGTTCAGTTCTAGAACTAACTTCATACACTTTTATGTGGTGCAATATTGAAAATGGCATAAAATTCGCTATTGCAGCGCCCCCTTCCGGCGGATTTTTTTCAAATTCAGGGAGTACAAACTAGCCACAGCCATACATTTACACAAAAAATTTGGTTCATTTCGATGCATAACTTCATATACTTTTAATCGGTACAATATTGAAAATGGCACAAAAGTTGTGATTGCAGCGCCCCCTTATGGCGGATTTTTTTTCAAATTAAGGGAGGACCAACTAGCCATAGCCATACACTTACACAAACAATTCGGTTCAATTCGATGCATAACTTCATATACTTTTGGTCGGTACAATATTGAAAATGGCACAAAAATCGCGATTGCAGCACCCCCTTCCGGCGGAATATTTCAAAGCTGAAGTAGAACCTGCTTGCCACAGCCAAAAACATTCACAAAAAATTTGGTTCAATTCTATGCATAACTTCATACACTTTTGGATGGTAGAATGGCGACATACAGACACACAGACACACAGACACACGGACAGACAGACATTTTGTAAAAACATGTTTTTTGGAATCTCTGACCCCTAAAACGTGTAAATTCGTCGAAAACCGGAAGTCGAAAAAATTTCGATTACAATACTTTGTTCTATTGAAGATAGAAGAAAGTAAAAAGTTGTCTTTTTTAGGGTTTTTTTCAATTTTTAAGTTTAAGAGTTTTTTTAATGATATTTTTTTTTGAGTGATTGTTATATTCTTAATTCATTCTGTAGTGTAAAGTTTTCTGATCATTTTAAAGCAAAAATTAGGTTCTTAAGTCAATTTAACGTTAAGATATATTGGTGTTGGTGATATAACATATCGAAAATTGTGTTATATAAATTTTGCTATATTTCTTATTATATTACATTGAAGTACTTCATTTTATAATTTTATAAGAGTACAAACATACCTTTAAAATATCAGAAAGTTTAAATTAATTACACTGAATATTTCTGTTAGGTAGCTTTCATTACAAAAAGTAAAAAGCTACCTATTGCAGCCGTCCGGAGGAAAGCACTTTCAAAAAATTTTGGTATATTTTCACCGATCATGACCCCCAGACCCCAAAACCACCCTCCGTTCAAATGTTGACATATATATATATATATATATATATATATAACCATATATATATATATATATATATATATATATATATCTGATTTTTGTCATGCGATAACTAACGTATTTATGAACCGACTTGAATGAAACTTGGTATGTACATAGTACATACAAATATCTCGACCCTGTTCGTTGGCCAGCATCATCCGCCATCTTGTTTCAAAATGGCGGCCATTTAAATTTTTTTTTTTAATTTAAAATTTAATATTAAATACGAAAAAATTAAAAGTTGAAAAATATTTTTATATTATGTGTTAGATCTTAAAACACCAATTCCAGAACACTTTTTATTTTGTCTATAGCGTAAAAAATGACTGAGTTATAGCACTTTGAATTTTTCTTATGGCTGACATTTTGAAACGATCTGATTTTTGTCATGCTTTAACTAACGAATTTATGAACCGATTTGAATGAAACTTGGTATGCACATAGTACATACAAATATCTCGACCGAGTTCGTTGGCCAGCATCATCCGCCATCTTGTTTCAAAATGGCGGCCATTTAAAAATTTAAAAAAAATTAAATTTAAAATTAAATGCGAAAAAATTAAAAGTTGAAAAATATTTTTATTTTATGTGTTAGAACTTAAAACACCATATCCAGAACACTTTTTACTTTGTCTATATCTTAAAAAATGATTGAGGTTTAGCACTTTGAATTTTTCTTATGGCTGACATTTTGAAACGATCTGATTTTTGTCATGCTATAACTAACGTATTTATGAACCGATTTGAATGAAACTTAGTACGTACATAGTACATACAAATATCTCGACCGAGTTCGTTGGCCAGCATCATCTGCCATCTTGTTTCAAAATGGCAGCCATTTAAAAAAATTTAAAAATTAATGCGAAAAAATTAAATTTAAATTTTTTTTTATTTTATGTGTTAGCACCTAATACACCTAAAGCACCTAAAACACCAATTCTAGAACACTTTTTACTTTGTCTATATCTTAAAATATGATTGAGTAATAGCACTTTGAATTTTTCTTATGGCTGACATTTTGAAACGATCTGATTTTGTCACGTGATAACACTCGTATTTATAAATCGATTTGGATGTAATTTGGTGTGTACATAGTACTTAATAAGGCCTGGACCGAGTTGGTTAACCAGTTTCATCCGCCATCTTATTTAAAAATTGCGGCCATTTAAATTTAAAAAAAATTAAATTTTGAAATTAGGTATAAAAAAGTGAGAAATTGAAAAAGATTTTTCTTTTATGCAGTTGACCTTGATTCAAAGATTCCAAAGCACTTTTTGTTTCGTCTATATCTTAAAAAATATCTGAGTTATAGTACTTTTAATTTCTAGGGTTGCTCACATTTTGAAATGATCTGGTTTTCGTCACGTGATAACACACGTATTTATACACTGATTTGGATGAAACTTGGTGCGTAGATAGGACATACTGATGCCTGGACCGAATTTGATGGCCAGGTCCAACCGCCGTCTTGTTTCAAAATGGCGGAATATTATTTTTTTTAATTTAAATTTGAAAATTAGGTGCAACAAAGTAAGAAACGGAAAAAGATTTTTCTTTTGTGTTTTGACCTTGATACAAAGATTCCAGAGCATTTTTTTGTTTCATTTATATCTTGAAAAATGGCTGAGTTTCAGCACTTTCAATTTCCAGTGATTTTGACGTTTTGAAACGGTCTGAAATTTGTCACGCGTTAATGCGCATATTAATAGACTGATTTCAATATAACTCTGTGTGTTCATGGTACATACCAATGTCTTGACCGAATTCACGGGCCAACTTTATCCTCCATCTTTTTTCAAAATGGCGGCCATTTAAATTTATCAAAAATCTTTTAAATGTATAATGATGTATAAACAAAAAATTAGAAATTGAAAAAAAGGTTCTTTCTAAACTATTTATCTTAATAATGAATTCCGGAGTATTTTTTGCTTTGTTTTTACCTTGAAAAACGCTTGGGATATAGCAGTTTGAATTTCTAATGTGGGTGACATTTTTTTTAAAGGTCAATTTGCCCGCGACAGCACTCGTATATATTAATCGATTTCGATGTGAGTGTGCATGTTCACATGAATTAAAATTTCGATTAAGCTCATTGGGTTTTTTTTATCCATCATGCTGCTTTAAAATGGATATCGTAGAATTTAGTGACCATATAAATCGCTTAAAATAAAACCAGGTTGAATAAAAGATGACTAATTTCTAAAAATTCCTATTAATATTCAGTATTGACAAAAACTAGTATTCAATCTTACATAATCGTGTTCCACTATTTTGAGTTTCGTATATTTGATTTATATAATTGAATTTAAAATAAATAAATAAGTATATGAAAGCTACCTCTTCCTCCCGGCATTGCCGGAAGGACTTTTTTATATGGACTCGAAGTGAGAGCTCTGTTTACATGTTTTTTCCGTATCGATCAACCCCTGAGCCCCCTTAATGTACCCATTTTATACATGCATGTCAAACGTTTCAATAAGCGAAGGTGAAAATAGCCTAATGAAAAATAATTCTTATTATAATATAATAAGTTATAATTGTAAGAGCTATTATTGATGCGTCTGGAAGTATAGATCATTGTTATTATGCTATAGAAGGAAACAAAATGAATAGTTTGGCCTCTTTAATGCATGGAATTTTAAAAGAAGAATATTTATTTTAAGTAGTCCTAAAATCTCTGTTATTAAATAAAGTGAAAAAATAACATCATATGTACTCACAATAAATCGGTGAACTTTCGAATTTAAATTCTCCAAAAAATCAAAAAACAGCGTATAGGTCAAACTCCTAATTTTTTACATAAATTTCCCAGAAAAAAAGTAAAATAATAAATAAAATATTTCATTTATTATTAGAAAAACTTAATAGCTAAATAAAAACAAATCATAGAAAACTTTTTAATGCTAAATTTTTAGTACTTTATATGTTTAATACATTATTTTATTACTCATATACATAAAATTTTTGAATATAGGTGGTCTGATGTAATAACGCCAGGCGGGATAATAACGCCAAGTGCTAATATTATGCATAATTATGAAATAATCTGGTGACACCCATGTGTTCTGCGCAGAAGGGTTTTGAGTCATATAAATCGCAAAAGACAGCTTCAAGTTAATTTGTTTCATTTTTAGGTCTTATTGTTTTTACAAGCAACTAAAATTAACACTTGATCTAATATTTGCGAGATACGTTTTGTGATGTGAAGGTAATTTTTTTTCCGGAAATACTTGTTAGTTACATAAATTTGTAGTACATTTCAGGGACTTTCAAAATGTTGTTGAAGATTTTGGATATCTTCTCGAGATAATTTGTAATTTAAAATGTACAACGCAATAACTATAACGGGGTAATAACCCCAATCCTTGACATTAATACCTCGGTTGATTCCCTACAGTGGCCGAGCTACATCCTAAATACTGATTCAAAAAAACACAGTTAAAACTGTGCAATGTTTCTAATAATTCTATTTAAGCGGTCCTTTTTAAGCAAAAATGAGCTCACAGTGTGATATTCTTTTGCCTCATTGGGCAATCTACATGCAATTATTACCCACATAGGTGGGTAATGACGCCAGATAGCATTGGTCAAGAAATCACGCCATTACATTTTATGAATACATATCTGTTTAATTGTTTTTATATAGATAGTCAATGAGTTGCTGTATCAAATCATATATTTGTTTGAAAAATACAATCTAAAACTGAGCCGTGAAAATTGGTAGAACCTTAACGTGGCGTTATTACCCTAGGGTACCTTATCTAAAGTGAGTGTTTTTGTTTTTTTTAACTTACTCTCGCATAAGTTAACTCCTTCCCCCAATTTGATTGCAAACGTTCTCAGAATTTTTTATACTTATACGAGAGTATATATAGTTTTCTAAATTTTTGGAAAATATGAAAGCATATTGAGAAATTTGATTATGTATTGAGTATAATTATGCAGAATCTTATGCAAAGATTCCTTATGCAATATCTCACAATGTGTGATAAAAGAGCAATACTATTTAGAGTACTATGTGAAAAAATCGGAAAGAACGAAAAAATAAATCTAAATTTAGTATATTTACCAGAAATTCAAGCCTATGAAAACATTTTGTAGAGAAGGGAACCGAAAATTTAATTCTACCTATAAAAATTATTTAAAACTTTAATGATCTTTCTGGAACATCTTTTAAAAGTAGTTGTATAAAGAATAATACCATTCAAAGATCCCCGTGATGTAGGTTAGTAGGTGCCGTAGGTGCTGTGTTAAATAGCTTTTCTACATTCCTATACATAATAAATATAGTTTTTTATATTGAAAATTCCATTTCATGTTAAAAATTTTGACTGTATTGTACAAATTATAAATTACAGTGAAAAAATTTTAAGAACTGTTATCTAGTTTTTCTTTGTCTTTCTAGAACATTTCCAAGTAAATTTTAAAAAAGTTTTTCAGCGAATTAAATTTTCAACCTTTATTTCACAAAGTACTTAAAGAATCTATCATTAGTATCAAGAACGTACATTGCTGCTTTTTGTTATATAGTTGATAAATTAGACGGAAAATGACAAATAAATTAATGCGATTTTGCAGTAATAAATGCGATTGATGAATTCCCTCAAAGAGCTTTAAAAAACAAAATCACGAATCCATTCATCTAATTACATTAGCAGAAATTTATTTTCAAAAATATTTTTTGACTTATTTCAGAAGAAATCCATTAGTCTAAAAGTAATTGTAAAAACGAATATCATTCTTTATAAAGTGCTCAGAGATAACAAATACAGAAGTGCGTTCATTAATTTTCTTTTCCTTATCGAATTCTCATAACATGTCGAAGATGAATTTGTAATGCATTTATTGGATTAATGAAGAAAATTCCAGCTAATTCAATTCAAGTATTTGTTTGTTCGACATTTTTTTAATTATCCTTATGTATTTTATTAATTATATTAATTTGTGTAATTAAAATAATTCATATTCAAATAATTTAGCTTTATCGAGTCGGGGAGAGGAGAAAAATTTTCAGTACTTTATACATGAGATGGTTGCTTCAAAAATATTCTTCTCTGCAGCTTTAATTGTATACCACAAATTTTTAATAAAATTTAATAATAATCTTTAAAATGAACTCTAAATATAAACTTTGAAAATCTCATGATATTGAAAATTGTAGCTTTGTGTTCAAGAAATTTAGCACAATACGGATTTATTGTTCTATGGTAAAATGTTCAATATTCTATGGTAAATTTTCCTGAATGAGGATCGGTATGGAATTATTAATGGTAAGCATGTGACAAAATATCTGTATATGCTTTAAAAATTCGTAAATTATGGACTTAATAATAAATATTATTACACCAAAGAACAAAAACATTATGACCATCTCCAATAATTGCAATGGATTCGCCTGGATGACGATGGGGACACATAATCAGGTGGTAATGGTGTTTGAATGCTACTTGGGAATCTCATGAATCATTTTCATGCTTTTTTCTGCATGTGATGGTGACAACCGCTGATATAATTGACTTTTGATGCAGATAAATTCCCGTCGCCCGTCGACTCAGAACAAATATTTTCGAAAATACACCTCTCATGGGTTGTTCGTGACATATCGTTGATCATTATACAGTACAGGGTGCTTATACAGGGTGAATGAATGACGGTTAAACTAGCAGTAAAAAAATAGTGTTGGACATCCAGGAGTTATAAAATAACAAGATGGAAATTGCACGTCAAGCGTAGCAAATGAGGTGCGTTTGTAAGAAAACGAAGTTTTAAAAATATCACTATCATATATCAATCTCATAAAATTGTTAATAGGTAATAACAATTAAAATGTGCACTAAACAGTTTTCTCCCTATACCATTATGTAATGGAGTACTTTCGTGTGGCCTTGTAAATAATAACAAATGTACTTTGCACCACAGAATATGCAAAATGTATATTATAATACGTACTTTATAGATGCATATCAATTTTATTATGTTCGAATGCGTGAAACATCATTAAAATGCATTTGAAGCATTTTCCCTATTCGCCGTAATGTAAAAGAATTCTTTTGATTGTCCCTGTAATTAATCTATGCATCCGATTTTCATAAAATTTGAAAACATTCTACAAAATTATGTAATAATTATGTATTTTAAATTTTACACGATTCGGTTGGATAGTTTTTGCGATGTTTTACGAGGACGGGTGGACAGACGGACGGGAAGAAGGAAAGACGGATGGACGGACTGAACGATAATTATAGGTGCTATGTATTTACACTGTCAGAAAAATTCGTCAATATACACTAAGTTATCGTTATTTTTTCACAAATAATTTCTGTTCTCCCAGAAAACGTATTTGTTCTGTGAGTTCATTCCGAGCGTCGAAAAATGAGGAAAAGTTTCCGTTTCTATCCAGCACGCATGCGCATTGGGTCTGTTAGTAATAAGTTCGAATTTATTTTTAAAATGAAAAACAAAAATATTCTATTGATTAAAATGTCTAATTTAGTTTTAAAAGACAAAAATGTTTTCGAATTTAAAAATAAATAACAATTACTTTCTTTATTCGTTCAAAAATTCTCACAAATAGAACATCCATGTTTTTTCTCTAACATTCTACGTAATATATTTAAAATTCACATTTTTATACTATATTAATACTAAACGTAAAAAAAACCCAGCCACAGTTTCATTAAAGATGAAATCTTTCCGAGATTAACTGCATAATTAAAAGCTTTTTAACGAAATACACCAACCCACACCATATGAAATGAAGAGTTCTATTTTAACGCACAATCATCATGAGCAGCCGTAGCGCCGTGGATTAGCGTTGGTCTGGTAATCGTGGGGTCCTTGGTTCGATCCCCGCCTCTTCCGCATTGATTTTTTTCAAGTGACGGATATTTTTCCTCTTTTGACAGAGAAAAAAATAAACAGAAAATCGTCAATATACAGACAATTTCTGGCAGCAGTGCTGCCAGTGCATTTTCTGTGAAAAAACGGAAGTTTTTTTGAGAGTGTACATAATTACGAACGCACCTGAAAAAGGACATCGGATTCATTACTCCCAGTACTTAGTAAAACAAAATGAATGCAGAGACTGGCTCAACTGATATCCCAATACAATACTAGTCAAAGTATTATTATTTTGGAGCAAACATTCCGCTGAATCCTTTTAATATTTTGCTACGTAGCAAACGTCCCATTATTGAGCTTCTGTTGACTATGCATCATCGCCAAATACTGCTACACGAACCCTTGGAATATGATGATTGGAATGTGGATCTTAAGAAGACAGTGTCCTTGTCGGATGAACCACGATTTTTTCTTCAACCCGTCTTCTTCAATAAAATTACAACGCTGGATACCGTCTTTATAACCTGTTACAATAGAATACGAAACTAGTCAAAATCTTCAGTTCCATCGAAAAAGTCGAACGAACTCCAGAATATACCAAAGACAGTAAAATCTAATAAAGATAACCCTGTTTCATCTACATTTAAATTGCATAAATCTAATTTGATAAAATTGAAAAGCCGAGCCAGAAAAAAAGGAAAAAAAGACTGTTCGTGGTTCTAATCGGTGGCAAACTGTAACAAAGAAACAAGAAAAATCGCATCATGAACCACCTGTTACAAATCTGAAAGATCCAAAACAGCTTGCTAATTATATAGGAGAAGCAATGGATTCTGACTCGTACGTCTCGAATGATCATGAGAATACTTTATACGACGAATATGTGCCTGACTGATTCTGAGCATTGTTATTTTTATTTCTACATGATTTTAAAAGTTGTTTTTATGTAGTGTAAGTGTATCTCACACTTTGTTTACATTTCAACAGCTGTTACTTCGTAACAGTTTAATGCTTTAACTTATATGTTGTTTTTTTTAACCATCATCATTTAATGCTCTTAACTGTTTTTATTTATACATGTCATCATTGATTTTATCTAATTTTATATATTTATATTACTCTTTCATCTTCTTTAATGTTGGTTTACTACTTTTGATTTATTTTTGACTTTATTTTGGCGCAGCATGTCCCTAAAGGGAATTTGTGCCAAAAACCCCCAATCAATCAACCAGTCTTTAATCTGTCAATGATCATATTAGAGTATGCTGTTCTCTAATCCGTGCGTCACGCCCCATTATATCGCATACATAGGTCAATGACTGAAATATAAAGCTTGGGGAATGTTCTTATAGACCTCTCTGAAATCTGTGGTTTTGACCATGAAAGATGCTAACTATCTGATCAACATTGCGACTATTTGTATGGTTATATATTATCTGTCTTCCGAAATGAAAATGCAGTCTTCAAGCAATACAACACTTCATCTTACAGGACTCGAATTGTGCTTGATTGATTGCAGGAATATATTATTGAATTCTAGTTAAGGATTTGGTCGCCTAACTGGATAGATCAAAATCCTATAAATCAGATTTCGAAAGTCATGGAACATCAGTCCAGAGCTCAAAAACACCTTTTTTTGTAATATCCCGGATATGCATGATCACTGTTTGAACTTGTGGTACAATTTATCTTTGGTCATCTAGCAGAGTCTTGTAGCAACCATGCCATATATGTTACAGGTGCCAAGGCAATTTGGCCAAATGTTATATAGTCCTTTATTAGGTTGGTTTGTAACGTTATATGCATGCTGAGTGTCATTTATAACGTTTGGTTGGTCGTGGTGGGAGTTAAATGCAGACATACTCAGTACTTAAGATAAAACAACAAAGTTTATTAAAATGATGAGGGCTGAAGGGAAGTGGAGCAAGTCTTAATTTTACACAACTGAGAATACTATGAAAAAGCTAAACGCATACTCACAGGCTCCGGCCTAGCTCAATCGTGGCACCTTCTAATACTTCTCACGATCTCTTGGCTGAGCTGCTAGATACAGCTTAATTAGACAGCCCGTGGCTGTGTGTAATTCTTTATTCACAAATAATCAAAATGAAACTACTATGAAGTTTCTTACCACGGCCAACTCTCAAATCAAATATCGAAACTCCTTTACACTTCACTGGAGGCTTTGCTGCTACTTTCAATTTGCTAGCACTTCGCTGAACAATAATTCACTTCGCTATCTAATGCCAGATATCCTCTCACTCGCTGGCTAATGCCAGAGACACTCACCACACACTCACACCCAAGCTTTTATATGCTGCAAACTGAGATACTTCACATTAACATATTACTAATAACCGCGAGCTAACTGCAGAATCCGAAAGAGCACACACACTCTAGAAAGTTAAAGTAAAAGAGAGGATAGATGTCGCTTTTACGCATACACATGTTAAATTATTGACGTCACGATCTCAGAAATACTAAAGTGCCTTTATGTGCAAAGGTCACTCCCTCACAGGTTATCATAACGTTTGTCTCTTCAGTGTGTGTAAAGCATTAAAAACGTTAATAAAATGCGGCCATGTAAAAAAAAAAAAAAAAAAAAAAAAAAAAAAAAAAAAAACGCTGCACTTTGAAAGATTAATGACAGGTTCACCTAACATATTTCGCATCATCAACTTTTTCTAAGCTAACCTGTTTTAACAAACGAAGAAACACATACAGACTCACAAAATAACATTCACAGATAATAACTAAGAACTTCCTACATAATTCCAAGTTAAAGCAGAAAATGTTCATATTCATTTCTGAACGAAAAATATTAAAGATTAAAAACCAGTTATCACAAATTAGAGAGAAAAGTGCAGTATAAAATTCATAGACAAATTTACTTATATTAAACTGACCATTAGAATGAATGAGGGCATCACTTGACCAGTCATTTTTTTTTCACTCAGATCCGCATTATTTTAGAAAAAATATCAGTTTCAACGAAATCAATTGACGACTTTTAAACTGCGATTTCTATATACATTTATATAATTATAATTAATAAATTTTTTACGCAATTGGCACAAACTCTTCATGGAGAAATTACAAAATATCTACGCTTTACAAAGCGATTTGTATTTATTAATTAAAGAATTTTTTTAAAGAAATATAAACGATTCTGAGCATCTTCGATCGAACGTACCAAATTGTTAAAATATATTGCGGGAGTTTCGTAAATATATGGAATATTAATAATAAAAATAAATATGTATAACTTTTCGCGTATGTCTGTATTTTAAATATATATATGTATGTATGTATATCTTTTAATATTCATTAGATACATATACATGCGTTGCTCATACTCTATTCTTGCTTACTATTTATTTAGATTGTGAATCAGAACAAATGACAAATTATCTTACATTATACAGTAAAAGCATTGCAACAAAACGTATATTACATCAAATATTATTATCAATCAACATTATTTATCTTTCCATTATGAAATACATAATTTTTTGATGAAAACATAATTTAATTATGTATAGAACACAATAATTTTGCGAAAGCGCATTTTCTTGATGATTAATTGAATGATAATTTTAGTACATTGTTAGAAATTCGAAAAATATATCGTGTATTATTTAAATTAAGTAATATTTCTTTTTCGTGATTGGTGAGCTAATCTACTACTTTTCCTTTTTATTCACTTGCATTTAACAAAATAACGTTTGTATGCATGGGTATTTTTTTAATTGTTTTACCATTTCTGTCCGCTGTGCTAAGGAATAATATCAAAAGTATTATAATATAATGTATTTGTATGTAAGCATTTTCATTCAAATTCGTATGAAAAAAAATTATTTTAACAAATTTTGAAGTAACAAGGCGTATATTTACACAGCCTCTTATAGCAGTCAAAAATTGTTAAACTTTATTCGTAAAAATCTCATTGCAATCTTTATCTTGACTATCTTTATTGGTTTAATTCCGCAATTTATTTTATTTTATTAGTTCTTTGGTTGGTCCATGCTTAATGTCCAGAAATGCAATACTTCTGATGACATGATGACAAAAAAAGTATTAAAAACTACAAAAAAATAATTACTAAAAAACAAAATTAGATACAGGTTTCAAACAATTTGCTTTTTAAAGTATTTTTTCTTCATACGACGGTGTAAAAATGGTCAATGTGCGATAATTAGAATTTTAAAAATTTACAATACCGAAAAATTTTAAACTGAAATTTCATTTAATATTATTTTATGATTCCTCCGGGAATACTAACGTGACTCTAAATGTCCAGGCATATTAATTTGATTCTGTTATTATGTAAGCAAAGTTTTGAATATCATAAAAATGATGTTACTTTTGTTTTTTTTAAATATAGAAATCATTTAAAAATCTAAAATTATAGTCTTTCAAAATGTTATTTTCCAAATAGTCATTGTAATTTGTTAAATTACAATTTTTTTCATTATTTTTTTTTGTTGCTGTAATTGTGTACAAAGAAGTCTCTATGAAGGTTTTGAGTTACGTTTTGAATGGACAACTTAAACTTACGAACTGCAAAAAGTGTTCAAAGTTGTTCCATGAAGAAAAATCCCATTTTTACGCAAGTTTTCGGAATATTAAATCTCCCAAATTATTCATTTCTAGTAATAGATGAATATTACACTTTTATAGTCTTATCAATCTTTCATTCAGAATAAAACAAAAGCTCCATCATTTTTTTCTATTAATAAGAAATTGCTTATATAACAAAAAATTTATTAAATCAATTAGATTTTTAAAATCCCGAGATTTAAAAAAATTTCATCTTTTCATGAACAATTTAACAAAAATTTATATCAATTTATAAAAATATTACGAAATAGATAGCGCGTGTAAAAACTATAAGGACAGCAAAAACATATTATTATTATTATTTTTTTTTTTATAAATTTCAAAACAAATGAAATTTTCTCTCCTTATAATATGTATCATCAATCTGAAAAGCTAATAAAAAAGTCACCAAAATTCGACTGTGAGTATTGTATTAAAAAAATAAAATGATTGTACAAAAATCCACTACTTTTGCCTGTGTAATAACTTTAAGAACAGTAAAATAAATTTAATATAGTAACCGAAAAAAAAATTAATTTATTATGTATCTATCTGTGAGTTTAATGATTGGAAACATCCCATTATTCCTGGACATCATTAATTTTTACAACTGTTCGTGTTTGTTTTTCTACAACTCATATTCTCTTGTAATTCTGAGTCCCTATGCTGAAGAAGATGCTTTTCATTTAGCTAATAAATAATCATAAACTCGTCTTCTAGATCTCCCGATAAATTATCGATTGGATCAAAATCAGGATTTCAGACTGGCCATAGCACAACTTCAATATTTTCTTTAAAGAACTAAAGTTTTATCTGATAGGAGCATTATCTCGCCGTTATATCCGTTTATTTCCTGTCAGAAGTGTTGCAACAAATGAAAGATGGTCAAAACGAGTTTGTACTTGTGTCTGAGTTAAATTATTCTGAAAGATATATAAGTGACACCACGTCGTTTAATGAAACGCAGCCCCATGTTGCAATGAATCTGCCACCTAACTGCTGTTTTATTAAAACCTTTTTTCCTTTCATAAATCAATTTAATTAATTTCCCCCGATGAAAAGAAATGAAACTTAAATGCTCCTGATCACTGGAAATAATTTTGGGATGATTTAAAAAAAGAAAATGAAATTTCTTTAAGACATCAGTTAGGTGGCGGATTTGTTGAAAATGGGGCTGCTTTTCATTCAAAGATGTAGTGTCACTTGTATATCTTTAAGGAAATTTTAATTCAAAGAGGCGTACACAAACTCTTTCTGACTATCTTTCATTTGTTGCAATACTTCTGACAAGAAAAAAAATCGGATATAACAGCGAGATAATGTGCATATCCACACAAGTTTTGAGAAAAAACTTTATTTCCAAATGAAAAATATTGAAGCTTTGCAATGACTGCTCATAAATCCTGATTTTAATCCTATTGATAACTTATGGGGATGTCTAGTAAATTGATTTTATAAAAATGGAAGGCATTTTTATAAAATCAACTCCGATCTACAATGGATGATGGATAGTACAAAAATAATCCCGAACTGCATCAAAAGTTAATGAAGTCGAGGAATGATGGAATATTTGTAATCATTGAATCAATAGGTGAGTGCATAATACATTAAATATTTGTTTCTTTGGTTACTATATTAAAGTTATTTTGGTGTTCTTAAAATTTTTACACATGTAAAAATAGTGTTTTTTTTTTCTGTAAATTTTTATAATTGTATACTCACAGTTAATTTCATTGACTTTTTTAATAGCTAATCAGCTTGATGAAACATATAATAAAAGAAAGTTTCATTTGTTTTGAAATTTATAAAAAACAAATTAATATTTTTTGCTGATAGTTTTCTAAACGCGCTGTATAAATGAACTTTGACATGTTTTGATTTCAATACGGATAAGATCCATAATCATAAGAAAAATAAAAATACAAATCGCTTCGTTGTCAATTCAAAAGACACGCCACAATGAGATGTAAACAAAACCACACGCTGTACTGTGAAAAATTAAATCCGACAAAATTAAAACAGACCATGATTTAAAATTATTTTCCAATGTGTCTCCTCTTATTCAAGCGTTCCATGGGGAATTTATTCCTTAACTTCAACGATAGCTTAGAAATAATAAGAAAAAGCAGCATGATTGCGAACAAACTCTTTACGCGTATAAATGTCAATGCATTCTTTTATCAAATGGATTTACGATAAAAATTTGTGGCAAAAGATAATTTTCTTTCTTTAAACAGCATTTTTATTCCCCATTTAAATATAATCTAAGTAAAGCAGGGTTTTTAGCAACCAGATTTAACGTTAGATCCATGCTCATCTTTTATATTTAGAAAAGGTTAAATGAATGTGATAGCTTGAATGAGAGAAGTCAAATAAGAATATAACGTTAAGACATGTTCTATTATTAATTTAATGTTTTACTATTGAGTGCGTGGTTTTGATGAAATCTCATCGTCGCTTGTCATTTGCATTGACCGCGACGCGATTTTCATTTTTAATTATGATTCTGGTTCTTACCAGAATTGGAATCGAAACATGTCAAAGTTATTTGATTTTATTTAGATATTTTGTAACACCTTTCTTAAGTAAGATAATTTGTTTATTAAAACAGCTTAGATAAGTTTAAAGTAAACAGCAAAAGCTTAGTATAGAAAGATCAGAAAAATCTTCTTTATGTGTTTTTAATTTTGTTTGTTTGCTTTTTTGTTGAAGAAATGCGAATGTAATTTTTGCTGAAAGAGATGATACATTCTAACGGTGAAACGTGGGCAATCTTGAAGAATTTCTTTAAGGCACTTAATAGTGTACCAGATAGCTGTATCTATCATCTGTCTTTATAAATTAATATACTTGACAGCACCTGTACTTTTGATGAATACGGCAAACAGCACATTTTTCATTGTTCGTTGTCTTTTTGCCATTGTTCGTTTGAGATTATATTCAAAGTCCCATACATTACCTCTTTGATAGTTATGATTTTGGAAATAATGCAGGGAAATTTTAAAATTTTTTTCTACAGTTTTCAGTTTAAGATTTTTTGGTATTCTGTTGTATTATGAAGGACCCAACAAAAAAAGTGATTTTTCAAATACAGTTCTTCGAGAATAAATTTATGTCTTGCTAAAGAACTAATGTAAAGTTAGTATTTTAAAAGTTAGTAAACATAGTATTTAAAGGGACACAGAAAGGATTCCAAATAGTATATTTTTTCTGAAGTACTGTATATGTATCCGGTCGTTTGTAGATGGGAGAAATGTATTTTAATTATGATATGCGCGTTTAAGTTTCACTAAATCTATGCACATCATCTGGTGTGTATAAGTGATATATATGATATACAGGGCTTCCGAAAAATGCTCACAAACGTTAATGAATATGAGCTTAAGTTACTTAAAAATGGTATTTAAATAAGTTATGCATTTTTACGTTGAACTGCATTCAATATACTAAGAATATTTTGGAGAACATAGATAAAATGATATACAAGGCCATGTAAAGATTTGGATACTTTCACGCCTATGAATGATAATTTCTGAGAATGTGATTTCAATAGTTTTAAATGTGCCTTAGTTTAAAATATATGTTAGCTTAATACTTATGCATAATAAAGGTTCAAGATAAACTACTGGACTGAACAAAAGTATTCAAGTATATTTCCATCAATTAGTATAAATTGCTGAAAGAGAAATTTCACTCTATTAGGCATTTTCTTAGTAAACTAAATTTTCTCATTATATAGTATATATACATTAACAAAAGATTTATTGTAAACACAAAAAGTGTACAACAAAAGTATTGAAATGCGTGTTCGGTTAGATACAGTAACTTTATTTCCCTAATTTACGAAGTTGGGTTAAAAATTTCATGAAGTATTGGACAGTGCTTCACAATCTATGCTTAACGCATGCTTTTTTTACTTCATTATTTTTTTTTATTACACAATAGTGAATGAATCAAAAACGCAACATTTGTTTTCTACAAAACATAATAATTTTAGAAAAATTAACATTTTATAAAAACATGCAATTCGAAAGTCTAAAATTCAAATTTATATTCAACTGGATATATTGATTGGAGAATAATCGCTATCTTCGAGATAGTATATATATCAAACTTACGAAACTTCACTTTGACGTTTGGAGTTGCAATGGAATTTGATATGTGAAAGAGGTATTGATTTCAGACAGTCAAGACAGATGAGTTATCTGATAGCCTTATTAATGAAATGGCTAGCTGATATTGATAAATAACTTTTCATTCTATTTGTGGATGCGTCAATTATAAATAAGAGATAAATGAAAAATATTAGGTCATAAATCGAGATTTTTAAATGAGTATTTCAAAAACTCTGTGCTTATAATTCCATAATAAAATGAGTTGTATAATGAAAAACAGTAACAAAAAATTGCGATAATTTATCATAGCCTTCAGAATTTACATTAACATTTTAAATATTATGTTCCCAATTATGTATATAACAAAAATATTACATTATTTACTATTTCTCAGTATTATATTATTATATTATTTCCCAGCTACACTTCCTTTCTGTGCTATTTAAATGTCCGTCAGTTATTTAAAACAACTTTTTTCCAAACATGCCGATTAAAAGCTTTTTATAAATTTAGCTCTCACAACTTCAACCCTTTTATCGTCCTAGAGAGGCTGTTTAAAATATCTGTCTTCTGGGACATAACCCAGAGGTTACTTTTTTATGAAGAGTCACCTGTCCGTGCCTAACGTATTTTTCATAACGGGGGGAACTGATTCCTTCTTCTTAGATCTCTACAGGACGAAATTTGCAATCAAGATCTCGACACTATTAAAATCATTGTCTCTGACTGAACCAATACGTGCGTAAAATAAGTAAAACTTCACTCGATCAAAATTTTTATGAAAACACATAGATTTTGAAATCGCTTTTATTTTATAACAAAACTTTGAAATTCATTTTTTAAAAGAGTAGTATATTCACAGGCAAAAAAAAGTAAATACATTAAAACCAGTGAAAAAAATTCGTATATGACGGAATCTTGTCTTAAATGGAAAATGTGTTAATCTATGCAAAATAAATGTAAGAATATCTCAGTAAAAATAAATCCCATTTACACCTGCTAAAAAGAGAACTTTCCTATAATGTATTTTTTTTTACTTTCCTATGTCATTCCGTCTTAAGAGATTTTACTGTATAAAATTTTTCAAAGTCTCCTACACCTAGAAAATAGATTAACGATATAAAAGTATAAGTGAAACATTTACATATAGATAGATATTCATTGGAAAAATAAATATATCTCAGCCTTTGTCGCTTCTATAGTAATGAAAAGTATAAATATGAAAAACGAAAAGCTATAATAAGTATTTTTGTTCAGAAATCCTTCATACGAAATAACTATATCAGAATAAAATCTATGTAGAAATTCATGGCTGAGCCGTACTACCATTTTAACATTTTTCTAGACCGAGACGAAATTTTTCCCCGTGTGGTTTGGTTCGGGACCGGACCTAGTCACCCGTTCAACCCGTACCGACCTGTATTGTAGAATATCGACATATTGTAAAAGCTGGCTTAGATTTAAATCTGTACGCTGTTTATGTTCAAATGAGAAGCACTGTCTTAAATTGACATTTATTTATTTGTGGATGATCTCTAACTTGCTTTCAAAATGAGTCAAAAACTCCTTGTGTAGTGGTGTAAGTCACGATTTTTGGAGAATTTTGGATTTTAAACCTTTCGTTGGGCGCGCCATTGTAAAAAGTACAACACTGACATTTTTATTCTTTAAAACAAAATTCGAGCAATAGTGGGTTTTAATAAACGTTTTTATTCGTTTATTGGATCACTTTACCCAGTTCCTGTTTCCTTGTATTACCGATTGCGCAATTAGCTGCACTTGTCATTTTAATTTGTTAACAGTGCATGAAATGCGCAAGGTTTATTTGTAAACAGCATTCAGAAAAGCAAATCTTATGCTTGATATGGGAAGCTACTAATATAGATGAAATATAGAACTAATTCTGTAAATCTGAAATTACTTAATTACTGTTTAGTAATTCATTATTACTTTTTAGTCTTTGTGATTGTAGCAGCAAGTAGCTTTTTATACATCTAAACTTCTGCTTTAGTATGTTTTAACAACATAAGTGTATTGCGGAATACTTTCATAAATTCTGATCAGTGATAACTTATATCATATTTATAAGTTAAATTGTTTCTAAAATTAAAATAAAGCAGCAATAGTTGATTGTTTTTTGCCTGATGTACTATTTAAAACGCGCGCCCGTTCATCTGGTGAAAATTTGCGCGCCCGGCGAAAGGTTAATATCTTTGTGACATTTTTAGATATGGAGATAATTTTTATTTGTTCAATTCAGGAATGGATAAGGAATAATTTCCTATTTTGGAATTTTGCCCTATGGGGGTCGTATAAAAATTTTATTTTGTATTTTTTCCAATAGAACACGCTTGGATTTGCAATATATGTCGTCAGATTTTGCACCTTTTATAAGACATTGCAGCTGAAAGTGTATGCCTAGAGGCAATATTTCTGGAGATAGCCAATTATCTCGCTAATTATGACTTACCCTGTATATGTATATGTATGAATCTATATGAATATATTCTATAAAAACATGCAATGTGGAAATCTTAAATGTAAATTTATATTCAAAAAAAGTGTATTAATATGGGGAATAATCGCCACCTTAAAGGTAGTGTATATTTCAAATTTGCGATACTTTACTGGTACGTTTGGAGTTGTGAAGAAATTTGATATGATAAATAGATATTCATTTTAGCTATTTGATAGTCTTATAAAAGGAAATCATCTTCTGCTTGTAATAAATAACCCTTCATATATTTGTGATGCAGCACTTATACGTTAGTTTTCAAAATATCAGATGTCAGATCAAAAATTGAGATTTTAAAATGAATATTTGGAAAACAACGTGTTTATAATTTCGTAATAAAATTAGCTGCATAATAAAAAACAGTAACAAAAACTAATACTAAGAATTTATATTAATATTTCAAATATTATATTTCCAAGTTTGTATAATATAAAATATTGTATTAATTTGGAAAAAATGTCTATTGTTTAGTTAAGTATATTGTGTTTTAGAGAACGATTTAAAATTATGCGAAAAAAAGTTTTACTGTGGATTTAAGAATAAAAAAACTAACTAAAATTACGTCCTACGTATGTAATAATTGATATAATATTTTTCTCTCTGCAAAGAGTAGTAAAAATCACCACATTAATGTTCTAGAGACAGTTTAGAATTACAAACAATCATTTTATCAAAAACGTAAAAATACTTATTATAACATACGTGACATAAAAGAAAATCCCACAAAATTTTTAAAATCACCAACAGCTTAAAGAAAAATTAAGAATCATGAAAAATAATGTTTTTCGTTATTTTACGTTTTTTTATTTAATTAATTATTTTTTTAATTACACAATAATGAACTGAATCAAGCATTTGTTTTCTCTAAAACAAACAAACCTTTTAACATATTTTTTCTATAAAAACAGGCAATGCGGAAATCTAAAATTCAAATTTATTGTCAAATGGATGCATTGAGTGAAGAATAATTGCTATCTCCAAGATAGTTTATATATCAAGCTTACGAAACTTCACTCTGACGTTTGAAGTTGCATTGAAATTTGATATGAGAAAGAGATATTGATTTGAGTCAATAAAGACAGATGAGTTATCTGTCTATAAATAATGAAATGGGTTGCCTGAATTCATAACTAACCATTTATTTTATTTAGGATGCATCAAGAGGATATCTCTAGGATCTCAAGATTCCTAGAGATATCTGAAAAATATTAGGCCATATATTACAATTTTAAAATAAATATTTCGAAATAAAACTAGTTGTATATTGAAAAACAATAACAAACAATTGAGATAATTTATTAGATTTTTAAGAATATACATTAATAAATTAAATATTGTGTTTCCAATATCCTATAACACAAAAAATATAATATTCACAAATTTGGTAATAATTTTCAATATTTTAGTTAAGTTTATTGAATTTCAAAGCACAATTTAAAATTATATAATTTTTTTTTTACTTTCTATTTAAATGTATTTTCTAAAGTTGATTTCTACTTATGTTATTCTAAATACATTATTTTTAATCTGCAAACTATGATAAAAATCAATCGGCTAATATGCTAGAATTTCAACAATTTAAAATTATAAATAAGCATTTAATCAAGAACGTAAAAATACCTATTATAAAATATCTGACCGAAGAAAAGTCCCTTGAAACTTTTAAAGTTAATCAACGGCTTGAAACAAAAATTAGGAATATTGAAAAATAATGTTTTTGTTTATTAATATATTATATATATATATATATATATATATATATATATCTACAAGGTGGCCAGAAATAAAACACCCCTACTCTGACCTCCATGGATATCGAACTACTCAGTGTAAAGGCTCCAAATTTTGTACACATACTATTCAAAATATGGGGAAACGGATTTCACGAAAAAAAATTAGTTCCTTAAATCACCGATAGGTGGCGCTGCCCAACTGGAACTATGATCAAAAGACACAAATAATAATAAAAATTAAAATGTTTATGCGGAATGGAATGCTTCCATGCTTCCTTTTTAATTTTTCTGCCCCTTATGGAAAATAAAAATAGTAAAGAAGCTAGAACTCCCGTTGTAACTGCAATTTCATACTGTAACCAGAAAAATTTGCGTAAAGCATGGGTAGAAGCCATGTTCTGGGTATAAAAGAAGTTAAAAGGTGGGGAATGTCATTCTTCTTAGTGATGGCTGTCACGCTGCCAGAACGCGCTTTGCTTGTGAAGTTGTTTTACGAGAATAAAGGAAATGCTCCAGCAGCACTTCGAGAGTTTCGCCGACTTAAGGATTTGCGTAAGGGACCATTGCTTCCACAAGCTCTCAGGAGAATGATCGCTCGATTCGAGGAAACTGGACATCTTGGAGTTCAGCCTGGTCGAGGACGCAAACCGGTTCGTTCAGATGTCGTTGAAGATGTTGCCACCGGTATTGTTGAACAGTCAATGGATAATGTTTTAGGCTGCAGTAGTGCACGTGCAGTGTCACGACACTTGGGTGTTCCCTATAGCACAGTGTGGAACATACTCAGAAAAATGGTGCATTGTTTCCCGTACAAAATCCGCCCTAATCAACAATTGCTGGCCACAGACAGGGAGATGCGACTGACCTTTGCATTGACATTTCTTGCTAGAGTTGAAGTGGATGCATCGTGGCCGTGGCAGATTCTGTGGAGCGATGAGGCCCATTTCCACCTCAGTGGAACAGTGAACACCCATAACTGTCGCATATGGGACACGACAAACCCCCATACCTTCCAAGAGATTCCACTCCACTCACCGAAAGTTACAGTCTGGTGTGGATTCACAGCCACATTCATCCTTGGACCGTTCTTTTTCGAAGAGGTTACTCCCAATGGCCTTGAGACATGTACCGTGACGGCCAACAGGTACGAAAGGATGCTCGAAACATTTGTTGTACCCCATTTGCAGCAGCGCCAATGCCTTGACACCATTACTTTTATGCAAGATGGAGCACCTCCACACATTGGACTCCCTGTGCAACAGTTTCTTCGCCAACATTTCACCAATGACAGAATAATCAGTCGCGCGTTTCCGACAACTTGGCCATCTCGTTCACCGGATCTTAATCCGTGTGATTTTTGGCTTTGGGGACACTTAAAAAACCTTGTTTATCGAGAACGTCTGGTAACCTTGGCAGATTTGAAAGAGAGTATCAGTCTGCATGTGAGAAGCATCTCAGATGACCAGTTACGATCCGCAGTTGAACAAGCTGTCCACAGACTTCACATTTTACATCTTCAGGAAGGGAACCATATTGAGCAGCATTCCCTGCATCGATAACGTCCTTGTTTCATGTATGCTTGGTACTTTCAAATAAAATGTGTTTAAAACGTGTTTTTGTGTCTTTTCAGCATACGTCCAGTGGTACAGCGCCACCTATCGGTGATTTCTGGAACTAAAATTTTTTTTCGTGAAATCCGTTTCCCCATTTTTTGAATAGTATGTCCACAAATTTTCAAGCCTTTACACTGAGTAGTTCGATATCCAGGGAGGTCAGAGTAGGGGTGTTTTATTTCTGGCCACCCGGTATATATATATATATATACATATATATATATATATACATACATACAAGGTGGTCCTAAAATATATGTCAAAAATGTAAAGGTTGCAGAGGGGATCTAAATAAACATATTTAGGATAGGAATGTGTGTGTGGTAATGACTTATTAAAGCACTAGCTTGTAAAACAGCATGAATCAAAGAAAACTGAAGATACAATTAACGACAAAAGAAAACAAAAATGTATTAACAGCTTACAAGAGGTACTCGAAAGAGCGTCTATCAACAGCGATACATTATTCACAGCAACAGCGCATGGATCGGCGTAGATTAGAAAAGACGTTAGACATGTCGAGCACATGTAAAGCAGCAACAGACAAGCGGGCAACAAGATCTTCTTCAACTGTGACGGAACCCTTGTACATCCTGCTTTTAATATGACTCCAAAAGAAAAATCTAAGCAGATAAAATCAGGACAATGTGGTGCCCAGGGAAATGGACCACCCCGCCCTATCCAATGTTGGCCGTAGGCAGCGTCTAGGTGATTCTTGACGTCTCAACTGAAGTGAGCTGGGGATCAATCGTGCTGGAACAACATTAGTCTGCGAACTGCTGGAGGAATATCTATTAGCAGTTCAGGTAAAACCTTCTGTAGGAAGATGTTGTATGTATGGCCAGTTAAACGACTAGGTAAAATGTACGGTCCTACTAAGTTATTGTGTGCAATGGCTGCCGAAACATTGTTGGAAAACCTTTCTTGGTACACGTGTGCTATTGTTCAATGTGGGTTGCCATGAACACATAGGTGAGAATTATGGAAGTTAAATATACCCGACCGCGTAAAGGTAGCCTCAATTGTAAGTAGAACATCTGCTGGAAAGGTTGGATTGGCTGCCGTCTGCTATAAGTACCAACGAGCAAAGTTGAGACGTGGAACATAATCGCCTGGGGTCATTGCTTGCATTCTCTGTAAATGATATAGATGCATTCTGTCTTCATGTGAAGTCCTTAAAACATTCTGATGGCTCACACCCAACGCACGTCCTACAGCTCTCGAACTTGTCGAAGGTTTATCCTCTACTGTTTTTAGTATTCTGGTTTGCACTGCAGGAGTTCTGAAATAACTTCTAAAGCCAGCTCCACGCCTTAAAACATAAAGCGATCCACTTGTGCGTAACTCCCGATGAAGACGCTCTAATGTACGACGATCCGGTTGATTCCTATCAGCAAATCACTCCTTGTACATACTCTGAGCAGCTAATCCTTTTTCTTGTACAGCCCTATACATGAAATACTTGTTGTCAATCGCCATATTGGTGAAACGATGCATGCTGTTGGGATCCGTGCGGGAAATGATGAATCCAACTAGCGAAGTGTTTATATACTCCGCAGTCATCAGCGCTTCCTACCGGCTCAAAATGGCATTATCGTACATACACTGCTATACAAAATATGCTTATTTAGGCCCCCTTTACCTACCTTTACATGTTGACACATAATTTAGGACCACCCTGTATATATATATATATATATATATATATATATATATATATATATATATATATACATATATATTTATATATATATATATATATATAATATATTTAGTACACAATAGTGAGCTGAATCAAAAACGCAACATTTGTTTGTACCTGTATTGTAAAGAGGTAGTGATTGTTTATTTCTGGGAGGTAATCTCCAAAACTACCGAACCGATTTCAAAAGTAATGGTTCCAAAATGATTGTGTTCGTCCTGAATCAACCATGTCAATTCCACTAACCCAAAAGGGGGTTCATGAGCAAAAAATGTACTAAAAATTAAAATTTGGTATTACTGACGGGCCAAGAAACATGAAATTCTACACGATAATTACTTATAAGACCTAAATGTCGCAAAAAACATTTCCTAAAAATGCAAAATTAAAAAGAGGTGAAAATGCGCGAAAAGTTTTCTAAAAACGTTATAAATTTCAATTTTTAAGCAATCACGGAAACTAACGAACCAATTTCAAATATACTTATGCCATAATGATGGTATTAGCTCTTGCTTCAACATAAGTTTCATCTTATGTCAGTGTCACTTACTCCAACAGAGGTACAGAAGCAATAAAAAGTTATAAAAATGCAAGTTTCGTGTTATCAAATGTCCTACAAACATAAAATTCTGCATATTATTCACTTATATGATATAAATGATCTTTCAGAATATTTTAAGAAGCTCACAAAAGCTTTCTAAAAAATGTTCTTTATGGAGATTTCTGCATAATCACAGGAAGTACCAAACAAATTTAAGAAATAACGGTGACAGCCCTTGCTCTTATATATTCTTTGTTTTATGTAGATGTCACTACCATTCGGAAGTTCTAAAAGCAAAAACTTTCTAGTCTGATTTTTTGTGAGTGTGTGTGTGTGCTTCGGAAGGATATAGAAACATGAAACTTGGCAAGTTCAATACTTATAATAAATAAAGGGTCAAGGAATAAGCAAAATCACATTAAAAAATCTAAATTCGAAAGGGAGAGTATGCAGAATAAGCATTCTTAAAAAAGTTTTTTTTTTAAATGTGCGCAATTTTTATTACACAATCTAAGGAAAACTGAAGAGATTTACAAAATAATGGTTTTGAAATGATTGTGACAGCACTTGATACAAAATAGGCTATATATTTTTTGTCGGTTTCTATTACCCAAAAAAGGGTGTAAGAACACAAAACGTTCTAAATGAGCGATATTTGTGTTATTGAAACGAGTTGATTAATGAAATATGACATAGCATTTACTTATTAGATATAAATGATGTCTTATAAAATTTTCTTAAAAAATTCAAACTTTAAAATAGATGAAAAAACATGAAAAGTGTTCTGAAAACGTTCTATATTCCAATTTGTGCGCGATCTAAGAAAGTACATTAAAATTTGGCATGGTAGTTATTTATAAAAAATAAATGCTCTCCTAGAACAGTTTCGAAAAAAAAATCGAAATTTAAAAAGAGGGAAAATGCAGAAAAATCATTTTAAACCGCGATTTCTATGTTCAGTAAATAATCAAACCAATTTCAAATGCAATTAACACATGGAAATTTTTTCCAAAGAGAGAAAATTTTCCTTGAATACAATATTTTTAAATCAAAATCAAATTCCAAATTGCTTATAGGAGTAAATGCCAGCCCAGTAATATCGTTACCATGCCGGGGATCGAAAGCGGGCCTTCAGTATGGCGCACTGACGTTCTACCTACTAAACCAAGTAGAACGACACCCAGCCTGAAAATTTTCACTATTATTATTATAGTTTTACAGTTATTCCGCAGATCAGGCCCCTGTCTGCCAGGCAATATGCCTAGCTTAACGAGTTTTTTACCTGCCTGCGGGGCGGAAGCCGCTTAATTGTCACAAGCTCAGATCTACCTGATTGTGGCTGTATTGCTATTTTTTATGTAATATTAGTTACTATCTTGGCCTGTTCTAAGTTACTTTTAATTTACTATTTGGGTTCGGTCGTACGATGTTGAAACTGGAAGGAATCGAAAAGAAAGGACAGGGGTAACGCTAATTCTTCCACAGATCTCATACGAGCTGCCAAAACTGATACTCGAGTTTGATCTCGTAATTTAGAGCCTTGATCAGATGACGAGATCTTCACTTGACAAGGCACCTCTAGAGATATAATTCACAGGTAACTTGGAGGACTTTGCACCTAAGACGGATTTTACATGCACCAGGTGCCGTTAGCGTACATGGCGGGTTTTTAGCTAGCGGTGAGTCTCAAACCCACGATCTTAGATGTTAGCAAGGCGAGAAACGCAGCACAAGATGGGATTTATTATGTGAGCCATCGATCTATGGCAAACACGGAAACCTGTATCGATTGGATTTTTCATTTACGCCTATAAGCAATTTGAAATTTTATTTTCATTTAAAAATATTGTATACAAGGCGAATTTTCTCTCTCTGGAAGAATTTCCACTTATTAACATATATTCAATAGATGCTGGTTTTATTTGAGTGTCGTGTTTGTCCCAGATCTTGGCTCACGGAATAAATTACATCTTGTGCTGTGTTTGTAGCTTTACCAACATGAAATAGAGAGAATTTCGAGGCTGGGGGATCGTTCCATGTTGTTTAGTCAGTAGAACATCACTGTTCTACTGACCGCTATACTGTTGACCAGGATTCTATTCCCGGTATGCAAACTTTTTTTGTAGGTTGGCATTTACGCCTATAAGCAATTTGAAATTTGATTTTCATTTAAAAATTTTCTAATATAATGGTTATAAACTGATAATGAATATCCCTGTTTCAATATAGGATACATTTGATGTTGTTGTTACTATTTTGGGGGCTTCGAAAGTAAAAAATGTTCTAAATTGCACTTTTTGTTCAATGAAATGTCTAACATTTTGAAATTTTGCATAATTACTTCAAAAAATATGCAAATGCTTACTATGTACTGTAGAAAAAATATCCCACATTTAAAAGGATGAAGTGAACGAAAAGCGTTCTAAAAACGTTCTAAATTATTATTTTTATGTATCTCTTGAAATACCAATCTCATTAAAAATTTAATGGTTACAAATTGCTGTTGTTGAAGCAATCCAATTATAATCTATGTTTTATGTGCTTTTCATTACCACCAGGGGACTTTTAGAGCAAAAAACATTCTAAATTGTGACTGCTGGAGTACTAAAGAAGCTCGTAAACTTATATACGGTATTAAAACTACTTATAAAATATAATTGCCCTCTAAGAACAGTCAAAAGTAAATATGAAATGTTAAAGTTGTGAAGCGATGAGAAAGAGCGAAAAGCATTATAAGAAACTGCTTAATTACGATTTCTATGTAACCTCAGGAAATAATAAACTGATTATGAAAGAAATGTCTGACAATCTCTTCCTACAGAAACTTTAATTTAAACCGGTGTCACTACCAGTGCGACTATAACCATTATTCTTATAGTAAAATTTAGGCATACAGATGTTACTTGGCATACTTCAACAATTACGCGAGAAAGCCGTAGGATTCGCTAGTTTTTTAAATAAAATAACTTTTTATAAAAACATACAATGCGGAAGTGTAAAATTCAAATTTATATTCAAATGGATTTATTGATTGGAGAATAACTAATTTTATAATGATAGTGTATTTTTCCAACTTACGAAACTTCACTTTGACGTTTGGAGTGCAAAGAAATTTGATATAAGAAGAAGATATTGATTTCAGTCAGTAAAGAATAATGAGTTATCTGATAGCCCTATATAATGAAATGCCTTTCACCTATTGACAAATAACCCTTCATTTTATTTGAGATTCATAAATCACTCGTTCGCTTCTAAAAGATAAGGCATCTGAAAAATATTCAATCAACAACTGAAAATAAATTATTTGCAATAAATGTTTGCTTTGAATAAATATTATTAATATTTAAAATAAGTATTTGGACAAAAAATGTGTTATTACATTCGTAATTAAATTAGTTATATAATGAAATACAGAAGCAAGCAATCAAGATAACTTAATAATAGCTTTCCTATGTATAAAATAGTACTATATTTTTAATTGCTAGAAAGGTTTAAGATTTAAATTATAAAATGGGAAAATAATGCAATGTTCAACTATTTCCGTATCATTTTCAAAACAAATAAGAATGTTATTCTGAAATTGCTTGGTCTACATTGCATTAAAAAGCAACGCCATCATTCAGTTTTCATGGAAAGCTCTTCATTTTATTTTAGCTTACTTTGATATTTATTTTCATTGTCGAAACCATTGAGTAACTCGTGCTACAGTTTTGGTAAGAATAATGATACTTTATTATCACATATAGAATTTTTACTTATTATAATCTGTATTTTTTCTCTTACAATGGAATGGTAATATTTTTTGAAGAGAAAAATTATTTTGGTTTCAGTGAAATTAATATGGATAATTTCTTCTGGTGTAATCTCGCCAGGTTTATGGTTCTTTGTGATATTTAATTCTTATTCATCTTGTACCGGTTTTCCTATTAAATATTGTTATGTTCCCAAGTTTTAAAAATGCATTATATATGTATATAGTTATGTTTAAGTTTGTTCTATTGGGATATTCTATATTCATTGTAGATGTTGAATTATAGTATTATATAATGGTTACACACACACACACACATATATATATACATAATACATTAATAAATAACTTCAACTGTAGTATAAAACTGAAAAAGAAAGTACATATCTATATTTAAAACATGCAATAAGAAAAATACAAAAATAAAATATTTGCAGACAGTTGACTATCTGTTGTTCGTCAGTGGATGGACAGACAAACCTAACTCAAACCCCCTTATCGTTTAAAACTTGCAAGTTTCTGAATACCTGCCTATCCTGGAATCTAAATAAAAAAAAAAAGAATACTGCCCAGTTAAACTGATGGCATTGAGCTCACAGGCTACAAATACTAATTGTACATTAAAGCCTTATATTTTCAAGGGTTAATTCCGTTCGAAAAAAAAAATTAAGAAAGGGAAACAGCTCTCCCCTTTCCTCTTTTTTTATACTTAATCATTGAACTTCCTATAATATCAAAGACATGCTTTATCATATAAAAATATCCAAAATTCAGAGCAAATTAGATAATTCTTAATAAAAACCCATTTGGCATTTATATAATTTAAAAGGAGTTATCCCCCTCTTTTATACTTAACCATTAAACTTCCAAAACTATTCAGAGATTTGAACGATATGTGAAAATTCTGCTTGAAAAACCCATTTATATAAATTAAGGGGGGGGGGCATTAGAACCCCTGTTCCCCCTATTTATACTTATTCAATGAACACCTAATAACAGTCACGGAATCGCGTCATCAGAATGATCCTAATCTAAATTTTGAACAAAAACTTAATTCTGCATGAAAATCCCATTTATATCTACTAACGGGGGGGGGGCGTTAGAACCCCTGTTCCCCCTATTTATACTTATTCAATGAACACCTAATAACAGTCACGGAATCACCTCATCAGAATGATCCTAATCTAAATTTTGAACAAAAACTTAATTCTGCATGAAAATCCCATTTATATCTACTAACGGGGGGGGGGGCATTAGAACCCCTGTTCCCCCTATTTATACTTATTCAATGAACACCTAATAACAGTCACGGAATCGCCTCATCAGAATGATCCTAATCTAAATTTTGAACGAAAACTTATTTCTGCATGAAAATCCCATTTATATCAACTAACGGGTGGAGGGGGGGGGGGGCTTTAGAGCCCCTGTTCCCCCTATTTATACTTATTCAATGAACACCTAATAACAGTCACGGAATCTCCTCATCAGAATGATCCTAATCTAAATTTTGAACGAAAACTTATTTCTGCATGAAAATCCCATTTATATCAACTAACGGGGGGCATGAGCCCCCGCTCCCCCTCTTATACATATCGAATGAACTCCAAAAACTAATCAGGGAAGCGCCTTGTCAGAATATACCTACATACAAAATTTCAAGTGGATCGGGTATTTTTATCATGAGTTATCGCGTTACGCACATACGAATGTACATACAGAACGGACGGGCACATAAGCTCTCAGGCTATGATAGCCTGTGAGCTAAAAAATGAAATAATCTTTATAAAAAATTGTTCAAATAAATTATGAATGAAAATAAAAAAAAGTAATTAAAAAAATAAAAAAAGATTGAAAAAGTAAATTCCAAACATAAACAAGATATATTTAAACAATATACAAAAATGTAATAAGAACAAACAACTTAAAAGTTGAATTTAAAATCATTTAAATATATTTTCTACAACATAAATAGCATTAAAAATTTAGACAAATATGCATGCAGAAGCAACAAGCGTCCACCCTAACATCCAAGACAAAGAAAAAAAAACTTAAACAGAAAAATGAATAGAATTTTTTTTCTGATTTTTTTTATTTATTTTATTATTTTATTTTTTTTTTGTATTATCTTTACCATTATATTATAGGCGAAGATGGAGATACTTGAGCCACTTTTTAAATTTTTATTTATTTATTTTTTATTTTTTTATAATTTCTTGGAACAAAATAAAATATTGAAAATAAAAAATTGGTATTTTTTCTTTAACTGAAAATCACTTTCTATTAATTTTGAAGTATTTTTCTATGTCGAATAAATTTTTACTTTTTCTATTACATCATGGCTCAATTATCCCCATGAAGGGGATACTTGAGCCATGGTGGAAAGATACTTGTGCCAGTACGAAAAAAAACCCTAAAAAAATTTTTTTTTTGCTTTATTTCTGCACAAATATTTTACAGAATGATAAATTATGATACATATAGTCCTTCAAAACCAATTGAGAAAACAAAGCTAGTAATACGAAAAATTCTGTCATTATAACTGGTGATGGAAGGATCATTGTAACATCATTTTACTTTTAGCTGCATGGGTAACTGAGTAGTGCCCTCTGTTGGGAAAAATAGTTATTTTTTTATAAAAAAAACTTACAGTAACAGAAGAGGTTACAATTTGAATATAAAAGATTAATCTTAATATGTTATATTAAAAAAATAAATATTTTAATATGTTGGACCTGACTAATTGAAATATTAGAGATTATGACATGTAAAACAGTTTTATAAATTTATTTTAATGTAATAAAAGTTAAATTGAAAACTATGTTTACATTTATCTAAACAGGCTATTTTGTTAGTCAAAATGAAAAATAAAATGGATATTTTCATTAAAATATATACATTTTTAAACATTTTTTTTCTAAGGCATTATTGTTTAAAGGCAAAAAATAAAAAATAAAATAAAGAATTAATCTCCCATTTATGCAGAAAAAAAATCACTTTCCTAATGGGGATGGTTGAGCCATGGCTCAAGTATCCCCAATCTCACTGGCTCAAGTATCCCCATTACCACAATTTTTGTTTATCAGAGTTTTACTAAGTAAAGCATACAGCTATTTCAACTAGTTTAGATTAAAAATACAATTGAAATTACACTTACTAAAATTTTCTATATGATTGCAACTTTAAACAAAACTTTTAATACAAAAAAAAAAAAAAAAACATGCACCTAAATATTAACTTTAGATAGGGAAAAAACAACTATTAATCACCATACTTTCAAAATGGTACCAAGGTGTGTGATTTCCTTTTTACATGTTCAGAATTATAAATATAATACCATATTGCAGTTTTAGAAAGAAAAATTAACCAACTGTAGAGATAATAGGGGTGGCTGAAGTATCCGCTATGCTCAAGTATCCCCACTCTCCCCTAAACATACCATAAACGATTCCTATTATGATAACATAATCCATTGATCAATATAAATTTTCTCTCTGATTCATCTCTTATATTTAGTATGCGTGAGTAATATTTGAGTATAAAAATACGTGAAAATTTTTTCTGCTTTAAAATGCTAAATAATCGAAAAAAACTGTTTATGTACTGCTACATAAAATTAAAGAAGAATAGTCAAACAAAAGTAATAAGGTACTAAAGGAAAATTTTACTAAAACAAGGAGGTGACATTTTGGGGATTTTCTCGTCACTTGGCTTTAAATCTCGAGTATGTCTTCAATTATTCAATGGACGGCAAGTAACACAGGACTACATACATACCTTGGAGATCAATTTTCAGCGATTTGGGGGACTTTTAGCTGGTCGAAAGTATGCATTTTAGCAAATTAATGCGTATATTCATGTTGCATACAAAAAAGGAACTTCGAATAACACTGAAAATATTTTTTATCTCTACTGGCCGGCGTGTAGCCCTGATCTGGACCCAATCGAAAACATTTCTAACATCATATATCGTAAATTTTATGCAAAATTTTGCTGCACTTTTTTGTTAATGAGATTCGAACTGCTGTTGAAGATGTTTTGTACGAAGAAGACCCCCGAAGTGATGCAGCATTTAGTTTTTTTTTAATGTAAAGTTAAATTCTTGCACTAATTGCAGACAATGTAGGTTCAACTCTATTTAAAAATGTAGTTGTTTTTTTCTAAGTATGCAAATTGTTTATACTTTTGCCACAATGTTGATTTCAGTTTTTTGTCAATATATAGGGTAACACCCCCAGTAATTGGCACATTAAGAATTTGTCGTTAAACTTACTTAAATTTTCATTACAAAGAAATAAGCTATTTACTTGGAAATATTTTTTAATCAAAAAATGTATATCTGTGCATCTATTTTGCCGAATAAAAGCAAAAAAAAAAAAAAATTGAAAATGTATTTTTATAAAAGTATATTTATAAAAAGTTGCTGAAATCACCAGTAATTGGCACCTAGAGCACCAATGTATGACACCTTGTGATCCAGTAATTGGCATATGTTTATATTTTTTAAAAAACTTTACATTTTGCGTTGGGTTTAATCGCTTTAAATGAATTTATTGTAGATGAAGATGCCATATTTCAGGTTTTGAGAGTAAGAAATCAGCATATTAGTCTGAAATGTGAACACTTTAAAACAACACAATATACTTACATTAATACCCTGTATTTGTCATTCTGTCCCCAGTAATTGTCATATGAAGATTTAATGGATTCTAATTACTGATAAAATTTATATTTTCAAATAAAAACAAATGATAAACAAAATTAGTCTATAATTTTAAAAGTACTTCCAAAATAAATGGTTTAATCTCAAATTCCTTGCGAATTCCTTGTAATTGGAATAGGTGCCAATTACTTGGAACTAGCAAAATTGAAGCACCATTAATTGGCATCTACCATTAATTCAGAAATTCAAATATTTGTGTCGAAAATACTTTTACACAATTAAAGTAACCCTTTTTAACAAAACAAAACTGTTGTCAATTAAAATTTAAAATATATTATAAATCAGATAATAATGAATTGAAAAGCATGCCTTCCTTAAGCGAAAGAAGAAGAATTTGCAACAAGAATGGCTAATTTGATGCATACCATAATTGTTTCTCTTTCCTAGGCTCTATTGTCATCTTGTGAAATAAATCAAAGTTATAATCTTTAACGTAAATGAGCATATAACTGATATATGGTCTTGAATTTTTAAAAGACTGGATATAAATCTTATTTTAGGACATGTTTGTAAAATGTGCCAATCACTGGTGCATGCCAATTACTGGGGGTGTTACCCTATTATGTAAAATATAAAATTTAAAATTTAACGTTTGTAAATAAAGGATAAGTCAGAAGTAATGTAAGACAGATGAATTAGAAAAATTCGGTGCATACTTCTTAATATAAAAGCGTAATCGATCATTGTTTAAACTTTTGCGGAGCATTGTATCATTAAGGTCCTACAATACTCACTGAAAAAGACCCGGATGATAATGTAAAGTTTATGAGAGCGTTCTTTTAAAATATCTCACTCAAAATTTAATATTTTCACATGATTGTTTTTGCGTAGAATAGTTTTTTAGGACAGCATTAGATTTATTTTTATGATTTTGCTTACATATTTTTTATATTATGATGGTTTCAATTTCAGAACCGGTTAAAACCAGTTTTGAAAGTTAAAGTAATTAAAAAAAATCTTAAACCAAAACTGAAAAAAATAAGAAAACATAGGCCGGTTATGGATAATCCTCAGCTATCTTGTGCAAACAAATTATGTAAAAATGTTAAAATTACTTGAGCGAGATATTTGAAAGGAATGAGCCATAGACTTTGCATTATCATCCGGGTCTTTTTCTGTGACTAGTGTTGCGCCATAAAATAAAAAATAAAGAAGGCCATTGGTGACATGGATTGACGTAACACGTCGAATAGTAAAAAAAAAATAGATTTATAGTACAGAACTAAGTAGTTCAAAGTGCGCATGCGACATCAATATAGATATTTTGGGAATTAGAAGGAATAATCATGATATGAGCAGCACAAAACTGATCTGCAATGATTTTTAACTCTTTATTCTTTGACAAAATAATTTTAACACACAATATTTTTACATTAATCCTTTTAATTTTATGAATTATGCTGTAAGAAGGAGCATTACCGAATTTTTATTCTAATGTTGATTCTTCATTTGTGTGTATATTATGCATTTGAAAAACATATCATTATATGTTTTAAATACAATATGTATATATATATATATATATATCCCTAGTAGCAAACCAATATTGGTCCAACGTGGCGACAATATTTCATTACTTGGAAATATTGCCAATAAAACACCAATATTGTTCCAATATTGGGATGTTTACATTTTCCCTTATTTAACCAATATTTGCAGCCAATATTATGCCAATATTTTGGTTTTTTGGAAATATTGTTAATAAAACGCCAATATTGTACAAATGTTGGCGTTATATTGGGAATAATTCCTATGAAATTGCAATATTTAACCAATATTGAAGTTTTATTGACAATTTTTCCAACGAAACCCAATATTGGGTAAATAAGGGCAAAATGTAAACACCCCAGTATTGGAGCAATATTTCATACCAATATTGTGCCAATGTGCCAATATTGCAATATTGCTCCAAGATGTATCCAATATTGGTCCAGTATTGTTTGGCTATTGGGGATATATGACATTTTAAGTGAGAAACTCGAAACATCTTCACCGGTTCCACTTTTTTAAAGAAAGAATCGTCGCAAGCGAGGAAAAAAAATTAATAAAATAAATGTAGACTCTTCATGAAACTACACATTGGCTTCTCCAAAAAAGTTTATTCAAGTGCAGGCATATATCGCGGGAAATACTCTCTTGTATACCTTCTTGAATAGAATCCATGAAAGAAATGAAATCCCATCCATGAAATCCCATGGAAAGAAAGAAAAAAAATATTCCATCATAAAAAAAAATTATTCCGCCTTTCCTTCTAACCAAATCCTCTAAAGGAAAAAAAAGAATATCTCTTCGTCATCACCAAATGGCTCTGGCTCATTACCTCTGAGCTTCCTTCTTAAATCTAAAATCAAAACTTTTAGAATATTCTCTAATCTCTAGCCATGATTTTTACATGTAAACAGAATTAATGTCCATCGTCGAGATTAATTTCATTCAGACGATAATTTTTAATTAAAAAATTATTATTTAACTAATTTATAATCAAACGCTGAATTCGATGTCCTTCAGACGATATTTTGAATCAAAATAAGAAAAGAAATGAATTTATTGATACGCAAAAATATCAACGTTGAAGGGGAATAAATAAATTAAATAAATAACAAGAATGATATTTTTTGAAAGATATGGTTTTCGAATAAATTTAATAGGACTTTCTTTAAAAGGTCTGATAAAAACAGGAAAAAAATGTGTTTTATTTGGAATATTAAGAAAAAATTTTTATTTAAGAATATTTTTAATTTAGAGATTTTTTTTAATTTACCCATATTGGAATAAATATTTTTAAGACGAATTGAGAATTTATATCGTTTCCATAAAGATTAATAGATTAGATCTAGAAACAAGATTTTAATTTAATGAGTTGAATTAAGTACGAAATATTGTTAAAAGGAAATCAATATAGTATAAGGTTAATTTTGAAAAAAAAAAAATGTAATATATATTTGCTTTTTTTAAATGTAAAAAAATAAATAATAAATAAATAAATATAAAAAAAACAATAATTATAAACATCTACAATCATTTTGTCGGATGTGTGAAAAACTTATAAATCATTATATATCAATACTTATTCAATGTTTTAGTAGAATAATGTATCTTAATCGATCCAAATTATTTCTCTTTTCCGAATTCATTAAGATAATTATATACGCAAAATTTATTACATACATTCCAATATAAATCTTATTTTCAACATAGTCGAGATACAGCAAATGTAATCGAAAAATAGCAAGTGTTCCTTCTTGAATAAATGATTTAATTTGTTTTTTTCACTTAATGTTTAATTCGATAGTTCACAGCCGTATGTTCTATTTAACTGAATGGAGAATGATATTGGCAAATGTTCGGATGCGTAGAAATCAATAGTTCGTTTGCTGAAGATTATTTACATAAACGTATTCATAATATTTTAGAATGCAATTTATTTTTGATTTTATTCAAAGAGAAAAACAACTTGGCTTTACCGCCAAGAGCAAGTCGAAACAAAAAGTGCATACTGTTAATAAAATTCACACTTTATTTATTATTTATAAATTAATCACGATTATAATTATAAATTATTGAAGGCCATAATTATACATTAAAAAAAATTACCCTACGTTGCTTTGTGTTTCTTGAGATAATACAGAACTATAAAGCATTAGCTATGAGATATGGTTGTAGTATACAATCGATATATCAAATAAAATATAAAAAATATCTATTTCAAGTCAATTTGACTTCATATTGAAAAAAAAGTAGTATGTGGCGAAATATGTAGCCTCCCCTACACATACCTAAATTGCTTTTTTGAAATTTATAAGTTTGTATTAAAGTAGTTGTCTTGATAATAATCATAATAATAATAAAAACAATAATAATATTAAGGCACTAAGTCTTTTTATTGCACTTATAATCAAATTTTTAATTTTTTTCATAAAAAGCTTGCATTTTATATTTAAAATGACGTCGATTTTGAAAATACAAAAAACAGCGACAGTCTGAACTTTAATCGGTTTGTCAAAAGAGTGCCAAAAGTGCTATCATTTTTAGTATTGTATTTTTTTAAATATGTGACACGAAACACATGATTGAACTGGAAAATTTAAAAACATGGGAACTTATGTATAACGTTAAAATGTGAAATGGAGGTAGAAAAAAGAAATAAAAAAATGGTCTGATATATATATACATATATATATATATATATATATATATATATATATATATACATATATATATATATATATATATATATATATATATATATATATATATATATATATATTTAAGTTGAAAGGGACAGTTTCCATATTCTTAAATGTATGTCCAGCAAGTTACATTCAAATAAGTCAAAACTAGAAGATTTGTATGGAGGAATATACACTCAGAGAATGGATTTTAAATACATAGATAAGGTAAAATATTAACTTAAAAAAATCGCCAAGCTATTTCTTTCATTTTCATTTTTCGCATTGGAATCTTGTATTAAAAAAGTGATTGCCGTGGTAAGAATTTTAACGTTTTTAATTTCTGGAAAATTTTAAAAAGAAGAATGTTTAAATCTTGTAGGATATTGCTGTTAAATTGTTTTTTTTTAATTAATTGGTACTTAACTGTAAATTATGTCGATTCCGGATTACTTTAGTTACCTCGTCTATGTTTTAATACACATATACGTAACAGTTCAGAATTCTAGCTTCCAAACTGTGGTTTTGTATAGAGTTATAGACAGACAGACATACAAATATTTATTTTTATATATTAGACTTTTCCATATTTTAATGTTTCAAATATTTCATTGTTGCAATTTTTTAGCCAAGTGGCATAATTTAGTTAGAGAATTTTTGACGCAATATTCAGGTTTTTTTAGAACTTGCAGATTGTTTAAATAAATCATGTTGCTTTCTTGAAAAATGTGTAGCAATTTATCGTATTCGCTCTAAAAGGGAAAACATATCCTAAAATTAATTTATTTAATTTATAATTTAAATGATTTGTAATAATTTCTGCCGATATCAAAACATTATTTGGCAAAACCATACCAATGGACAGGTTTCATATCATAGTAAGTGAAAAAAAATTAAAATTAGATTATAAAATTAAAATTTTACATATGAACAAATGAACTATATATTGTTAAATAAAATAGTGTAAAAAATAGGTTTAGATTAATTATTACAGAAAAAAAATGTTATGCTGTGTTTACAAATATTTTGGAAAGTAGGATCTATTTTCTAAGTAAATTATTTCATAACTTTAAAGAAATAAAAAAAATCCCCATCCCATTCAAAAAAATTGTAATTAAAAAAATTACAACGGCTATTTGGAAAATAATATTTTCAAAGACTATATTTTAGACTTGTAAATGATTTTTATCTTTTAAAAAACAATAATAACATCATTTTTATGATGTTCACGATGGAGCTTACAAAATAACAGAGTAGCATCTCATATACCATTAAGAATGAAAAATTAATTAAATTGTTTGAACAAAAGTACATACAAATATTCTACAATTTAATGACGATTATGAAAATTTTAGTAATGGTAACCTTACAAAATTAAACTTTATATAGTCTGTATCGTCTGTATAATGGAAGATAAAAAATCAAACAAAATATTAAATCTTAAGATGCATATATACTGATAAAAAATTTTATAATATAGATAGTTGTGGTCTAAATAATGTTTAATTCAGAAGATCTAATAGATCTACTCAGGATCTTGTAAATGTGTAATTAATATTTGTACAACTTTCCCAAAAATTTTGTTATGCTGAGTGGAAACACGTTATTTTTAAATTTGATGTGCATGTGTAATTTATTTATTTATACTTTCGATAAAAGGTGAAATTTTGAAGCAATTTGAAAAAGAAAAAAATCTTAAAACTTTCAAAATTATGATGTAATAGAAAAGACGGAATAAATCGTTGTACGAGACAAATTAAAACGCACTCCGTACGATAGGCCTAAACAATGCGAAAAAATTACAAATTATGAAGAAAAAGTACTAACATTGCTGCCCTATTTCCAACATTGTATTTTGAAATTTATAAAGATTATAATACTTAAACGAACACTTCTTTCAATTGATGCTAACTTTAAATTAGAATTAAACAAAGAGTAAATTGCATCGATCGCATTGGAAAACTATTACTTACCCATCATACGTAGTATAGGGTAAGTCTTGCAATCGTTTTGAAAATCGAAATTTTTTTGACGGATTTACACGTTTCAGATACTGGAGATTCCGAAAAACATATTTTTAGAAAAAAAAATTTGCCGTCCGTCCGTCTGTGTGTCTGTCTGTAACCGCTCTATCTCCAGAACAAATTGAGATAAAGACTTGAAATTTTGTATGTACTTAGTATGTAAGAATGGGATGAAGCCTATTTAATATCAGTAACTTCGATTATACGGAACTATTTTTTTCGGACTCTCGAAAAATTCGTTCTGATGAAAGGTATATAAAAATTTTCGAATTTTTTTAAATTCAGAAGTGGACATAAAAGGCAATAAAATAACACAAATTTCATTCAAATTTCAATACAAAGATATATTTTAATTGGAAATTAGACGCTTAATTCGACGCAGTAAATTTTTAGTTAATATGATTATTATTTTTGGAGTTATAAGGATGTTTCTTTTACGCAATCTCGTACTTACTTGAGTATTTTGGCGTTTTGTATAATTTGTCGAAATGGGTTTATCAGCAATTCATTATAGAGCACATATATAGAGCTATGTATATTAAAAGTATTAAAATGTATGTTTAAGTTTTGTTTTGGAATTGCAATGTATTTTATAAATAGTTTACACATGTTTTATTTTCATATTTTATATTATGCATATCTATGATGGGTAAGTGTTATGGTGGCCCCCAACGACTAGTCTTACTATACAATAGTATGAAAAATCAAGAAACGTATTTTCTTTCCTTCGTTAAGTAGTAATTCTAGATTTCAGAATTATCATAATAATAGTTTTCTGCTTTATTTCGGGAAAATAAATAAAGAAACAATATATTGTTTCTTATATTTAATAAAACACTTGTCACCTCACCAAATAAAGGTTGTCAGGAATACATTTTAAAATATTGATTTTTTGGTAATGATTAACCATGTTGTTTCTAATATATATATACATACATACATACATATATATATATATATATATATATATATATATATATATATATATATATATATATATATATATATATATATATATATGTATATATATGTTAATTATTAATGCACACACTACACAAATTATTCCATATGCACTGGTTCTTTTAAAAAACTCTTTATTTATAAAGAACAAATTCAGTAGCAGCTCGCTGCTGCTTATCGTCTGCACTTATCTCAAACACAACTTTTGGAATAAAAACAGAAAAAAACAATTCACTTCTTTTCACTTTCTGAACACTGAGATTTTAATTTAGGTAGCACGGTATCGTCTGCCTACATGGAACAATATATATAAGTTTTAATTTTGATTCTGCATTTTAGGACACATAAATTTAAATAAAAATGAAAAATATTTTAAGCAAAAAATCTTAAAAAGAAAAGTAATGTAACTTTCATGAAAAGATGATATTTTAAAAAGTAAATACATTTTATTAAATTTGCTGAATCAAAATTAAAGTAAAACAATTGAAAAAGATATGTTTCAGGTTTGAACAGTTTATATTTAACGATTCCTGAGTTATAACAATTTAAATGCAAGAATTGGTGAAAAAACCTATCATGAGGAAAAATGGATTTTCACAAGAAATTATTATCATGACAAGTACTGTTTGAAAGCTAGATTTTGAAAAGAAACTAAAACGAAAAAATAAATATTTTCCATTCCAATTAAGGAACAAACACGATTTAAACATCATTTTAAGCACAATAAAACACAAAAAAATACAGTGCAATAAAATAATTATACAAAATTTGATTATTTTTGTGTTTCGGGCGCTTTTAAAGCATATGAACAATTGAAATTATGAAATTTACAAAGCATTTTTTAAGTGGATTGAAATCTATATTATATTATAGATACATACTTACATTGAATGTTTAAATAGTTATGCACTAAGCTTTTATACTTTTTTTTTCAATTACTGAATTTAAAATTCTATCAAACTTTTGGAATGATTAAATAATTAAAAGACATTTTTTAAGTAAGCTTAGAAATTACTCTTTGTAGAAAAGTATTTGTCAAAAGAAATTATGCCTAATCTCAAATTTAACATCTTATGAAAACCACTGTAATTATTCATGTAAAAAACTTTTGTTAATTTATTAATCTTTTGTTTTGTGTAATAATAGAGGAATTGTTTTTCAATTCTTAGGATGTAATTAAAATATTTAGTTCTTTCAATTAACGTTGCGTTAGCGGGTAATTATTTATTAAACAATCTACAAAGAAACTTGCGAAAAGAAATTTTAAATGTAAGAGTTTAATCTAATTAAATGTTTTTATTTTTAATACTTATTTAATTAGTCTATTACGTATGCGGCTAAAAAGTGTGCTGGTTTTCTTTCATTTAGATCTTGAAAGTTTTAAAAAGCTGAGAAGTTTGGAATACAAAAAATACAGAAGAAAAATTAAATCTATCAGGGAAAAAATGCTGTCGAAGAATTACATTTTATGCCTCGTTTTATTTCAAAGTTTTTTTTCTTTAAAAAAAATAATATAAATTAATAAAGCCTGCCGAACAATTCTTTGGAAAAACTTCAAACATTTCCACAGTAATAAAAAGTCATAACAAGTTTTCCTAGATGAAAAAATGTATTAATAAATAAATATTTAAGCACAAAGAAAAAGATTTTTTTCAAATTAAAATTTACTACTATTATACAAAATGTAAAGAAGAATAAGTATAAAACATCCAAAATATTCAATAAAACAATTAATCATTATTATTGATGTTTAGTGTTAGATACTGGAGAAACTACATTTGCATCAGTGTAAAAATCTTTAATTTATTATTACAAATATTTAATTTATTATCGTTGTAATTACTATTATTATTAAGTACTATTATTTTTATAACCATTATTATGGTTTTATTTAATATTTGTCCATAAAATAAGTTTTATGTGAGTGTAAAAAGTATTAATGTTTATTCTATTATTATTACTATTATCATTATTATTATTATTATTATTATTATTGTTTAATATAGTTCTAAAATTATTCTTCTTTTGTTTAATTTTTTTTCGATTTAATCTTACTGTTAAAAATATGCAACAAACTGAACCAGTACGTTGACTGTTTTTATACATAACTGTATAGAGAATATATTATGCGGCACAACGGACCATATTTTTGACTATGTCACTGCTGAATAAAGATAATGATGTTTATCAAACCACTTTATAATAGAAACGGTTAGATAAATGGGACTTTGATGAATCTATTTTACAATACAGTATGCATAAAGCTATTATGCTTTTATAAAAGAAATCAAATAAACAAGGGTGTGGGTGGGGCTAAAACTACTTGTATACGTCATTCAATTAGATAATATAACTACTTACGTTCTTATTTCCTTCTGAAAAATAATGATGCAGTTTAGTTGACAAAATTCAAATAGAAAATTAGTAAACAAAATTTCGATTGTGATTCGAATCATTTAATATTAAAAAAAAAAAGTGTAACTATCACCATTACTATTACTTTTACTAAAATAAAGTAAAAAATTTCAGAAACTTCAAATGTGTTCTTATTTTAATTAAATATTTAGAAAACTAGCTAATATGATAAAATGAGCAATGATAACATATTAATATAAATATGATTTTTTTTATTAGTATTTACCAGTTCTATGTGTTTTAAGTTTAACTGTACTTTTTTTCATGAATCCCTTTTCCGACATTCTGTTTTATGATTCTTGAAACTGCAAACAATACAAAGCATATAGGGTAACACCCCCAGTAATTGGCATGCACCAGTGATTGGCACATTTTACAAACATGTCCTAAAAAAAGATTTATATCCAGTCTTTTAAAAATTCAAGACCATATATCAGTTATATGCTTATTTACGTTAAAGATTATAAATTTGATTTATTTTACAAGATGACAATAGAGCCTAGGAAAGAGAAACAAGTATGGCTTGTATCAAATTAGCCATTTTGTTGCAAATTCTTCTTCTTTGGCTTAAGGAAGGCATGCTTTTCAATTCATTATTATCTGATTTATAATATATTTTAAATTTTAATTGACAACAGTTTTGTTTTGTTAAAAAGGGTTACTTTAATTGTGTAAAAGTATTTTCGACACAACTATTTGGATTTCTGAATTAATGGTAGTTGCCAATTAATGGTGCTTCAATTTTGCTAGTTCCAAGTAATTGGAATTCGCAAGGAATTTGAGATTAAACCATTTATTTTGGAAGTACTTTTAAAATTGTTGACTAATTTTGTTTATCATTTGTTTTTATTTGAAATTATAAATTTTATCAGCAATTGGAATCCATTAAAGCTTCATATGACAATTACTGGGGACAGCATGACAATTACTGGGTATTAATGTAAGTGTATTGTATTGTTTTAAAGTGTTCACATTTTAGACTAATATGCTGATTTCTTACTCTCAAAAACCTGGAATATGGCATCTTCATCTACAGTAAATTAATTTAAAGCGATTAAATCCAATGCAAAATGTAAAGTTTTTTTTAAAAATATAAACATATGCCAATTACTGGATCACAAGGTGTCATACATTGGTGCTCTAGAAGCCAATTACTGGTGATTTCAGCACCTTTTTATAAATACAATTTTATAAAAATATTTTTTTAATTTTTTTTTTTTGCTTTTAGTGGGCAAAATAGATGCACAGATATGCATTCTTTGATTAAAAAATATTTCCAAGTTTTAATTGCTATCACTCATTCACATGTTTACGCAATTTAATTATTAAATAAAGTTAAAGTCAATATGCATACATATTTATAATATAGAAAATCATTATTTGCTGTAAGTTTTTTATTACAATTATTCTTATCTGAAATATGAATTATGATTTTCAAAAGTACGTTCTATTACATCTATATTCTTTTAAAAAGAACTTTGTTAGATAATATGCCATACCAAATCACGAGATAAAGTATGTCGTTTTATTAAGATCGGAAAATCAATGACAAAAGCCATTTTTTGAAATATACGCGTAATCTACCGTGTAATCACAAATGGTATAGGTTTGGCTAACTTTATCTAAGCGAAATCCTATAATGAAGCTGGTTGCTTAACATTATAAAGATTTACCACGATAGTTAACTTAAGTACTATGAACACATTGGAGGTCAAATATGTTCATAATTGTTGAATTGAACATATTGTAGGTCAATATCAAGAAAACAATATGCATATCTAAAAGTACTTTATACAGGGTGCTCCAGAAGTATTGGGACAAATTTTAAGGGGGGGGGTAAGGGACATCACAAGGATTCAGATTTACATAGCAACCCATGGTCGGAAACACTTTTCTGGAGGAGTTGTGACGACAAAAACGCACGAAAGAAAGGACACGAACAGGGAAAGAAAATATGTTTATTATTCTTAGTGCTGCAAAAATACCGGTATAACGCTGAAAAGTTCTGAGGAATTTGCTGCACGCATCGTTGAAACTGCTGAGGATGTTCGGGACATTCCTGGTGTTTTCTAAAGAACATTAGATCTTCCACGCACAGGAGATGCGCCTATATCCATCAAAACCCGTGGCCGTAATTTCGAACACGTACTTTTATGACGCTCATTGTTTTTTTCATATTCTGTTTACTTATTTTTATACTGAACTAAGGATAATAAAGATATTTTCTCTTCTTAGTTGTGTTATGCCCTTCTTGCGTTTTGTGTCATCCCTACCGCATCAAGAAAACGTTTCCGACCATGGGAAAAAGTTATTGAAAAACTTTCCGACTCAAATCTAAACTCTTGTGATTTCTCCTACCTCTCCTTAAACTTTGTCCCAACAATTCTGAGACTCCCTATATAAGTTGACATATTCATTACACTTTTAGAAATTTTCGATAAAAAATTTTTGCACTTTATCTCTTATTTCTAAAAAAGAAAATACTAAAAGTTTTTCAATAATATCTTAAAAATTGGTTCATATCTTCAGAAAACCCTTTGTGAATAAATAATTTTCATTATACAAAATTTTGCTTTACTTTTAATAGTTTTAAATTATTAAACTTATCCCTTAGATGCCTTTTTATAGACTTATAATATTCCTATATAAAATAGCACTTAGGACTAAGGTAAACATTAAACTGTGTATTTTCGTCTTAATTAAAATATGAATATTTTTTTTTCTCTTTTGCATTTTTTTTTTTCTCATCAAACCAAACCGAAAAATCCAACTATTGAAATTTATAGAAGAAAACAAAACAGAAGTTTTATAACGTCGTATCCCTGGATTTAAAAAAGTGAAATCTTTACAATTTTTATGTTAATTCGTACTCCTAGAACATAAAAATTTCAATGGAACGGAAAAAATGTGGAAATTTTACTAGTTCGAAAAGAATTTGGAATCTACGGAAGTTTCTAAATAAAAGCGTTTTTCAACTACTACGTCCGGCAGTACATTGTGAAATCTTGGGGGGAGGGATAGCCCAATATAAACCATAAATAATAATATTAATTCCTTTTATGGATTTAAAATAACATATAACAGGTTTTATTTCACTTTAAGTTGTCTAACAGAAAAATCCGCAGTTGGAGTGAGGGTCGGCTTGTTTTTTAGCGACTCCGACTCTTTTCCCCTAAAATGAGCCCGACTCCACGACTCTGATTCCAACTTCGACTCTGCAGTCCTGGTAAAAACATGATAAATGGTCTCATATAACAAAAAAAAATCATAATAATAGTTTATACAGCACACGGAAATTCTATCAATCTGTCAATTCAAATAATAGAGTAAAAAAAAAAAAATAGTTTAATACATGAGGATTATAATCTTATAAATATAATGTGTCTGTATTTTTCTAAGTATATAAGTCTGAGATTTAATTCCTAGTTCAGGTTATCTGCAAATATTTTTATATGATTTCTTTTCAAAACTCTAATAAGATTTCTCTATACCACAAGTAAAAACTCATTAACAATTTACACATTTTTTTTCCTCATTTCTCTTATTTCTTTTTATTTCCAACGCAAACTAGAGCATAAAGTTGTTTAGACTTTTCATCTTTAATAAACTTTGTCATGGGAGACTTTATTTCTTGGGAAGTTCAAAGCTGTCTAATTACAGAATCTCCCTAAAGAAAACAGGGAAAGAAAAATTTTAATTGAGTAATGGGAATCCAACGCCTTATATATTTTTAAAAGAATGCGACTTAAAAATTCAATAAAAGCATCATGCGGTTTGTAAAAGAAAAAATATTCACTTTAAAATGTTTGCTACATAAAATGAATAGAATATTTTATTTTAAGAAATTATCTATTGCAAAAGATTTTTTTATAACTTTATTTCATTTTCTGTTTTTTGCCATTTGAAAAATGGTTGTTGTTTTCGGTCGAGATTAACACTTTATATCTTACGACATCCGCATTTTATTTATTTATTTGTTATTGTTATTATTATTAATTGGTCCAGGAATAATAAAGTTTATTCCTTAGCATTAGGAATGTATGGTTTATTTATTACACACGCCACATATTTGTCATCATAAAAATCATGTTTTTACTGATTTTTATTAATCCAATGAAATTTTTTTTTGTTTTAGACAATGGATTTCCACATTTTATTAATATTAGTTTTTTATGACATTCTTTAAATTTCGAAATTTTTTTTTATTGAATAGGAAGTCGAAATGTCCTTGTTAATAAAGTAGAAAGCAAAAAAGTTACAAAATTCGTACACGCAAACTGTCACAATTAGAAAAAAAGCGAATCCAACGAAAGACCTCGTATAAAGAATCGTATTTTAAAGGGAAAAAAAAAACGAGGTTTGATTATCTAGCCCAGCGATTACGAAATGTGTCACAAATACGAAATGAAGCAATCTAGTGTTGAACCGATTGATTGTAAAACAAAAACACACTTTATTATTATTTAAATTTATTTATTTTTTTATTTGTAATATAGAATTTATTTATAAGTCTTAAATTTGTAGTATTTGAAAAATAATTTTCAAAATGGTTGTTGTAATTTGTTAAATTATTTTCAATTATTTTTTTTCTGTTTTTTTTTTCTTTTGTAATTTTTAAATATTTTATAATCGACACTTGAAGAATAAAAAAAAAATGAAAATTAAATAGCATATATTTTTTTTTGTACCTTAAAATATCTAATTTATTCCGAACATTCAAATGCCAAATATTCCCTGTGAAATTTTTAATGGTTTCTGTGTTCAGTAAGAAATTTATTAATTGGTATTTAGTGGAATTTCATAAATGCAGACACATGACTAAGAGAACTAAAAAAATTCAAAATACATCTCAAATACAACTGACGGAACAGTATAACTGTAAAAAATTAATAAAAATTACGTTTTCTTTTATTCTAAAAAACTAATAAAAGGCCCTTAAAAATGTTGCCAATTCTTGTTTTAAATGTACTACGTTCTCTAAGCTATCTTTGGATTTTATTGCAAAATTATGAAAACGATAGTTTTGAATTAAAATATACACATTTCAGATCTTTAATACGATACATCTCTGTTTTGATAAAAGAAATTGGTGCATTGTTAAATGTATAGAAGTATTGATTTAAAAAAGTACATTTAGAAGAGCATAAAAAACAGCCACAAAATGGGATGCATATTATTGTTTTCTTCTATCTTTATAAGAAGAAATATTAGGTTCGTGAAAACTTTTGAAATCTGGTTTTCGACCGTTTTACACTTTTTTTAAAGTCAGAGAATCCCCAAAACATGTTTTTATACAACGTTTGTCTGTTGTCTGTCTGTCACTCTGTGTGCAACAAAAAATTGTGGGCACTCTATTTCAAATTATTGCTACAGAGTTTATTTTATTATAAGTGAGTGATTTTTTCTATGTCTTTCGAAAGAGTATAAACAAGCGCTGCGCCTCAAAATGCTGGTTTTCTTAAAATAATAATAATAATAATAATAATAATAGTAATAGTAATCTTCGATTTTAAATTTTCAAAAAAATTGTCATTAATTAAGTAAAGAAAGACTATAAAAATTCAGTGGGAGCACTTCGCCAATTCTGCACAATGCTTGCTACCCTCAGTATAAATAATTTTATCATATTTTTATACATATATTATGTCTAGTTTTACACTTTTTTATATATTTATTTTTGATTCTTTATATTTGTCCTTATACTATGCATCTTTATATTTTAGAAAAAATATAATTATCTTTTATTTGACGTTTATTTACTTAAACCAGCAATAAAATCATATAAATCCACTTAAATAATACATCATTTATTTTTTTTTTTTTTTTATTTCAACCATTCACAAAAACTTCCAGCTAAAAAATGAACGAACAAAGAATCTGTACTTTTCTTCTGTTTTATCATTTCTTATGAATTTGAAACTTATTGGTTTTCCACGGCGATTATTTTAAGATCAAAAGCATGACTGAGCATGAAAACTTTTATACTGAAGCAGTACGTGCTTTATTCGGATGGTTAGTTTTAAAATTTCTTGAAATTTTTATTAAATACTTTTACGTTCAACATACGTTTGGAAAAAAAGGATATGTTTTAAAAGCTTTGTTTTTTAGATGTTTTTCCGGAACATATTTAATGGATCTTAGACCTGTTTTATAATATGATGTGAGCGAAAAAGAAGTCATTTATTTTAGTTAAAACTTGTTTTATAAAACTCTTGTTTTCACATTATTCTTATTTTATGACATAAAATCACTTAAGGGTGTTCTTAAATCAAAAAATGCTACTTTGTGACACATGCTGAAATTTATTTTTGTTCGGAAATGCATGGAAATAGCAGGTGTTGTTATTCAGTCTAATTGCCCTCAACTTTCTGTCTCTCTTTTTTTAAATTAAGGCTATTTTTTTAATTAAGGCAATAGACTTTTTATAAATATCCTTCAAACTTGACGTTTTTGACGTCGAAAAAACGACATTAACGACGAAAAAAAAACAGTAAAAGAAAGAAAAACTGCCGAAATGCAGGAGAAAAATGGGTGATCATGTGATCGAAACAGCTTAGAACTGGATAGGTAATTTAACTATCACTATGAGTATTAAAAAAAAGGACAATATTTTATGTAACTGGCTGAAAAAAACTAACATGTACTAAATATTTCAAAAACAATAAAGTAAGAATTTAAATGTCATGTTGTTTTTAACAATGTCATGGTTTTATGTTTTATCCCTCATCTCTTTTTTTAAGTCCTTTATTAATCTTTCTCTTTTAAAAAATCAGTATCTGCTTATTAACTTTATTTGTTAAAATATTTTATCATATGTATTGCAGTGTTAAAAATGTTATATTTTATTTTCAAACTCTTAATTCTAATACCTTATATTACACTTTAAAAAATTTATGTAATGTTATATAATGAAATATGGTGACTCCGTTGCTACTTCCATTTTACTGAGAAATTTAACCGATATAATTGGTGTTACGTGATACTACTTTGTAATATTGCACTATAGTTATGTCAGTTTTAATTGTACTATTAAATAGATGAAATGTTCCATAACATTTGGTGCAGCGGCAGCATGCTGCCATAAATTTTATAGAGTTATGCTACATACATTTTTTTTTTTTTTTTTTTTTTTTTTTTTTTTTTTTTTTTTTTACAGTGAACAGAAAAAGCCTCCGAATTTCAATACAAAAATATTGTCTTGAGTACATTTTTTTTGTAATTAACTTATTTTATACTTAACTGAACATATTTTTTTCACTGCAAAAAATTTTCAAAGAAAATTACAATAAAAATAATGATTTTAGGGAAGTAATGAATGAAATGGATGCAACAAAGATGTATGGTGAAAAATAAACCGAAACCACACATGTGATTGTAAAGGCGCTTTTCTTTACATATTATTTAATAATGGTATCTTCTTATCCCCCCTTTTTTTTAAATTACAATATTCTCTAAATTCGTAACTTTATTTAATAAGCTAATTTTTAATCCCATTAATTCTAGTCATTTGATAACTGTCATTTTCTTTTAAAATATGATTTCAGATATCTCTAAAAGTGATTCTTTAAAATCACAACGTAGATTCGTTTCTTCCATGTTACTGCATGTATTTTGCACCCTAGCAACAGCCTTTAATAACGCCTTGTTTCTAGGCAGAATTGATTCATATTTAAAACACTACTTGCTTAAAAACCAAATGTATCATGTTAGCTTTCTTCTTTTATTTTTATTAATGTTCATGTGTCTTATCATCCAGTGGGACTTTTGGTAACCCGTGTTGTGGTTACTCTTAACCACTGCCATGTTTTTATTTAATTTAATTTACCGTCTATTTTTATTTTAATCTTTATTCATTTATTATAAAATTCGCATTCTAAAAATTATCTTAATTCTCGCTTTTTAATCTCTCCTGTAAAGTTATTTTTCTGACCTAACTTTTTTTGATTTCAAAATGTTGAAATCAGTTAGAATTTTGTTCCTTCCGGTTGTGGAATTTTCCTGTGTTTTCTCGAATGTTCGATGGGGTGTGTACTTCCGTTTTATGGCTTCTCCTATTGTCCAATCAGATGCTATTCTTCTGATGCGTAATTTAAAAATAAGTGAGTCCTTGTATTCATTTTTGGCTCCTTATCTTTCTGGTGATATAAAAGTTTATTATTAAAAATGCAGTTTCCCTATTAGTGGCGAAGCTCTTGGCCTCTTTATTTTATCGCCACTCCTTTAGCCCTGCCAGTTGGCGTATTTTTGAATTTATAGCAACCCCTCCTTTCTTCCCTTGGCTGCAGCGTTCGTTTCGTCAGAGCCGAAGCCTGCAGAAATAGGGATAGTACGGTATAGAACGCCTGCGGTGATGGTGTGTGTGGAATGCCAGCTAAATTGTTCCGTTTTGTGATAATGGATCAGCATTCTTATATAAAAAAAAGATGCAATTCTTTAAAAAGCAAGGAAACGAATTTACTTCTTCGTGGAGACGTCTAAAGATTTATTCATCCATGAAAAATACTTCCTATGACACCAAAGAAGTATTACGAATAGTAATATATTTCGAATTGAGAGAATGTTTTGTTTTCTGGAAATAATGATTTTTTCAAATTATTGGAACGTCAGTTCGTCTTGAGTTTCCGTTCGTGGTGCGTTCTGTGCTCTATAGTAAAATGAGCACATCTTTGTTTTATTGTGTTTCAACATTTTACCCCTAACTCTCCAATGGAAAGAAAAATGGCATAATTATTTGGAAATGAGTATTCTGTTATTATAAATTTGTACAAGTCCAGTGAGCCTTCTATGGCCGGCTCTAAAAATAAGAGAGCTATGGCTAGTTACAGCTATTATATTCTCTAAAAATGAGAATTTATTTTTCTTCATTAAAAAAATAATAAAGAAATTTCTTTTTAAAAGAAGAGAAATGTCCTGAATCCTTCTTGTTGTTTCTTGGTGTTCTTTGTTATCAAGTTTCTGCAGGTAAGATTTATTTTTATTATTCAATTATTTATCCTGCACATGATTAAAAAAATATTGAACTTTGTCGGTCATGTCAAGTGGTCTTTTGCGGCCAAATCAATGCAATGTACTAGAAAAATTACTTATTCTTTTTCGGAACGGCTCGTTCCATTCCATTCCAAACACCACAACCCGCTGTAAGGAATTCATTCCTTGTGGTTTTCTGTACCATAATCACTCTTTTATCGTTTGTCGTTAATTATTTCGATATCTACACATTGACCATTCTCATTGTAAGTCCATGTAATGGAAATCAAATGCAAGCCTTCTATCATCGAAAGTGTTCACCCGGTGTTTGTTATATATTGCCCGGTGTATTGCCCGGTGTGGCAATAAATACCAATGAGATTCGCCACAATATGGGTCTTCAAAAATGTACTTGTCATCAGTCGACTCCCATCCTTGGATGTAAAAATGTAATATGATTTTTATGTTTCCGCGGTCGGTGGACCTTACCGCAAACCAGCACCATTTTCATAAGACATGGAGAACGTCAATAGATGCTGTTCATTCAAGAATAATCTTTGTCATCTTGGAGTTTTTTCCCCTTCCTATTTTACTCGAATCCGGTACTCATAAACAAACACCGATGCGGATTAAATCGTTATCACAGTGATTCATTTATGAGAATTATGATTTTTAAGATCAAAGTTACATTTTTGTAAAAATCCATTAGGTGAAAATTCGTTTTAAAACTAATTTCATTCTTTGCAGGGGCACAGTGATAATAATTACAAAAGTACGTTTATTTATTTTATTTTTTCGTATATTTCTTTCTTCTAGTTTGATGATGAATTACTTATGTCCCATAAATAAATGAAGCAAATAATATAAATTTTATTCCCAACATTCATATTTTATTTTGTTGTTCAGAATTTATTTCATTTTCTTGTCCGTCGCCCTCTTGCATTTTTCAAAATTTATTATATTAACTAGCTAACACGCCAGGTATAGCCCGTACCCCTAACCTATATAATTAAAAGATCTGGCTGTTTTTTAGTCATCAGCCCTGAGTTTTCTACTCAACCGGTTTTGATAATTATTTTTTAAAATGAAAGCTGTTCATTTGTAGTTGTGCCCTTTCTAGCTATCTTTTAATTTATCTCCATGTTTATATTTTATTTTTTACTTTAAATGCTTTTTGCGATATTTCTTCAAATTGGTGGCAACTCAGTTCAGCTTTTCTCTCGATAATAAAAATTTATTTTGCATTATCACTTTCCACCAATCAGAAGCTTGATTTCAACAGTGAACATGTCCTCGTATTTAAAAGAAAAAAAAAGTTAATTGCTTTCGTAAAATTTAACCATAATAAAATGATTGCGTATAATTATGCATTAATTGAGGTAAAAATAATTATTTACTGAGAAATAATATTAATAATGTAAATAAAATAACAGAAAATAATCTATGATAAAAATTAATGTCTAAAGCAAAATAAGAAAAATTTCAAATGAGGAAAATGATGTCATTCAGAAAACAGATAAACGTTAATTGTAATATTATTACTGATGCCTTTTACATATTACTAATAACAGTACCTTAAAAAAAACATTTGAAGAGAAAATGACGTCACTATATAAAATATCGCATTTTTACTCATAACGATATTACATTTCAATATTTATTCACATTTTATGGACACTGAGATTGAGATTCTACTTTCTGACTAAAATAAATTTTCTGGATTTTGCCGGCACTCAGATTACAACTGTAACTTAAGATGTGTGATTATTTGCAAGCAAAATTGTAACTGGCAAACTTGACATCAAGTTTGGAAATATATTTTTTATTATATATTGATTCAATAATGTTATTACTTTTGTTGTTTTTTTTAATCAAATCGATTGGATCTTTTAAACATTTCATTCGTCGAATTCGACGGGTTTCCACTCATAAATTTCTTAAATGAATTTGAAATTAGCTTCTCAAGGCCGTACAGAACGAGGGAAATTAGGGACAATTAAAAATACCAGAACTCAACTGTTGTTCAATTGAAAGCTTGTGTAAAGTCACAGGTGAAGAGTTTTAATATCTTATTTGTATCACACTTTAAACTTTTTGTTCAAAATATGTTGATGGATTCAGTTAAAATTTTATTATATTTTCAATATTTTAAATTTTTATAAAAAACCTTCAGATAAAAAGGGTTAATAACATCATAAACTGTAATTTTATAAAAACAAATAATCAAACTGCGAGCAAATTATACTATATAGATTAATATTTACTGATTAATAGATATTGTCAGAAAATAAATATTTTCTAATAGAGTAAAGCCTGTTTCTAACGAAATCGTCCAACTGAAAAAAGAACACATTTCACCCCCCCCCCCTACAAAAAATAAAAATGTGATTTATTCTATTAAAAAAACCTGCTTAAAGAGGAATTTATCATTGGTGTTGCAGAATCTTTTCAGTCTAAGCAGGTTTTATTGTGCATTATTCTAGTTGGACGTCCTCTATTGAAATCTTCACCGGAATGCACAGGTTTTTTGTACGGCAAGGACATATATATTCGGGATGAAGGCAAAGCAAATCGCTGGCTTTAGAGCCCCGCCCACCCATTAATCGAGTTTCAATATCTTCAATTTGTCTAATTTTTCTAATAAATTTGTCCGGTATCAATTCCATTTTTTTTTTTTTTTTTTTTTTTTTTTATTAAGAGTGCAAAGCTATTCGGGTCGTAACTAAAGTATTTTGTCGCTATCCGTGGTCGCCTGCCGTCGACAATGCTGTCGCGCAAGAGACTAGGTCTGTTTGGGTCGTAGGTAGGGGTCGTCGACGAAAATTATTTTTTAATTTTACACAGTTTTTGCAAGACCTGGAAAAAGTCTTAAAAGTGAAAGATTTCTCTTTCGGTTGGGGAAAGGGGGGGGGGGTTAGCGCAGAAAAATCTTTACCGTCGTTTATACACGTCGGCGTGTTACAACGGTTACGTCATGGTACTTAAAAATATTGACAGAATTTAAAGGATTATTCAGTTATATTTATTTCACTTCTACTTTTCAATTTCAATGCGCTTCTTTTATTACAAAGTGTAAGTAGATCTTTTACGTATTTCAGAAAAAAAAATATTATCTTATATAACTTTGCGAAAAAATAACTTTAAAATTTTTTAATTATTATTACTTTATAAATGCAATAAAAACATACTATACAACGTATCCTTTATATATAAAAATCCCGATGGATTCTTAAATACTCGCCGAAAAAAAATGATGAAAGAAACTTTCATTTTTTTCATTCTATTTTATCTTTTCTTATGTATTTGAAGCATATTGTTTTTACGCTAACATTGTTTTTACATTAAAAGAGTAGCCGAGCGTAAAAACTTTGATATTGAAGCAGAACGTGCTTTATTTTGTGGTTACTCTAAACATTTTTGGACATTCTTTTTAAATAGTTTTACGATATATATATGTATGTATATATATATATATATATATATATATATATATATATATATATATATATATATATATATATATATTAAAAAGGGAAGAAAGAAATTAGAAGCATTATTTCTGAAATATGTTTTGCTATATATTACATATAATGTATCTGGGTATTGTTTTAAAATGTTTTGTTAGTTGAAAAAAAAATATTTGTGTATATATTTTTTTATTAATTTCTTGTGTTTAGATTTTGATATTATAGATATACATTTATTGTGATGAAACCATTTAATGAATTAATATATTACTATACTAAAATATTATTCCACATCCCATTTTGTTTATTGTTTTTTTTTTCAATTGGATTTTTAAGTAAATAAATACACTGTTATGGAGTACTTTAAAATATACAGAAATCACCTACACATTACAATAGCCATAAAGTTTCAAAATTAAATATCAATATAGTTTAAACTCTCGGCTTTTTTCATTGATATTCTTTTTTTCTGAAGTGCTTATGTGTTTTTTATGTAATAATGCTTCTCTTATTAGATTTTTTATCGCTATAACAAATTAAAATGATGCATTCATAAATAAAATAATTAGCTTATAAAAATAAATTAAAAATTAATTATATAATAAAATAATAATCCATGTAAAATTGGAACAAATATATAAAGCCAAGTTTAACCTATTGAATCTTTTGTAGGGCTATATCAGATTTGCTATCCGAGAATGAATATACAAATTTTAGTTAACATTTTATTCCTAAAAATTATAATTTTTCTTGAATCATTGCAATCTGTGTATAAATAGCTATAAAAGTTGCATGTACGAAAATGCAATGATAGTCTTAAATTTCTTGCTTTAAGGGGACAGTGAACCTTTATTTGAGCAAAATCATCTATAGCAAAATCGTCAGAAAAAAGGTCTATTTCTGGGGTATAATAGTACCTAAACTGTTTTTTCTTATTAAAATATCATTTATGAAGGTTTTAAGGAGTAAATAATAACGATAAATGTATTTATATACTTTTAAATCTGTTTTTATCAAAACTAATTTTTCATCGTTTTTAGATTTTTGAATTGCTTCTTGCGTCTTAATTTTTGATCAATATTTATAAAATTGATAAAGAAGTATCCTGATAATATTTAAAAAGAATTTGTGTAAGCTTTTTAAAATTCGTCTTCGTTAAGATAGTCAAATTTTATTTTTTACTTATTAAAATGCAAAATTTTGATGAAAATCGATAAGGAATTTAGAAAAAAATCTGTAAAAACTTACCTATTCAAGAGATTAAATTTGTTTACAATATAGTTTTAAGTGATAAAAATGTAAAAGCAAGAAAATATTTCAAAAATTAAGACACGAGAAACATTTTAAAATATCTTTTAAAAATTTGAAATTTTGTTAAAAAAAATTACAAATTTTATCAAGATTGGAATTTTTTTAAGGTATTTTATATGCTTTTGGTGAAATGTATATATGCACAAAATTTCATATTGCTATGAAAATGAATAAAATAAATTTTTAACGTCCAACGTCTCCTTAAAACAAGTTCTGTTCGGTCTTCTGTCATCAAAAATATTTCATGCTGCTTTGTATTGAAGTAAGAAAACCATAATTTAATTCTCATGCCACTAAAATATAAAATACTTAGGTTAATGCAGTTTTCTCTCTGAGTGACTGAATGGAGTATATTATGGCGAATATTGTCTGATTTAAGAAAATTATCAACAATGTTTGTTCTGTTTGGCTTCACATTGCCATCCATAAACATGAAGTCTGAGCCGACAGAACCCCAGAACTACCTCACATAGGCTTCAAAGATTTCATCCTTAATTACCAACACCATTTGCGTGTATCCTTTTCACTTTCCATGAAAGCCTGGGCCAACGATATCAGTCTTGGACACAAAAAGAATGGCCATATTCTTTTCAGTGATGAGTCAAAATTTTATCCGTAGAGTGATTTTCGTTAAATCTTCAAGAGAGAATGTGGAGCTTGCTATCATCCTTGCTATGTAAATAAAATCGGCAGATTTGGTAGCAAAGTAATTCTTATCTTTGTTAGCATAATTTCAGGCGGTATTAACTACTACATGTCTTCGATGCAAGTACTGTAAACGCATATCGCTATATGGATGAAGTCTTTAAGTCCTATGTGAAATTGTTCCGGAGTTCTGTAAGCCCAGACTTTATGTTTATGGACGATTAAGCGACGCCATACAGTGCTCACATTGTTGATGATTTCCTTGCAAAATAGTATATTTGCCATATAAATCAGTAATCGAAATCACCGGATCTCAATCCTATTAAGTAGGTTTGGAATGGTCTAGGAAAAGCCATTGCACAGCGTAACCCCCTCCTAGGATTCACAAGGAATTAAAAACCGCACGTTTGAAGAAATAGGTTTTGTTGCCACAAACATTTGTTGACACCAACATAAGTAGTATCAGAGCTCGTAGTGAGGCTTGCATAGCAGTGCCCGATAGTCACACTTCACAATTAGATGGCCTATTCCTGAATTAAATGCTTTATCTCTGATACATGATGTAACACTTTATAATATACCCTGTTTCTTAATAAACAATTAAAATATTTTGCACATTGTTATTTTGCTACATTATTTCTCCTATTGTAATACACATCTGTGCCATATTTCGTGACAACGTAGTGAATAGTTCATGAGTTCATTTTACTTTTTGACCTTCTTTTTTGCACACGAGAGTATAAATTAATTATATATTAATTATTAATCCCTACAAATTTGAAAAATGTCCAATATGATAGTTTGACTTACAACGTACTGCAACGTGATTGTAGTTATGACAAAAAGTGTCATTTTTCTTGAAATAATGATTAACATTTTTTCTTTTTTTCTTTTTTTTTCTTTTTTTTTTTTACAGAGCAAGAAGTAATAAAATTTTTTTACAATGATATCAATGTTTGTAATCGATTTGATAAATAAGTATTATTTTTTAATGACATTTAAAATAAATATACATCATGTATAACAAAATATTGTCCTTAAGATATAAAACAAACTTTTAAAAAGAAATTACTCATTTAACAGGTACTAGGGGGCTGCGCCACTGCCATCGAAATACTGAAGCGAGAGGACGCAAAATGTGACGTCATCACTAATGAATCAACTTCAGTCTAATATTACAATTTACACAGGATAATTTCGAAAGTTATTTTCTTTTATTTTATTTGTGAATATCTCGTCTATTTATGGACATTTTAGTTTCTGGATATGATGGATTTATTTATTTTTTTATATTTTATTGTCTTTTTTTATTTATTTTTTATTTATTTTTATTTTATTGCTACAGTAAAATTACAAGTTTTGAATTTATTTTTGTTTTTGTTTTTTCTTTATTTTTGTAGCCACTGCCACATTCAAACAATCATACAGCTTCCAATGCATAGAAACGCAATCCTAGTTGTCATACTGGGTAAAACTGTTGGACGACTAGGGAATTCTTAAAATAACTACATTGTTCCATTGTATCATATTACAAAACATTAGTAATTAAATAAACATAATGGGGAGAATTGGAAATTATTTTTAAAAACTTTATGTAGTTACGGTATGCCACAGTGCTGCGGAACCTCGCAGATTTTTTGTTGAGGAATTTCAAGTTCTCATCGCTAAATTTAAATAGTTATTACTTTTACAAGATGATATATGTTCCATAAATAAAAAAAAGAAATTGTTATTCAAAATCTTCCAAACTAGTGAGAAGTTTGTTGATTAGTCATGACGTCACAACTTGTGTCCTCCGACCTTATATTCTGACTATAGCTATAGCAGCAGCTTTGCGCCTTACGAGCTATGCTCGGCCTCCGCCTGTCAAATATTTCAAATACTAAAAGTACGCAGGCTTCTTGGCTGTAAAAACATTGAAATATACTTTAAAAAACCAACTGCGATCTTCCTGTAAACGGTTTTTAATTCATTTTATTTGATTTCGGATTTTTCTTTTCAAATCAACAGCTATTAAGAGGTGCGATGCCTTTGATAAAAAAAAAAAAAAAAAAAAACAGTTAAAAATTTTAAAATAAGCCAATGCAAAATGAATTAAGTAAACAGAGTCTTGGTCTTGTTGTATTTTTTAAAAAAACGCTATAAGAAAGGTATTTTAATCAGACATTTGAAATGTGTCGCTTTAAATCTGGCGTAATTTTCACTAAAGTTTTCTTTTTAATTTTAATATGCACGTGAAAATATGTTGATTGTTTGAAAGGAAATATTATTTGTGCTGACTTAGAATTTACATTAGTAGTTGAAAAATTGTCTCAAAATATAAAATAAATGTCTCGCGAACATATATTTTTAAACAACTATTTTACCAACTGTTAATTATTTACCCAATTTAAATTTGACGTAATTTCCTTCTTTTAAGACTTTTAACGCACAATAACGAATTTATCATTTAAAAATTTTCTTTCTCAATAAAAATTTACGCGTGTGTATAGCTTTAAGATGTATTTTTTATATTTTCCTTTTTTTTTAGCAAGGAATCATTTAAGTATAATTTGAAAGATATTTTTTTCTGTATAAAAAAGCTACGTGTAAATATTTTTTTAAATAAATATTATGATATATATATATATATATTTATTTATTTATTGACAATAATTTAAAACAACATCCTTTTCTAAAATATGTAAAAAAAAAAATATTTCTGAAAATTCAGAAAATTTGAATTTAAAATGGAAATAGATCCCGAAAAAATGCGTAAAATTTAAAAATAAATATAGTCCACATAGCGGAAACTTTTAATGTATAAAATGATTTAAAGAATGTTTAATCACTATACTGACGAATATTTTTAAAAAAACTTTCAAAATAATGCCTTTTTTTCACGTCGTATATAGAATTTTTAATCTTTTATCACCGTTAATCGTTCAATTAATAGTTAATAGTCAATCGTTTAATCGTAATTAATCGTTTTTTAAAACAGAATTTTTTGCCTAATGGAATAGGAAAAATGTTCGAATTAAATCATGCTAATTTTACAATAACAATTTTACTGGCGAGGATAATAAATCATGATTTTAATATGGATGCCCGTACGTGGCACGGTCAAATCATGATTGGCAAAAACAGGTTGTCCATGTGACGTACAGGAAAATCAGGGAAGTGGTTACATTCCTATGTATACTTTTTGTATAATTTTGTATGATTTCGTATGATCAATTAAACAAAGATGAGGAGATGTATCCAAATATAGTACTACGTGCAGTATTGTCTAGACGCTAATCAATGAAATGTGGATACATTCCCCTCATTTTTTTGTTTCATTTTAGGAATATCGGATTTTAATCTTATTCTTTCGACGATAACTTTCAGAATTTTCAAGCTATGTTTTAGAAACTTTTACAAAATTTGCTGCAAAATGCAAATGAAGTTTTTATAGAGTTGACGCATGCGCAGTTAAAATTTATTTAGTAAACCTGTTCATTTTTCATTCAATTATAAATATTTTTAAATTTTGATTACAGGGTATTATGTACAATGTTGTTTCTCATATTTTCTGAAAAGCTCTTTTTATGAAGAACTCTGCAAATTATAGGCAAAAAACTTGGCAACATTTGAGACTGTTTTTATAAAAACCCTCATTTCTCTACGAGTGTACATGCTATCCGCATAAAAATGAATACAGTTTATTACCATAAACCACTTAATCATAATGGGCAGTCTAAACGCTTTTGCTACATTAGTTTTGATAAGGTTACTTAAAAGATAGACGTTCTTTTTCAATTTGTTTTGAGTCCCCTATTGAATTTTGGTAAAAAAACTTTTCGAAAATATATAACCTGTACTATTTTGTACATACATCTGGAGCTTCAGAGCCATTCCTTATGTATATTTCTAGATATTTAACAAAACGCCTGAAATCACAAATGTCAAGATTTTTTTTTTTTTTTTGCTGTGACTTTATAGGTAGCTTTCATTACAAAAAGATTGGCGCAGCATGTCCCACAGGGGACTTTGCGCCATAAAACCTCATTCAACCAACCAACCAACCAATCATTACGAAAAGTAAAAAGCTACCTATTGCAGCCGTCCGGAGGAAAGCACTTCCGGAACATTTTCGGTATATTTCCACCGATCATGACCCCCAGACCCCAAAACCACCCTCCGTTCAAATGTTAACACACACACACACACATATATATATATATATGTTACAGGCCAAACCCGATTTTAGGCCAAACTAGATTGGCCTAGGCCAGACTAGTCTATCCTAATGCCCATCGGATAAACTAGTTTTTCCTAGGCCAAACTAGTCTATCCTAACGCCCATCGGATAAACTAGTTTTTCCTAGGCCAAACTAGTCTATCCGAACGCCCATCGGATAGACTAGTTTTTCCTAGGCCAAACTAGTTTATCCGAACGCCCATCGGATAGACTAGAATTTCCTAGGCCAAACTAGTTTGGCCGAACGCTCATTAGGATAAACTAGTTTAGCCTGCTATTCATTGGTTTGAACTAGTTTATCCTAGGCCGATCTAGATTGTCCTAGGCCAATTCAATTTGGCATGATTTTATTGAATCTAAAGAACGCCACGGCGCCAACTTTCTAGTTTTTATCTAATTTATCCTAGGCCGATGCAATTTGATGCGATTTTATCTTACAGACTATCAAAGCCTGAGAGCTAATGTGCTCGCATATTCTGTTAGTGTGTATGTAACTATGTACATATGTATGTACGTATGTATGTACGTAATGCAATAATTCCTGATAGAAATATCCGATTTGCTTCAAATTTTGGATATAGATTTATCCTGATAACGAACTTCCCTGATTAGTTTCAGGAGTTCATCGGATAAGAATAATAGGAGAGGAACAAAAGGCTAATCTGCACCCCTCCCCTCCTTAATTTAGATAAGTCAGTTTTTCATGCAAAAGTATCAGATTTTATTAAAATTTTAGGTATAAGATCATTTTGATTAGGCACCTCAGTTGTGGGTGTTCATTGTTTACGTATAAAGAAAGAAAGAATGGGGGTAACCCCCTTAATTTATGTAAATAGGTTTTTCACGGAAAATTTACCGATTTCTTTCAAATTTTTTGTGTAGGTTCCTTCTGATTAGGCGTTTATCTGATTAATTTGGGGGGTTCAGAGGTTAAATATAAAGGAAGTACGGATTACTTTTTCAATCGGATAAAAACTTTTGGTTTTATGAAAATATTTTAAATTCGTAACAGACATTGGTTTTCCACACATCACTTCACTCGAAACTTAACCCCCATTTTCATGTTAAAAAACTAAATCTCCGACCCCTTTTAAAAATAAGAAAAAGTCTAAATAAAGCATGACACCTAAAATGTAGGATTGTGGGGGGGGGGGGGGGTAGAGTAAGGGGACGCTTGAATTTTTAGAAACATAATAAAACATGATATTAAATATTTAAGAAAAAGGATGCCGCCTCAAATTTCGTGCATTAGTTCTTCAGTTACAGCTCCTACAAAATTTACGGCACAGACAGTCAGACAGAGTCATAGACTCACAATTTGAAGAACATGTTTTTGGAATCTTGTACCACTAAAACGTGTAAATGCGAAAAAAAACCGGAATTAAAAAATTTCACGAATCAAACACTTATTGTAAAGATAGAATAAAGTAAAATAAATAAAAGAATGAATTTTAAATGAACTTCGCTTATTTCAATACATGTGTTTGAGCTGAGCGGATTCATTTGAAATATTTTGAATTTGAGCTTAAACTTGATTAATTTTTGAGAAATTAAATTTGAGTTTGAAATAATTCTTTTCTTTGAGAGCGTGCCAAACAATGATTGGCATTAATTACAGCACGTCAAATTGAATTGGCCTAGGATAAACTAGATTGGACTAGGCTAAACCAGAAGATTGGCGCCGAAGCAGTCTTTGGGATAAATAAAAACACGCCAAATACAACTGGCCTAGGGCAATCTAGATCGGCCTAGGTTAAACTAGTTTAAACCAATGAATAGCAGGCTAAACTAGTTTATCCTAATGACCGTTCGGCCAAACTAGTTTGGCCTAGGAAAATCTAGTCTATCCGATGGGCGTTCGGATAGACTAGTTTGGCCTAGGAAAAACTAGTCTAGCCGATGGGCGTTAGGATAGACCAGTTTGGCCTAGGATAAACTAGTTTATCCGATGGGCGTTAGGATAGACTAGTTTGGCCTAGGAAAAACTAGTTTATCCGATGGGCGTTAGGATAGATAGTCTGGCCTAGGCCAATCTAGTTTGGCCTAAAATCGGGTTTGTCCTGTAACATATATATACATCTGATTTTTGTCATGATGTAACTATCGTATTTAAGAATCGATTTTTATGAAACTTGGTATGCGCATAGTACATACAAATGTCTCGACCGAGTTCGTTAGCCAGTATCATCTGCTAATCTGTTTCAAAATGGCGGCCATTGAATTTTTTTTATTAAAAATTTAAAATTAAACGCGAAAGTTTTAACAGTTGAAAAATAATTTTCTTTTTTGTGTTAGAACTTGACACAAAGATTCCAGAACACTTTTTATTTCACCTAAATCTTAAAAAATAACTGAGTTATAGCACTTTAAATTTCTAGTATGGCTGACATTTTGAAACGATCTAATTTTTGTCACGTGGCAATAGGCGTATTTATCATCCAATTAAGATGTAACTTTATGTGTACATAGTACATACGGAGGCCTAGACCGAGTTCGGTAGCCAGTTTCATCCGCCATCTTGTTCCAAAATTGCGGCCATTTAATTTTTTTTATTTAAAATTTAAAATTAGGTACAAAAATGTAAGAAATTGAAAAAGATTTTTCTTTTATGTATTTGACCTTGATACAAAGATCCAGAGCATTTTTTGTTTCGTCTGCATCTTAAAAAATGGTTGATTTATAGCACTTTCAACTTCCAGTGTGGTTGACAATTTGAAACTATCTGAAATTTGTCATGCAATCATACGCATATTTATAAGCTGATATGGATATAACTCCGTGTGTACGTAGTACATACCAATGTCTTGACCGAATTTCCTGCCTCACTTCTCCGCCATTTAATTTAAAATGGTGGCCATTATGTTTGTCAAGTTTTTTTAAATGTACAATGATGTACAAACAAAAAATTAGAAATTCAAAAAAAAGTTCTTTCTGAAATGTTTGATGTTAATACATGAATTCCGAAGTATTTATGTTTAGTCTTTACCTTTAAAACGCCTGAGACTTAGCAGTTTAAATTTCTGATGTGGGTGAAAAAAAAAAAAAAAACTATTTGCACGCGGCAGTTATCGTACATATTAATCGATTTCGATGTGAGTGTGAATTAAGAATTAAGATTTCGACTAAGATCATTGGTTTGTTTTATCCATCATGTTTATTCAAAATGGCATACACTTTATGACATCGCGGAATTTGGCGACCTTATAAATCGCTTAAAATAAAACCAGCTTGAATAAAAAATGACTAATTTCTAAAAATTCACATTAATATTCAGTATTGATAAATCTAGTATTCAATCTTACATAATCTGGTTCCACTAATTTGAACTTCGTATGTTTCAATAATATAACTTAATTTAAACTAAATATATAAATAAATAAGTTATATGAAAGCAACATCTTCCTCTCGGTACTACAGAAATGACTTTTACTAATTGAAACAGAAATTCTAAATATTCTTTATTGTGAAATAAAAAAGAATAATAAATCGTCTTATTTTTCTTTTGCTGTATGACGCATATAGTAATCTTTGAATTAAAAGACACTTACTGTTACTGATAATATATATATATACACTAGGGGGGCCCCGCCCCCCTGCTCGCTATGCTCGCCAACCCCCCGCGTAATCGCTTCGCGATTCCAAATTATTGGCTACCCCTGCTTGCTGCGCTCGCCAATACCCCATGGTATGAATAAGCAGTTGCAGACCTTTCAAATAATGTGTCACACGACTGGTGTTGCAAAGAAATTAAAAATGTGCCCCCCTGGGGGGCAGAGTGGGAGGCGACACAAGACATCCATAATATGAATAAGCAGCTGCAGACCTCTCAAATGATATGTCACACGACTGGTGTTGTAAAGAAATTAAAAATGTGCCCCTTGGGGGGCAGAGTGGGTGTGGCACACAAGACATCCATAAAATGAATAAACAGTTGCAGACCTTTCAAATGATGTGTCACACAATTGGTGTTGTAAAGAAATTACAAAATGCGCCCCCTCTGAGGGCAGAGGGGGGGGGGGTTACACACAAGATATCCATAATATGAATAAGTAGTTGCAGACCTCTCAAATGATGTGTCACACAATTGGTGTTGTAAAGAAAATAAAATTGTGACCCCCCCCTGGGGAGAGCAGTGTGTGGGGGTGGCACACAAGACATGCATAATATGAATAAGCAGTTGCAGACCTTTCAAATCTTGTGTAACACGACTGGTGTTGTAAACAAATTAAAAATGTGTCCCCCCTGGGGAGCAGAATGGGGGATAACACACAAGACATCCATTATATAAGTGCTATTACACGTAAAAATCGCAAGCGACAAAAATCGCCTGCGTTTTTTCGTGTTCTTAGCATTTCATTGGCTGTTCGAGAAGAGTCTTTACCATCATTTGGATTTCCAAGCATTTGATTGTCTGTTGCCGGCGACTCGCTTCGTTCCACGCGTCAAAGACGCTCCGACAAAAGAGAATCGCGCGCTACCAAACGACTCCCCTGGTCCCATAGGATAACATGGAGACGCCTGCGATTTGACGCCTGCAGCAGCGCAAGTGTAATAGCACCTTATGAATAAGCAGTTGCAAACCTCTCAAATGATGTATCAAACGACTGGTGTTGTAAAGAAATAAAAAATTTGGCGAAATATTACAGTTATCGCCAAGTTGGCGTCACTTTTGACAACTAATTTTGGTCGCCAAATTTGGCGATATATCGCCAAGTTGGCGACAAACTTGGCGATTGTTGGCGATGGTAACTTTTCCTCTCTTTATGGTAACCCATACGGCGATGCATAGACGGAGCCCTTTCCTGATTGGTCTATTCGACTCATGGAAGGAGTGGACAACCCGGATTCGTTAGTTCCGGAAATCTTCCACATCAGCATAATTCCAGGAGTCATTCCTTTTAAGGCTAGTTTTTTTTTACTATAGAAGGATATATATTATTTCAACTCTTATTTCTGAAAATTTTTAATTTGACTATTAGATTTTACTGTATCACCAAACATGTGCTGTTAGAATCGGCTGAAAAACTGTTAAATATTTTTAATTTGATTAGAGAAAATCTTCAATTTATAAATAAATTTATAAATATATTTTTTATTATACAGATTTTTGTTATATTTTTCGTTATACGTAAAAGAATGCCATTCAAGAGGAGTTTTTAAATCAAATAATTGGTATGAAAAAGTTTAAATCTACAACTATGATTGAAAAATTACTGTATAATTATAGGTACCGGAAAAATAGATAGCGTAAAAATTTTAATTTTAAAATAAGTACTACCGTAGTATCTTCAACATATTCTTTTTTGAGACGATCCAGAAATCTAATTGGCTGAGAGAGGCAATTAGCGGGAAGATAAATACCATACAAATATAGACAATAAGTACATAATGCATTACTTACATTTTGGGAATTGATCTCTAGTATCTGGCCTTATAAACGTAACGATATTTTGTATTACAGAAAGGCAATTAGCAAGAATATAAATTACATACCAACACAGGCAGCAGATACTGCAATACTCTAATTATATTTCGGGAATCGGTCACTAGTGCCTGGGGTTATAAACTAATAAAATTTTGTATTATAGAGAAGCAACTTGCATAAGGTAAATAACATGAAACATAGACAACATATACCGTCATTTTTCAATTACATTTTGGGAATAGGTCATTGATGTCAGGTCTTATAAACGTAATATATTGTTTATTAATTTGCAGATATACTTTAAAAAGCTTGAATCTATAACTACAAATTAATAGTAAATGCATCAATTTCACTATTAATTATTTAATACGCGTTGTACTTTCATGTATAATTTTCTACTTCATACGTAAACAGAATCAATAAGCTCTATTCTGTTATACAGCACTTTTTTTTTCTTACCATTTGCAAATAAAAGTTTTGAACCCTAATATCTAAATTGCATTTTAGATTTTAGATATTTAATGCAAAAGTATTACAAAAATGATCCCTAGCACATGTCGCCTATTAGTGTCCTTTGAGAAAACTACAAATAATGGATAAATATTATTTGCGCTCAGAGGGTTCCGTACGATAAATATATGGATTATTTATTGTATTGTTTAAAAAATTATTCAGTGAACGAATAAAATTTTTTTAAAAATAATCTACAACGTAGGGATAGGCATAGCTGTATACACAAGAAAAGTATGAATGAGTATACCATCAAATTTAAAGAGATAAAACGTCTAAATAATGTCAGTTATTGGTATTCTGTATAACTGCCTTTTTAAATCTTTTCTTAATCTGTTTATGATGGACTTAACTGTTACGATAGTACAAATTATATGATATTTCGATACTGATAATAAAAGTAGTGTACATTAAAACTTCAACTGACCTTTTATAAAACTGTAATAATAATCCTTTCTTTTTTACAGTGTATCCAAGACAAAATCCTTTTTCAAAATTTAAACATTGTATTTTTCTAAGCACGCTTCGAAAAGAGGTCGCAAAGTTGCAATGTCATCATGTTCCGTGCCACTTTAAAAGTTTTAAATAAACTTTTAAAGACACTGAAGTCATAATGACAGATCCCCTCAATAGTTGTAAATCAAATAGTATTTATGAAATTAATTCTAATTAATTTTGTCTGTTTTGAACAATTAAAATTTTATTGAATTTGTTCTGCTGTTGGGCATTTAATTAGTCAAATATATTATTAAAATATGTTATCGATAACATTAAACACAAATGTTAGATACAGAACGATTTCTACTGGCGATTTCTTTTTAAATCAAAATCAGCAATGATTTTACGCTTCTGCAATGATAGGCACCCCCAGCCCACTCAACGCCATTGCTGAAAACCCGCAAATCAAAATTTCTGTGTAAAAGAAAAATGCGCTTCTCTGAAAAACTACGTGACATAGGGAATTCGATAGAAATTTCGTGCAAGGTTTAAATTAATGTCGATTGCCTGTACTTTTTAAATAATTTTAGTTTCAGAAGATTCTATAACAGATAGGAAGAAAATATTTTTGCACTATATTTTAAACTACTTCTCTCCAAATATAATAATTAAAATAATATACATGTATACACTGTAAAAAAATCCATTAAATTATGGCAAAAACTTCTGGCAACAACGTTGTCAAAATAATAATCTGTAAATATGTGGATTAACAGCCTTTATTACTTCTCCCAATTTGAGTATTAAACGTCCCATAGTTTACGATAAAAATGATGAATAATGCAGGGACGCAGGAATTACTTTAAAATGGTTCCACTTTTACATTCTAAATACGGAACCATAAATATACTGGGAAATGAAGTTCAATAATAATATGATTTTAACAACTTTTTTTTAATGTAAATTCGACATTTGAATGCCGACATTTAAAATAACCTCATTCGGAAATTATTAGTTAACCTTAATTGATCTGCAATATTCCTTATGGAAATACATAGATAATTGCTACTTTTTTTTTCTACAAATTTCTGGATTTACCCAAAAAGATATCTTTAACGTTATTTTTAAAAATATTTGAAAGATAATTTAAGAAAAAATATATTCATTGACAAGACAATGTTGTATTAACTGTCATTATACCAAATTATTGCAAAATACATGCATACACCTCAAATTTACGACAATAGTCATGGTTCAACAAAAAAGTTCCTGCCTAAATATATTTCTCTGGTAAAATCTCTATAAGATATAAAACAATATTTTAAAATTGCAGAATATCTTTAAATTTGATACTTACAAAATACATTCGTATAAATCTACAGAATCTACAGAAATCTTCGCATAAATCTCATAAATATAAAATCATCATTTTTAAAATAAAAATATTTCTGTAAGAACTAAGAAGAATAACAGTTTTTTTCTATCCCATAAATTCAATTAAATTCAGGTATTTCTACGAAAAGTTAATTGTATATATTTGAAATATTTAGCATAGAAATTTCTGAGTAAATTCTTCGCTCACAATTTGGATAAAAATCAAATTACTATTATTGTTTCCTTTATTAATGTTTTCCCTGAAACTAGATTTTTTTATTTGAAAGGTTGTAAATAATTTTCGTGGAAATTGTTTGTTTACGACATTACTTTATTTATTTAACGAAATTAGCATTAGATTTTATTATAACAATATTTTATGTCATGTTTCATAAATAAATAGTTAGTACAAATATTAGATTTCATATAACTAACAAGAAATGATATTTTGAAATAGATAATAAATATACCATGTATTTAATTGAAATATTTTTTTTGTGTTAAAAATTAAAATAATACTTACACGAAATAAATATTTTCTTTTGTAATTTATACTTAATAGAAAAATGTTACAGTTAAAACTCAAAGTTTTTAAAACATATTAATAAAAACTGAAAATCGCATATATGTATATGAAATTAAGTTATTCCCCTTTTTCAATTGCACTAAACATTGTTTATATTCCAAATATCAATTAATCCAATAATATCCGATCATTTACTAATTTAAACCGAATACATTTTTTTTTTCAATTTTTTCTCAGATTTCTAGGAATGATTCGTTCAAACAATAAACATACTTTACATAAATGTTTAAGAAAAATTTGAGTTTATTTTTTACAGAATTATAAAGTGAGAATTTATTATATCTGTGGCTTCCGGTAATAAACGGGTAGGGCACATTTTAAATATTTTGAGTAATTAACGTTTAAAGTTTTCAAATATCTTTTTATCATTACTTTTATAAAATAGATTAGAACTTAATAATTTCCACTACATTGAATTAGGATATAAGAACTTCTTTTTTGCCAAAATAGTTATATAAAAATGGTTTTTATTAATTGAAAACGATTATTACCGCTTATTCCATTTTTAAATGAAAAGTTATAGTCGCCCTATGACAGAAAGTATTTGATATTTTTTTCCAGAACTATGTCAGATGAAAGTATCTTTTAAAGCTACATTTTCGACATTATCTCAATTTTTGAAAAAGTGCCTTACCTGACTGTTACCGGAAGCCCCAGATATGTAGCCTGATATAAAGGGGAGTGGAAGACTCTATAACTACCATGTTAAACTACTATTCCTTTTCTCAGAATCTACAAAAATATTCCTTTGAATTTTATATTCATGCTATTAATAAAATCTAAAAAGTGAAGTTTAATGTATAAAGGCATACCCTATAGTTTATATATATATATATATATATATATATATATATATATATATATATATATATATATATATATATATATATATATATATATAAAATCTGAAAAAGAATCATTTTTATGTAATTGAATACTAGCATTTTTGAAAGGAAAAACATTTTATACAAATTTCATACATATGGCTGTATAATAAAAATCAGATAATACTTACAAGGGTATACAAAAGATTTCAGATATTATATTCATCTGAAGTACAGTGCACTATTACACCAAGATCTGAATATTTTTTTTAAATTCCTTATTTTACAAACATTTTCTTTGCTACGATTTACATTCAATTTCCATTTTTTTTTCATTCGTTAATGCATAAAAATGTAACATTGATCCAAAAATTGAAAATGTGTTAAAAACAGCAATTTTAATAACAATGTATTACTACTGGCCAAAATCTGGAAAAGTCATAAAAACTGTTTTATTAAAACATATTTGTTAAACTTTTTTGTCAGAAAAATTTGTGTTTTGTTCAGCAATAGTTACCGGAAAGGACTTTAAACATAAAGGAGGATAAAGAAGGAATCTCGTCCAACACTGATCGTGCAAAGTCATTAAAGTGACATATATAGAATACCTCTGATTATCTTCACATTAACAACTCAATAAATTTATAATTTATTTTTTTAAATTGTAAAACACTTTAAAAACTTCAAAATATATTATTTTTAGCGTTAGTGTTTTTTAGGGTGCGTTCTTAATGATATAAATAATTGGCATCCACAGTCGGCATTTGTTATGTTTGTTTACTTTTTACTAAGGCAGAAACTGGCAAAACAAATGGTTTGAAAGTTAATCTCTCTCTCTCTCTCTCTCTCTCTTTCTGTATATATATATATATATATATATATATATGTGTGTGTGTGTGTGTGTGTGTGTTGTGTGTAGTTATAATTTTGTGAAACCACTTTAAGTTTTATGAAAACCTTATAAAAATTTAAAATGATATTAATGAACGTTTTTTTATTCCATTAAATCCTACAATACGTAATTGTTTCAATAATAATCCATAATTGGTAATAATTTTAAAATGCCTTGGTAAATGCCTATATGCCTTTTAAAATGCCTGTCGTATGAGATTAATTCAACAATATCACATGATAAGTAATAATTCTTACTTGCCATGGTGATTACGCCATATTTAAGATGGAGTCATATCATTCTTGTATTACTGATTTTAATTTAATAAGTGTAAAAGATTTTGCATTCATGCATTTTTACATGACATTGTAACAGCTATTGCATCAAGATTTGATTATTTATAAAAGTAGCTGTAGTCCAAAATTTTTCATTTGCCATGTTTGAGGTACAATTTCTGACTTGTTTTATTAATTATTTACATTTCTTAGGAAATAAAAAAATTATATCCAAAATCCATAGTGTCCGATGATTTTTTTTTTATAAATCGATAGCGGGATTAGTATTTGATTCAGGCTGAGCACGTCCGATATCTAATATCTTATGCATAAATGGAGTTTCCTTCCTTTTCTTTGAATAAATTATTATTATCGATATCATTTCTTCGTGTTTACACAAATATATTCGCAAATACACAAAGGATTTCTGGGATCATATCGTCTGTATTCTTTTTTATTATTAGTTACATTATTTGTTTTACTATATAGAATAAACATAGCATTGGCTTTTATCTTGATTACTAACATGGTATGTTGTATTTTTTTCTGTATGGTGATAAAGATGATTATAAGCTAGCTATTACAATAAATGAAATATTTTTTTTCTTTCTAAATATATTTTATGAAATACTGTTTATTCATTTAAAACTTATACATTGTTACATAAAGAAAAGTCCCTTTTATTAATTTAATTAATTGTGTTTAGGAAACACCATTTTATTTTTTTCTGTCCGTGCAAGAAAAAATTATTCGATTCGTGAAAAATTTCTAAATCCGGTTTTTGACGGATTTACAGGTTTTAGAGGTCAGATAACACAAAATCATGTTTTTACAAAATGTCTGTCTGTCAGTATGTTTGTGAGTTTGTGAGTTTGTCTGTCTGCCTGTGATAAAAAAAAATTGGGCGGTCAATCTGAAAATCGAATGCGCGGAATAACACAAACATTTAGATTCTGCTAGACCTTAATATAAAAAATATCTGAATATTTTTTGGTGTATATCGCTCAACAGGTGGTACTGCTGTTCTACCTTATTTACAATTTCCACAATAGCCATATATCAAAAACTAGAGCGTAGATTTTCATAAAATATTAGTTTTAGTTATTACTTGATATAAAATGTTTCTGGATACTTTTTAGTGCAAATCAATCAAAATCTGCCTCTGCCATGGTGCAGTGTTGACAGATGGGCTACTTTTTTTTTTAAATTCAGATTCTTCTCTGGCACTAATTTTTTGAAATGGTAAAATGAACCTTACTTAATGCTATATTATTTAAAGTGAAAACAAAGATAATTTTACCATTTCAAAAAAGTGGTGGCAGTCAAGAAATTTTAATTTAAAAAAAGTTGCGCACTGGTAACACTGCCATGGTGCATTATTCGTAATTATCTCAAAAGCTCTATTACAAAAAGTAATGTACGAAATTTTCTAAAAATTTAGATTCACATACTCCCTGATAAACATTAGTGATGTTTAGTTTTTGGAGTAAATTACCCAACAATGGCACTGTTATCCTTCATTTTTACCGGTTTTACAATAAATGTATTACAAGAACTAATGCATGGATTTTCATCTAATTTCAGATTCAGTTTGTACCTGATAAAAAATTATCCTGATTAGTTTTTGGTATACATCACTCAACATGTGGTGCTGTTATGCAGATTATGTGGTGCTGTAATGCACTGATTTTCATCAAACTTCAGATTCAATTATACGTGCATGCTGACTAGTTTTTGGTGTAAGCCCCTAAATGGCGGCGCTGCCATGCTGCATTCTTCAGAAATACTAATATGAATAAGGTAGAGATAGAAAAAAGTTTTAGGATGGCCACATCTGACTAACTTTATTTATTGTTTACATTTCGTAAGAAATTACAACTTTATGTACAAAATGCATCGTGTCAGATGATTTTTATGTAAATCGATAGCTGGAATGGTATTCGAGTCAGACTAAGCACTTTTGATATCTAATACGGTACTACTAGGTTAACCCGTCGACCAAAAAATTGTCGCCAAACTATAAGATTAAATGCCAATAATGGGTGATCGTGAATATCATATTCAATGACATTAAATACGATTCACGTGTTTAAAATGTTATTAAATGATTTTTATTTCGACTTTTTATTATTTTTTATTAATATTCTCCTAATTATTTGTTTTTTCGTTATTTAAAATAAAAATTATGTCAATATGTATAATTTGGCTATTAGTTTGGCGATTTGTATAATTTGGCGAAATTGGTCGACGGGATAACAGAGTAGTACCCTAATAACTTATGCGTTTGTAGAATTGCATAAATGGAATATTCTTTTCTTTGAATAAATTATTATTATCGATATCATTTTTCCGTGTTTACACAAATACATTCGCAAATACACAAAGGATTTCTCGGATCATATCGTCTGTATTCTGTTTTATTACTGGTTACATTATTTGTTGAACTGCATAGAATCAATATAGCTTTGGCTTTTATCTTGATTACTAGCATGGTATGTTGAAGCATTTTTTTTCTGTATGATGATAAAGATGATTATAAGCTAACTATTATAATAACTGAAATATTTTTTCATAATATATTTTATGAAGTAGCAGTACTCATTTAAAGCCTATATATCTTTATATATAGAAAAATCTCCATTTTTAATGTAATTAATTGTGTGTAGCGAACTCCATATATAAGAAATATATCAATGGGTCATATACACTGGTGTCCAAAAGTTAAGCATAATTGGTAATTAAGTAATTATTTTTAAGTAATGAAAGAAATATGAATCGGAATGTGCTGAAACTCCAGGTGTGTAAACAAAATAGTACGCGTCGCATATTTTCGCGAAGAGTTTTCCCCGAAATCGAACAGGGGACCGTCAACAAATTGAAAAAGAACGAAGATCTTTTGGATAACCCTGTCAAAACTGATGTAGCAAAAGCGTTCAAACTGCACATTATGATTAATTGGCTTATTGTAATGTATTGTGTTAATTTTTACAAGGATAGCATATATATACTCGTAGAGAAATTAAGGTTTTTATAAAAACAGTTCTAAATTTTTCCAAGTTTTTTGCTTATAATTTGCAGAGTTCTTATTATAAAATAATGTTCTTTTCTGAAAATATGACAAACATCATTGTACACAATACCATGTCATCAGAATTTAAAAATAATAAAAAGTGTATGAAAAATGAGTATGTTTAGTAAATAATTTTTCATTGCGCATGCGTCAACGATATCAAAATGTCATTTGCATATTGTATTAGCTAAATCTATAGAGCAACTTATGTAAAAGTTTCAAAAACATAGCTTGAAAATTCTGAAAATGGGAGCCTATAGAATCAACTCAAAATCCTTTATTCCCTAAATGAAGCAAAAAGATGAGGGGTTGTATCCATATTCCATTGTTTGGTGCCTACACAATATTGCACGTACAACTATATTTAGGTAAAACCCCTGATTTTTTTGCTTCCTTTAGGAATAACGGATTTTGAGTTGATTCTATAGGCTCCCATTTACAGAATTTTCAAGCTATGTTTATGAAACTTTTACAGAAGTTGCTCTATACATTTAGCTAACACAATATGCAAATGACATTTTGATATCGTTGACGCATGCGCAATGAAAAATTATTTACTAAACATACTCATTTTTCATACAATTTTTATTATTTTTAAATTCTGATAACATGGTATTGTGTACAATGATGTTTGTCATATTTTCAGAAAAGAACATTATTTTATAATAAGAACTCTGCAAATTATAAGCAAAAAACTCGGAAAAATTTAGGACTGTTTTTATAAAAACCTTAATTTCTCTACGAGTATATATGCTATCCTTGTAAAAATTAACACAGTACATTACAATAAGCCAATTAATCATAATGTGCAGTTTGAACGCTTTTGCTACATTAGTTTTGACAGGGTTATCCAAAAGATCCTCGTTCTTTTTCAATTTGTTGACGGTCCCCTGTTCGATTTCGGGGAAAACTCTTCGCGAAAATATGTGACGCGTACTATTTTGTTTACACACCTGGAGTTTCAGCACATTCCGATTCATATTTCTTTCATTACTTAAAAATAATTACTTAATTACCAATTATGCTTAACTTTTGGACACCAGTGTAGGTTGTTCATCAGAAATATATTTTTATATTTTAAACTATAAATTTAAATGTGAAACGTGCTGAAAATATTAAGCATGGTTAAATAAAAAATTGTTATATTAATATTATATTCTTTTCTTTACATGACCAGTCAGATTTTAGTACTACTTTGTTACCCCGTCGATCAAACATCTATCGCCAAATTATAGGATTAAATGCCAATAATGGATGATTGTGAATGTCTCATTCAATGACATTATGCACGATACACATGTTTAAAACGTATAGAGTGGTTTTAATTCCATTTTTTGTTTGTATTTTTGTTTATGTTTACTAATTCATTTGTTCGTTCGTTATTTAAAATAAAAATTATATGAACATGGTTAATTTGGCTATTAGTTTGGAGATTTTATAATTTGGTGAAAATGGTCGTCGGAATAATCAAGTAGTACCAATTTTTTTCTATTCGAATATTCTAAATTTAACAATACATGTAGTAGACACAGGGAATAATGTTATATAAATGTTATTTAACTCAATTATCTTAGGTAAAATTGTAATAATAATAATAATAATAATAATAATAATAATAATAATAATAATAATAGTTAAATGAAGATAAAAAAGACGACTACGCCACACAACAAATATGAGGGCATAAAACAAAATTTAAAATTATGCTTATATTTCTCTTCATGATATTAAAAATAAAAAGTCGAAGTATCATTACTGCCAAATAATACACTTTGCCAATTTCAAATATATTCCATACATAAAAGCATGGTAGTAATATTACAAAATGGTAATTGATAGATTTGTTACGAGATGTGCGTTACAATGTTAAAAGATATGCATCTGATATTTTCTTTCTGATAATATTCGTTATGAACTACATATACTGAATGTATTTTAATTTCCATCGAACATGCAAAATACAAATTTTATATTGATTTCGATGATTATCAGAAAATTAGTATAATATGCTAAACCGATTACGCTATCCAATATGTTTGATAAGAAATATTTTTTATTCTATGTATAATATCACATACATTATTCAAAGTTCTCATTTACTGAATATTTTTATGTGTGTGTGATAGAATATGCTTTCTACATATTATTTTTAGCATATGCTTCAAAATTAATGTTGATGTTTAAAAGTTAATATAACATTGTAAGAAAAAGGGCGAACTATCAGACGAAAAAGATTTTAAATAAGAAAACGGTTGTTTGTTTCCCCCTTTTAATGAAAACCTCAGTTTTAATCATAAATTGAAGAAAATTTCGCGACATTTTAAAAATGATCTTTTAATATATAACCTTTCTCGGTAGCGTTTGCTGAAACATTTAAATTAATAAATAAGTTATATAAATTAGGTTACATTCGTTAATTTTATCAATTTTTGTGTATATACATTTTTTTGAAACTTGTGATTATATTTTTGCACGTATATTTCATCATTTTTTTCTTATCATTTTTAACACATTCGGAATGCTTAATTTATTTTGAATTAATGCTTTATTTTAAACAATTGTTACTTTTAAGATATGCCAATAAAACTATAGAAACAAAAATAATCTCTGTTTTATGTTTACTAAAAATATATTTAATACTGAATTTAAATTTGTACCAAAAAAGTTTAACCTTCTATTTAGCAAATACTAAATATTATCAAATGTAAATGTAGTATATCTTATGTCCTATACTTTTTATTAGTATACGTGAAATTATTCTTATCTCTGCATAAATTATTTTTATCGATATCCCATTTCCGTGTTATGTAGTTCTGAACATACAAAAGATTTCTCGTAGTCATAAAATATGTATTCATTCCTTTTTTATCGGTTGCATTTGTATTCGGAACTCTATTATATAAATATATCCTTAACAATTATCTTGATTCCTAGTTATCCATATAAATTCATGTTTTATTTTGATTCTGAAAGTTATAAAAAAAATAGCATGGCTAAATTCTTATTGTATTTGAATGTATACTTGGTTTGTATTTAATTATATATACAAATATATACTTTTTTAATATGATTATTTTAAGACATACCGTAATTTACTCGTATATAATGCGCACTTTTTTTTTTAAAAAATTTAGGGCGAAACTGCTAAGAGCGTGTTACAAACGGAATATATATATATATATATATATTACTGTTGGATGCAATCACAGAATATACATACGAAAAAAGAATTTATTCAAAGAAGACATTAAAACTCGAAAATTGTCCCTTTATTGAAGTAATCAGTATCTTTATTTCACACCTTGCAGTATTTTATACTACAGCGCTAGTAAGATGATATAAACACTTGTTAGCAATTCCCATTACCGTCACTCACTCCTACTTCCAGTTATTCACTTACTACCCGAAGTCTAAAAATGCATTTTCGTTTTATTTTCTGGACTGATGGAATATGTATTTTGACTTTCTTAACTGAAATTCATTTGGTCATTCTTCATTAGCATATCAAATTTATGGTGCTCGTTATATACGAGATTTCAAAAAATCGCCATTTTTTTCTTGTAAAGTACAAGGTACGCGTTATACGCGCTTGCGTGGTATACACGAGTAAATACGGTAGTTAAATCCATTAGGTAGTTGAAACAGATTATACGAGTTGTAACAAATATTTTTAATCCAAATTATTCATATTAATATAACTTTTTATGTTGAGTAGGATGATTGAAATATTACTAATACAGTACTTGAAATTTATTCTGATTCCTTATTATATGTCAAAAGATATGCAATTTACATTTGATTATATAACAAATTTGATAGATGGTTGAAAAAGACAATAACAAAAGTATTATTCAGTGCATGAATTTGTAAGATATACAGGTATTTTCGAAGTTGAATCTTTTGCTAAAATTCTATTTTTGAAAAAAAATTATTTCCAAGATACTGTTTTTTTTTGTTTTTTTTTCCTTATAAAATATGTTTTGAAACGAAAATGCTGATTTTCTTTCACGTTAAATACTTAAAAAATAACGAAAAGTTTTGTGTGTAAGGAATACGTATGTATTCAACAGCTAAACAACTTACTATCGGGTAGTCAGTATAGGACGATAAGATTATATTTTATTTTAAAAAAATATTATTATAGATATAATTTCTCCTTTTTACATATTTCTGAAAACACAAAGTTGTTTTTTGTCTGCTGTCCTATTTATTACTATTTTTCCTTTATTTTGTTATTTGATACATTGTTTGTGTGAGTCTTAAAAAATGGCTTTTATCTCAATTGAAAATTCTTAATATTGGTAAAAAAATTTTCTAGCTCTTACCGTGATTATGGATATTACATTTTATGAAAAAGTATTATTAAATCTATTACAGTATATAAAGGGAGTTTCTCTTTGTTCTTATATTGAGATAAAAAGTATTTATTTAACAAGAGTATGTCATTTCCTCATTACATTACTATATTATTTCAAGCACCTTTAAAAATATTTGTACCCCAAAACAGGTCAAACCTGTTCAGTATATTTTTGATGTACATTCATGCATCTATATTTACGTATATATATCATACAGGTAGTCCAGCAAATAAGACCCCGTTTTCAAAATTAAATTTCTCAACAATTTTTCGAACTAATTTTTTTTTGGAATTTCAAACTTTCAGAAATTATAATTCCAAAAATCGTTAAAATACGGCACTGTACGTTGAAAAGCTTCTTCTCTGCAAGCAATCTAGAACAAGAAAAATGTCAAATCAAGTATCTTTTGCAATCAAAACATAATCCTTTCAAAATATTGACTTTTCAAAACTTCTGTATAAGATTTTTTCACCTAACCTAATAAACAAACTGTTTACAGTATAATTCTATCTATCTTTGTTTTTGAGAAATTAAATTTTGAAATTGGGGCCTTATTTGCTGGACACCCTGTATCTGAAAACAATCAAATATTTTCTTCATGCATGTGCTATTTAATGGGTTCACAATCACAGAAGATTTTGAAGAGTTTAAAAAAAATGAGCTATTCCTTTTGCATACGCAAAAAACTGCTCCCCCCCCCCCACAGTGAGTCAAGATTGTTTCTTGTATACTTTCTCACAAATGGCATCTTTTTATATACTTCATTTGTGAGGGAGTGACCTTTCCATAAAGGCACTCTAGTGTTTCTGAGATCGTGACGTCAATAAGTTAACATGTGTAAGCGTAAAAGCGACATCTATCCTCTCTTTTAATTTAACTTTCTAAAGTGTGTGTGCTCTTTCGGATTTTACAGTTAGCTTGCGGTTATTAGTAATATGTTAATGTGAAGTATCTCAGTTTGCAGCATATAAAAGCTTGGGTTTGAGTGAATGGAGAGTGTCTCTGGCATTAGCCAGTGAGTGTCTCTGGCATTGGCCAGCGAGCGTCTCTGGCATTAGCCAGTGGGTGAGCATCTGTGGCATTAGCCACCGAGTGAGGATCTCTAGTATTAGACAAGCGAAGTGAATTAGTGTTCAGCGAAGTGCTAGCCGATTGAAAAGTAGCAACAAAGCCTCCAGTGAGTGGGAAGGAGTTCCGACAGTTGACTTGAGAGTTGGCCGGGGTAAGAAACCTCTTAGTTTCATTTGGATTGTTTGTGAATAAAGGATTACCCACAGCCACGGGCTGTTTAATTAAGCTTTATCTAGCAGATCAGCCAAGAGATAGCGGAAGGTATTAGTAGGTGCCCCGACTGAGCTAGGCCGAAGCTTGTGAGTATGTGTTTGGTTTTTTCATAGTCTTCCCAGTTGTGTAAAATTAAGACTTGCTCCACTTCCCTTCAGCCTTTATCGTTTCAATAAACGTTGTTGTTTTATCTTAATCACTGAGTATGTCTACATTTAACCTGCACCACGACCAACCTAACGTTACAAATGACACCCAGCGTGCATGTAACGTTACAAATGGCGCCCAACGAAACATCGGACATTGTGAGATTGTGCCACGGGTGTATTTCACCGGTGAGGGTGATATTAGTGAATTTTTAGTTAAATTAGATGATTATATTTTGTTCAATAATATACCTGAGAAAAGTAGGTACGTAGTGCTTAAATGCTCGTTGAAGGGCGAAGCACTTTTGTGGTTGGAAAATATAGGAAAGTTTTTGATTAATGATGAAGCGAAAAGATTTGAACAAACTGTGATTGAGTTAAAGAAGGCATTTCCTCCCGTCAAAGATAAAAGTATTTTGAGAAAAGAGTTCTATTGTAATAAGCAGAATATTTATGAGTCGGCGTCAAAATTTTATTTTCGTAAGCTTGAACTAAAAAATAAATTAGATTTAGATATCACATTTGAGGAATTGTTGGACATTGTTTTTCCTCTTTTTAATCCAAGTATACAGGACTTTATTGAAGTTAGAGCACCGAAGAATTTTGCAGAAATGCATCAGATATTATCGAAGTATGAGACTCGGCATAGCTCGGATCAACGGGATTTGCGTAACCCTCGTCAGAGACCGGTCACAGATAGTAATTTGAGAAATGAGGGGGAACGTAATTTTGTGAGAGGGGGGCAGCGGTTTCCGGATAGTAATTTGCGTAATAGAAATGATGGATTTGGTCGTAATATGTCGAATACGAGTAATGGTAACAGGAATGGTGGTGGTGCTAATAATTTTAGAAGTGGTGAGAGAAATATGTATGGAAATAGACAGAATAGTGGTTATAATCGTAGTGGGGGAGGACGGGACAGGAATGTTTCTTCGCAAGTAAGGAGATTAACTTCGGATGAGAATGTTGAAAATAGGTCAATGCAAAACAAATGAGTTCAGAGGTCGGAAATGTCTTCGGTGAGTTTGAATAAAATTACTATTAATCCGGTTGAGTTACCTGAAGTGTTAATTGTGTTAGATGGTATTGTCGTTAAAAGTGTCTTCGATACAGGGGCAGATAAGTCGTTCATTTCGTTTGATTGTTATCGGAAATATTTTTCGTATAAGAAGTTGAAGAGGTCAAGTCTGGTGGTTCAGTCGGCACAGGGAGTAGCTTGCGATAATAAAGGTTCAGTAGAATTGGAAGTTGAAATTCGTTCGGTTAAGACATGTTGGGAGTTTTGTGTATTAGATGGATTAACAGTGCATTGTATAGTTGGTGTGGATTATATGAAGGATAGAGGAATTAGTTTGGATTTCTTTAAAAAGTCGTTAATCGTGAATAGTGATGAGAATGTGAGTAAGAAAGAGCATGTTTCAGTGTCAGTTAATTTGGAGGAGTCGGGGTTAAGTGAAATCGAGAAGGAGGAATTTAATAAGTTTTTGAATGAATTTGGAGAGGTTTTTTCAGATAAACCGAGTTTAAGGAATGAAATTCATATTGGTTTTGACGCACTAGTTGCTAGTAAACCATTTCGTTATGATTTTATATCTAATATTTTTAAGTCTTTGTGTGAAAAGTTGGAGACTGGGGACGGTAAGGAACTTACTCAGTCTAATATGGCTGAACGTGTAAATCGTACATTAATTCAAATGATTTCTTCGTATGTTGGTTCTCATCACGCAAATTGGGACCAGTTTCTTCAGCATTTTGCGTACGCACTTCGTACAGCAGTTCATGAGTCGACGGGGAAAACGCCAGCTGAATTGTTTTTGGGTAGAAAAGTCATTACTCCATTCCAAAGGCTAGTTATGGTGTCAGATGCGGAAAGTCAGTACATGTGTCAGGATATCGAGAGGTTGGTTAAGGAAGCTCAAGTTCAGATGGGAAAAGCGCAAGAAAAGCAGGCTCAGTATTATAATATGCGTAGGAGGGAGTTAGAAGTGAAAGTTGGAGATTTTGTGTTAGTAGAAAAGCATTGGTTAAGTTCAAGTCGTCAAAAGAGAGTAGCTAAGTTTGGTCCGAAGTTTGTAGGTCCGTTCGAGGTTTTAGAAGTTCGAAATAATAATTTGGTTGTTGATGTCAATGGTGAAAGAATGACGGTTAATTTGGATCAGGTTAGAGTTTATAAGTTTAGAGAAAATGGTAGTGAAGGTTCTCATGTGTCGAGTGGTGTTTCGCGAAATTCCCGATCCAATGAGTGTCCCGAGTCCAGCACTTCTTCATCTAATTCTTTTCATCAATATTCAAGAAGAAAAGTTGGTCAAACAGCTCCAAAAACTGTTATTGAGAGTCGAAAGCCTAGCAATCCGAGAGCAAAGTATGATAACAAAAATAAGAGAGCTGTGTCAAATACATCAGATTCTGTGTGCCATAAAAGGAAAAAGATTATAAACTATCCCGTTCCTCCACTTATGAGACAGCAACCTCACAAACATACGTTATCTAATAGTTCACCATCTTCGGTACTTAATCCCCGGAAAAGATTTCAGATGGACACTCGGCAAACTGTTAAACGAACTTTAAATTCCGAATTTTTGCCTAATAAGAAACAACATAGATCCGGAAAGAAACGTGGCCTAGGATCTTCAGTAACTTCGGGTGTGTCTAGAAAGAGGAGACAACTCTCAGATTACCGGCATCAACAGTGTGAATCTCGCCATGGAGTGACCCCAGCGAACCGGCCAGAGCAGAGTCGTCGAGTGGAACCTACAAGTATCCCACGGCATCCATTCCTAACCAGGCTGCAGGCACGACAGTCAACTGTGGCGTCACCATACAGTTCCGATGACGAAAGATCCTTCGTACAAGGTTTCTGGGACAAGAGGAGAAAACCATCCTGTAGTATGAAGCCAGCCAGCAGCGAATCATCTCTATGATTGGGTGATAATGTTCTTTATTAAATTTCTATTAGAGTGCATATATGTGGTAGCAATATGAAGGAATAGAAAGCAGAAAGACTGTTTGGTACTTTTGGCCATTTTTGGGGGTTTTTTTGACGGACTCACGATTAGTGCTTAATTGTGTTCAAAATTTGTTTGCAAAATTGTTAGTTTTATGTATGTTTGAGATTTTGGTCTTAACTGCTTTTAAAAATTCTGGATCTATTGTTAAATTTTTGTGTTATTTGTTAAAAATGTTACTATATTGTTATATTGTTCATGTGTTATAAAATGTATGTTAATGTATGTTTAAATTTTCAGAAAGTACAGATAGTAATTTGGGTTATTTTGTACACGCGCCGCGGTTCAGGCGCGCACGTGTTTTGCGGTCACGAAGTCCTTGACACGCGTTTCTATCTCTTATACTAACATTTAATGAATTAACTTTCTCCTTATCGTTCGTGTTGTATGTGTTGCGTTTGTACTTTAGTTGGGAATGGTTTCCGCAAGTTGCGAATTTTTAAGCTGCGTTTGAATTTGAAATTGTATTGTATTAAAATTGAATGTTAATGTGATTTTCTTGCAGGGAAGTATACCTGTGTTATGTATTGATTCTGCTATTTTTCTTTTAGTTAATGCAGATGAAGAGCATGATGACGTAATTTTGTAAATTTTTGATATTTTTTTTTATTGTTGCATAAGCACAGCGATATGACGCTGTACGTATGTGCCCCAATTATTGTTAAAGTGGAGTTAAGTTATGAAGAATTATGGGATTTAGTTCATTGGCTAATGGGTATGTAGGTATTACGTAATAGCAGAGTTATTTTGAGTATGAAGTAAAATTTAATTTTAGATGAGTTCGGTATTTGGATGAGGAAAATTTTTGCGCATTGGGTTTTTTGGACTTGGTGCGAATTTTAGTATTAGGAAAGTTATGGGAGAAATTTTTGGTAATGTTATAGTTGTATTGCAATTGAGGAAAATTTCGGAAGTTAAGTGTTTTGAGAAATTTTAGCACTCCCAGTGGAGTGGGCTGTTTTGAAAGAAGAAGTAATTAGTTTTGAAAGTTTTACGAGTTTTTGGAAGTTTTACGGAGGCTATTTGTAAGATAGAAGAATGATTGGATTGAATATGTGAATATTTGAGGCAAACTGAGGTTTTTTGGTTGTGATGGGTTAAAGTTATTATTTTAAAAGTTATGTTTCGGCGCTAAATTTCACCCATCACTGTGTTTATTACGGCTCGAAATTTATAACAAGAAAAAGTTCTGGGCATGCATTTGGCCCAGTCCTTTTTCTCTGTAGAATCCGAGGGGGGGTTGTGAGGGAGTGACCTTTCCATAAAGGCACTCTAGTGTTTCTGAGATCGTGACGTCAATAAGTTAACATGTGTAAGCGTAAAAGCGACATCTATCCTCTCTTTTACTTTAACTTTCTAGAGTGTGTGTGCTCTTTCAGATTTTACAGTTAGCTTGCGGTTATTAGTAATATGTTAATGTGAAGTATCTCAGTTTGCAGCATATAAAAGCTTGGGTTTGAGTGAATGGAGAGTGTCTCTGGCATTAGCCAGTGAGTGTCTCTGGCATTGGCCAGCGAGCGTCTCTGGCATTAGCCAGTGGGTGAGCATCTGTGGCATTAGCCACCGAGTGAGAATCTCTAGTATTAGACAAGCGAAGTGAATTAGTGTTCAGCGAAGTGCTAGCCGATTGAAAAGTAGCAACAAAGCCTCCAGTGAGTGGGAAGGAGTTCCGACAGTTGACTTGAGAGTTGGCCGGGGTAAGAAACCTGTTAGTTTCATTTGGATTGTTTGTGAATAAAGGATTACCCACAGCCACGGGCTGTTTAATTAAGCTTTATCTAGCAGATCAGCCAAGAGATAGCGGAAGGTATTAGTAGGTGCCCCGACTGAGCTAGGCCGAAGCTTGTGAGTATGTGTTTGTTTTTTTCATAGTCTTCCCAGTTGTGTAAAATTAAGACTTGCTCCACTTCCCTTCAGCCTTTATCGTTTCAATAAACGTTGTTGTTTTATCTTAATCACTGAGTATGTCTACATTTAACCTGCACCACGACCAACCTAACGTTACAAATGACACCCAGCGTGCATGTAACGTTACACATTTTCTGTGAGACTTGGTAAACATATTTTATGCACATTCAATTTTTTATCCATTTATTGATTATATTTTTGAAAATGTTGGATTTGGATTACTATGATCCCCTTATTTAGATTTGCGCTTTTTTGAAAGGTGCTATTTCAATATTGTCATAGGTAAATGAAATTTCTTTCTTCCATATTTTTACATATTTTAAAATTCTGTTTAAAATAAATAATTTTAATTTCAGATGGAATTATCATATTTTTTTTAGAGGGGGGAGTACGAATAGAAGTTTGTTGTTTAAGCCTATATTAAAGACTAGGTCTGATGAAAATGTCGATATCTTACATCATATAGGATCTTATTTTTTGTACATTAGAATACCTTTTTTAAAGAACTTATTTTAAAAAACTTTTGTTGATGTACAAATAAATAGATCGATATATATATATATATATATATATATACACTGGTGTGCAAAATTTAAGGACGGAGTCCCAAAATGCCAATTTTCAAGTGATTTTCAAGAGATAATTTTTACACGACTATTCAAAAGGAAGTAATATAATTTGAAAAACTACTATCCCTGCATAACATCTATTCCATATAACCTCTCATTCATGTCACACATGGTCACAAGAGTCACAGTCACTATGGCGAAACAAAAAAATAGGAAATTTCATATGTCTCTTTTATGAGTATCAAATGACTACTATATGTGACTCCTCTGTCAGGTCACTACGACTTCTGCTTTGTGACGAGTCACCAGGTGACTTTACAGTGTTGTTTTATTGAGACTCTCATGTGACTGTCATTTGGAGGCTCAATTTCAAAGTCATTGTGAATGTTGCATTATGATAAATCACCAATGTCCCATTAAAGTCACATGGTGGCTTTCTGTCACAAGACTTTTTCAAATGGTGACAAAGACCCTACTGTGAAGTAACCACTGTGAAAAGTGGTGAAAAGTCATCATTTTTACCACTTTTCACAGTGGTTACTTCACAGTGGAGTTATACATTTGACAGTCTTGTGACAAAAAGTCACCATGTTACTTTAATGTGTCATTATTTGTTTATTTAAAGTAATGCAACATTCACAATGACTTTGAAATTGAGCCTCCAAATGACAGTCAGATGAGTCTCAATAAAACGACACTGTAAAGTCACCTGGTGACTCGTCACAAAGCAGCAGTCGCAGTGACCTGATAGTGGAGTCAAATATTGTAGTCATTTGAGACTCATAAAAGAGATGCATGGAATTTCCTATTTTCTGTTTCGCCGTAGTGACTGTGACTTTTGTGACCTTGTGTGATCTGAATGAGATGTTATATGGACTAGCTGTTATGCAGGGATAGTAATTATTAGAATTATATCACTTCCTGTTGAATATTCGTGTGAAAATTATCGTTTGAAAATCCCTTCGTCCTTAAATTTTGCACACCAGTGTATATATATATATATGTAATGAACGGTGCTAAAAGTAAGAATGAGAAAAATAGATTACGGTTTTTAATCTAACATCAGATATAATTAGAATCGTAAAAAATTAAACGCTAAACTTTACAAAGCGTCAGCAAACACAACGGAAATTAAGCCGACTTAAATGAAATTTGAAATATAGAGTTTATCTTAATCGGCCTTCATTTAAGACAATTAATATTCAAAAGATTTAACAATTAATTTTTCGTTATGTTTGTTTAATATTTGTTAAGTTTAGTATTTTAATGTTTTGTATTGTTGAAATTCCATATGCTACTAGATTAAAAAATATACTTAATTTTTTGCATTACCTCAATTTATTAATTTTCACAAAACAGCATCAAATTTTCACAAAAATGTTAATAAGTTAATATAAGACTTTTAACGCCTTCGCGACTGGAGCCTTTTACGAAATTTTCAATTTTTTGTCACAGATTCTTAAATACAGAAATCTGTGCTTTACTGAAAAGAGAAAATGCTTCGATTTAATAAGGCAAATTTTACAGTAAAAGTTTACTGGTGGAGATAAACACGGTTTCGTAAGCCTTTTTGCTGCACGTATATGTGTCGCTCGTTAACAACGGGTTAAAGACGTATCATGAACATGTTAAATAACTATGCGGATGTCTTGCGGTAATTCTTAAAAAAAGTGGGAGAAAATAAATAAGTTTCCGAAGAATAATGAATATAATAGATTACTTATAGATTTATCGAACAAAAATGGAAAAAAGTTCATTCTATTCATTTTGTACAAAATCATTTTCACATTTTTTTCTATTTGTACAAAAAATCCACTAGTTTTTTTTAAAAAAAAACTAATAGCAATCTACTGAATAGTACTCAGTGATTACACATAGAGAAATATATTCATTAATTTTCCCTTTTCTTATTCATTCTTTGTTTCATATATATAATCAATTATTAATATCACTTATTAGAAAATGATAAAATAAAATAAATCTTTTCCATCCCAATCACTTACATTTTCATTAATAAATAAATTATTACTTTTTCAGACATTCATTTTAAATTAAAAAAATGTGACATTAATTACTGTTTTAAATATTTTCATATACTTGTCAACTTGTTACCTTTTACAGTTGGAAAATAATTTATGACACGCGCTAGTTATATTAATTTGAACGATGGTCATAAATGGGCTTTTTGACTGACATTAACTAAATATTCTGTGATAGGATTACATACATAAAACATTAAATATCTATTACTTTTAAAATCATCGTCTGAGAAAAAGACAAAATTTATTTTAATTTCAAACTTTTTAAACATCTTCACTATATATGATTCAGTCATAATTATTAATTCATATTACTAAAAGGGTGTGAAATTAATAATTAAATTTTGTAATTCACATAAAACTAAGTATTTTCTGACATCCGATATTGTATATTAATTTTAATTAATATCTAAAGTTATAACTTACATAATTTAAAAATAAAGAGTAAAATAATATGTGATGTAATATTAAATAAACATTTATTTTAAAAGTTGGCTTTTCAATATATATATATATATATATATATATATAATTATATATAAATATTATAGATAATTATATATATATATATATATATATATATATATATATATATATATATATATATATATATATATATATATATATATATATATATATAATTTTTTTTCTGATTCCAAAAAATAACATTTATTAATGTTTTTTTTTTATGTATATTATTCCGTCATTTCTAATCTCCCTACTGTAGATGATATTGATTTTTTATTGTTGAATCTTAAGTGGGGCTTAATAATGTGAAAAGTCTGATAGATAGTCCTTTTAGGTTGTTCTTGAAATTAAATATGTGTGAGTATAATATAGAATACTTAAAGGATCTACAAATGTCAAAGCTGACATGTTGTTAACAAACTCTATTTCTCATTTTATTCAACGACTTTTCTTCGGGATGTTAAACAGAGCCATAGGATGCAAAAAAGTAATAATACATGTGAAGGAAATTGTATAAATAATACTGGACTGACGATAATTTAAAAAAATAGTTTTTGAAAAATAGTTTTTCCCATGGCCTTCAGAAGAAAATTACTTGGTGTTGTTCATAAAAAAAAAACTTATTTATCCTGTTATCGTTAAAAAAAGCAAAATTCAATTTCCCCTAATTATTATTCGCCGAAATAATTCAAGATATAACTAATTTTGTTTAACACTGAGATATTTGTTAGAAGAATTAAAACACACAGAGAGAAAAATATTGGCATATTACAAGTTATGCTAACCGCAGATCAACTTTTGAAGTGCTTTTCTGTTGGCACTCTGGGAGCATTTAATTATATTAATTTCACATAGAGAAAAAAAAAATATTCACATTATAATAGACCATGTAACAAGATATATGTGATTATTTTCCTCAAGAATTAACATTACAGAAATACATACATTTTTTTCGACAAACTTTCATTTTCCAAATTCCCAAAGAATTATTCTGTTTGAACAAAATGTTGCCTTTACTACATCCAGAATTTAAAAAAAAAACAATTCTGTGGATCACAATAATACGCATCTTTGGTATCAATACATTATCCACAAACAAATAGAAAGTGTGAACATGTAAATCAGACAATAATAACTAGATTAAAGAACATGGAAAATTCTACAAGCTATAAAATATCTTGGGCAAACGTTTGGACATACTCCACTAAAAAAAATCTGTAGAAAATCTACAGGTTTTTGGCCAAAGAATCCATACGAAATCCGTAAATATTTGGCCAATTCTGTGGATATTTATAATAACATTTTTAAAAATTATGCAGATATTTTTAAGATCAAGCTAAATCTGTAAAATTTCTGAAGAAAGTGGATATTTCTTCAGATTACTTTTAATGAGGTAACTCTTTAATGAAAACAATTATATACCCCATTCATTAATTAAATTTCTACCTGCTTATTTACTCTTTGGCTATTTACCCTATGATTGCACCCTAAAGAAGATCATTACCCTCCTGTCATTAAATCTCTAAAAATTACTATAGCGCTTACTGACAAATTTCATTTGAAAAATTGGAAGTCATGTAAACGCAATTATGTAGAACCAAAATTTGAAGTAAGAGATCTGGTTATTTATGAAGTCTTCCATTACCTTAATGCAAGAAAAGTATTACAGGTTTTCTTTGGACTATATCAAATACTTAAATTGTATATGATGTAAATTTTTATTGGTCATTATTGTTTACTTACTGTTTTTATTATTGTTGTTAGATGTATTATTTATAATTGTTGTGATAAAGATAACTGTTATTTTCATAATAATTGTAAAAATATAGTTGAAAATTTATATTTAGTACCCAGCAATGTCATATCATGTGATAGACTAATAACGGTTATTGACTCCAAAAACTACTGAGGATAAATTTATTGATTATGATTAGGAATTAACTCCGATCTCGTATTGATTAGACAACTAAAAACTCGATAAGACGAAAGCACTTAAAAACTTTCACAGGAGAATTTCATTTTGAATGAACTCTAACATATCACTAAAGCGACAAAGATTGTTATCCTAAATTCGTAATTGATTTTCACTTATCAGGTTTTCTTTTTAGATTTCGTTTTCCAATATTATAATTCTATTCTTTAGCAAGAGACTTAAATATTTTTCCACAGATATGAAGAATATTTATAAAAAATATTTATATAAACTTATAAATTTTTATATAAATTTCTACCAGATAGATAGTGAAATTATTCAATGAACTTATGATTAGAATATGAACTCAATTCAATCGAAACCATGGACTTCGAAAAAGGTAAATCTACAACTCGAAAAAAGGGATTGATATCTTCTAAAAGTGAAAGTGAAGAAATTGGAACGATTATAAATGCACTCTTCGAGAATAATGGTGGGAAAAATGAACGCAACACGGAGCATGGCACCGTGGAAAAGGGAATGTCTCCTATTCATGAAAAACAGGAAAACTTTAACCTTTATTATTTAAATATCTCGCGAATCGAAATAATATAAGCACTGCAAAATGATACACACGAAACAAATTATAATTCATTTTGGAACAAATGGGACTATCCCAACCATACACCCGCGCCGTCTAAAGAACGCAAATCAGAAAATTATTCCAAATTACAACTAAATAGATGATTTAAAACTGACAGGGCGAAGGAAACTCTTAGCAACGACACGTGCACTAGAAACAACACAACAAATCTTAAAGTGCTATTACACGGGGGGGGGGGGGGCAAAGTCTTTAAATTCTAGGCGTCTCCATTTATACTAAGGCTCCATGGGGCTCGCTTCGAAAGCGCATGATTCTCTCAAATGGCATCGTCTTTGATGCCTGAACCGAAGCGAGAGCCCAGTAACAACCAATCAAATGGTAATAAATCCGAATGATGGCAAAACCTTTTCTCGAAAAGCTAATGAAATACTTAGAAAACGAAAAAGCGCTGGCGATTTTTGGTGCTTGAAATTTTTACTTGTAATAGCACTTTTGGGCGTCTAAGAAATCGATAAAATACCAATATTACCATTTCTCTAATGGGAAAGTATTACCCGACTCGTTTCCTGCTACACGACATAGCCGAAAATAGATCGTGTGAAGAAATAATGGCAGATTTGCAACACGTTGGATTATATGGCTTGTAGACTCGTCGATTTACTAGGAAGATAAAAGGTCCCATAAAGACTGTGTTGATAATGATATAAGTGCTTACCTACCTAAAGAAATTAAGTTTTGGTAGCATGACTTCGTAACATCAATAATCTGAGTTCTCACTGTAATTGTGGAAAATGTTTTTGATGGTATGTTGTTAAGAAAAGTATGAAAGGCTAAAGATGACTCATTATTTTTTCATGGAGAAATTACTCATGAAATTGATTCCACTGTCTGTATGTGTCCACTTAATGGTCTGAGCTTCGTCTGGATATCAAATTATAGAGATTTCCTGCCAGAACTGATACAACCTTATATATATCTTTATTATAAATGCCAAACGTATCTGCGTGTAACGCATACGTCATTTTGCGAATGGCAACACTTTCCCATGCAATTTCAATTTTGCAATTGTCGCTACTGTGAATTTTACACTTCTAAACATTGCACATTTTGACTTTTTACACCGTCGTATAGACAAAAAAATTTACTTTTAAAAGCAATTTCCTTAAAAGCTGCATCTTAATTTATCTTTGAAATATTTTTTTTAAATATTTTTTTTGTTGTGGCAACAAAATCACTTCATTTTCTCTTAAAATAGAAAAACAAAATTGAAATTAAAATTCGTATACTTTGTCATAAATATCGTTTGTTATGAAATCCGATGAATTTCGGTTTTATTTCGTTTTCATTCATCTGTTAAATGACTTGAAGTTTTGAGTTAAAGTAATTTTAAAATGATCAAATTTAAATACCATTTTTAAACATGATGAATACGGATATGAGAAGTGTGTGCGTAAATTCTGAGAAGATGAAAATGATGAAGAGTTTAGATTTCGCGTGAAATTATATAATCGTGTCAGTTTGGAATTTTGTTTTTATTTTTTTTATTCGCATTTATATCAAACATAAGACCCTCAATTGATAACTTCATTATAATAACTCATCAATATTATATTTTACTGATAACATATGCGATTTCAATAATTTGGACAGTTGGATTTTATCGTATTTATTAATTTTAGCTTTAATATATTAAAGTAAATAATATTTGTTTAAGAGTTAGATTGGCCAATATAAGATGAATTTTTTACTGCAATTAATTTTGTAGATTTGCTATAAATCAATAGGTCAGTTACTTCTTAAACATTTTCTTTCGTCGAATTTCACGGTTTACACTTCGTATTTTTAAATACTATTTCTAACTATATAAAATGCATACATTAATTATCTATTTTATTCCTTATTTCCTATTATATTAAGATATTGATATTAGGTTAGTATTGTTCAATTAAATGATTTTGTGCCACATCTTTTTAGGGTAATCTACAGTGTATGGTATGTTTTTTTCTGGTTTTATTTTTACTTTATTTCTCCGTCCAATTTAATAATATTACTATGATTCATTTTTAATACTTTTTCTCCATTTAAGCTTGGTTTTATGTGTGTTTGTAGTCCTAAATTTGTATTATTTTGCTTTTTCATAACTAATACGGAGGTGAAACCACAAACTTTATTTGTAGTTCCAAAATATTTGTGAGCTTGATGATTCTGCTTTGGTTCTGTAAATTTCATTTGTATTGATTTTAAATTTTTTCCCCATATTTCAATGATCTGCAAATTTTGAATGAATAAATGGCATCTAAACCGGCTACAAGAGGTTTTTATTATTTATTTATTTTTTTATGTAAAAGAATTACACGAGTACTACTAATTTTAATTATTTAACAATAAAAATATTGTATAAATAAAAATTATTAATTAATAATGTTTCTTATGCATCAAATATACGTAATTTTTAATTAACAATTGATTTTGTCAAACTTATAAAAATTTCAGCGAATATCTCTAACAGCATTCTGATGTTACTAGTTTTGTTTTTTTAAGGTTAAAAAAAAAGCTTGAGGCTCATATTGATATTTGTTTTATCCAAAAAAAGCCACATACTTAACCATTCGCTGGGCGCGCAAATTTTTATCACATGAGCTGGCGCGCGTTGTAAATTGTACAACAGGCAAAATACAATGAGTTATTATTGCTTTATTTTAATTTTACAAATAATTTAATTACAAATACAATATACGTCATCAATGACCGCAATTTAAGAAAGTATTTGGCAAAACACTCATTTTGTTATAACATATTAAAGCAGAAGATTAGATATATGGGTGATTCTACGATAAGAGGTAATTTTGTACGGCAATCCGTTTAAAACAGATTTTTTTTTCTATATGTTGCTATTTTTTGCAATGAATCGCATCATCTTAATATACTTTATTAAATAACATCACGATTGAATGCCTAATTTAAACACATTTTTCTGAAATTTCTTACAAAGTCTAAAAAGTCCCCTCCCCTGGCATGTCACCTTGCCGGTTTCAATTTAACTTTCAGACAATACATATATTTTTTCCGCCAGATGCTTAACTAAAGTATGTTTAATTGGAATTTAAGTAATTATACTTACGTATTATAAAATAAAAAATAAAATAATTTTGTTAATTTCAAATAATTTTTAAAATTAACTTTTGTCCCGCTTTTTTGTGTCTCTCCCCTGTCAAATTTCGTTCCGCTGAAACAAATATAAATTCGAGGATGGCTATATTGGAAGTAGTGCTTAAGGACATCTATTGGCTTGAAGTTAGCAATACTAAACGCGCAAGCCATTTAAGCGTCGCCATTTTTAGTTGTTGCGACGCGACCGTGTTTTGTAGTGGTTTCGCACGGTGATTTTGTATCTCCCCTGGTAAATCATAAAACTTATAATATTCATTTAATTCAATTGCATTTACTGCCCTAATTAAACAATACGGTAATACTTAAAATGAAATACACAATTAACCGAAACCTAATTCAGTCAGTTAAAAAGTTTGAATTTACACGAAAATGTCTCTCCCCTGCCGTATTTCCCCTGGCACGATAACTGCCAGGGGAGCGAGTCACTGACCAGAAAAAGTTATAAAATACGTATAAAGAGACTTGCCCTTATATGAAAAAGTAAATAAACGGCACAAAAATCATAATTTAAAGGTTTTTGATCAAACTCAAACTTTTCTCTTTGGCCGAATTCTCCATGTTTTTGAACCTCTTATCGTAGAATCACCCATATAAAAAGCTATTTACTACTACAATCACAAAGAATAAAATTTAATAATTAATTACTTAACAATAATTAAGTAATTTCGCCTTAACAGAATTAGTCCTATATTTTCTCTATATTAGTCGCTTCCGATATAGAGCATAAGATTTGCTTTTTTAAGTCTGTTTACAGATAAACCGTAAAATGGGGTGAATCTGAACACTTTTCAACTTTAACGTTAAAAAAAGCAACAAATGATTTTTTTATTTTTTTTATTTTTCTACTAGAAACTTCGGTCTTGTTTTGTTCTTTACTTTTTAAGCAAAAACGAAACATTTTTATTGTTTATATATATATTATTTATTTTTTTAGTGGTGTTCCGATTCACCCCGCAGATAGGGGTGAATCGGAACAAATGTTATAATCTTTATTTATTCCGATTCAAATTTTAATAGGGTTAATAAAAACAGGAAATAATGATAAGGGAGGAATAGGATCACGCAGTTACTGCGAAATGAAGCCTTTATTTTATAAACAAGTAAAAGTCCTACAAGTGAAAGTCCATACAAGTAATACAAGTAAATAATACAAGTAAAAGTCCTACTTGCAGAAGTAGGATTAGTACAAATTCAGCACTGTTTTGTGTTATCCTTTACTAGTAGTCACTGGGTAATTAAATCTATTGAGTAGCCCCAATCGCTGCATGTATTAATACGATCTACTAATACAACCTCATCCCCAGCCCTTAGTACTGTTAGAATCCTTCTGTTTTTTTTTACTGGTTTTTAATTTTGAGATGTTTGTGTAATGTTGTGGATGTCAGAGACCAATTCTGTACATTTTTCTAACTAATTTGCTATTTTTAAATTCTTTTATTGTGTGTTCCATGTTTGTTGGATTAGGCGTTGACTTTTTTGTTCTACCAAGTAATTTCTTGGCACCTTTAAACACTTCAAGTAATTTGTACAAACAAAATATTGTTACAATACGTATCCATACATATATTTTCATATATTACTTTATAGAAAAATAAACCATGAGAGGAAACGTTTTCCGATTCACCCCGTAAATCATAAACCTCTGATGTTACAAGCCTTTTTTCATTTTTTCATTATGTAGTTTAGAAAATAGTAGAATTTAATATAGCACATCGTTTACAGGTCTATCATTAATTAAAAATTCCTCTCTCTTAGGTTTAGAATACGAAAATTACTGTACTTACATACAAAGTTTTGAAGACGTTGAAATAAATGAGGTTTTTGAGGATCCTCTTGAAGTTTTTTTTATACACCCCAATAGTGGTGCCAACATGTCAAAACTGAATTTCCCGACTCTCAGTGTTATTTCTTTCTTATACAAAAATTGGCAACTAAAAATATCGTCACTTATATTTATAATGAATTTATTTGTATGACCGAGAAGTTTCGTTCCTATTCGCCCCGCTGTTCCTATTCACCCCATTTTACGGAACCTTGCGCATTTCATGCACTGTTAACAAATTAAAATGACAGGTGCAACTAATTGTGCAATCGGATATAGAAATAACTTTCAAGAACTGGATAAAGAGATCCAATAAACGAATACAAACGGTCATCAACACCCACTATTGCTTGGATTTTGTTAAAAAAAAAAAAAAAAAAAAATCAATGTTGTACTTTTCACAACGGCGCGCCCGACGGAAGGTTAATAATTACTGTGCGTCAGTGCAGTCGCTTTGGGCTCACAAATTGCATTCTTAACATTGTACCAAAAGTCATCTGACACATTGTTGTCCGAAAAAGATAGCACCCTCTCAACACAAAAGAGGCATCGTTTCACTTTCTTAAAATCCAATTTCTCACCTTTTGGTCTATTTTTCCTCCTATTTCACCCAATTAACCTCAACGATAACTTTATCTGGTCTGATACTCTGGATCAGCTCAACAGAATAAATCGAAGGCCAATACTTAGAACTGCAGAAAATCGCTGCATACGAAATTACATTAGATTAATTTTGAAACACGATTATTCAATCGGTAAATTAATTATAACATATTTAATTTTTCTATTTTTCATTTTTGGGTTAAATATTCATCCAGTGTTCGTGTCCGGGATAGCTCAGTTGGTAGAGCATTGGCGGCTTCAGCTAGTACATCCCTGTTCCGAATCCTGGCCCGGATTTTTTCACCCAAAAATGTATAATGGAAAAATTACATTCGTTATTTCTAAATCGTTTAAATTAGTTTTTTTAATTACGGACCTACTGATGAATTCATTTTCCTTCTCTTCAAGTACAGTAAACCCAGACAGAATAGCCGGTATTCGGAAACTAATATGTTTAAGTCAGAACAGGCATTATTTACTCATATAGCAAAATATCAATAACTTGTGTGCGGCAATTGGAAGCTAAAAATGTCTAGAAAATAATTTAATCATTAATCCAAGCCAATTTGCGATCAGTATTTTTTAAAAAAGAAGAATGCATGAAATACTTTTGATGTCCCAAATTTCGTTTTTTCGATACTTTTGCTTTTATTGTTTGTAAGCGACGTAGGTTTCAGCGACGTATTTCTTGTAATTTTCTTATCTCAGATAAAGGTACAAATTCTGTCTATCGCAGCTAGGCTGCGCTGCGCTCCAATCTCAAAACAGCTAGTATCCGGTATTAGGACCCTACCCAGTTTTTGGACCTTCTCTTCTCTCTATATATTTGTTTAAAATAACCAAAATTTCCAACGATACAAACAAGCAGAAATTTGTAATATAGTTTATGGGTAAAAAAAAAGCATAAATATGTCCATTTATATACACTTTAATTTAATTTTGTGCTTTGCTTTTATGTTTTGCTGCTACTCTGTAATTCGCAAAATAGTAAATGTCATAACAAATCAATAAATTCATTTAATAGTCATTTAGTTTTTGACGTTAATCGTTAAATATGATCAGAGAATCATTTAGTACTGAATTTTTATATATATTTATAATTGAAAATAACATAAATTTAATCGATGGTAGACTATCAATGATTGTTAAAAAAAAAAAAAAAAACTATTATAATAAAATATAATTTTGAAATTAAAACATATGAGATAAATATTTAAGGGCATAAGCTTTATATATTTTATTTAAATATTTAAATCTATTTGCTTAATTTAAAAAAATATTTTTCAATAACATTGGTTCACAAGATAACAGAAAACTTCCCAAATGTGCACCTGAATATGTGGTTCTATTGAATTATTCTGGTAATTCTGTGAAGGTATACTCTATGGTTATATATCATTTCAAACGCATGTATTTACCGTGCCGAACATGCGCAAACGATAGCCTCTGTAAGTTTGAATTGATGAAAATCGTTCGTTTAATCATTGAAGTTCTTATGGTAATTAATTTTATTTTGTAGTATGAATATCTATTTAGTTTGTTACACTTCTACTTTTAAATGTGTATGTTTAATTTTAAATTAAACATACAATTTTTTTTATATCGTGTTAAGCACCAAACGTCTTTTTTTCATAGATGTATGAATTAATCTTTTTATCAAAAAATATAGAGAAATACCCTTTGTTTTTCTTGAACTAAATAAACGAGAAATCAATAAAACTTTAGAAATATAATAGCTCTCTAAGTATTTCATTATGTAGCAAATAAAGCTTTATTTATTTTCCAATATTTTTCTTGTGAGAGCTTAGAGAAAACTTAAATATAATTTTCTTATTGGTATTTTAGCAAGTAATTTCATAGTGAAGATTTATTTTAAATATAATATTTTGGTATATCTTATGAAAAAACATTAGCTAAATACATTTATAGATATTTTCTTCTGACAAAACAATTTTATTGAAAAATCCATAGATATATAAGGCAGTTAATTCTTCAGTTTTATGTAATGAATTCTTCTAAAACAGATTAAAACAATATTCTCTGTAAGAGAAAAGTTCAAAGTTTTGTATTATTTTGGTTTGACTCATATATGGCTGTCGTTGAATTGGTGTAAAGTTAAACGATATAGCTAAAATAACTACATTAATTTTAACGCAATTATTCTAATTCGTAAATAAATAATAAGAAATGTAATTTTCAACTAGGTGAAAAATATTTGCACTAGGATTTGAACAAAATTATCTTTTGCCTATTGCCACAAATGCAATTCTATCAGAACTATTCTGCACAATCTGGCGGAACTAATTCACCAAGATAACTTCATTATTTATGGCATATGTTCTGATATGTGAAACAGTTCAACAGAAAAAAGTAGGTAATTTTAACACAATTCTTTTAATTGGTAGTATATATATACATATACATATGTAATAATAAAAATTTTTCGCCATTTTCCCGTTTCGATATTGTTCCAAATTCTTATAAAAATCTACTTTTACTTATATGTCAGTAATATTCTAAATTTTAATTACCATCTAAATTCCCCTTTTCCTTAATTCTTCGTAATCTCATATTTATTTTCCTAAAAAAGAACTAAATTGTAATATTAAAATATCAATATTTATTTAGAACTATTAATCTATTTTATTATTTCATTTCTCCTTTTTCGAATAAAAATATTTTTTCGGAAGTTTTATTTTTGATATTTTATTAAATATCATCTGCTATCCCATAATCCCTTTTCAATCGTTCGGTCTATGCACTTCTTTTTCAATTAGAGAAGGTTTGCAGCTTGAATATAGTTCTGGCGTGACACTCTACTTACTAGTCAATAACGTAATTAGTTCCGCCTTTGTCCTCACCTCCTGATGCCATTCGTTGGCACTCGACATTAAAGTTGCAATTTTACGCGATTAAAACGCACCGACGCGAGGTTTAAATCCAGAATTCATCTGTCCTCTACGCTGCCAATTACATCCCATCAAGTGCAGAAATTAATTCGAATGTTCTCGATTCGCCATTTTATTCTAAGATGCTCAGTTTCGGAGCTACTTTCGTCGGTGAACATTTTACCAGTGGCTTACTTATGATCAACCGGTCATAAATATATGGAGTAGCTTTTTGAATATACGTTTAATAAACTCTTCAAGCTCCATATGTTGTTATTTTTGGAGAAACCTTTTTGCCGCCATTCTCAGGACATACTGCTCTTAAAAATGACTTGATCTGTGATCAATGTCTTTTCTTAAGTGTCCCTCATCGTGTGTTGAATGATAATGCTTTATTAAGGGAATCCGGTCGTCCGTTCATCTCTGTGATTTGATGTTTATTTTTGCATATAAGTCAGATATAATAAATGTATTAAAGGTAATTTAGTGTAATTATATATCCAACTTTTTCTATAAGTCGATTACCGGCGATGTATTATGTTGTGCTAATTCAAATATTAGACCATATTCTATAATCAATAAGATTGGATAGGTGTATTAGATCAGCATTTTCGTCCCAAATAGACATATGGTTAGCATTCTTTGAATTAGCTAAGATATCCCTAGCTCGAGTTCTATCCCGAGCAGTTTTCACCAAGTCGAAAATCCTCATATAATTAATTTATTTCATAGAATATCTAATATCGTAATGAAACGCTACTTACATCCGTCACGGATTTCGATTCTCGACCTTCAAAAGTAAAGGGATATAATAATTTAAAATACAACTGAACTGCTTTGTATAACAGCGCAGCAGATTTCCATCAAATATGATGATAGGCTGCTCTTTTTCTACTTCATATACTGTGATAAGAAATTCATATAAAAAAACTCCAGTAGAATGCGAATTGTTATAGTCCGAAAAAATGTAGGCTTTTTATACTACTTTTCATATTCAGTACCAACAGGCAAAACGTGTGAAAGTATTCGAAACGTTTTTCTTTCTTTCTCTATATCCAAAAGCAGATTTATGTCGCCAGAGGAATTTTACTATTTTCAGAAGATTGCCCAAAGAAGGCAATTTTTAACATAGCTTTGTTTTATTTATTAAAGTTAAGGAGTTTATCTAGAAAAAATCTTTCAAATGTTGCAATGATAATCTTTTTATTTAATTTACACATAATTTTATTTTCATACATCAAGATAAGTCATAAAACAATGCTTTTTTAATTCTTTTAGAAAAAAACAACATATTTTTTATAAAGTTATATGTTACGTGTTTAAAAGGACTTTAAATACATTTTATATTTATCATTAATAGAAGAAAATATATATACACTGTAAAAAAAAGAAAAAAAATATTCGGAAAAAATTGCCAGAATTAAATGCTAGCTGTTAAATGTACTCTGTAAACTTAACGGATTTTTTTTCATTGTACTTCTTAAAATCGACTGAAACTAATAAATTATACATTGATAAAAAGATATTGTTATAATTCTTCAATTTTTAGCTTTTGAAATGTAGGAAAGAATACTTGCTCGGCTAATAAACATTTTTATATAAACATTCATTTATTATACCAGTACAAATAATATTTTTTAGAAAATATTCTTTTAAAAAAGGGCTGACTACTTTTCGTAAACACAATAATAAAATATCTAGTATTAAATTTAAATTTCTGCATATAATTATTTAAAAAAACTATTTAAGAATTAAATAATTATGTTAAAGGTAATATCGTTTAATTACATACACAGCCTTTTCTGGAGTTCCATTACTTGCGATTTAATTTGACCACATACAATAATAATTAATGTTACCTCGGTGAAAAGATTTTTTAATGATGTGGTAAGCTTCCCAAAAATTAAGATCAAAAATAGAAATACACTTGTGGATAATGACTTACCACATCATTAAAAATTCTTCCTCTTTAGTCAATGACTTATTAAGTACTTCTTATTTTCTAAGCATTTGGAAATCTTTAATTTGATGCTCTTTTTTTTTGTCGCTTTTTAGTTTTTGTTTTGTTCATTCTTCGGTAGATGTCGCTACTTGTCCATCCTGTTGTTCAGGCAGCTTTCTTCTCATTGGTTGCTTTTCTTTAGTCGGGATCGTTCCCGTGGCGGGTATATAAGCCTGCGTTTCTATGTCTCTTTGCTCAGTTTTGCTTTTGAAAAAGCAAAAAAAAAAAGCTAGCTGAGTTTTGCACTGATGAAGAATCTCGATAGTAGATTCGAAACAGCTGTTTGCTACTTTTTCATACATTAATTGTGCATTTATAATCGTTGGTTTTCTATCTTTATAGCAAGTATATAATATCTACCTATCTATATATACAGTGAGAAAGAAAGCGAGACCTTTCGATGCAATTTCCCGAAATATCATTGACTATTCAGCATTTATTTTTTTTAAAAACACAGCTACGTGCTCCATTTTATAATATTTCTCAGTGTGGTAATTTTTGGCGTTGCTATTTCCATTTTAATTTAAAGTGACATTTTAATTACAATCATACATACCATCAAAACAGGTGGCGTTGCAACTCGTTTTTTTAAAACGTGCACGATAGCTATACCTTACCAACTATCGAGTCTTATTCAATGCTCCAAAACTCATACATAACAGAGTAAATAAAGAATTTATAATAAATGTCAGATTTCTATTGTATATAAACAGATATGTCTCTTTTTCTGTGAACATTATTGATATACCTCATTTATTGTATTACAGAATATTTGACATAATATACAAAAAATGAATATTTATTAACTCTCTTTTTATATTTAAAAAATTATGAATGTATCATTATGTTTAATTAGAATAAAAAAAATTATTCCTTCTTCAGATATATTATCTTACGATGCATTTTACAAATTAATAATTCTAGTCTCTGAATTGGCCCTTTCTCCGTGAACATAAGTGATTTACCTTATTTTCTGTATGGCAGAATATTTGACATAATATAAAAAAATGAATATTAATTAACTCTATTATTTTATTGTACAGTTATATCATGCTTAATTACAGTAAAAAGAAATCCTTCTTCAGATATATTATCTTACGATGCATTTTACAAAATTATAATTCTAATGAACAACGTACACTTTATTTTATGTATATACATTCCTAGCTGTCAAATTTATCTCTTTTTTCTTGTTATTAAAAATTAGCCTCTTCGCGACGAGAGGTGTTTACGAATTTTTTAATATTTTGTCACCGGTTTTTAAAAACAGAAATTTGTGTTTTATTAAATTCGAGTCATTGCTCCGATTAAATAAGGCAATTTTAACAGTAAAATTTTACCTGTGTGGATAAACAAGGTTTCCTGAACCTTTTTGCGGCACGTACGCTCTTCCTCAAGGAGTTAGTATACATATATTCAGAATTACCTACGACAAAAACAAGCAGAAATTTTTAATACGATTTTGTGATACGAAAAAAAAAAAAAGAAAAGAAAAGAAAAGAAAAGAAAAAAAAAAGAAAAGAAAAAACAGAAATGTATTCATTCATATTCAGTTTAACCCTTTCTGGAATGGGCAAAATCTGTTAGTAAAATGAGAAATTATCGACCGGAATTCACAAACGAATATTATGAAACCCACAATTAAACTTTTATTGTAAAAGAAAAAAAATAATAAAATATTATCGATGCCATTTGCAAGTTTGAAATTAACCCGTAAGAATGCCCGCTGGGCCTAAAAGAACCTGAGTGCGTATGGTTTTTACAATTGCACTCACTACTTTTTAAAAGTAAGTTTCAACTTATTTTATCGCAAAATTTGTAAGAATTGTCTCCTTCTAAATAAAATGACTTTTATATTTTGATTTTATTGGTGACAAAGTTAAAACTATTCATACCCTGAGCAAGCGCGCGTTCTCGCGGGTTAAAATAAGGTATTCCAGACCGGGCAAAGTGTGCCGGAAAGGGTTAAATGTAATTTTGTTCATTGCATATAACCTCTTCAGTCCTCATGTCGCAGACATTAAAGAAACGTTTTTTAAATCATTTAAATGATTCAGAATTGTTAAAATTACTTCTAGACTTTTTTTATACATGTATGCATATTATAAGCATCAATGTATAGATTGATGTTCTTATATTTGAAAATACTATAAATTTATCGATAGTAGTCTATTTTGTTAAATTAATACATATATATTTAAGTAAGTAAAGTTTACAGTTGAAAAATCATACGGAGAAAATAATAATTTAAATATTTAAATTCAATTAGAGAAATTAAAATGTCTGTATTTTCAATGATGTTGATTTAAAAGATTAATGAAAGCTTCCCCCCCCCCCAAACAGAACATGTAAATTTTCACCTGAATATGTGGTAATATTTTGAATTATACTCCAAGACGGTGTATTATTTTAAAGGGAAATTTTTAATGTGAACCTCTGTAAACTAAAACTTTTGTACGTTTGTTGTGATGAATAACTTCGTTAAACCCTTCACTGCACTATATTTCTATTTTTATTTTAAAAAAATATTTGGAATCTGTATATCGGCTTTATAATGGGAAAAACTGAAGAAAAAGGGTAATTTTACCAGTAGTGGGCCACGTACCAATAGTGGGCCACCAGTTTTCAAAGTTGAAAAAGTTTTCTAGTCACCCCTGCCAGATAACAAACTAATTGCTGATTGACTGGAACCTTATCTGTTATCAGGCAAAGTGACAACTTGAGTATTTTCATGGTTTTTGAGCTGGAATAGTGTTTTTAGAGACTATACGAAAAAACTAAAGAGAAGCTAAAATTATTTTACGTAATCATGAAAACTTCAAAATATGATTTCATTATTGTGTAAATTTAAGTGTAGAAATGTAAAAAAGATTATAACTTCTGTACAGTATGTATTAAACTCAAGCATGGAGTGGCCCACTTCTAGGGGGCCCTTCTGGAGCATCAGAAAGTTACTATGGCCCACTACTGGAGCATAGAGGAAACTAACATTTTTTTTTCATTTTTTCTAGAGAATATATTTTAAAAATTTGAATGTTTATTCTTATACATAAAGGTAAGGTCTAGGCTAAAATATATATATATATATATATTTTTTTTTTTTTAAATTCACTAATACTTAAATAATAATTAGATAAATGTTCTTAAGTGACCCACTATTGGAGCATAGAGGAAACTAACATTTTTTTTTCATTTTTTCTAGAGAATATATTTTAAAAATTTGAATGTTTATTCTTATACATAAAGGTAAGGTCTAGGCTAAAATATATATATATATATATTTTTTTTTTTTAAATTCACTAATACTTAAATAATAATTAGATAAATGTCCTTAAGTGACCCACTACTGGTGCATTTACATTATAAATTTTATAGTTTCAGTCAAAATTTGATATTTTATGTTGGTACACTCTACACAATTGAGGGTTTTCAAATATTGTATTCCTACATTTTGCCATTAAGTGATCTTAAATTAACTATTTTTTTCTGTTTAACGCTCAGCAACTTTTTCTTTTCGATATATATTTATAAGTCTGAAGTAAAAATAATCTAAGCAAATTTTGCCTTAATAGCTTGATCTTTTTGTTTGTTTGTTTGTTTCCGAAGAACACATTCTATCTTTATTGTCTAATGCACGAATCTGACATGATCAAAATAAGTGCTATTCCATTCTTTGGTCTGTTCATCAGTAACATTGAGCAAATTTATCGCACAAAATGAGAATCATAGTGTTTTTAGAAATGTGCTGGTTGTGGCAAAGCGTGCGGTGAAGGGTTAGATATTAAAATGATTACAATAACTTATATTATTTTGTGTTATTTGTATATTTACGTGAAAAGTAAGCAAGGTAATTCATACATATATTTATACATATAATTTAACAAAAATAAAACCGTTTTTTTTCTTTCATTATATATTAACTCATGTATTTCATTTTTTTAACTTCACATTTTTTATGAGAGATCAGAAACATTTGCGAGCATTTTTATAACTTTATTTTAGTTGAAATATTTTTTTTTTCGTAAATCATTAAAAATGAAGAAATTAAAAAGGAGTTTAGATATTTTCCCGAAAGGCTTGATCTGGGCAAAGAGAACCTATTTAATCCGGACTTAATTAAAATACTTTAAATTGCAAAAGAGAAGTGTAATTAAGTATTTTCATGATAAAATTCAAAGGATAAATTTAGATTAAAATTTTTGAAAAATACATTTTCTTTTACAGATTTTTTTTAAATGCTTATTTCGGTTTTTATAGATTACAAAAGGAAAGGAATTCTTTAAATAATTGTGAATAATTTAGCTGTTTTTTATTTGTCTGTCTTAAAGAATGGATAAGGTCGGATAATAAAGATTTGGATGTTGAAAATAGTATTGAAATTTTAGCCCCCAATTTCATTTCAAATTTTCCAATTTAACCCGAAAAATTTGAAAGAAAACTTTTTACTTTACGTGATTACTAAATGTCTCTTATTAAATAAAACATAAAATACTATTCTTTATTTCTTGTGTGATCTAAAAATTTCTGAATAAAAATGGTGGCCAAACTGTCAATCCTGGTTTAAAATTTAGAAAATTGTGTATTTGTGTACTGCAATAAAAAATACGCTGAAAGAGACAAGAAAATTGTACCAATGCTTTTTAATAAAGTTATTTCTATTATAGCTTTTGTATTCAGTAATATTGATTCAATTATTTATTATTCTAAGGAATAATTAAAAAATTAAATTGTGATTAGTGGTAAGTTGTTTTTTATTAAAAGTTACTGGTGAGAATCGTTGTTTTAAATTATTGTAATAATTGATAGAATAATGGTTCTTGAAGCAGATAAAAATTACAGACAGATCAGATCAAGCTTCGTTTTGACGATAAGGCATATACCATTTAGTGTTTTCTAGCTATCCTTGCACTAATATGCAGATCCATATTTGGTCTGCATTTTCATAATTACAGGTTTACATCAACGAACCAATATGTTTAATTTCAAATCATTTGGCTTTCTAGTTTTTGCGCAGTTGTAAGCGGACAAATGGACAAAAAGATGGATGAGCCACACAACGACTATACTTGTTACTTATTTGTATAATTTTGACAGTTCCCCATAGAAGATAATGTAACAGAAGACTTTTCAGTGTCTCTGTAAATAAATTATAAACGTTATATACTGTATTTTCAACTTCAAAAATGAAATAATGAATCTCAAAAACGCGTATCAATTACAAAACAATCCAACCATATTAACGTAAGTTCGTATTCGAACAGACAGACAGAAGACCAAGTGGGCAAACAAACCGAATTCACAAACCAATTTTACTTTTAACAGTTTATACAACAAACAAAAGCGTGCTTTAATAGTTTTGTAGAACTCTGTACTTTACCTAGTATCTTTAATTATGCACCTCGAATGCATTAAATTTAATTAAAAGTTAAACACGATTAAAATTAATGAAATTACATTTCCAGAGATTAAGCTTCAATTCTATTCATGGCCTTGTGTATCATTATTCCTATACTGTAAAACATTTGATAGACGTTACTCCATAAAATTGGTGGCAGCAAAGCTTCCATAAATTTTATGGTGGTAACCGATTTAACCAATATAATCGGTGTAACATTACACTATTATGTAATGTTACACCAGTAATACATGTTTAAATCACACCATTTTATACACTGGTGTGCAAAATTTAAGGACGGGTCCCAAAATGGCAACTTTGAAGGAATTTTCAAGCGATAATTTCCACGCGAATATTTAAAGGGATGTAATATAACTCGAAAAAAATACACCAGTTTACACGGTTTTTATACCCCAGCTGGAAGTTGTTAATTTATTGTTTATTTAGATAGAGTTATCCAGAAAAAATAATAAAACAATTCTGTCACGTGTAGTTTAAGAAATATTTACTTACTTAACTGGATTACATAAATTTGGTATAAATATTAAAAAAATCAAAAATGGCTAATTTTTGCCTTTTTTATAGTTATTTGGATCAGTTACTCTTATAATGGACCAACAGTAATCCCCTAGCATGTTTTTACCCCAAACTCCTTGATGTCGTTCTTCAAAAACCTTTAAATCATGGTGAAAACGTTCACCCTGTTCGTCACTCATACTTCCTAAGTTTTCACGGAAAAAATTCAAATGCGAATGCAAGAAATGAATCTTTAATGACACGTTTACTCCCATCTGTTGAAAAATTTTTAATAATTGGCAAGAGTTTCTTTGTAATTTTCACTTTTTTATTTCCCAAAAATTCTTCCAAAACCTTTTTAAATGACTTCCAAGCATAATTTTCATTAACAGATAAAAGGCTTTCAAACTGAGAATCTTTCATAATTTTACGGATCTGTAGGCATACAAATATCCCTTCTTTCAGGTACATTAAACTGTCGTTACCACGTTGGGTAGTTAAAAAGCAAAGGACTACAAAAAGAAAATTGAGACGTGATAGAATATTCCTGCTGACACTTTTAGGTTTAAGGAATGTAGACTAATACATTTATATACATTTCTTTCGGGGTATTAAAAAAAGTTGAAATTTGTAAACTAGTGCTATTATTCCTGGATAATAGCTAGTCCATATAACATCTCATTCAGGTCACACATGGTCACAACAGTCACAGTCACTACGGCGAAACAAAAAATGGGAAATTCCATACGTCATTTTTATGAGTCTCAAATGACTACTATATGTGTCTCCACTGACAGGTCATTGTGACTGCTGCTTTGTGGCGAGTCATTAAGTGACTTTAGAATGTCGTTTCATTGAGACTCTCGTGTGTCCACTCATCTGGAGACTCAAGTTCAAAGTCATTATGAACGCTGCATTATGATAAATTACCAAACATATATTACTATTAAAGTCACATGGTGACTTTAATAGTAACTTTTCACAGTGGTTACTTCACAGTAGGGTCTCTGTCACCATTTGAAAGAGTCTTGTGACAGAAAGACACCGTGTGACTTTAATGTGACATTATTTGGGGATTTATCATAATGCAACATTCACAATGACTTTGAAATTGAGTCTTTAAATGACAGTCACATTAGAGTCTCAATAAAATGACATTGTAAATCCCCTGTTGACTATACACAAAGCAGCAGTTGCAGTGACCTATCAGTGGAGTCATATATAGTAGTCATTTGAGACTCATAATAAAGACGTATGAAATTTCCTATTTTTTGTTTTGCCGTAGTGACTGTGACTCTTATGACCATGTGTGACTTGTATGAGATGTTATATGAACTAGCTGCTATGCAGGCATAGTAATTTTTCGAATAATATTCCATCCTTTTGAATATTCGCGTGAAAATTATCACTTGAAATTATCTTCAAAATTGACATTTTGTGACACGTGCTTAAATTTTGCACACCAGTGTAAGTGAAAAAAATATCACTCCTTAAAATCGGAGGAGGATAAAATCTCTCTATAATCTGTCTCCAATTTTATGGAGAAACGTTACACAAATGTTTTACAGGTATATCCGATAAAGATATCTTAGTATACAAAATGTGCTTCAGTAAAAATTCATAATTTATATTTAAAATCACTTCTAACATTTTTGCGTTCCTACACATTATCCCTTACAAATTCTTTTGCACGTAATTTACGACATTTATACGCGTAACTAAATATGCAAAAATTTAGTTACAATCAAATATCACAACCAAAATAATTGTCCAGAAATTATCTCTAATATTGTATGCGATATATTAGAGATAATTTCTTAATTTCTCTAATTATCTCTAATATTGTATGCGAAATCTTTTGTGTGTTAGAAAGTTTCGTTTGAATCAAATTAAAAACCAATATAATTTATGTCTCAAAACTTTGGAAGAATTCGTAATGTTGATGTACGAAATTCAACAATTTTTAAAACTTTGATCAATATTGTTTAGAACTTTGGCCGATATATTTTCGTTACTTGCATTATACTTATTTTACAAGCAAAATAAGCAAGCAAAAATAAATTCTGAAATGAAAGTTTTATAAACGTATACTTAATAAAATTTATCTAATGAGTTATTTATGAATTTCTTAGAGCTATGTTTAATAAATAAACGTTTAAATAGAGTGGTAAGTAATTTATTCAGATTGTAATAAATGATAACTCAAATCTGTTAATTCTTAAGAAAAAACAAAACAAAATGTCGAGCACTTTTTATTATATTATTTCTTTATGAAATATCTGCGTTCTTTCTCAGCAAGTAAAACTCATATATATTTACGCTTGTCAAAGACATTTTTATTCTTCTTAATACTCCTACTACAATTCTGAGAATTTAACTTCTTTAGTAAGAAATTAGTTAGCGTTCATATTAATATGTTTATTTAGCAGAAGTAAAATCGCCTTTTTATTAATTTTGTAAAAAATAAACTGTTTTTTTTTTTCTTATTATTTGGAAAAAAATTTGTCCTCGGTAGAGAATTGGGAAATCTGAAGTATACTTGAATGCTTTCATTGATTGAATTCCATAACTTATTTTATTTTATCCGTTTTTTGATTGGTCTATGTTTAATGTTCAAAAATGAAATACTTCTGTTTTTTATTTTATTCGTTTTCTGATTGGTCCATGCTTAAAGTCTAGAAATGAAATACTTCTGTTGCCACGATCACAAAAAAGTATTAAAAACTAGTAGACCCAGCAAGCGTTGTTTTGCCATATAAATTATTTCTGGGGATTATTTTAGTAGAAAAACATAACTATAACTTATTGTAAGTGTGTGAGGATGTGGTATAATGAGTGGAAGAGACATGGAGCGCTGTGGATGACGGAATATAAAAAATAACAAAACACCAAATATTTATATATTTAATTTATTCAAATTTATACTAGTAATAAAAAATGCTCTGACGAGCACCAAAAAAGGTTAATATGTTTTAAAGTATGAAAAAGTGTTTGACAAGAGCTTCTAATTGAGAATGAGAAAGGACAAGGGGTCCCTTCTTGGCTGCAATTCACTGTCAATGCCAAATTTGAAAAAATCATATTTGCGCTTTTTCCATATAAAAGAAATTTGCGTAAAACTTTCTATCTTTACTTTTTAGTAAAACTTTCAATCGTGCTTTAAATGTTAACTTCATTGTTGACTCTGTACTGCAACTGCACTACAAATCAGTTTTCTGTGCTGTTTTACATTGCGACAGTTTATGGTGGGACTGCGTGAATGTGATACGCTGCAGGCAGTGTTGAATGCAGGAGGTGGGGCGGGGGGACACTCCCTCCCGAAGGTATCAAATGCCCCCCTCCCCAATAAAATTTGAGATTTTGTGTTTTAAATGGTAAAAAAAAAGTATAATCTCCTTAGAACTCTATTGTGTCCCTCCCTCCCGAAGCCACAGAAGCCCCTCCCGGAGAAAAGTGTCTGAATTCAACACTGGCTGCGGGAACTATGGTTTTTGGCCCTATTTTGCTCTACATTCATGTTTAATCACGCGGTGTCTTTTCTAATTATGCCTTTACACTACACAATTTTATCGTAACAGTGACTGATTTCTTTTATATGGAAAAAGCGCAAATATGATTTTTTCCAATTTGGCATTGACAGTGAATTGCAGCCAAGAAGGGACCCCTTGTCCTTTCTCATTCTCAATTAGAAGCTCTTGTCAAACACTGTTTCATACTTTAAAACATATTAACCTTTTTTGGTGCTCGTCAGAGCATTTTTTAATACTAGTCATTTAAATTTTTTGATAATTATACATTGAATATAAGAAAACCTCACTTGCTTTTAAATATTTCTAGTACTTTTTCTTATTTCGCTCAATATTGAACTATTTAATCAATGGACAAAAAACGTGGAAAAACGAAATTAATTTTGATTTGTTCGTACAGAAATTGACAGATTCAATTAATTTTAGATAATACATATTTTGTAGAAAAATAATGCGAATAGAAATTTTTATTCTTTTCGCATAGGATTCGTGGCATTCTTATCTACTTGTTTTAAAAATCAGATGTTATAAATATGAAATATTTCCGCCATTGACGCGATTTTTGTGATCATGGCACCCAAAGGTCGCTAAACATAATTTTGTAGTCAATGCACATAAAAACGAATTTTCCCATTTAAATTAAAAAAAAAAAAAAAAAAAAAAAAAAAAAAAAAAAAGTGAAATATTTTTATTTCTCCTTCCTGATATCTACTGGAATAGCTTATTCCAATTATTGAATAATATTCTAGGACATGTTCAAGAAAATTATTGGTTAAATTATCTTCCTTGCAGAGAGTCGCTCAAAATACAGCCTTAATAGATTTGCGCCAAACCAAGGATGAAAATATACTGAAAATTCATTTGTAGTATTATTTGTAAAATTGACCTTGAAATCACCAGCTGTAATTAAATTTTTATATAATATACAGTGGAACCTCAGTTCACGGTCATAATCCATTCTTGTATATGACTTTCTGTATGTGATATAAATTTTTTGGGCGCTCTATCAAAAAACTAATGCATGGGATTAAAAAAAATTATATTCAGGTAATCCCTGATATAAATTGATGCTGTTTGCTGTTTATATTTTGATTTAAATCGTTCAACAGATGGCTTAACCGTGTTGCATTTTTCTATTTCTATCTCGAGAATTAACGCACGGATTTTCATCAAACTTCAAATTCAGTTAATCTTTATATGAATTGGCTTTGTTTACATTTTGGTTTCAATAACCAAACACATGGCGTTGCTATGCTGAATTGTTCCGATTACCATAATATCTCTATCCCAGGAATTAATGCACAAATTTTCATCAAACTTGAGATTTAGGCACACTTTGATTTATATTATTGCTCATTGCGTGTTTTGGGTAAATCTCCCAACAAGTGTCGCATATATCCTGTATTTTTCCCGATATCCGCAACAGTGCTATTTCAAATTTCAAAAACTAATGTTCGGAATTTCATGCCTTTAGAATCCTCATGGTGAGCATATGATTGTCATTTGATTTTGGCACTGTAATAATGAATTTCGACTCATTAAATGCATGAGATAGAAAATAGTTTTGGGGTTGCCACATCCGACTAGCTCTTTATAATCGAAGTAATCGACGGTTCATCTACACCGTATTGTTTAGCTATTTTGATTACACTATCATCGTTCTTAAGTTTTGTCACTACTTCTTTTCATAATTGATCAGTAATTCGCTTAATCTTCTTACTACTGCTATCACTAAACGCTTTTTCATTTTTGAAGTCATAATAAAGGCTAAAAATTTCGCAAAACTGATTAAAATTAAAACAATAAGTTAATTTTTTTTACTGTACTGAAGGTCACAAAGCACTCTGATTCGCGCACTTTACTCCAAACGTGACTTATAACAAGAGTTACGTGAGAGTTGCCAACTGTACTATTCGACAGCTTTGGTCGCGAATCGAGTTATCCTACGCCGAAAGAGTAAAATTTTGATCACTGAAGTTGGTCATAAACCGAACTTGTCAAAAACAGAGGCGGCCGTAAACCAAGGTTCCACTGTTTTTTGACCAATAAGTTTGCAAATATGGCATTATTTATATATTCAGTGGCGATGATCATTATGCAACTTGGCGATTTAGCCGATTAAATTTACAATTTTAAAATAGCGTTTGTTAATAACGGAAAATTGAGAATTTCTATTAGGATAATTACTATAATTTTTATGCACAGTTTTAAGTAAACTCTGATTTTTTCCATAATTTTAAATTTAGTACATTTGGAAATGGAAGGGAGAGGGAAAGTATATCTTTGCAATGCTTTTTCGAAAATATCTCAAGCAGAAATACTTGTAAATGGCAATAATTGCTGATCGTAAATGTTACATTCACTTCACACCATCACAAAAGTTTTTTGCATCACCATGTGTTTTTTCATTTGATGCTTTTTTGGCACAGATGCCATATATGCACGACATTGTGCGATATTCTTCTGACGCCAATTTCGCAAAAGCTTAGTTTTCAAACTTCAATTACATGCATATATATTAAGGTACTACTTAGTTATCCCGTCGATCAATTTCGCCAAACTATACAAATTGCCAAACTCATAGCGAAATTATACATATAGACATAATTTTCATTTTAAATGACACAAAAAAAATAATTTGTAGAATCTTAATAAAAAATACAAATAAAAAGTCGAAATAAAAATCGTTTAATGGCATTTTAAACACATGCATCGTATTTAATGTCATTGGATGCGACATTCACGATCATCCATAATTGGCATATAATATTATAGTTTGGCGATGGTTTTTTGGTCGACGAGATAACCAAGCAGTACCTCTATTAACTATTTTCTATTATTTTCAAAAGAAAATAATAATGACTAAAAACCGGGGATATTTGATTACCCTTCGCCAAATTATAAAATTAAATGCCAATAACGGATTATCATAAATGTTACATTCAGTTTACATTTAATAGGTTACCCATGTTTGTTATGCCATAATGTGATTTTGAATTCAACATTTTATTTGCATTTTTATTGATGTTTTACTAATTTATTTCTTCTTTCGTTATCTATATTAATAAAATAACAAATCGCTCTGTGTGTGTGTGTGTGTGTGTGTGTGTGTCTGCGATAATTAGCGAAAACACGGTACGTACGAAGCTCAAAATTTTTCTAAGAGTAGCCCAATATCTCTCCTGATGCACCTGACGCTCAGAATTTCAAAATTCTATTTATTAACTGAGTAATTAATTAAATTCCAAACCTCACTCTCATAAAAAATCGCTTTTTTTTTAGCTTTTTTTCCTTTTCATTCTCTTATGGTTGGTTGGTTGCATAAAATTTTCGCAGAAATAATTTTAAAAACTGAGACTGACCTTTGAAATTCATAGACTGACAAACTGACAGTTTAAATGAGGATTTTTTTTTATCACAGCTGCTGTACGCCATGGAGGAAAAAAATAGGTGGTGGCGAAGTAAACCGAAAAAAAGAAAGGTTTGCAAGAGGAAACCATTTATCGCTGAAATTTTAATGTCTCAAAATAAAGCACGAGGAAGGAATTTTGTATTAATAAGACGGATTGGAAGAAATGAATTACAGCTGAAGCATATTTTACGAAGAAATCGTAATTTTTGTAAATGTTTTTTTCTATTATATTATTTATTAAAATAAATGCTTGCTTTTAAAATAATTGTAATTGGAAAATTAAAAATAATTAAATGTCAAAACAAAATTAAATAAAATATTGAAAATATATGATTTGAAGTAAAAAATTGTATTACTAAAAGTTTTCTCTTTTTTTTCTAAAATTTTTAATACTTTATAACGTAGATGAAAAATGTTTATGATTTAACAACATATTTATAATTCCATGTCAATATATAAATTATAGTGATGAAAAGATTCTTTTAAAATCATGCATGAACACTTAAATAATAATATTAATCTAAAATCTAGATTTCAGAGTGCAGACGATTTTAAGACATTAACGAAAGAATGTTGATTTTTCAAGCAAACTCTTAAATGATGTTTCTATATTGATATTTCAAAGTCATATGATAAAAATAATCAAATAATTCTTGCCTATGATTGATCTAATTGTATCTTTCATGCATTCTGATCGTGTATTACAGGCAATAATGGCACAAAACGTTATTTTTTAAACGAAATTTTAGTCATCTATTCAATAACAGTTTAGAAGGTAAAAAACAAAAACAAAGAAATACTGGTTTAAACCAGTTTGAATTGATCGGAGTTTCAAAGCGCATGGTTTTGTTGGTGTTTATTTGGACTTAATGTCGCGGATTTTAGAGTTACATTTTTTGCGTCACCCCAAGACATTATACTGCCACTCTATTAATTTATTTTTACCATATGGTTGTACGCATATTTTTGACATTTCGAATGTATGAGTCATTAGCTCTGTTGTAGTAAAAAACGTTACACAACACTTTTCTATGAGTTTATTTTTTTAATCATTGGTTAAATTTAAATGTGTTCTATTCAATTTAAAATTGTAATATGGCTTTAATTTGTTTTTAAAACAAAAATAAAATAGCTGTTTGGCGTACAATTGTTTGTATCCGCAAACGATTCATTCATCATAATAAATTATCAAATAGCTAAGTAAATTATCTATCAGAAATAGCCATAAAAAGAATAGTAGCAAAACTGATTATAACCTTAATGTTTAGACTAATTTAAACATAACCCGATTCCGACCAGAAAAAAAACAGACCACAATCCGATCCGTGATACACAAAATTTCCGTGAGTATAAACCGGCCCTGACCTAAAAATTCTGTTTGGGAAAAACTATGGATTTGATAACTGACCCGAACCAAATCTGAATCCCGCAAAAATGTTCAAGTGAAGCATAACCCGATTCAAACAATGAAAAATAATTTTCGTACACATGAAATCTGACCCGAACCTAAATATTTTCCTTAAAAAAAACCCGAAATATGACTCAAACGAAATCTGAAACCGTTAAAAGTATTCCAGAGAACTATAACCCGATCCCAGCAAGACAAAATACTTTCCATGGTCATAAACCCGACTCAAACCTAAAAAACTTCGCTTGAAAAATCCTGAACTTTGACCCAAACCACATCTAAATCTGACCAAAGTATTCGAAAGAACCATAACCGAATTCGAGTAAGACAAAATAATTTCCGTGGACATGAACCCGATACGAACCTAAAACTCCCATTCAAAAAAATACCTGAAATTTGAATCGAACCAAATCCGAATCTGACAAAACTATTTCAAAGAAACGCAACCGGATCCAAAAAAGACAAAATATTTCCATGGACATGAACGCAATCCGAACCCAAAAAATTTCTTTAAAAAAAATCGCGAACTGAACGAAATCTGAACTTGGCAGAAATATTCCAGTGAAGCATGTCCTTATTCGAACAAGACAGAATTATTTCCGTGAAGATGCAAGAAGACCCGAACTCAACAGTTATATTTGAAGAAAAAACTCGAAATCTGAATTGAACCAAACCTGGACCTGACAAAAATATTCCAAAGAACTATAACCCAATCCAAGCAAGACGAAATAATTTCTATGGACATAAACCCAACTCGAACCTAAAAAATTCGATTTGAAAAAAACTGAAATTTGATCCAAATCACATCTAACGCCCAATCCACGAAAAAATGGACATGAGGATGAAAATTTAAATTTCTTTAAATATGATTGAAATTTTGCATATTAACTGTTAAGAGTGTACTATTTCATATTTTATCAAAAAAGAATTAAATTTTTGTCATTAACATACTTATCTTCTATAATAATAAAGAGAGAAGGATGTTTGTCTGTCAGCGCTGTTCTGAAGAGACCGCTGCATGTAGAGTTACAAAATTTGGAGGGAAGGTACTTTTTTACATGTAGTTTTGCACCTCGAAGCCCGATTTTCGATTTTTTGTTTAGATTTTTTTAAATAATTTTTTAGGCAATTTTTAGCGTCATTTTTGCGGTTTTATCCCATTAGTGAAAGGGATACGGTTTCATTCTTTTAACCCAAAATAGTAATTTTTTTTTTCTCTTTTCAACAAAGTTTATTCGGAATTTGTACAGCGATTTTTGAATTTTTAACGAATTTTTAATGCGATTTTTAGTGTTTTTTCTCATTTTGCGGCTATTTTTCGAGATTGATAAAAAGAAAATCGTTTCAAACTTTTAGCCTAATGCACTAAATTTTGTGTTTGTTAAGATTTTTAGATTTTAACGATTTTTAATGCGATTTTCAATGCGATTTGTAACGCTTTTTCAAGATTTTTCGCATTTAGCATCTATTTTTTTCATAGTTGTTCTATCAAAAACTTGAGCTGTTGAGAATGCAATAAGTAGTATTTTTTTGCGAAATCCAGCTAAAATGTTAAAAATTTAGGTACCACTATTTTCGAATAGCAATTTCATCAAATATCTTAAATTCTTGCTTAAGACCGCTACCCCCTCGAGTAATGTATCACCTGATAGGTTGTTTAACAGAGTATCGTTTTGATAAAGTTTTTGAAGAATAGAGTGCGCTACCTGGTGGTGGAAAATGGAACTAACAGAACGCGATTTTGTTAAAATTTGGAAATACAACAATGTGCTTTGTTTTAAAATTTAAAATGGTTTGTAATACATGATAAAAAAATTTAAAAAAAGAATGGTGTGACACATTTCAGGGTGCGTGAGAGGAAGGGCGCGAACAAAATTAGGAAATGTAACATGGAGATCTGTTTTACACTTTAAGGTAGTTTATAACGCATGTTAAAATTTTTAAAGTACTGGCGATGCTCTGGAGAGACCGCTGCACGAAGTTATGTATGAAGTTTTGCACCTTGAAGGCCGATTTTTAAGTTTTTTTAAATTTAATTCATATGCGATTTTTAGTGGGTTTCGAGGCGATTTTTCCACATAAAAAGAAAGCGTTTTCATTCTTTCGACCTAATTTAGTGAATGTTCTTTTTTCAGTATAATTTATTTGGATTTCGCGCAATGATGTTTGGATTTTTAGTGAATTATTTAATGTAATTTTTAATGTTTTTTCGAATTTTACCGCTATTATTCGACATTAGTAAAAGGAATTTTGCTTACAACTTTCAGGCTAATGTATTAAATTTTAGCTGCTAAGATTTATGAATTTCAGCGATTTTTAATGCGAATTTTCGAGATTTTTTGCGTTTGATGTCGAATTTTTGTCATTCATGAGATATTTCCAACTACAACGTTTTACCCTATTAGAGTAAATTTTGACCCCTGTGATTTTTTAATATTAGTGATTTTTAATGCACTTTTCAATGCAATTTTTAGATTTTTCGAGTTTTATGGTGATTTTTTGATATTGGGAAGTAAAAATTGATTTCAAACTTTTAATGTAATATAATTTTAGAGATTTTTAACGCGGTTTTTCAAGATTTTTTGGGTTCCGTGTCGATTTTTTATTATCTATAAAGGATTTCCATTTACTACTTGATTATCCTGTCGACCAATTTCGCCAAATTACATCAATCGTAAAACAAGCCAAATTATGCAAATTGATGTAATTTTTAATTACAATTTGTAATTTGTTTGTTAAATAATGAAAGGAGAGATAATTTTAAAAAACATTAATAAAAATACATATAAAAATACGAAGTAAAAACCACTTGATGACGTAACAAATATATGTAACATGTTTAATGTCAAGTGAATATGGAATTTACGATCCGCCATTATTGTCATTTAATCTTATGGTTTGACCTAGATCTAGATAGTTTCTTGGTCAACCGGATAATCAAATAGTACAGATTTCCGATTAGAATGTTTTATTCGTTTGATGAAATTCTGATTACTGCGATTTTAAAAATAACTAGCGATATTTAGTGCATTTTTCAATGCGTTTTTTAATGAACTTTTTAATGCGATTTAGTACCATTTTTTTTCGACCCCCACCACAGCGGTGTTTTAACAATTAAAAAAATTATTTTGGTTTCAAACTTTTAGCCTAATATAGTAAATTTCACCATTTACCTTTTTTGAATTTTGTCGATTTTCAATGTGATTTTTGATATATTTTGTGTTCTGCGTCGATTTTTTTGTAATTCATGTAAAAAGGAATGATTGCTATGTTTTACCCGGCTAGAATAATTTTTTATTCACGGGATGTATTTACATTTAGCGATTTTTAATGAATTTTTCAATGGTTTTGTATTGATTTTTTGAATCTCACGGCAATTTTTTGAAATTTGGAAAAGGAAATTAATTTTAAACATTTACCCTTCATTTACGAATTTTGAAATTTAGTGATTTTTCAATGTAATTTTCAATGCAATTTTTAGCAATCTTTTCATTATTTCTCACGCTTTGCGCCAATTTTTTTCATTCGTATTTAAGAAAGAATTCAGATTACACTACTTTACTCTATTAATGTAAATGTTGTCCCCTGCTATTTTAAAATTTGAAACGATTTGTAATGCATTTTTGAATACAATTTTTAGATGTTTTCGAGTCTACGGCGATTTTTTCACAATTGGAAAAGAAAATTTCTGAATAATTTGTAGCTTAATGTAGTAAATTTTGACATCAATGATTCAGATTTTTAGCGTATTTTCATAAAACCTTTAGCGATTTTTTTAAAGTTTTGTGTCGATATTTTTTAACTAATGAAAGAGTTCAGATTTCAATGCTTTGTCAAATTATGGTAAATTTTGTCCGCAGGGATTTAATATAAATATTTATCTTACTATGGTAAATTTTGTCCGGATTTTTGAATTTTACTGATTTTTAATCTGTTTTACAGTGATTTTTCAGGTTCTGCGACAGTTATTGACATCGGTAAAAGAATTTCGGTTTCTAATTTTTAGCATAAATAGTACAATTTGTTTTCCACGCTTTTTGAATTTTTCCAATTTCTAATGCGATATTCAATGTAATTTTTAGTTAGTTTTGGGGATTTTAGGTGTTCCGTGTTGACTTTTCCTTATTCATGAACGATTTCCGATTACAATATTTTCGACTGAATATTAAATTTTTACAGCCATGACTTTTAAATATTCAGCGATTTTTAATATAGTTTTCAATACGATTTTTATCCATTTTTTAAGTTCTTTGGCGAATTTTCTGCCATTCAGAAACCAATTTTGATTTCAAACATTTTGTTTAATGTAGTTATGTTTCGAATGCAATGTTTTATCTCTTAATATGATTTTCGCGTTCCATGTCTACGTTTTGTTATTTATAAATGATTTCCGATCATACCCCCCCCCCCCCCATTCGGCCCTGCCTTAATATTAATTTTTTAAGCATTGACTTCCAAATATTTAGCTATTTTTTAATGCAGTTTTCTATGTGATTTTTAGTTATTCTTTAAGTTCCGTGGCTATTTTTTTCATCCGGAAATCGATTTCGATTTCAAACTTTTTGTTTAATATGGTTAATTTTTTGATTACAATATTTTATATTATAACAGTGAATTTTTACCCTAGGGATTTTTTAATGTTTTAAGACTTTTATTACAATTTTCGATGCAATTTTTGGGCTTTCTCAGTCATTTTTTATTTTTATTTTATTTTTTTACATTTTTCAAAGGAATTTGATTTTAAACTTCTAGACTAATAAGACTCTGGTTTCAAACTTTTTTCCTTTATGGTAATTGTTTTGCTCTCATATTTTGATCTACAGCAATTTTTAATGCAGTATGCTTTTTTTGTTTGTTTGAGTTCACGGCGATTTTTTCAGATACGGAAAAGGAATTCGGTTTTAAATTTCTTTGCTAATATGATAAATTTTCTCCTGTGCGATTAAAGGTTTTTATTGCGATTTTTAGCGGGTTTTTTTTCGCATTTCAATGCTTTTTATATTATCAAATTAATTAGATTCAAAACATTTATCCAAGTAGAGTAAATTTTGAGTTCCATGATTTTTGAAAATTTTGCCATTTTTAAAGCGATGTTTACGTTTCTTCGCGACCCGCTTCGATTTTCTAGACGTTCAATTTTTGGCTGAATGTAGTAAATTCTGATCTCTTTTCTTCAAAGTTTATTCGAATTTTGAAACACAATTTATGAATTTTGTTTTATATTTTTATGTGATTTTTAATGTTTTTTTGCGATTTTGTAAGATTTTTCCGCGTTAGTAAAAGTAATCGAGTTTCAATTTTCTAGCCCATCTCTTTTCAACGAAGTTTTGACGAAATTCGTGCAGCATTTTTTCAATCTTTCGAGTTTTTTATTATGATTTTTAAAGTTTTTTCGCAATTCTTGCTGTTTTTTGACGAACCCGGGCAACGCCGGGCAGGACAGCTAGTATATTATAAATGTAAAAGTGAGTCCGAAAAATTGGAATGAACTTGGCTTCAAAACGGATGGATTAATGTCTTTGAATCTTTGCATATGGATAGATTATAGGAGTGGAATGAACATAGGCTAATTTTTATTTATTTTATTCAAATATTTTCCTTAATAATTCAAAATTTAATTATTTTTCATACAAAATCAATAGGCATTTTTCAGATAAAATTTAACCATTTTCCTTTCCTGTTGCCAAGAAAATAAAAAATTGGAATAATAATTTTTCAGCGACAGTGAATTTTTAATAAAAAACTTCCACGCGAAAAATTATAATAAAATAATCTAAAAGAAAATAAATATGACGTCATGTTTGAAATAAAAATAAAAGGTGTATTTTTTATAATATATTTAACAAGGATATTTGTTTAGTTAATGGGAATTTTTGTGTAAAATATGGTGAGATAAATTAAAAGTAAAAAGAATGAAAAAGAATTACATTTTTAATAAAATGGTTCACTTATGAAAATGTGACGTCATAGTTGAAATAAAACAGGTACTTTATAGTAGTCATTAAAAATACAAGGGTATGAATATCAGTAGCTAATGGAGCGAGATAAATAATGACGTCATATTTAAAATGAATCAGAAATATTTTTTACTTATACTAATTAATAAGTTATAAGTTACATACAAATGAATATTTTTATTCAAAACTCATAATTATCAATGGAAGAATTTTTTTGTGGGGAAAAGACGGAAAATAAAATCACTGATTAATATATTTTTGGCTCGATTTTTTAACACTTTCGAACAAATTTGAAAAGTTATTATGCTTTCGGTTTGTCTGTCTGTCTGGTCGCTTTCCAACTTTCGTAAATATACTCCGATTTCCATGAAATTTTTGGACGTTATTCACTTTACCTAGCACGAATACTTATTGAAAATGAAGTTTCTACCATGATTAGTTTATTTACAGGGATAGTCAAAAAATTTCCTTACATTACGGCATTATGAGGAAAAATCGTTTTAATTAATTTTACGATGTTACACCCTGTGGAACATATTCAAATTCATATGCATTTACAAAATACATTAAAATATGCATTTTGTAAAGTATGTAGTGAAAAGGGCATTTACTATTCATTAACAGGGTCACACAGAAGAATTCCATTCCATAAGAATAAAGGGAGGAACAGTTTCCGACATATTTTAATTATGATAAACGATTTCATGTGCAATCAAATTGATATACGTTGCTGAGGCTTAATGTAAGTTATTTCATGCATAATACGAAGTGCATAGCATTTACATTGACACACAAAAGATTTCAAATATTATATATTCTATCGGAAGTACTGTATATCATGGATGATGACTGTTCCATGGATGAAATGCATTTTGAATTATGATATGTGCTTTTAAGTTTCGCTAAATGTATGCATATTAAATGGAGAGTATAAATGGTAATAGTATAAATAGTTAAATTCAGATATATAGGGTTACACAAAAGATCTCGGAAAGGTTGCTGAATATGAGCGTAATTTACTTAAAGATGGTTTTTAAACAAAATATGCATTTTCATTTTGAACTGCATTCAGTAAAATAAGAAATGTTTTTTAGTATATTGATAAAATGATATACAGGGTCCCGCAAAGAACTGGATACAAGGTTGTCTTCGGATGATAATTTCTGAAAATGTAATTTAGGTAGTAATAAGGAATATTTTTGTTTGAACTAAATTTTAGAAAGATACTTTCGTGTATTAAAGGCACTTGGAAAACTACAGGGCTGAACAAAAGTATTCAAGAATGTTTCTATCTATTAGTATTAATCGCTGAAAGGAAAATTTTAACCAGCAAAAAAATTAGCAAATAGGGATCATCAGAAGTTTTTTACCATAAATTCGCGATAAAAACTTAATTACACATGCTTTTCATCATAGACATTTTTTGCTTGATTGATCAATTATTTCTTTTTTAAATGTTATGTGAACGAAGTCACGGGTAACTGCTAGTTTTAATTAATAAAGTGACACTATGACTTTGTAAAAAAGACTGCGGCAAAAATCTTTACATTTCATGGTCTCGTACAGCTGAACAAACATTCTGAAAATCTCCAAACTTGGATATATATGATCTGACAGCTATTATTGAGAGTTTTTGTCTGCAAAGAAGTGTTCACTAATCTTCATTGAAAAAGGTAAGCATATTTAATTACTCTTAATTATTGTGTCACACCCGCAACAAAAAGTTACATTTATATCTCTGCAGAAAAATATTTTTGGTTTAAAGTTATGAAACTTTATATTCAAAAATAGTTTATTAAGATACTTTGAATTACAGACACAAAAGAAATTAATTAATATTTTAATTATAATAATTGAGCGTTGCGGGCGTGACATGTCCCTGTTGCGGGTGTGACATTTAATTAAAGTCACACCCGCAACGTATTTTAAAATTGATTACAAATGCATGTTTGAACAAATTATATGTAAATTTATAAAAGAATAATATGCTGGAAAATATGTACTTGGCAGCTTTAACTATACCCTTTGATTTAATAGAGGGAATTCCAGTTAATAAATAAAAATTTGCATCATCTGAGCATGTGACACTGTGTGCAGTTGATTTATTCAGTTTGGATTGATAAAATTGTTGCTTTACTGCAAGAAAATAATTTTATTAGTGATATATGATTAAGAAATTAATTTAAAAGGTAAGATTTTTATAGAAATTAAAAAAAAGAAAATTACGAAACAATATTTTAGCAATTTTCTTTAAATTTGTTAATTTTGTTTTGTTTTTTATATACATTTTTTTAATTTTGTTATTTGATAGTATTTATCTAATATATATATATATATTTAGTTTCTTACAATAAGTAAATCAATATTAGGGGAAGATTTTTTTTCTCTTTTAATTCAAATTAAATAAAAAGTAGAAGTAAGAATAATAGAAACTGTTAAAATGTTTATTAAGTTAGCATAAAATGTATATAGTGAGTTTGAAATTAACCAAAATTTAACATAATTAACTTTATGTAAGATTAGAAATTTCAAGGGATAACTATTAAAAATTTGTTAAGCTTATATTTTTGGACTGGAAGTGCTATAATTATTCAGTTTACACATTAATTTCTTCTCTTTTGCAGAGAATGAAGAGTACAGAAAGATCACGATATCATTGGAAAAAGATTAAGGAAAACCCTTTTAAATATGAAGCATATTTAGAACAAGAGAAGGAGAGAGACAAAGCAGGGAGAGAAAAAAAAGAGACTATTTTAAAAAATCATGGTAAAGGATGGCAATCATTTTGCATTTCATTTCATGGTAAAGGAGTTGTCGATGGGGTTGGTGCAGTTGCCAAGAAAATGGTAACACTAGCAACGCTCTGCAACTATAAATTCAGCTTCAGATTTTGCCATGTGTGTAGAAAAAGTCCTAAAAAATATAAAAGAACTTTGCTGAATGTGAAATTTCAGAAGATATTGTGAAAATGCTTCAGGAATGCTGCCACCAAGTACAATCGGAGCTCAACATTCAATCAATACATCATGTTGCTTTTATTGACGTAGGAACAATTAATGTAGCAATAACTTCAGAAAGTGATCACAAGAGAATTTATTTGTTACCATATTCTTTCAAAAAAATAATATCCAATGATAAGAGTGCAGTTGGAGATTTTATAGAAGTTGTTTTATTCTTTTTATTCTCCACATAAAAAAAGAAAAAAAAAGTGAAAACTTTGATGGACAAATAAGACAAATGAATGGGGATATTATAGAATAAGAGTATCGGAAAAAAATCAAGAAAATGTGTATATTTGGCTCAGTCAGTTAGATGTATCCATACTTTGACAAGGATATAATATCCAACGATGAATGTGCAGTTGGAGATTTTGTAGAAGTTGTTTTATTCTCGACATTAAAAAAGTGAAAACTTTGATGGACAAATAAGACAAATGGATGGTGACGATATAGAATTAGAATGTTTGAAAAAAATTAAGAAAACGTGCATATTTGGCCCAGTCAGTCAGATGCATCCTAGGAAAAAAAGAGCATTTTTGTAAAAAAAGCTACCACCACCAGAAATTATAAATTCAAGATTAGAAATGAATTTTTTTTTTTATTTTCCTCTCTAGATATTATAATTGTAATATTGATTAAATCTTTAATTAAAAAAATCTGCCTTGAAAATATTTGTGTATGTCATTATTTTATTGGCTATACTAGTCACACCCGCAACAGGGCGTCACACCCGCAACGAAAATTTTGAATATTTTCCACAAAAGCAAGAATTGAGTAAGTAATTTAATTATTTCATAGAATAATTATTTAAGTATTACTGTCTAATATATAAAAATATCAATTCACTCAGTTGTCATAATTCACAGAGTTTTGAATTTTTGCACTGAAAGATGAAAATGCATGTCCTTTTTATGTCACACCCGCAACAGGCGGAAATTATTTTTTTTTAATAAGTAAACGATACATCGGACAATTTTCAGATTTGGATAAATGTATGTGTAAGTGGTCTACATTGAAATTCATACAAATTGAAACCAATGCTCAAAAATTTTTTGCTGGTGACTAATGCTGGTGACTAAATTAAGTTGTGTAAATGTCACACCCGCAACTTTGGATTGGGCGCTAAATTCGAAACCAGAAATCATCAAAATATTCGAAAGAATCATAACTGGATTCGAGTATGACACAATAATTTTCGTGGACATGAACGAGATCCGAACCTAAAAATTCTATTTGAAAAAATACCTGAAATTTCAATCGAACCAAATCGGAACCTGATAAAAAATATTCCAAAGAATCGTAACCGGATCTGAATAAGACAAAAAATTTCCATTCACCTGAACCGAATCTGAACCTAAAAAAATTCTTTGAAAAAAATCACGAAATCTGAACTGAACCAAATCTGAACTTGAAAAAAATATTCCAGTGAAGCATGTTCTTATTCGAACAAGGCAGCATAATTTCCGTGAACACGCAAGAAAACCCGAACCCAAAAATTCCATTTGAAGAAAAAGCCGAAATCTGAATTGAAACAAATCTGTTCCCGACAAAAATATTACAAAGAACCATAATTGTATCCGAGCAAGGCAAAATAATTTCCATGGACATGAATACCACCTGAACATTATAACTCAATATCAAAAAATACCTAAAATCTGAACCCGACAAAAATGTTCTAATAAATCATAACCAGATCCGAACAAGACAAAATAATTTCCATGGACATGAAACCAATATATGGTTTGGTAACATTTAGGTTGCAATTACATTACGGTAAGTCTTTGATTATATTTAATATCCCGTTAGGTTACAGTTAGGTCACGGTTAAGTTAAAGTTAGGTTAAAGTTAAATCGCATTTGTTTTATGGTTAGAATAAACATATGTTACAATAAAGTGAAAGCTAGGTTACATTTATGTTATATTTAATTTACAGTAAGGTACTGTTAAGTCAAAGTTAGGTTACAGGCAGGTTATAGTTACGGTAAAAAAGTTTACGGTTAGGAATTTATCCATAGAGTGGACATTATGCATGATTTGATTAAAAATAACACTTACTTTTGTTAAATGGCTCTGAAATTATAATACTACATATCTGCACTTTAGCTACTAACGAGTATCGATTTCATTCATGGTATAGTCGGATTTAAGAGTGATATAATTAGTTTGAAATTCAAAATATTTTACTTGGGATTTCTATGTGAAAAAAAAAATTAGTTACGCGACTTAACAGTAATTTTTGATAAATATCAACACTTTAACACGAAAATCACGCAGTCGCTGGATACATATTCCCTCCCACATTTCTCATCGCTCATTTTGAGTATTTTTAGAGCTTAACATTAGCTGTTTTTTAAACCGATTTTTCACACAGTCAGTGGCCACGTATTTCAGACAATGCATTTATGCATGTTTCGAGTTAATGATAAAATCATACAAATTTCAAGTTCGTTTAATATTGTTAATACGGATCCGGGCAACGCCGGGTGGGTCAGCTAGTTTAAAATAAAAATTATGCCAATATGAATTACATGGTGAATAAATTGATGATTTGTACAATTTGGAGAAATTGGTCGACGGGATAATCAAGTAGTATTGAAAAGTTTAATTAATAACAACAGAATGAAATGATTTTTAAAATTTAACAAAATTAAACAAAGGTAAATAAATGTATATTTTTAATAAACATTAGCCCGGTTATCATATCAGACAAAATAACAAAATTTTCGTGCCAATTTGGTATCCTAAATGCGTATTCGACATCACATCCCTATTTAAAATCAATTGAATGCTATTTAAGATATGGACAGAATCTGAAGTTTTTGTTTTACTCTATATCTTTTCCTTATGTAAATTAGGACGTTATATGATCATAATTAAAAAAACTTACATTTAGTTCCTGAAAAGAAATTTTAGTTTTCTCAGATACTTTTTTCCGATGTACTTGTTTTTTCACCATTTTTTTCTACTACTAAAATTTAAAATGTTAGGACACTTGAGAAAATCATCCCATGGTGATATAAAATGCATGTTATTTAAAAAATTAACCATGGATTCAAATAAAAAAATAATAATAATAACACTGCGTTCACAACTTTATTATTTAAAGAACTGAAACTAAAAGCTTCGCAATAAAAACAAATAACCATGTTTTTCACGTGATTTTAATTTGAATGAATAATGATACATACATGACAATTTCTATATTAAATTTGGTGGCAATGAATAAAAAAAGAAAACTACAATCGCAACAGCAAAAGACAATATTCAACTGGAAACTTAAGACATAAATTCGATTTTCTCAGAAACCATCAAACATACAAAGATGGAAAAAAAAAAAACTGTTCTAAGTTTTATCAAGACGATAAAAATAAACCAAAAACGAAGTTAATCCATCCATAATAACGTTAGCTATTGCTTGTTGAAATTTTCGTCTTCATTTTTTTGTTAAAAGTTAAATAAAAAACTACAGTAAACTGCGATATATTTTTTAATGCTATCATTTTATTCGTCTCGTCGAGTTCTATCTTTTGAAAACAAAATCACTGTCGTACGTCAACTGGTTAGCCAGAAATTTCAAAAAGACGTTCGCATTTTCTTTTTCCTAAACATATTATACCAAACGCTAACGCCTTTGCTATGATTAAGGTACTACTTAGTTACCCCGTTGACAAATTTCGCCAAACTATGCAAATTACCAAACTCATAGCCAAATTATAAATATTGACATAATTTTCATTTTAAATAATGCACACAAAAGAAGTTGGAAATTGCAAGTGAAGCGTAGCAAATGAGGTGCGTTCGTATGATAACGAAGTTTTAAAAATATTCAGACCTTGCTGTTATAGTGGACAGTACTTCGGAAACAGTATAGTGGACGAAATCTTTTTTGTGTTCCTGTAAATGTATAGGAAGTAACTTTTATTACACCTTAGCAATACATATCATATTCATTAAATGTGAAAAAGTTTAATATGATTAAAACACGCCCCAAACAATGTTTCCCCGTATAGCATTATGTAGTGGAATTCTTTTGTGTGGCCCTGTAATTTAATAATAAATATTCTTTGCATCACAGATTGTACAGAATGTATATTTCAGTATATATATATACTTCATAGGTTCATGTCAATTCTATTATATTCGAAAGAGTTTAACATCATTAAAATGTACTTGAAACTATTTTTTCCTATTAACCGTCATGTAATGGAATACTTTTGATTGTCCTTGTAATTGATCTATGTATCCGATTTTCATAAAATTTGAAATGACACGACAAAATTATCTAAAAATTATATATTTGAAATTTCAAACGATTAAAATTTATTTGAAACTTTTTCACCCATTGACCGTAATGTAACAGAATACTTTTGATTGTCCCTGTAATTGATGTATGCATCCGATTTTCATAAACTTTGAAATGACTCGACAAAATTATGCAATAAATATATTTTTTAAAATTCAAAAGATTCGGTTTGGTAGTGTTTGCGTTGTTATATGCGGATAGAAGACGGACGGACGGACAGACAGACGGGCAGACGGACGGCCTGAACGACAACTGTAGGTGCTACGTATTTACATAATCACGAACGCAAATAAAAACGAATAATTAGTAGAATATTAATAAAACATACCAATAAAAAGTCGAAATAAAAATCCCTTAATGGCGTTTTAAACACGTGCATCGTATTTAATGTCATTGGATGCGACATTCACAATCATCCATTATCGGCATTTAATCTTATAGTTTGGCGATGGTTTTTTGGTGGACGGGATAACCAAGTAGTACATATATCAACTATTTTCTATTATTTTAAAAAGTAAATAATAATGAAACAAAGCGGGTACTAATTGATTATCCCGTCAACCAAAAAATTATCGCTAGATTATAAAATTAAATGCCAATAACGGATTATCATAAATATTGCATTCAGTTTACATTAAATAGGTTACCCATGTGTGTTATGTCATAATGTGATTTTGAATTCGACTTTTTATTTGTACTTTTATTGATGTTTTACTAATTTATTTCTTCTTTCGTTAATTAAAATAAAAATTATGTCAATATGCATAACTTGGTGATTAAATGGATGATTTGTACAATTTGGTGAAATTGGTCAACGGGATAATCAAGTAGTACTGAAAAGTTTAAGTAATAACTTTAGAATGAAGTAATTTATAAAATTTAACAAAATTAAATAAAGGTAAATAAAAAGTTATTTTTTAATAAACAACAATAGCCCGGCTGTCATATCAGTTAGGTACTCTGATGCGTATTTGACATCACATCGTTATTTAAAATCAATTGAATGGTATTTAAGATATGGACAGAATGTGAAGTTTTTGATTTACTAATTTAAAAAGCTTACATTTAGTTCCTGAATAGAAGTTTTGGTTCTCCTATGTAGTTTTTTCCCGATGTGTTTGTGTTTTTCCCATTTTTTTTCCTGCTAATAAAATTCAAAATGTTTGGGTACTCGAGAAAATCATCCCATTGTCATGTAAAATGCATGCTATTTGAAAAAATAATCATGGAGTCGAAAAAAAAAATGACAGTGCGTTCACAACTTTATTATTTAAAGAACTGAAATTGAAAGCTTCGCAATAAAAACAAATAACCATGTTTTTCACGTGATTTGTTTAATTTCAATGAATTATGATACATACATTACAATTTTATATTAAATTTAGTGGCAATGAATTAAAAAAACTACGATCGCAACAGCAAAAAGTAATATTCAACTGGAGGTTTAAGACAAAAATTCGATTTTCTCAGGTACCGTCAAAAATACAAAGATGAAAAAAAAAACTGTTCTAAGTTTTATCAAGACGATAAAAATAAGCCAAAAACGAAGTTAATCCATCAATAAGATCGCTAGCTATCGCTTGTTGAACTTTTCGTCTTAATTTTTTCGTTAAAAGTTAAATAAAAAACTACAGCAAACTACAATATTTTTTTAATGCTATCATTTTATTCTTCTCGTCGAGTTCTATCGTTTAAAACAAAAATCACTGTCGTACGTCAACTGGTTCGCCAGAAATTTCAAAAAGACGTTTGCACTTTCTATTTCTTAGACATATTATACCAAACGCTACCGCGTTTGCTATGATATTTATATATATATATAATTATATACATCACAAACTATGATAATTTTAGAAAAAACAATATCATTATCTTAATGCAGTAGAATGTACAATATTTTTTGTCATACCTTCTTTAGGTAATACAAACAAACTGGATGGTTTGCCCACTCGAGAGCATGCTACGTATAATTGCCCATGTGAAAAACATCGTGTGCTCAAATCTAAGCCACAAACAGACATCGTTTGGCCTTGAGATTTATTGATGGTCATTGCATATGCCAATCTAATTGGAAATTGAAGACGTTTGAATTGAATTGGCACGTCTGTGGGTATAATAGGGATCCGTGGTATCAATATATTTTCACCTCGGAATTTGCAGTTTAAAATGATGGCTTCGACAATATTATTCATTAATTTTTTAATAACTAATCGCGTGCCATTACACAGCTGTGGTGGGTTTAAATTGCGAAGCAAAATAACCGGAGATCCAACTTTCAATCGTAAATTATGCGGTGGCATGCCTGGTAAATGTAATGAGTTTAAAAACTCTGCTGGATAATTCACAACTTCTGTGGCATCGCAAACTGAATCAATAGATTTGTATGTCACCAAGTCCCCTGGCAACAACTGTTGTATCTTGAGATTCAATTCATTGACGTCCACATTTTTTGCTGCTAAAATTGCTCTTTCTGCCAGCCACTCATGGTTGATGTAGTTTGTGTGTACATCGGGAAATATTTGGTTAATGAGATCATCTTTCGAATGAATGATTTTGCAGAAATCGGTCGGTAATTTTATACATCCAGTTTTATCGACAGGAAATTTTCCATCGCCGATATCTAACAGCTGTTTAGAGAATGTTTCAGCAGATGAATCTTGAAGCATTTGAATGCGCATGTTTACTTTAAGTTGCAATTTTTCAACATTACGCCACAATAGTGATGATTTTAAGCAGGCGTTGATTTCATCAGCATACGTTGAACATGAAATGACGGGAAGTGTTTGTCTAAAATCACCTGAAAGGAGTAATAGAGTGCCGCCAAATAGTTTATCGTTATTTTTAAGATCTTTCAATGTCCTGTTCAACGCCTCAAGCGAATGCTTGTGTGCCATAGTGCATTCATCCCAAATGATAATTTTACACTTTTTCAGCGCTGTGGCCATGGACGATTGTTTTTTTATATTGCACACTGCATCTGGGTTCTTTTGAATATTTAGTGGCAGCTTAAATACTGAATGAGCTGTTCTACCTCCATCCAATAAAGTTGCTGCAATGCCAGACGATGCAACGGCCAATGCGATACCATTATTCGATCGTATTTTAGCAAGAATTAGCGAAATAAGGAATGTTTTGCCAGTTCCACCTGATGCGTCCAAAAAAAAGAATCCGCCTTGCCCTGCTGAAACTGCGAACATAATGCGGTCGTAAATTAGTCTTTGTTCTTCATTCATTAGTGGGACAGTGCGAGCAACAATTTCTGCCATTTCTACAGCATTGTAATGTAGATCACGATTCATTTCAGTGTTCATTAAATTAGATGTACTTCGATTTGGCGATTGCATACCGAAATGACTAAGTGATAAGTTGGCCATGGTAATGCAATGATCTTCTATAGCAATCAATGCTTCATTGTACATAGCGTCGCTGAATGGAATCGTTAGATCGTTGCACCGTGTACGATAATGATGCAAAATGTCATCACTCATTGAATCTTTGTGATTACTCCACAATGTCTCTGCTCGGGCCGGGAAACATGTAGTCAACACTATAGCAAATAACAGACGAATTTGTTTTGCTGTACAATTCAATGATGCTTCAGCAAGCATACATTCCCACTGGTTGTCGTCTCCCAGTAAGCCGAGAGCAAGACATGCATCTTTATACGTTGGATACTGTTGTCCATTTACTTTACGTATATCTTGAAATGACAATGGACCGATGACATTAACCAACAACAGCCGAAGATAAAAGCACTCAGTCTGCCTTGGATTGACAGTAAATACTCGTCCCAAGACGTTTGATTTGAATAAACCTGGACATGCATCAATCGGTGTGCCTTGCTTGCGGGGCATCCATTTTTTTGTTTGAGTCCAAGTGAAATAGCGGGGAATTTCTGAATAAAGTAATGTCCGTGCAAAGGCACCAAAAGCATCCGCACGATTGCACAATTCAAAGAATTCGCTGAGTGTAGTTTTTGGTGGACTAACAGCACGACCAATCGCTGTCTCCTTCGTGAAATATACGCGCTGACCATTTTCAAGATGGACTGCTAAATGAATAACTGCTGGATCCCGTTCATGAATTGAGAAACCAAAGATACGCCAAACAGCTTCATTGGAGCTAATATACCGGCCAATTTGGTAAAGAGTTATTTCATCGTTGTTATTCACTGGAGGAACATTCTCGTTGGTATTTTCAACTCGAAATACAGCCATATCACTGCCTTTATTCACATACTTGCAAATGTATTTGATGCTCTTCACTGAACTGTAGAACTCAACGTTGATATGAGCGTCGTATGTTTTGCTCAGCAGAGGCGAGTATGGCACAACCCAACGGTTGTCAATTTCAATATCTGTGTGGTTGATATTCTTAATAAATGAATGTCCGCCATTATCGGGACTTCTCTGACGATATATTGGATATCCGTCAACATTTGTTATCGTATCATTAGTGAAACTTTTGGGGAAACTTTTGGCACATTTTCCATCTGACATGCAAGGCGATGATCTATTCAGATTAGCGCAAGGGCCGTGAATCATGTTTGCAGTAACAATATCAAACAGCAATGGATCAGTAGATGGATCTGGAATTTTAGCAGAAATTATACTATCAATTTCTTCAGGACGGATTTTGTCGAATAACCAAACCAAAATATGTGCGTGAGGTAATCCACGCTTTTGCCATTCAACTGTATACATCCAGCAACGTGTGGGGCTGAATACATGTAATTTTGTGATGAAATTTATTAAAGACTTTAATTTTTGTCTGAACACACGTGCTGTAATGTCATGACGATGTATTGCATTTTGCCCAGGCAATAGCAAAGTTGTAATCTCCCGCCATTTTGGATTGCATGTGAATGTGATAAATAAGCATGGCCGTCCATATTCGTGCACAAAAGTCATAGCATCCTGTATATATTCTTGCATATGACGTGGACTGCCTATGTACGATGATGGTAGAATGACAGAGTTACCAATTTCGTCGGCGTCAGCATTGTTGACAATAGCATCTCGCAAGTGAATGTATTCTTCCGCACGCAACTTTTGTTGATTAAATCGCAAGTACCGTAGTCGTTCGCTCTCTATCTTCACGAACATGTCGACCATGAATTATTGACAAAGCTCACGACATCGTAGAATGACGTTCTCCTGACCACGTCTTACCATCAATCGATATGCATAAAAATCCTTCGAACTAACGTTGTTGTTTGTTTCGGCTCCTGTAATAATGCATTAATAAATAAATATTAACAATAGTTAAGCTTAATGAATTAATCAATATTAAATTAACACAGGGCCGTAGCTAATGGAGTGCTATGGGCTGCTCAGACCCCCCCCCTTTCTAATATATTTTGAGCCCCCTGGAAAAGACACCAAGGTTACTAAGTGAATTTATGTACCAAAATTCAAAGGAAATTCTGTTCCAAAATCTAAGTTAGTTTTTAGGCCCTTTCCCAGTTTTGTAGAATTTCTAAATTGTATCTAAAATAAGCGTTTCAACATTCGCTCATATTATTTGCGCATATGAAGCTAACATGATATTTAATTTTTTGCAAGTTTTACAATCAAATTTTTCATCATCCAATTCTTTTCTTAGCATAAAATGAAATTATGAAAACAGTTTAGAAAGAAACATACTGTCTACAATGTAAATATGTACTAATTTATCTTTTTGCGTCAGAAAGATAGAAACTAAACGTAAGACCTCATCCACCCCCCTACATTCTCTTGAGCCCCCCACCTATTCTTCACTTCTAGCTACGGTCCTGAATTAAGTGCTTGTTTAATGAGTAATAATGAAGTTTATAATGAATATAGTACCTGTAGTGGGATTTCGTTGTTTAATGTTTATGCAATATCCGTCTTGTCCCTTCCAGAACATTAGTGGATATTGGAGAGCGTCATATGAACGGTGTGTATCAGCAATGAACTGTAGATTATTATTTCTTCTACGAATCACGATTTCTCGTGTACCTGAATGATCGCCAACTATAATTCCAGCAACGTCTTCAACGGCAGGAGCATTGAATCTACGAATGTGCTCTCCAGCAGGTGTATTGTCAGGATTGATGACAATAGCGTGATCATTTACTTTCTAATTTGTGCATGTGTGATTTGAATATTTTCAACAATTCATTGTGCTCATTCAATAGAGCGTCCAGCTCGCTGATGATACGCCTTGCAGAAAGTGAATTGAGGTGACTGTATCTACAACGTGCATCCACACGTGCATCCTCACCGCCCATAAAGTAAATTTTTAAATATTTATGTGGTTCGTCTGGCATTGGCAGCAATGAGCCCACTTTATGATAAATTTGGCCTTTGATTTTGAATGTTGAATTGAATTGTTGACCATTTACATTGCTATTCTTAACTATTTCTGTTGCTCCGAACGATGTCATTTGGAAACATAAATTGAATGTTCTTATTGACTTCAGAAACAGGTTAGAATTTGGATCCGTTCCGATAAGAAGACTGTTCAATGGTTCAGGTGGTGTTCCAATTGCTGGTAATTGCACCTTTCCTGATGCGCAACACATTCCGGCAGCTTCATTTTTAAATTTAAGGGCACTACAATGCAGGCATTCCTTATCCATAGCACCAATTACCACTTTTGAATGAGCATAATATTGAATATCAGGCTCATACTTGAATGCTAGACGCAGGAATGATATAGATGTAAATGATCGATGTACATGTTGGCGTAGTGTATCATTTGCTCGGCGTCTGTCAACTATGGAATGGCGTGCTTTTCTTTGTTCTAATCTTCTTTGTTTATTTCGTGCAGCTCGCTTATCTTCTGATTCTGCTTGACGAAATTGCGCCATGCTCACACGTGCATTAGTATTACATTGCTGGATTTCTTCTTTTGTTCTTTGGGCTCTTGTATTTCGCATGCCAGCAGCTTTACTTGTTTGACGGCCCAAGGAAGCCCCTTTGCTTCTTGTTGGCATTGTTCACTGTACGAAACACAAATGAATAGAAAAAATTGAATTACTTAATGATGAAAAACAATATAGTAACAATGTTTTTTATTCTTTGATTGTACATGTATACACATACGTGTAAATACTCACATATATCTATCGATACTTATATAAAATAGTTTGCCCTAACAGATTGATAATCAACGCACAGACCAAACTACTAAACATAGTAACATGAAAATTGGGAAAAATATACTTCTTATGATGTAAGCGTGCACTAAGATTAGATCACCCCTTCTGGCGTGGGAAACGGGGAGGGGTGGAAAATTCTGAAACATCCTCGTATATCTCAGCAGCCGTTTAAGGTATCCACGTGAAATTCCAGAAAATGAATCTACTAAAATATAATTAAACAGGCATTTCAGCGATTTTAGAAATTGCCCTCCTCCTCCTGAGGGGGTTGAATGAAAGAGTCGAACAGTTAAGAATTTCTTGCACTTCTCAGCAGTCGTTTAAAGTAAAAGCGTGAAACAGCAGAAAATAAATATAAAAAAGTAATTAAAGATGTGTTTTAGCGATTTTAAGATTTTTACCCCGAGGGGATTAATTTGGGGGTAAAAAATTCCGAACTTTTTTTTGGGCCTGTCATGTAACATATCATTGGTTAGTCTTCTGTCTGCTCTTTCATATTATAAAATTTCCTTCCATTACCACAATTTAACTTCCCCCCCCAGGGGGCAGTTTTCGAAATGTTTTGAATTTGTACTGTTTCATCATCACAGATAGGATTTTTTACGGGAGCCTCTGATAAATATTTGTTATAATATTTGAAAATTTCAGATTGGGGAAGGTTTTATATCTGGAAGACATGCTAGTTAAAACTGTGAAGGGCGGGAGGTGGGGGGAATTTCTAAATTTGGCTTTTACCGCTCATGTGCTATATCACTGAATGACCGTTATTTCAAATTATACAGCTCCAGTGTTTCTGAGATATTTCGCCGTACACTGTAAAAAATTTGACCCTTTTGCTGGATCGTCACTCCCCCGATTTTATAGAATATCTCTCTTTTGACCCATGAGAATGTTCCATGGTAGGCTGAAGTAAAAGTTTTGTATAAAACAGATGGAATGACGATGCAGCAAAAGGGTCAGATTGTTTATAGTGTATCAAGGAAGGTGTCCATACGGACACATTCAGAAAATTCTGAAAAAATTACAGAATGTTCTTCTCATGTAGATATATACGTTTATAAAGAAAAATTTCGGCGGAATCCCGATAGAACGTTCGTTAAAAATAATGAACATTTCGTTTCTTTAGCGATATTTCAACTGGTTGGCAACGAAATAAAGTTTCAAAAATATTTTTTTGTCAAATACTTTATAAAGGAAATTTTTTTCATGTTGAACTATTTTTAAAAATATTTATTTAAATAACTTTAGTTTTGTCAGTTTTAGTTTGTTATAGCTATAGTTTTGTCATTTATATATTTATAATGAAAGTCAACTTTGATATTTTATAAAATAAACGAAAACTAAATTAATTAAATTTATTTCAGTCTCGAAATCAAGTCCAATTGAGCAGTGTTGATTTAATTTTGTTACTATGGAAACAAAAACCTCTCGGATATTGAAATGTATTAATGTAACGTTGTTCATGTAGCCTTTATTTTTGAATATGTTTACATATATGAAAATGTATATTTTCAGTATGAAAATATTTTATATATATATAAATTTATTTTTATTCCATCAAAATTAAATAACTGCTACGAAAAGCAGTATATATGTAATGTATAATACATGTATTAAACTCTCTCATTGTTTAATTTCATTAAATACAACATTCGAAAAATCTAATAACAAACAACTTTCCGTTACATGAGAATCGTTTGCTTTTGGCGAGGAAAAATACTGTTCGCCAAATGCGTGACGTTTTTGTCCTTTTTACGCCAAAAACTCGATTTTTTTTTCTTTTTTTTTACAAAATTTTCACTGAATTTCCGCCGGTAAATTTGACTGATCTGTTATTACTCAGATAAGTAATTTAATTAGTATTTTTTTCAAAATTTTCTGAGTATGCCCAGTATGGAGATCTTCCTTGTCAGCAGCAGGTTTAGGTAGAAGTGGGGATTTCAAGATAACAGATGGAAAAAAAAAAAACTGTCAAACATAGGTATTTTAGTCATTTTAGAGCTATTTTGTCTATTATGTCGTCAACAGATGTTGAACAGAATAATGCAAGATTACATGAATAAGACAACAATTATGAATGTTTGATTAGATATTGTGGTACTACTCTGTTATCCTGTCGACCAATTTCGCCAAGTTATACAAATCGCCAAACTAATAGCCAAATTATACATATTGACATAATTTTTATTTCAAATAACGAAGAAACAAATAATTAGTCGAATAATTAATAAAAATACAGATAAAAAGTCAAAATAAAAATCACTTAATGACATTTTAAGCACGTGAATCGTAATTAATGTAATTGAATGTGAAATTCACGATCATCCATTATTGGCATTTAATCTCATAGATTGGCGATAATTTTTTGGTCGACGGGATAACCTATTAATACCGATATTTCCTTTTCTTCTTAAATTTTTGCTAGATCAACTTCGTTTTATTCAAGATATCTTAAGAGAAACCGACCAGCGTAGTGGACAAAGTTTGCTAGTATATATATTACAATGTTTAATGTTATTTAGTGTATCATTTATTATTATTATTATTTTTATTTAGCTGTCACAATATTTCTCTTTTAGAATGATTCACACTAAATATTGCACTCACTGACTAATATTTTTGTTATAGTATTGTTTAATAATAAACCAAATGATACTACTTGGTTCTCCTGTTGACCAAAAAACGTGGCCAATTATAAGATTAAATGCCAATAATGGGTGACGGTGAAAATACGATAAACGTGTTTAAAATGTAATTAAGTTTTATTTCGATTTTTTATTGGTATTTTTATTAAATATTCTGCTAATTATTTGTTTTTTCGTTATTTGAAACAAAAACTATGTCAATATGGAAAATTTTGGCTATTAGTTTGGCGATTTGTATAATTTGGAGAGATTGGTCGGCAGGATAACCAAGTAGTACTAAAAAAATTAATCATCTATATAAAAAAGCATAAGTCATATGACTTTCATCAGCATTTTTAGGCTGATCACTTCACTTTTTATAAACCACTCGGATTCTAAAACGGATTATAAACGGTCTCGGATTTTTATAAACCACTCCAACACTGATTTTATCTCTAATGAAAGGGGTACTACTTGGTTATCCCATCGACAAATTTCGCCAAATGATAGAAATCGCCAAAGTATTAGCCAATTTATACAAATTAACTTAATTTTTCGATTAAATAACGAAAAAACAAATAAATTAATACAATATTGATAAAAGCAGAAATAAAAAGTTGAATTAAAAATCACTTGACGATGTAATAAACATGTACATTGTGGTTAATGTCAAGTGTATGTGACATTTACGATAATCCATTATTCGTATCATTCATCTACCTTGTAGTTGGGCGGTAGATTTTTGGTCGAGAGAATAACCAAGTAGTATAAAATGTCTAAGCCATATGATTGTCAAAAATAAATACAGTCTAATCATTCCGCTTTTTACATATGGCAAATGGCCATTGTCAAATTACTAATACTAGCAGGGGAGACCGAGCTTAGCTCGGTCAAAATTAACTTTGTGGTCAACTCGATATAGTATTTTCACTGTATCATTAACTCTGTATTATTACTGTAAAACATGTTTATAATAGTATTATTTAGAAAAACAATCAATGAGAAAACTATGTTTTTATGCGCATGTTTATAAATTTTACTTTATTTTAAAATTTACAGCGAATGGACATCGATCTAAATCACTTTTTTAGCTCGACTCCGATTGGTTTAACCATGCATCTCGAATCCTCTTAAGAAAGTAAAAAAAAATTCTTTACATTCTGAAAGACAATATTTTTTGCTAGATATAGCCAAATTTGGAGGCATTCTTTTATTTGGTTCCAAATACGTGTTTTGGTTTTCCTAATTTTTATAGTCGATTTTTTGGCCATATGTCGCCAATATTTTGTCAAATATCACCAAGTTATTAGCTTTTGCCGTATTCTCGTGACCCTGACCCGTATTACCCAAAATGAGCCACTAATCAAACTTGATCAAGCATGTGACATAGCTCAATCGTCTTCAGGTAATCAAAAACAGTAGAATATAAAATTTAATCAAAATCGTTTAAGCCATTTTTTAGGTAAAATTAGCTTGGCAGCATTCAGCAATGAAGCGAAATGACCCACTAATATAATTTTGTTTAATATGCGACTCAGCCCAATAGTCTTCTCGTGACAAAAAACGTTTTGTTTCGAAATTTAGGTAAAATTGATTGAGTCGTTGTTATATATAATTAGAATGATCCTAGCTCATTAAGACCCAAAATGACCCACTAATCGAATTTTCGCGAGCATGTGTCCAAGCCAAATGGTTTTCTCTTACTCAAAAACGATATAATACAAAGTATAGTCAAAATGGTGAGTACCATTTTCTATATAAAATTAGCATGACCCATCATACCAACAAATGACCCTTATAATCGAAATCTCTCGAACGTGTGGCCTAGCTCATTAGTTTTAGCATGCCGAAAAACATTAGATACAAAATTTAGATAAAATCGATTCAGCCGTTTTTTAGATATATTTAGTTTGACCCTGACCCCTTATGATCCAAAATGACCCATTGATCGAATTTTCTTAAAAATCTGTCATAACCCAATGATTTTCTTGTGCCTGAAAACGATAAAATACAAAATTTTGTCAAATTTGCGCGAGACATTGTTTAGATAAAATTAGAATAACCCAAAAGTGACCCACTGATCGAAATTTCTTGAACATGTGACATAGCCCAGTGATTTTCTCGTGCCAAAAATATGCTGTATACAAAATTTCGTTAAAATCGATCCACACCCGTTCTTTAGATATACCTTGACCATGACCCATCATGACCCTAAATGACCCTTATAATCGAAAGTTCTCTAATATGTGACTTAGTCCATTAGTTTTCTCGTTTCTAAAAATTGTTACATACAGAATTTCGTTAAAATTGATCCTGCCGTTCTTTAATTATATATAGCTTGACCCAGACCCTTTATGATCCAAAATGACCCATTAATCGAAATTTTTCGAACATGTAACCTAGTCCAATGATTTTATCGTGCTAAAAAAATGTTGCATACAAAGTTTCGTTAAAATCGATCCACCTGTTCTTTAGATATAGCTTGACCATGACCCATCATGACCCACAAATGACTCTCATAGTCAAAATCTCTCAAACATGTGATTTAGCCGATTAGTTTTCTCATGTCAAAAAACTGTTACATACAAAATTTCGTTATAATCCATCACGCCGTTCTTTAAATATAAATAGCTTGACCCAGACTCTTAATGACCCAAAATGACCCATTAATCGAAATTTTTCGAACATGTAACCTAGTCCAATGATTTTATAGTCCCAAAAAAATGTTGCATACAAAATTTCGTTAAAATCGATCCACCTGTTCTTTAGATATAGCTTGACCATGACCCATTATGATCCATCATGATCCACAAATGACCCACATAGTCGAAATCTCTCAAACATGTGATTTAGCCCATTAGTTTTCTCATGTCAAAAAATTGTTACATACAAAATTTCGTTATAATCGATCACGCCGTTCTTTAAATATAAATAGTTTGACCCAGACCCTTAATGACCCAATATGACCCATTAAAATTTTTTCTCGAACATGTAACCTAGGCCAATGTTTTTCTCATGCCCGAAAACCATAGAATGCAATTTTTAGTCAAAATTGCGTCAGAAGATCTCTAGATAAAAATAGCATGACCCACAATGACCCCAAAAATGACCCACTAACCGAATTTTCTCGAACATGTTACCTAACCCAATGGTCTTCTTGTAATCCAAAGCGATACAATATAAAATTTGGTCAAAATCGTTAGAGCCGTTTTTTAGATAAAAATGGCTTGACCCATAATGACCCCAAAATGACCCACTAATCGAACTTTTTCGAACATGTGACCCCGCCCAATAGTTTTCTCGTGCCAAAAAACGATTGGATACAAAATCGCCTTAAAATCCATCCAGCCGTTCTCTAGATATAAATAGCTTGATCCTGACCCATTGTGACCCAAAATGACCCAGTAATCGAATTTTCCCGAACATGGGACCTAGCCCAATGGTCTTCTCGTGCCCGAAAATGGTAAAATCCAAATTTTTGCGAAAATCGTTAGAGCCGTTTTTGAGATAAAATTTACCCACACACACACACACACAATTTTTGCTCGCATTATAGTATAAGATGTATTCTAGTATGTATATTCTTTATCAGATTGAGAGGAAACTACAAAAGTAATAAACATAAAAAATGTCTATATTCAATTTAAACTATAACATTTTCACGTTTCATTAAAAAATATTATTTACCTTATTCTGAAGACATCGGCATTAAAAGTTTCTTCTTTTTTTTTTAATTATTTAATTTACTACCTAAAACATGGGAATATTAAAAAAAATACATCATTCTAAGATCTATTGTTGCCAACAACTTCAAAATAATAATAATTATAATTATAATTATAAAGTAAAAAAAAAATAAATTTAATGACAAATTATGAATTTGTTGAAAACCATTGAGTTCGGCTCGCAAAGCATTCAAACAATGAATGGACAGAGACATTTATTCTTATGACGTCATAGCATGAAAATTTCATCAATATTGCTTAGGCCGTTTCGAAGAAATTTTTACGGGGTGGACCACCCTTATCACTTAGGGTTATAAAAAATAGATAACAACCTATTCTCAGACCTACTGAGTATACATATAAAATTTCATCAAAATCGGTTAAGCCGTTTCGGAGGAGTATGGCAACTAACACTGTGACAGGAGAATTTTATATCTATAGATTAATACCCCAATGGCAAATTTAAATACAAGTTTCAAACAAGTTGCTTTTAAAAGTAAATTTTTTTCTGTATATGACGTGTAAAAATTAAAAATATGCAATGCTTAGAAATTTTATTCAATTAAAATTTTACACTATCGGAAATTGTCAAACTGAAATTTCATTTAATATTTGTTTATAACTGCCTCAGAAATATTAACGTGATTCTAAATGTCCAGGCTTATTAATAGGACTCTGTTATTGCGTAAACTACTTTGTGATCTTCATAAAAATGATCTTATTATTGTATTTTTTTAAGATAGAAATCATTTATTTCTAAAATATACTCTTTGAAAATATTATTTTCAAAACAGTCTTTGTAATTTGTTAAATTACATAAAAAAATAAAACATAAAGTATTTCATTTACAGATTTTATGTTGGCATAAAATAAGAGATTTGATCTATTAAAAACAATATAAATTAAAGCTTTAAAACTTCTGTTTATTTTTAAAAAGATTATTGTTATTTCCTTCTTGTTATCTTTGCGTTACCTTTTATATATTTATAATGTTCAGAATAAGTAAAAATAAATACTTAAATGAAAGATGCATAAACGTATACATAATAAAATTTATTTAAGGAGTTATTTATGAATTTCTTACAAATATGCTTAATAAATAAAAGTTAAATATAGTGGAAAGTAATTTATTCGGATTGCAATAAATTATAACTGCAATATGCTAACTCTTTAGAAAAACAATACAAAACAAAAAGACAAGCGCTCTTTATTATATTCTTGCTTCTTAAAACATCTGCTATCTTTCTCAGCAAGTAAAACCCACATATATTTATACTAGTCAAAGACATTTTTACTCTTCTAAGTGTTCCTACTACAAGTCTGCGAATTTCACTTCTTTAGTAAGAAATTATTTAGCTTTCATATTAATATGTTTATTCAGCAGAAGTCGGATAAATTGTCTTTTATTCTTTTTGTGGAGATAAACTGTTCTTGTTTTTGAAATAAAACATTAAGTATTTTATTTACGGATTTTATGTTGACATATAATAAGAGATTTTATCAAAAAACATTAATTAAAACTTTAAAACTTTGATTTATTATTGAGACTATAATTATGTTATTTTTCATAACCATTCTTATATATATTAGATATGCATCTGTAAATTTTTGATTTAAGAATATTACTGTTTTTTTTCGATAGGTTCAGAAAGAGTAATTATAAACAGTTTGTAATTTTTAACAATGTATTTTTTATTACTTTTTCTATTTGGAAAAGTGTTCTTTTTAGTACGTAGGAAGAAATTTAGGCCCTTTAAGGATGTATTCGAAAAAAGCTTTTCCATCTTCAACAGCTCGAAATTTTCCGATACAATTTCAGACACATTTTTAAAAGTAGAAACATGAAAATTGCTGAGGAGATTCTTGAAGAGACGTATGCGGTGCTGTGTGATGTCTTTTTACGTTCAGTTCATTAGAATTTCAGTTATAAACAATTACCTTATCAGTATGATCCTTTTTTTCGTTCTCAGATCTCCCGCTTGGGGAAAATCGGTCCAAAATGCCGTTTTTGATTGTTTTTTTTTTCAATATTTTCTGCATTTATCAAAGAATCGACAATCATGGCACCTTGTGTACTTTCCAAATAACAGATTTTGAAAGTTTGGTGTATTTGACAGCAAAAATGAATTAAAAAATAAATCGGAAAATAAGCAGTTTGAATCGAAATACACCCTTAAGAACACCCTGTTAAAAGCTTTAATTCTCACCGATGATTTTTTAAAGTTAAAAGGATGTTTATAATTACCCCATCAAAAATTCCAAAACACAAAATTTTGGGCTTATTAAGACTACTAGTGGGGAAATTATAAATATTGTGTTTTCTCTTGCCTATACTCATTTGCTTCGGGTAATTGAAATCATCCAAACTCCAAACTGAAAAATTAGTTTAAAGTACATTTTAGTAGATTTTATTTCAAATTGCTATTTAAATCTCAAAAATACTTGATAATAATGATATCTAAAAGGAAAATTGCTACATGAGATTAATATCCGAGCATGAAGCAAAGTTTTGATAGATAAACGTATGCTTCATAAAATTTATCTAAGGATTTATTTATGAATTTCTTACAATTGTATTTAATAAATAGTCTTAGAACTCTGTTTATATATGAATTTCTTAGACATATATTTAATAAATATATTTAGATCTATGTTTATATAAGAATTTATTAGAGCTATATTTAATAAATATACGTTTAAATATGGTGGAAAGTAATTTAGTCAGATTGTGTAAAATTATAACTGAAATATGCTAAGTCTTAAGAAAAACATTAACAAACAAAAAGTCAAGAGCACTTTATTATATTTTTCAATCAAAAAACATCTGCTATCTTTCTCAGCAAATAAAAACCATATATATTTATGCTAGTCAAAGACATTTTTATTTTTCAAAGCTTTCGTACTAAAAGTCTGCGAATTTAACTTCTTTAGTAAGAAATTATTTAGCTTTCATATGAATATGTTTATTTAGCAGAAGTCAAGTAAGTTGTCTTTTATTCTTTTTGTAAAGTTAAATTGTTCTTCTTTTTTGTAATAAAGTATGACGTATTTTATGTACGGATTTTCCGTTGACATAAAATAAGATATTCAATTTTTAAAAAAATAAAAATTAAAACTTTAAAACTTTAATTTATTTTTAAGAATAATATTTTTTTTTCATAAGCTTTCTTTTACATGAAGATCCCAGAAGCCAAAGGGTGTAAAAGCAAAAAAAAAAAAAAAAAAAAAAAAAAAAAAAAAAACTAAATCCACAGTTGACCTGGAAATATGCTTTTTTTTCTTTTCAGGTGTATAAATATAAGTGATTTTTTAATTATGTGCTGTGTTTTACAGAATAAACACTTTGTCGAATAACAATTAATACTGATTAATTATAAATTTAAAGAAAATCGTTACAGTTATTGAAATAAGAGTTCAAATTCACAATGAAACAGGCGAAAGTTTCCTATTTCAATTCATTCAAATTTGTTGATGTTCAAATTTAACATCATTTATCTGTAAACTCAATTAACACCAGATTGAATGTTTGTCACTTGTAACCCTCTACTTCTGTGGTCGTCATATATTAAGTATACAGCTATAACTCTTTAATTTAAGAATATTACTGATTTTATTCGATGTACATACAGAATATAAATATTATAGTTTTAATGCTTGTTTGTGTGTTTATTTGTTTCTTTGTTAGGCGAAATGTTTATAACTATACAATAGATTTCAATATCAGTGTTACTAAAATGCCGTTCAAGATATATGCTCAAAAATAAAGCTTTGTTTATGTCGGGATCGGGATAATGCCATCCAAGAAGCTTATGGTGCAGGATAAAAAATATTAATAAAAGACAATTTGGGGGATACTGTTGGGATAAGAAAGTTGAAATTTAGTGTGTTGGTTTTATTTAAGACGTAAACACAGTCAACGAACATTTTCTAAAATATTCCAAATTTACAAAGTGCAAAACAGTGAAACAAGACGTTCAAAATTACTAATTATTTCGAAACGTTAACACAACACTAAGATCTTGAAATTTGATATTGGGGATTATTTTTGAAACATAAGTACTGTAACAAAACACTTTTTAAATAGACTGAAATTTAAAAGTGTCGATGAACAAAACACACTTCTTAAAATTACAATTAATAAGATGCAGATGGGGCTAACAGCCAAAATTTGACGTTTTCTTCTTTAGGATATGAATATTCCCAAAGAGCCATTTCGAATAAATGTAAAAATTAAAATGATAAAAATAAAAATGTTTTAAAAAGTTTAGTAAAAGTTTTAAAAAAAGTTAGTATTTATTGGTTACCTACATAAATCTGCATTCATCCATCTTTGGTGAAATGTATTTCACATATTACTGATATATGGTAAGGTGCATTAATCTAAATAAAAACATTTTTTATGCAACGAAGCAGTTTTATATAGGTATAACAAGGAGAAAATTTAAAATAAAATAAAAGAACGTATAGCAAACATCAAATACAACTAGAGAAGAGCACCTTTGGCAGGATTAAGCATCAAAAAACCTTCACAGGATCAGGATAACTCTGCAAGGGTACGAACCAAAAATTGCGTAGACAAGAGCCTCTGACAGATAAGTACCCTTAATATGGTAACATAAGTTAATCTGAATAAAAATATTTTTTTGTCAATCCCATCACTATCAGACATTTTCGTAAAAAGATCTTCTATTTCGCACAATAGACGAAAACGGAAGCAAAAGAAGAATTTAAAAAATCGACTTACTCAAACAAAAATAGAAGTAAAAACTGCACCAACTATGACTTTCAAAGTTTCAGAAACATCTCCTTTATCAATAGCCTATCCCCTTTTTCTAAAATAAGACAATGTTTTTCGAACATTGTAAAGATCATTTTATGGCATTCCAAGACCGTGGGAGCAGTTTTCTTTACAGAAGCGCAATGCAAATGATCGTACTTCGGAAATACGTATATATACGCCGGCGGCAGTGAACGCATCGTTTCAGTGAGTCCTACATGTATGCCGGCGGCAGTTAAGGGGTCAAAACCAATCATATTTTATTTCTACACATGAAGAAGTTTCTAATTATCTTCATAAAACTGGAAAATACCAAAATGATAAATGCTTATATGGAAAAATTAGTGACGTGAAATATTGTCTGTTTGGAAAGTGACCAGTGACCTACTTCATTTGTAACCGGACACTTAGATGAAACATGCATAAGATATTGTTCTTTAAACCAAACTATGACAAACTCAGATTAATTTACAAAGAGCAGAATCGACATTTTCTTTCTATAAAATATAAATTATGAATTTTGAGACATGTGCGCTCGAGACATTACAGCATAATATTACATTTCGTAATAAGACTTTCCACTGCGGTATTTGGTTTCGTTACATTATCCGTAATGTTTTATGCAATGTATCTTTTCTTTCATTACACTGTACTTATTAATTAAATAAAGACAACTTGACTTACATTTGCCTTTTCAACATCCCATAGCCATTTGTTAAAGTCGTAAAGATTTTAAACCTTTATCCACCGAATTATGAATTCATGAAAATTTTACATTCTAAAATATTTTACGTAAATTATTTAAACTAAATTAAAGCATTTACATAATCATTTAATAAATTTTTGAAGAATTTTAGAAATATTGAAGGATTTAGAAGGATTAATTAAATTTGAATTTAGAGGGATTTTGAGCAATATTTATAACCCCACTCAAATCTTTTATTTTAAATGGTTTTCTTAGTATTTTGTAGAATTATAAAATGTAAAAATATAGAAGTATAGAAGTATTTCCTATTTGAAAAATCCTTCTTCCTCAGCGCCAAACAAGTTGAAAAGATACAAAGGCAAAAGAAATCATCCTTTTAAAAATAGTTTTCTTTTGTGTAACCAATAATGCTTTTGGAACAAAGTAAAGTAATGTATCTGCAACTTATTATAAACAGTATTAACAGTGGCGTAGCTACACTTTTTGGTGCCCGGAGCCAAAAGACGTTTTGCGCCGCCCCCCCCCCCAAAAAAAAGGCCCAATTAAAAAATAACTAAATTTCTTCAAAGCGATAAAAAAGTATTTTTGGCTTTTACAGAGAGAACATTTGTACACACTTCCTTATTTTTTAAAGATTCAGCTTATTTTACTCAATCACACGAAACTAAAATGCGTGGAATCCGATAATAGAAAATTTCTAATTTTCATCAATACTGAATTTGTATGGAATGTTCAAAAACTTAGCGAAACGTTCACGGATATTACTGTTGTTTTTTTGTGCATCGAAGTAGCAACATCAAAAATAAAATTTCAAAAAACAACTTTGGTAAAGTTCCTAAAATCCGTCCGATTACGAAAAAAAATCTTGTTTCAACCTTAAAATTTCAAATCGCTATACCATTTTTTTTCTTCTTCTTCTTCAATAGAGGTGAAATGAATTTTGTATATATTTTGCAATTTTGATATTACTAAGTTGAAAATTTTAAAAGGTTGTGACTTTGAAACAGAATGGTGGATCAATATGTCCCCCAAATTTGATGGAGATCTTAATAAAACCTTTACACATTCTTGCTCAATCACATTCAAATCTGTTTATAAATACGAGCGCAGTCACATAACATTGATCACGTATTTATAGAGAGATATACATGCTATGTATAGAGAGATGAAAAGGAAAAGAATTAAAACCCTTTAAAAATCTAATAAAAACCTAAAATATTTTTCTTAACTTTAAAATCTCATTCACAGCTTGTAATTTTGTTTCCCAGCACAACATACATTATGTTTGTTCTTAGTTTCATGTGTTAGTTTATGCTGAACCTCAATTTAGTCTTTTTTTCACAAAAAAATTTCGATTGAAAAAACTTATACATTATTTGGGGAAATTTAAAGAATATGATTAAAAAAGCCATTAATTATGCTAAAGAACTTGAATGTACTTTCAAATTTTGGTTCGCTATGGATATAGTATTATAAGTAACAAATTATGAAACTTTAAACATCTACCTGCAGTAAAATTTGTATTTAAAAAAAATCGTGCGCAAAAAATGCATATTTGAATTTTTATATATTTCCAAAGCTACTTTTCTCGTTATGATTTAATTAATTAATATTATTAAATATGCGTATTTAATAATTTGCGTATTTAAGTATTTTATGAAGTCATAAGAATATGTGAAAGTAAAGAAAAAATTGTTGCATTTTATTCATTGGTTAAGAAACTGCAGAATTTTTCGTGCTGCTTTATGTACGGTCACGTTCTGGCTAGAAAACGTTATTTGCCTCCTTAAGGCACACAAAAATAAAGCCTGTATCTATCTGTTAAAAGTATATACAAATATTATACAGACATGCATACAAAAATATGGACTAAATCCAACTGGAGGGGGGAATTTTAGCCACAGCCAAGAATTGAACCTGCATCCATAGCCTACCAGGCTGTTGGTCTAAACACTTAGAACCAAAGTAGCAGCGATTACAGCAATAGCTCAGTACGCTGTGGATTCAGTTTCGATTCCAGGCTAATTGTTCACTCCAGTTGGATTTATTGCATGCATGTCGGTAAAATATTTCTACGTACCTTGAACATTTATTATGTTCACCATTAAATTCAGAACGTAACTTATGATAGAAAATGCTAACATTTCGAGAATCCTCAATAGTTAGTGATTAAATCCTTGTTCATCATATGATCCAGGGAATTTTTCGGATCTTGACCACGTGTTAATCAAGATTTAATTAACCAATGAAACTAAATGTCCCTACCAAATTCATACCTTTAGCCCCTGCTGGAAAATATGGTCGACATATTAGCAAGAAAGCACATGGAAAATTTTAGATTTTACCCATTTGAGATGCTTCCACAACCTAAGACCATATAGGTCCCAAAATTGACGTAAATGAATCGTGAAACATCCGATCTAGTTCGCGGACATGATTGTAAGATGAGCGACGAAATAAATAAGTTCAGCCCACAAAGAAGTTTCCGAGAATTCATTTCTCCCATTATTCTCCGAGTTCTTTCTTTCATAAATATAGATGTGGTTTTCTCTAATGCATAAACACTAAATTTAAGTATATATCAAATATATTGAACTAAAAAAAAGTTTATAGCCTTTTAACTAGTCATACTCAAGACAGAAAAGTCCTATTTTTTTTAGTCAGATGGTAATGAATAATGATTTTCACTAATTAGCAAAAATTAAGAAAACTAATTAAAAAATCGATTTGAAAATGTCAGAGTAAATGCAGAAAAATATGTTACACCTGTGTAAAAAAGTTTTATAATATTTTGATTTCGTAATATTCTTTAAAAAAACTGGCAGCGACAGTAGAAAAGCTCGGAAAAAGCTGATTCATTAAAATCTGAACTAAAAAGATATCTTTTTAAAGCCGATCCCTCCATTTAATTTCCGAAAACCGATGGGTCAGAGATTGTATGACATGTGGACAATCGACTTAATTTTAAAAGCTGCCTAATGCTAAAAACATAATGTAATCTTTGCCAATTTTATTGAAGATTTTTAGTGTGTTCTGTGGCAAGAGTTTCGTGATATGAGCTAAGAGTTCGTCTACATGGTTTTTCTTCTGATTATCTGGATTTAGTATGTTTTTCAAAGTATAGATTTCTTTTAACACAATTATCAAACATTAACGACACATTATTTTTTCGGAATCTATGAACCAGATTTCAATGCAATTGATTCATTCAAATTAGCTTACTTGTTGAAGTTGTTAGTTCCAGCTTTCAGAGGTGGTGACGCATTGTTTCCTCGGGTATTAAATTTCAACTGAGTTCTACTCATTCCACTTGGTTTAGAATTGTCTTACAGTTTTTAATTTTTTACCAGCAGGGAGTATTTTTATCTATGGTTTCATGAAGCGGATTTCTTAGGAATTTTTTCGTTCCATTCATTTTACGATTTTCTTCTGCGCAGCACGCCTGCTGTTGGAAAGCAGCCTTTGTCTTTTGAAAGAGATAAATTTGAATGGAGGTTTTAATAGTTAGCACTCACGGTATACGCTGCCGCAGACAGTGATAAGGGGGCCTATTCTAAAGGTTCATTTTAAGCGATTCACACATACACACACGCACATGTATGGCTACATGTATATATATATGTGTGTGTGTGCATTATGAATAGAGGTTTAAACTTTCGTGGTTTTTTTTCGAAAATCGAATAATGAAATCTAGTATACAAATGAAAAATGTTCTTTTGATATCATAGATGTCATTTCAAGTCACACACAGGCCTTTTTATTTATAAAATTGTGGCTAGACAGTTGAAATCTCCACCAGCGATTGCCAGTTATGAATCTCTCCATCCCTCCTCCCCCCACCTTCACCTAATTTCTTCAAAATATTCACCCACATAAGCGAAAAAATTCAAAAATTCTTAATTACTGTCAAAATTTGTAAAATAATTCCGGTTTAAAACTCCTCTCAATTATGGGCTCTCTTTTTTTCTCTTTCTGCCCCGTAGTTCAGGTACATAATTATTTTAGGTACCAAGTGCCAAGTATGATCCCTAGAAACATTTACATAAACTTTATTCTTTTTTCGTCATTTGGATATGATAATATCTTACTAAAGAAGATATTCACAGACACAAAATAAACAAATAAACAATTTTTTAAGCTATTGCATAGCTTTTATCGCGGGCTTTGAGCGCGGCGACCGAATCCAAAAATTCCGTAACGAGAAATATCCTAACACATCCGTAACGAAAAAACCTAACACTCGGCTACCGTCGTTTCACTTCGGCAGACTTCGGCAGACATTTACGCGGTATTTTTGAGATATTTAGAGGATATCAAGTCTCAAACTTATATATCTTATTTCAGTTACTATAAATCTATAGTTTCAATAATAAAAATTACTGATAGAATGTTTATAGAAAAGAATCGTCTTAAGATAAAACAAGGTAGGATAATGTAGCCTTTGGTGAGTGGAGACCCGCCCAATGGTGAGGATCGACAAATTTAAATGCTTATAACTCGCGATCTAATTTTCGTAGCATGGCCAAATTTTGTTTGGTAATTTATTAGGAGACAGTGTTAATTTTTGTTGACAGGAGACCCCTAATGTGAGGGTCGAAAAAGTTAAAATGCTTATAACTCGCGGTCTAATTTTCGTAGCGCGGCCAAATTTTTTTTGGTAATTTATTATGAGACAGTGTTAATTTTTAGTGAAAGGAGACCCCCCACGGTGAGGGTCGAAAAATTTAAAATGCTTATAACTCGCGATCTTATTTTCGTAGCGCGGCCAAATTTTGTTTGGTAATTTATTATGAGAGAGTGTTCATTTCTGGTGACAGAAGACCCCCCCCCCTCCACGGTGAGGGTCAAAAAGTTTAAAATGTTTATAACTCGCGATCAATTTTCGTAGCGCGGCCAAATTTTGTTTGGTAATTTATTATGAGACAGTGTTAATTTTTGGTGACAGGAGATCCCCCATGGTGAGGGTCGAAAAATTTAAAATGCCTATAACTCGCGATCTAATTTTCGTAGTGCGGCCAAATTTTGTTTTGTAATTTATTATGAGACGGTGTTAATTTTTAGTGACAAGAGACCCCCACGGTGAGGTTCGGAAAATTTAAAATGCTTATAACTCGCGATTTAATTTTCGTAGCGCGGCCAAATTTTGTTTGTAATTTATTCAGGTATTGCATAGCTTTTATCGCGGGCTTTGAGCGCGGCGAAAGAATCTAAAAATTCTGTAACGAGAAAAAAACCTAACACTCCGGCTAACGTCGCTTCAGTTTGACAGACTTCGGCACGGTATCCCTCCGTAGACTTTGGCAGACATTGACGCGGTATTTTTCAGATATTTTGAGAATATCAATTCTTAAACTTATGTTTTTTTTTTTTTTTTTTTTTTTTTTTTTTCAGCTACCATAAACGTATAGTTTCAATGATAAAAATTCCTGATTAACCTACATATATTGTAAGATAATAAAAATATTTTAAACGATATTAACTTCTCATTTGTTCAATACAAGAAAAAAATTGTAATCGGTCATCACGCTCAAAATGTTTAACTTGAATTAATATCAAAGACAAAAAAAACTGCATAAATAAAAAATAAATAAAAAATTATAATTGTATAAGTTGATAAAAAATGCTATGCAATAGCTTTACCGCTGCAGTCCCCGAGTGCCACACGTATTTTTTTTTTATTTGTGCTCAAAATATGTAAAATAATATCAGTTTAAACATACTCTAAATTTGACGCCCGCCCTAATTAATCTTTTTGCGCCTCATTTCAGGTATATAATTATCTTTCTAACCAAGTGTGTTGAGTCACCCCGTAATACATCTACAGAAGCTTTTTCTTTTTTCATTATTTAGATGGAACTAAATACCTCACTAAGAAAAACATTTACACACAGTCACATACACATACAAATCAAATTTTTTATTTATTGTCAAAATATGTGAAATAATTTAGAATTTAACTTCTAAATTTAGCGCGCTTATTTAATCTTTTTGTGCCTCATTTCATATGCATAATTATCTTTGTAACCATGTGTGTTAAGCCATCTCTAGAAACATTTACAGAAGCCTTTTCTTTTTTCATATTTGGATGGAACAAAATACCTTACTAAAAAAAACCTTCACACACAGAAAAAAATCAAGATTTTTTATTTATTGTTAAAATATGTGGAAATTTTTGGTTTAAATATTTCTGAATTTGTCGCCTCTTTGCCTCGGCGCCCGGGGCGTCCGCCCCCTTTGCCCCCTCCCCTTAGCTACGCCACTGAATATTAAAACTAATTGATTTATTAAAAGACTTTTATAATAAGTAATTTTAATGGTACTTATAAGTACCGTCGGTAGATAAAGTGTTAAAAAATAAATAAAATGAGTTTAATAAATATGAAGGCCACTGGGAAAAAATGCTAAAGATTGCCAGTCACTCAGCTTTCGAATTTCCTTCTGTATTGTTAAGTCTAAAGGCGTTAGATACATTCTTATATTTAAAATATCAGGCCATGGATTTTATATTTTTATAATATAAACATTAAAATGTTCCGTTATTTAATGGCGATTAAAATAATCAAATATGGATGTTAATAGTTATTTTTTTTTAAAAAACATCTTAGTACCTTCCAAGCCTTTAATCAGGCCCATCCTCAGAGAATATTTTCTTTTATAAATAGAAATATATGATTCCGTTTTGAAAATGAACGAGAATTTTAGCTTGGAGATTGAATTAGTAGTGTTAGGTGAACGGTAAAATGAAATATTTAATTGCTGCACCATAAATTTTAATACCTCACTTTCTCAAATTGTCAAGATCTATTTTCATTATGTTAAACCATAAACTCTGTACATTATATGACTAGTATTTCAATACACCGAGTTTATGGTTTAACATCCTGAAAATAAATCCTGACAATTTGAGAAAATGGCATATTAAAATTTATAGTACAACAGTAAAATATTTATTTTTACCGTTCATCTAATAGTCCAGTCATTTTAGCACCTTTTTTTGCAAATAGCAGAAAAAATTAGAACAAAGCTGGATTTTTGCATAGGTGCTAATTAGGGTATGTAGTTTAACATACTAAAAGTCCCCATCGATCCGATGTGAGCTTTCGCCTCCAGGGGGCGCTAAAGAGCTTGAAAATCTGTTTTCTGTGAATATCTCACTAACAATGGCATCTAGACAAAAAAGTTCAATTACAAAGATGTAGATAATTTAATTTACTACAAAAAGTGTCCCTAACATTTTTTTGTCACACCAGCCCTTCTCTGCCAAAAGTCAAGATAAAGTAAACATTATTGAAAAAGATTGGGCAAACACAATCATAACGTTGCGAAGAGGCAGAACGAATACTAAACAACTTTTGATTACCCCCTCATCTCTCCCCCATTGTTTGTATGGCGTTTTCGCGCGCTTGTGCAATACGTCACCTGAGAATAATAAGGTTCTATCTGTGTTTTTGAAAAAATCGATTATCGATATAGAAATGTTCTATTTGTATCTAAGAAGGCATTTCTGGATTAAGGGTGTATTTCAATTCAAACTGCTTACTTTCCGATTTATTTTTAAATTCATTTTTGCTCTCTAACGCATCAAATTGTCTTATTTAGAAATTACACAAGGTGCCGTAATTATCGCTTCTTTGATAAATGCAGAAAATATTGCAAAGAAAAGCAACCAAAAATGGTATTTTGAACTGATTTTCTCAAAGCTGGAGACCTGTGTCCTAAAAAAAGGGCCATACGGAGAAGGTAATTGTTTATAATTCAAATTCTAATGAATTGAGCACAAAAAGACATCACACGGCACCTTATACGTCACTTCAAATATCACCTGAGCAAGTTCCATGTTTCTACTTTTAAAAATATATTTGAAATTGTATCGGAAAATTTCGAGCTGTTGAAGGTGGAATAGCGTTTTTTCGAATACACCCGATTACTACATTAAAATAATGTCGTAATATAACTGTAAGGTTATATGTAAATTATATATAACATCATTTTGATGCAAAAATGCCTTCATAGATACAAATAGAGTCCTTCTATATAGATAAGTCAATATTTTCAAAAACACAGATAGAACTTTAATATTCTCAGGTGACGAACAGTCATTGTCCAATACCCATGGTCTCTTTGCATTTGTTGAAATGTACCACGTGCAAGTACTTTCCAATATTTTATTTTTATTTGGTGCTCATTTCGCTAGTATGAAATGACCCTAATTTATTGAACGAAGTATTTATTCTTTTTATGATTTTAGGAAGGGAATAATTTTATTTTCAACGCATGTTGTAGAAAAGTTTTAAATTAGTTATGACAGTTTAAAATGATTCTTTCTTAATTGCTGATTCTGAGCGAAAAAATAGAGATTGACAAAATAGTTTATCTTGCATGAGATGAGGACTGGGTTTTGAAAGATTTTGTAAAAATAGAAAAAAAGGGCCTGAAGTCGCTTGTGACAGCAAGTTCGGAAAGAGATGACCATAAGTGGAAAATATTTGAAGAAATGGCTAAAAACAATAATGAATTTACAGTTCATTCAAAGAGTAAGAAAAGTTATTCACGAAAGAATTCTATTAAATCATACAATAAATCTATTGCAGAAAAACGATCAACATCCGCACAAATTAATCATCCATTGAAGGAAAAATTGAGAAATGACAGTCCGTTGTTTGAATTTAAGGGAAAATGTTTGTTATTTCTGATACATTAGACGAAGATTTTTTACAGAAGGAAAAAAAAAGCTCTAAAGTATAGCGAAAAAGAATTTTTTTTAATCTAACCATTAAAATAAGACACGTCTCATATCTATGCTTATGGAGAAATTTATAAAGAATGGTTTCGAAGCGAAACAAGCAGAAGTTGATGCAGATACACTAATTGTTAACACAGCTATTGAAGTAGCAAAGTCTGGTGCGCTTACTGCTGTTGTTGGCTATAATGTTGACTTGCTCATATTTTTGACAGCTTTAGCACCTCCAGAGATAGAGCTATTTTTTATTAAGTCTGGAAGAGGACAAATTGTAACCACCCTGTATTCATCGCACAGTCTTAACAATGATGCTGTTTTGAAAGATCATATATTGTTCCGTCACGCTTTTTCAGGTTGTGACTCGACATCAGCAATGTTTGGGAAAGGTAAAATGTCGTTAGCAAAATTTTTGAAGAAGGAAGAAGATCATAACATACAAGCTGCCAGCATTTTTAAAAGTGATCAAGTATCTTAATTTGAAGTTTCGGAGGCTGGAAAAACTATTTTTCTTGCTTTATACCGTAGTAAAGCAGAAATTTCTCTGAACAAGTACCGTTATGTATGTTTTAAGAAAAGAGTTGCTGTTGGTAAAAAAAAAGCCTTTTATCGTTGCCGCCTGTCGAAGATGCAGCTAGATTGTACAGTTTACGTATTTTTATCATCAAATACAATACTGATTGAGCAATAAACTACTTCCTGAAAACTGGGGCTGGCAAAATGCACCTAATTTGTTTCCAATTTTTGCTACCTTACTGCCCGCACCAAAAGATATTATTGAATCTATTTTTTATACTTGCTCCAAAGGATGTGGAAAAGCATGTGGATGCCGAAAAATTGGATTGAAATGTTCTGAAATTCCATAAATTGCTGTGGAATTTCATTTCAAAATGCAAGTAAAATTGAATTTGAAGACGAGGAAAATATTGACAGTATCCTGCCCACTGCAATGGAGGAGGGAAGCGCTACTTCTGTATTCAGTGATGATATCGACAGGCAAACAAAAAATACTGAAAGCAGTACAACAACGAAAGAAATAAAATACAGATAATTACGAATCTAAATCGAGTGTAGAAATTGAAGCTTTGCAAAGAACTACTAAAGCAGTTAAACGACTGAAATTGGATTAAGCCAGTCACTATAAGTGGAATATGCCTACGGGGGAAACCACAATAAAAAAAACTCACTAAGTGTTTTACCTCAAGGGTGGTGTGGAAATAAGCATAAATGTATATTATATATTCACTTTCCCCATTCAAAGATGAGAATTATAGATCTGTTTACAATTTTTTTTTAAGTAGCGGCAGATTTTTTGTATTTTTATAATTTTATTTTCAAATATGTTCACGTTTTTATATTTTTGACAGGGAAGGGTTAATGTGACAAACAAATGTTACTGACACTTTTTATAGGACATTAAATTATCTACAACTTTGTAATTCAACTTTTTTCTCTAAATGCAATTGTTCGTGAGATATTCACAAAAAACTGATTTTCAAGCTCTTTATCGCCCCCTGGTGGCGAAAGCTCACATCGGATCGATGGGGACTTTTAGTATGTTTAACTACATAACCTAACTAGCACCTATGCAAAAATCCAGCTTTGTTCTAATTTTTCCCCTATTTTTGCTAAAATGACTGGGCTATAATACTACTAATTCAATCTCCAAGCCACGAGTCTCGTTCATTTTGGAAACGGAATCATGCATTTGTATAAATAAAGAAAATACTCCCTTAGGAACAGACTGATTAAAGGCTTAAAAGTACAAAGAAGTTTTTAAATAAAATTATTTATTAACATCTATAATTCATTATTTTAATTGCCTTTTAACTAAACCTGAACATTTTAAAGTTCACATTACATACTTTGTGTTAAAAACAAGGCAAAAATTTCGTTTCGTCATATATATTTATATTTTTTTGGTATTTTTAATGTCTTTTTTCAGTGTTCTCTCCTTAAAGGAGCCCACTTATCTCTTTAGTTATCAAAGCATTTAAAAAAAACTATGTTTTTTTTAAAATGTTTTAAAACCCGACAAACTTAATGTAAAACTTTCTTACTTTATATAAAATTAAGCATGGGCTTTAGAAATAAAAGTTCTATCAATTTCCATTCCATATAGTGTAAAAGTAATTCAAATCTATACGTAGAAGTATGATAATAAATAGTAGAAAAAATTATATAGGATGTTTTTACTTGAATATCAGGGTTTTAACGCTTTGTGGTATTTATTACACAAAATTTAAAACTATAGTTAATACATAAAATGCAGAGCAACTCAAACAGTTTTACTTACAAGCTTACAAGTGGTCAATGTTAACAACTTTCGTTACAGGGCACACATCAAGTCGATAGTTCAGTTCTCCGTCACGTTGATTAGCTAAGAATTTCTGTTTAGACTCCATGTGATTTCTACCTGTAGATTTAAACCAAAGGATTGTGTGTATGTGTTCCATTACAGCTGACCATTATAGCTGTTGCAATAATTACCCCACAAACACTAATGAAGGTTTAAGTACTTAGCTATCGACTTGATGTTTAGCTTGTGAAAAAAAAGGTGTTCACATTGAACTCTTGTAAGCTTGTAGGTAAAATTTTTTGTGTAGCTCTTTCATTTTATGTATTAATTGTAATTTTAAGTTTGAAGTAATAGATACTATTAAGCGTTGAAACCCCAGTATTTATATAGAAACATTCCATATATGTATGAAATAACATAATTTGTAAAAATAATTCTAACATAAAGATTCTGACGTAAACAAAATCAATTATTTTTCATTTCGTAGAAGTAAATACTGTTTACAGATATTTAAATACTATTACGAAGAAATAGTAAATAAAATTCACTAGTGTAAAACTTATAGTTTATCGAACTTATTGTATTTCGAAAACATTACTTATTGCTTATTTTCTCATAAGATTTGAAACTAAAAAATATAACGCTTTATTAAGAATAGTTTATTCATCACAAAAATAATACAAAAAAATACCCTTCCCGACTTTCGTTAAACTAACATCAAACTTTGGGAGCTAAATGGTCTTTTCGAAATATATTTGTTCTATTTAAAAGAAAGAATTCTCATTCGGAGGCATGTTGTGGGAATGGTAACAAGAATAAAAAAGTTTGAATACCACGAGGATAAATAAATTTAATTGGTATACTTCTTTATTCCAAATAAGAGCAGTAATTGTAAAATTAAAAAAATATATATTGTAACTTGTATAAAATATTTGATCTCTGATTAAGGGCAATTGGAATCCTTATATCTGCTACGTTAAATTAATGCACCTTTTCTCATAAACTACATAAAATATGGACTTGAAAAATTTTTAAGCATAAAATAAACATTTCTTAATAATATGAAGGTAAATTTATAATTAAATGAAGCTTAGATATTTAAAAAAAATCTGAAGTAGAAACAACATTCAAATTTAAAAAAAAACATGTAATTTTTTCAAAGATAACATTAATGATAAAAAAATAATTTTATGAATTAAAACAATTCTCCTCAGATTAATCAGGGATATGTATGGAATGTTCAAACAAAATTACAGAGAATAATGTATAATAGTTTTTCTAAAAGGTAAATCAAAAGTTTAAACAAACAACATTTTGAGAAAATCAAGTTTAAATTGAATAATCGCAGTTACTTAGAACGTTCCATAGAACTTATTTTTGCATTTTTCATTTGATTTCCTCTTGCTGTTTCCTTTTCAATCTTTTAAACACTATTTTTTCTTTAGTTTGCTGCAAAATGTTCATATTTTGACCTTAGCATTAGCTCACGTCAAAGTGTTTTTAAGGTGTTTTAGTAATATACTCAATGAGGAGATAAACAAAAAGGAATACTAAAAATTTTCAAACTTCTGGTAGCCGTAGAAACAAAAGTAATATATCAGTAGAGAGAGGAGGAATGGCAGATTCAAATATTTAAAAATTGATGTATTTGATAATTTGAGATTTTCACAAAAAATGCTTTGTGCATTTAGCTACCACAATGTGCAAATCCTTTTTTAATATTTGACGAATGCGAAGTATTGAGTACAATATTTTTGTGATATTTTATTTTATATTATATTATTTATATATATTTTTATATATTATATATTTATATTATTTTATATTAAGAATTCTGCAAATTACAAACAAAAAACTTGAAAAAATTTGGAACAGTTTTTATAAAAACCTTAATTTCTCTACGGTTTACATGCTATCCAAATAAAAATTAACACAGTTTATTAAAATAAGTTATCTAATCATAATCTACAGATTGAGTGCTTTAACTGCATTAGTTCCACATGTATGTTTCTAGATATTTAACAAAATGTCTAAAATCGCAAATGGTCGATCATCTTTGGTCATATAGTGTATGAACTATAATATTAACTATATATTAACTATACTTTAAAAAGTTCAAGAACATTGGCAGTCTATGATTTACACAAAAGCATATTTTGAAAAGAAAATCTGCATTTCATTCCATATGTATTTTAATCAATATTATATATATATTGAAATATTTACGCTAGCAATAGTCGAAACATAATAGACGAGGGAATGGTTATATTAGAAAGAAAAAAATGCATTAATGGAATTGACTTAGTCACTCAACATCACTTTAAAATATTTAGTACCAAACATCAATTTTGAAACATTCTCTAAAATAGGCTTTTAATAAAGCAATGCATTTTTCTGGATATAATCGTTTGAATTTTATTTATGCTAGTTGAAAGGCGTGGAGTGATTTTACGATGTCAAAATTGAATATTGCTATTGGAAAAACAAAGTTTGGGTTCGTTTTGATATGAAGATGTCCCCATAAGTACATTTTATATACATTATTTTAAAAAAAATTGAATAATAGATATTTTCCTAAATAAATATGACGCAGAGTTGTTAGGGCGTGGTAACTATTCTTTCCATAACTATACACGTGTATGCTTAAATGTCAGCCATATTTTGATTATTATTATTATGTTTTTATCATAATTGATTGAGATGTAGTAATAAATAATTATGAAAGTAGATTATTCTATATTTTTCTCTAAAGTAATTAAAAATTGCACCGTTTCTGACAATAAATTTTTTGTTACCGGTGGGGAAGGGGGGGGGGGGTTGTTGCTATTAAGAAGACTATTGCATACAGAAATATGATTATTGGTTATATTATAGAAATATAATTGATAAATAGACTGATGCAGACAGTTTTGGGTTTGAAAAAATATTTTACGCGATATTTATCTCTAAATTTGGTCAGAATCCTTCCATTAAAATGTTTTATTGAAGCAAAGCGATACATTGGAATTTAATAATTTTATACATTTGAAGTTTTTGTTGTGGAGAATTTATTTATTTTTTTATAATTTGTTTCCTTTTTAAATCCAAACTTTCAGTATTTCGAAAGGTATTTTTTACTTATTTTAGAAAATAGTATTACTTTAAATTATTGCCAATCGTAAAAATAGAGTAAAAATTAATATTCATTTAGTAATAAAAGATTATTTATCCTTGGCTGTTATAAAAAGAAAAATCTTTCAAATTATAAACAAATGATTACGTGATAAAAAGTGGAGAATATTTTGAATTACATCATGAAAACTGCATTTACACATGAATCTTAGGAGTTACAGAATTTTTTTTTTGTATTTATTATTTATAAATTCATTATTATGCGTTAAAAAAATCGTAAATGTAGGAAATTTTATCAGATTTAAAATAGCTAAATAATAATAATGCAGAGCACTTTTAATTTAAAAAGATACTTGTGAGAGACTTTTATTTTTTATTCTGAGATTAAAAAAAGCGTAAATAATATTTCCTTTCTAAAAACAACAGAAAAATTTCATGTGAATATTTTAAAGAGAAAAAAAACTGTAGTGAAAATTTCCTTAAATTTAAAACGATACAGCTGTTTAAATTTAACAATAAATTTACACGAGACATTTCACATTTCTATATAATATTTAATCAATTGTTGTCAAGCCTAAAGCAGCGAAAAAAAATGTTCTCTAACAACAAAATTTTCATTGAAATATAAAAAAAAAGAGAGAGACAAATTTATAAAGTATAGTGCTTTTTTACTGCATGAAAAATTTAAATATTGTTCAAAATTCTTCAGAATTGTGAGAAGAATTTACAGAGAAATATGAGTATTTTTTTTTCCTGTCTTAGAAATGTTCTTAGATTTTAAGATTTATAAACGCATATCAATATGCAATTTATTTCGTGATAATTTTCTTTAAATGGTAATTTGAAAAATTTCAATTTTTTTTTTTTTTTTTTTTTTTTTTTTTTTGTCAAACTGAAAAGACTTCAATTATATAAAAGACTTCAATTATATAAAAAAGGCAAAACGTATGTTATTTTTCTATCGATTTAGAAGATATGAAAAATATAAAAAATTATATCATTCGAAAATATTTTATCTATAGACTATTACTACTGAAAAAAACTATAAAACCTTTATTACGTAAAAAAAGTTTTTTAGCTGTATTAACCTTAAAATTGCGAGGAAACGTTCGTCGTGTCAATAACAAAAAATACTTTTCCTCTCCAGTTTTTATTTAGCAGCTGCGTTCTTTAAAAAAATTCTAAAAACTCTTTAATTACATTCTACTTTGTCAATCTGAATTGTTTTAATTAAATCCTCATTAAATAAGGTCTCTTTCCGAGCACATCAAGCGTTTTGGAAAAATCTCAAAGAAATAAAATTCTTATGATTTCTTTTGCTGCTATAAACCTGTAAAAAAATAACATGAATTAAAGTATTCTTTATGTTCATGAATGTCTCTGATGACACAAGCCTAATGAAAGGGAAATCATTTAAAAAAAATAAATGCCTTTATCAAAAAAAAAAAAAAAAAAAAAAAAAAAAAAACAGAAAAAATGAAAGAAAAGAAACTTTTTTTATTAACTGATACGTTTAAAAAACAATTGTGTCATTTAAATTAGCCTTTTCTTTTTTAACAATTTTTTAAACTTATTTGCGAATTCCCGTCAAGGATTTTAAAAAAGTTAATAGATTGTTTTTTCTCTATTAAATTAATGAAGAAAAAATCCATCACAATTTTAATATGTCAAAGTTGCCAACTTTCAACTAATCTTCCGTAATACTTGGATTAATTTGATCCAGGTTAACGTCACTACAAATCAGAAAATATATTTCATGAATCTTTATTTATTTAATTTCAAGATTGTTAGTGGAACATATTTAATTTAATTTCTTTAAAAAATTTCTGGTTCGAAACTCATTAAACCAGGGTCAAATTAACGCACGTATTACGAATAATCTACGTCAGGTTGGCACAATGATATGTGTATATATTTATTTCGTTACAAATTTTATTTCTGACTTTGTTAGTACATATTGCCTCGTTACTCCTTTATAATTGTTGTCTAGCCAACGGGTGAGCTTTTTTCATCGTGAATGTAACTGTGTCATTAAGAAAAATTAGTATTTTCACGTAAGAAGGGCATCTATTCTGACTCTCTTCAAATTTCGAAAATCTTAGCGTGTGCAACATCTTATCCCAGATGTCTTAGTTTGTAATGGTGTATTAGATAGGTGAGTGTGGATAAATCGCGTATAATTAAAGTGAAATGTTGATGATATTATTCTACGGGTTTAAATCGGATTTCGCATTGTTAATAAAATGACTATATCACTAAGTTAAGGGGAGAAAGGATCTTGTACATTACATACTATTAAAAAACACACGCTATCAATTATGGCAGATATTTATCACGCAAGAGATTATTATTATTATTTTTAGATAAAGATTTTTCCTAAATATTTTAAACAATAAGAAGAACTTTTCAATATGCCATATCTTCATTCCGTATGACTTAAAATGCCCATTATTTTTTATGCCAATTTGGTTTACATACGCAAATAATGCTTTACATTTTTTTAAACTAAATATAATTAGAAATTTTAAATCTACTTAAGTGCTGAAATATGGCGCAAACATGATAACATTATCAAAATATTTAGATTTTTTTTTCATACTTTTATATTCCGATATATAAAATTTAGTGCATAGATTTATTTCCGTATACAAATCCGTACACAACACCAAAATGGCAAAAAAGTACTAAGGATTTTTACTGATATGGAATGCGCAATAGGGGCAATAGGTCATTCTGCTGACCTATTGACCTGATGGTCATTCTGCTCTGAAAAATTCTGCTGACAACTTAAAATATTCAGGAAAATTTCATATTCATCTCATTAATATATATATATATATATATGTATATATATATATCGCATATTTCAAATTATTAAACATTCACAAATGTATTTAGGAAAAATTTAAAAAAGCTAATTATTTCACTGAAAAAAAAAAAAAAAAAAAAAAAAAAAACTTTAGAATAACCTTGGACATCTCAAAATACGATTCCTACTCTCATTTCTCTTCATTTTTTAATAGTAATTCGTATTTCTAAAAAAGAAAAAAAATTCCGCGTAATTTTTTCTTAATCCAGTTTCTTAATCCAGTTTTCTATATCCAGTCATATGGCGAAAAGCACTCTCACATACTACGCAGAGGAAACGAAGTGAAATCACATTAAAAATGGGCAAAATGGATTAAATCTAAATATTTGAGTGCTTAAATTTAAAATCTGCCAATGAGATTTTTGTAAAGTATGATTTTTCGCAAAAAAAATCCTTACTATTAGTTATAACTCCTCTTATTCAGAATAATTTCCAACATTTGCAGTAATATTAATTAAAAATATTCTATAAAGAAGGTTAAAGAAATATTTCATCTTCTTTTTTCTTTTATTACCGATTTGAATGAGATTTCGCCATTGTTTTATTCTCCAGTTCACAACTTTTTTTTTAATTTAACCGACTTTACCGGGTATAAATATCACTGTTAAAGAAACTGTTGTCGTAAGTTTCCAATTAAAAAAAGAGGCTTCCATAGCAACAATGTCTAATCGTCTGTGTCATATTTTTCAGTTTGGAACAATTTTTATCAATTTAAATTTTGTTTTAAATCGTAACATATAATAGTTAAATTTTGTTATAAGTACATATAGCAAACAATATGACAAAATTATACTTAAAGAGAATTAAAAATGCAAATCTAAAATTACTTACACTAAACTAGCTTAAACAAATTGAACATAGAATGTTTTTTCTTTAAAAAGTATTCGAATCGTAGAAGCGTATTTTTCAAAATATCGTTTTTTCGTCAACCGGAGATATAATAAACAAAATAAACGAAATTTTCAGTACTTTTTTACGGACGTTGTATGGAGGTTCCGCCGAAACTATTTTTATAAACATATATATCCATCTGAAAAAAAACATTTTGTATCTTTTTCAGATTTTTCTGAGTATGCCCGTAAAGAGACCTTCCTTGACAGTTAATAATTGGAATTTCGAAATTCTGAAACTCAGGTACATCAGGAGAGATTTGGGGTTACTCTCAAAAAATTTTGAGCCTCGTACATGCTGTAGATTTTGCTAGCCATCGCAGACACACACACATACGCACGCACACAGACTGACAGACAGGGAGTTTTGTTTTGTCTTGTTTTTAGCATAAAATAATATCTTTCTATAGAAAAAAAAACTAGCCTTAAAAGGAATGACTCCTGGAATGATGCTGATGTGGAAGATTTCCGGAACTAACGAATCCGGGTTGTCCACTCCTTCCATGAGTCGAATAGACCAATCAGGAAAGGACTCCATCTATGCATCGCCGTATGGGTTACCATAAAGAAAGGAAAGGTTACCATCGCCAACAATCGCCAAGTTTGTCGCCAACTTGGCGATATATCGCCAAATTTGGCGACCAAAATTAGTTGTCAAAAGTGACGCCAACTTGGCGATAACTGTAATATTTCGCCAAATTTTTAATTTCTTTACAACACCAGTCGTTTGATACATCATTTGAGAGGTTTGCAACTGCTTATTCATATAATGGATGTCTTGTGTGTTATCTCCCATTCTGCTCCCCAGGGGGGACACATTTTTAATTTCTTTACAACAGCAGTCGTGTTACACAAGATTTGAAAGGTCTGCAACTGCTTATTCATATTATGGATGTCTTGTGTGTCACCACCACACTCTGCTCTCTCCAGGGAGGGGTCACATTTTTAATTTCTTTACAACATCAGTTGTGTGACACATCATTTGAAAGGTCTGCAACTGCTTATTCATATTATGGATGTGTTGTGTGCCATCCTCCACTCTGCCCCCCGGGGGGCATATTTTTAATTTTTTTACAACACCAATTGTGTGACACATCATTTGAGAGGTCTGCAACTGCTTATTCATATTATGGATATCTTGTGTGTAACCCCCCCCTGCCCTCAGAGGGGGCGCATTTTGTAATTCCTTTACAACACAAATTGTGTGACACATCATTTGAAAGGTCTGCAACTGTTTATTCATTTTATGGATGCCTTGTGTGTCACCCCCCACTCTGCCCCCCAGGGGGGCACATTTTTAATTTCTTTACAACACCAGTCGTGTGACACATCATTTGAGAGGTCTGCAGCTGCTTATTCATATTATGGATGTCTTTTGTGTCGCCTCCCACTCTGCCTCCCAGGGGGGCACATTTTTAATTTCTTTACAACACCAGTCGTGTGACACATCATTTGAAAGGTCTGCAACTGCTTATTCATACCATGGGGTATTGGTGAGCGCAGCAAGCAGGGGTAGCCAATAATTTGGAATCGCGAAGCGATTACGCGGGGGGTTGGCGAGCATAGCGAGCAGGGGGGCGGGGCCCCCTAGTATAAATAAAAGAAATTACCATCTGCCAAACTAACGCCAACCTAAGAATTGATATTAAAAGATTCTTTTATATTTCTTAACCATTCTTTGCTAATATTCATTACATGAAAACGTCTTTTTTATTTCTGTTCCAAAAAATCGAGATTGTCTTTCTCTGTTCAACTAGAAAATATTAAACAGACACAAATCATTCCACACTACCTTATTTGAGCACTGAAAAAATAGCAATTATTTTAAGTTTTGCAATCTGAAGTTTTAAAATATGTGCTTCATACCAGACGAAATCAGTAAGATTATTAAAATGAACAATAAGGATTACTTGCAATAAAATAACGTCAAATGATAAACGGTTGACAGACAGTTTTACAAATAATGGAAAAATAATTATCAAACGCTTATTTGTCAAAAGCGTTTTTTTGGGGGGGGGCAATGCCAAGTCTTTTCTAAGAAATTAGAAATTGGATTAAGGCTGTGATTGGTTCAAAGCGACATTGCTTTCCAGCTGTTAAGCTTTACTCATTTTTAATTTTTTTTAACTGCTTTATAGGTGCTGAAGTCTTCCAACGACATAAAAAGCAGATTTTGATTTCTTCTCGTTTTGGCGTATCATAAAGAGAGTCGATGCGTGTTTAGAAAAAATATAACTTTTTTAGCTCTTTTTTTTTTATTAATATAACAATAAATGTTAGAAATTTTATTTTATTATAACTTTAATAATTGCTTCTACATATAATAAAAATATTTTCTTCTCTTTTTTTTATACAGGCATACAATACAGTAATTAGCGTGAGCTGTTCAGAGCCCTGTATCGAGTAAAGTTTTGGACGAAATATAGTCAAATTTGATCAGCATACATAGTAGACAATGGGATATCGAATTCTTAACAAAAAAATTTAAAAATAAAAATTTTTAAAAATCGCCACTAGGGGCAATTTTAGCGTTGTTTACCGACAAAAATTCATTAATTTGCATAAAATCAGTTCTGTGTAGCGATCATGAGTATAAAAGGAAAGGCTGGGAGAGTTCTCAGATCAAATGCTTTCTGATGGCTCTCACCTTACGGGATTATGCTTTGCTAGTCAGAAAAAATCGTCACTAGGGGCAATTTTGGCGCACCAAAAGTGTATTAGTGAAAATGTTGAATGATTAAATGCCAAAAAGTACAGTGCAGATCAATTTTTTCAAATCAGCTGAGATACTGCCCGAGCGTTGATAGTACCTGCACGTTTTTCATCTCTTGCTCAACAATAGCAGTTACAACTTCGTCCACTTGTTATTGACTAGTCACTTTGCATCTTTGATCTTGTTGCAGCATATTTTCAAATCGGTGAATCATCTTTTGTAAATTTGTTATGCTCGTTGGTTCTTTTGGCAAATTCTGCAATCGGTGAAATTCAGGAAGAGCATCATTGCAATTCTCGTTCTGGTGATAACACAGCTTGATTAGCAAAGTATGGTGAGAGTTGATAATGATGAGAACTCTTCCAGCCTTTCCTACTCATAATTGCTACACAGAACTGATTTTATGCAAATTAATGCATTTAGACGGTAAACAACCCTAAAATTGCCCCTAGTGGCGACTTTTTAATTTTTTTATTTATTTTTTTTAAAGAATTCGAAATCCCATGATTTACTATGTATGCTGATCAAATTTGGTTATGTTTCGACCAAAACTTTATTCGCTAGAGGGCTCTAAATACCTCACGTTATATACTAACCACCCTGTACTTTTCTGTTATTGCGTTCTACATTTAACATAAATTTTATGATAATCTTTTATAAATATGGAACTATAAAACAAAAACACTGCTATTAATACTAATACATTAAATGATGTTTATCTCTATAAACTCCGTTACAAGAAAACTCCAATACAAGATAAACATTTTTTGAAAATATACTGAAACTTGAAAGTCTTTTTTATTGAGATGAATGCCATGGATATAAGCTTGTTTGGATTTTTGAAAGGAATAATTGAAAATGTCAGGAACGTCAAACCGGAAAATATAACGGTATGAAGAAAATAAAAGAAAACATGCGCGGTAGAAGAAAAAGCGTTTATCGAATATTTATGAGCGGAAACATTTTTACAAATTGGAAAAGAATCAGATAGAAAGCAGAAAATTTAACGATGTTTAACATTAAAATTCAGGATGGCTTTATTTGGAATCCTTTAATGAATTTTGCTATGCTTGACACATTACCAACAAAACGTAAAAATTACAATGCATTACAAATACAAAAAACCCTTTTATCGATTTAAATATATTTTTGGTTTGATAAAGAATAAGTATTTAAAAATTTAAGAATGTTTTATTTTGTACACCAGGACAATTTATATATATATATATATATATATATATATAATTTTTATATATTAATACAGTAGACTTTCTCAAATCCGCATAGCTTGGAACCACATATATTCAGAATTTAGAATTTTTTCGTATTTCTGGTCATAGCCTTTTTTACACTTTTTAAAAAATAATATGAATGTAATTAATAATGCAATAGAAATTATAATGAATGATTACAATATAATAAAATATTAAAATAAGTAATAAATTAATGTAATAAAAATTTAGATATTTTAAATAATGATTTAAATATTAAAAGCAGAGGTCAAGTTAATAATCATTAATGTGTAATTAAATATTCATTATAAAGATGAAGTTATATTTTTCCTAAATTTTTCAATGAAACTTGCCTCATATAGGTACATTGCTAATTCTCATCAAAATCATAAGATAATGAAGTTTTATTTTTAGTTTAGCCAGACTTAATGACCAAAAATTTGTGATTAATACATAAATTTATTTAGTAACAAGATTGTGATTACCAGTGATGTCAGCAATATCTGGAATTTTTTCATATAAATAGATTTATTCTTTAATGATGATAAAACATGAATTCAGTAATATAAACAAAAATTGCGGATTAAAATAACTATGGAATTGGTATAAATCTAAAGTGAAATTTTAGCCCTATATCTGAATTGAATATGTAATTGTTTACATACGTAAATTATGCGCGGTTTTCAAAGAGTTGTTAAATTTAGGAGTGCGGATTTGAGGGAGTCTACTATAAATATATCAGTAGAGTGTGCTTGAAGAAAATAATAACCTATTTATTTGATAATAAATCAGTGGTTTAATTTTCTTTTGATGTTTAACAAACTGAAAATAATAGTTTAAAGAGATATAATGTTTTATTAAAGGCAGTTTAGTCAATACTGAAATCACTCAGATCTGAAAATCGTCTATGCATTGTCAAGCCATTGGCAAACAATACATTCATAGTTTTAAAATTTCTGATCAGAAAATTAGAACTTTTCACTTATTTTTTAATAACATCTTTTTATTATTATTTTAATGAAAAATGTTTTAAGGTATATTGTTGTATCTATAATTTATGTATTCAAGTCTTGCTTGAGCTAACAAATTTGTGAAAAATCGTATAAACCAAGAAGCATATATTTTAGGGTTTATTTTATGCAATGGAACAAGAAAATATTTTCTTTAAGTAGCCACAAAACAAAGTTAAATAATATTAATTTTAATAAGAAATTTTAAGAAGAATTATTAAATTCAAGTTAAAAATGATTAACATATGATAGTTAAATGTAAAACCTCACTGGACAAAGATCTTAAAGTATTATTGGAAATCGGAAACATAGCTGACAAGCAAACACAAAATATAGAGGACATTTTGAAACCTACATTTATTCTTACAGAGGTACAATCGCTAGAGCTACAGATAACTTTAAAGCAGATGGAATTCTTTAAAAAATTCAGTTGCAATGTTCTAGAAGATGGTGACCATCAGAAAATCATAAAAGGACCCGTAGCTTCCTGTAATTCTAAAGTGGAGATTCGTGTAACTATTTCGCGTTTGCTGATGCCAAAATTATTTAAAAAGTAAATTACGTCTATTTAAATGTAATAGCTTTTACATTTGTTAAGTTGAATTCTATTATTAATATATATTCTCAAATAAGATTATGAGTGTCAAAGGTTATACATTTTCTAACAAATTTTATAAATAAATATCATAAAGCAAGAAAGCCAAAATCACTGAAAAAATATAATTTATAATAGAAAAAGAGTAGAATTTTAAATATTACTTTTGCAATAAATACACAGGAAGATGACAGCATATTTTATATCAAGTATACAACCTCTATATACAGGGTGATTATAAAAAAATATCCCGACATTTGGGCACCTATCTATCATACCATTCACAGAAACTAAATGAAATTTTGGCAAAATGTATTTTGAAGTATGAGCTCAAGAACGAGCTCAAGATGGAAATATGGTAGCTAGCTCAAGTATGAGCTCAAGAAGGAAAACAACAGTGTCACTGGAACAGTTACGCTTACAGTGAGAAATTTAAAAAAAAAATAAAGTCAACCCCATTTTTTGTATTGAAATGTAATCTGCATTGTGACAAACCCTTAGCATTGGAACGGCAATTGTAGCACGAAAATCACCAGAACTGGGCAAGGGAAAAGTAAAAAAGACTTTGCCGTGCACCATCGTTCCATTTACGTCACCGTCACACCGTTTCTTTGTCTGATATCCTAAGTAGATTAGTTCTCCACAAAACGAGATGAAGAACCCTAAGAAACGCAAATTTTCGGTTCTGCGAAAGATATAGTTATGACTGACGTTATCACGAAAAGTGAAAGAAAAGGCACTGCGAAATGCGAGCCGCGTATGTTGTTTTTTGCCATTCCGAACAAAATACCGCTTTCAGTGAAAGAACGTGGGGAAATTGGAAAGATTTATTACCTGAATGGACAAAATGCCGCAGAGACATTGCGTATTTACCGCTGCAACCATGGATTACGGGGAGGCCTGTGCACTGTCAAAGCTGTATGGGACTTGATTCATAAATTTGAAGAAACTGGTTGCACATGCGATCGACTGCGGCCTGGACGGCCTTTTGTTCCTGTGGAAGCTTTTGCAGAAGTCCATAAAACGGTAAGCACTGTTTGTCCAGCAACTGCAAGCGGTGTTTCATATACTCTGAATCTGCCGAATTCAACTGTATGCATGATTCTGTTCTCTGCTCTAAACATGTTTCCGTATCGATTCTAGCGTGTCCAGATATTGGAAGCGGGAGACTATCAGTTACTTGTGGATTTTGCAAAGCAATTCCTTATCCGGTATGTTATATTCAGTATAAGTATATTTCATCCGGTATAAGTATATTCCTACTTTATTGACTACCTGATTAAGAATTTGTAACAAATTTCTACAAAAAGATTGGAAATGAAAAACATTTATAAAAAAAATATATTTCTTATTGTAAAGATTAAATTACTTTGCAAACACCTTTTTTGGACTAGAGCTTTAAAAATTATAAGATAAAGAATAAACGTACTAATATGAAAGTTAAACTTTATACCCGATTAGTTAATTCATCTTCACATAAAACTTCAAACTAAATACTTTTGGAAAAGATGAATTGTTCATTCTGAAAAAAAGGCAGCGAAGAAGTCAACTCCTCCCGAATTCCGCTAAATAAACTTATAAATGAGAAAACCAAATCATTTCTTCAGAAAATATTTGTTCTATTTAAAAGAAAGAAGTCAGATTCAGAGACATGTAGTAGGAAAGGAAAAGGAATAAAAATATTCTAACTGGTATAAAAATAAATGGGTTTCAGATTATGAGAAAGTCTGCAGATGTTTAATGAATCCTAAACATAAAGAAAAGTCAGATGGCGTAAGTTTACTTTGAATAAAATGATGAAATATATTAATGTTTAAATTTCTTGTTTCTTTAATGATTTTTTTTTAATTTCTCCTAATCCCTACGTATATTTTGCAGATGTCAGAAATGATTTTGTTTCAAAGGTTTATATTATTTATTAGCATACAGGGTGATTATAATTAAAGTTCGAGTTTCAAAACGCTCTAAAAAGCGATCCACTCGTTAGAATGGCGTCAAAATTTAACAGCGTATTATTGAAAAAGGGGGAAAGAACATGAACCAAAAAAAGTTCCAAATTTGAGTGACAGATGGCGCTGTAAACGTCAGTATATGTAAATTAAAATACCTGGCATGCGCACGACAATTTCAGGTGTTATAAAAGCGTTGGGTAATCGGCGTTTCCTCATTTCGCTTCTCAGACGTTGGCCATGAGTTTCTCAATGAAGGATCATGCTCTGCTTTCAAAGCTTTATTACAAGAACGGTGATTCTGCACCAGTGGCTCTGCAGAAGTTCAGGACTCTCAAGGGTATGAAAAAAGGCGCTGTCAGAAGTCTGGTGAAAATGATGCAAAAATTCGAAAATACAGGTTTGTTTGATGTGCAGTCTGGTAGAGGAAGGAAAATATGTGATTTGGCGGTAGTTGAAGAAGTGGCCACAGCAGTTCAGGAAGAGTCTAGCGGTGGCGAGCAACCATGCAGTGCACGGAGAATTGCCCGAATATTGAACAGGCCTGTGAGCACAGTACATAACATTCTGCGAAACATCCTGCAATGCTATCCCTATAAAATTTGCCATGTGCAGGAGTTGTTCCCTTCTGACCTGACAGCAAGAGAGCGTTTCGCTTTGGAATTTCTCGCTCCCATGGAAGTGGACAATGATTGGCCGTGGAAAATTCTGTGGACAGACGAAGCCCATTTCCACCTGACGGGATATGTCAATACACAGAATTGCCGAATATGGGAAACAGAAAATCCACTCGCAACGAACCCAGTACCACTTCATCCTGCAAAGGTCACTGTGTGGTGCGGATTTAAGACATCATTTATCATAGGGCCGTATTTTTTCGAGGAGACGGGAGCTTTAGGTCCTGTTACCGTTACCGTCAATGGTCAGCGTTATGAGTCTCTTTTGCGTAATGACGTCATTCCAGCTCTGCAACAGCGTGAATGTCTGGATAGTATCATTTTTATGCAAGATGGCGCTCCTCCGCACATCGAAATCGAGTGAAGCAGTTGTTGAGGCGGCATTTCGGAAATGTTAGAATTATCAGTCGTCATTTCCCTATAGCCTGGCCGGCCCGATCACCTGATCTTAATCCGTGTGATTTCTGGCTGTGGGGTTATCTGAGAGATATTGTGTTCAGTTTTCCGATTGCCAACGTAGCTGAATTAAAGACACGCATTGCGCAACACATTCTGAACTTGACCCCGGATACACTTCGATCGGTTGTGGAACATGCTGTTTCCCGATTTAATCTTGTTGCCCACAACGGCGGACAGCATATTGAACATGTTTTGCGCCAGTCTCGCCAATCCGATTGGATGGATGCTTTTTATGCGGTTTTTGGCCTCCGGATAATTAAAAACCGGTCAGATGGATGCTTTTTATGCGGTTGGCCTCGGGACAATTAAAAACCGGTTAGATGGATGCTTTTTATGTGGTTTTTGGCCTCAGAACAATTAAAAACCGATTGGAGGGATGCTTTTCATGCGGTTTTTGGCCTCAGGACAATTAAAAACCGATTTTTCCCATCTGATGTGGTACGACCTTGCCGTGGTGGACCGCTTTACGTAACTAACAATATCACACGCGTACAGTCATGCACACTGAACAATACAGTTAGTTTATATCGTGTAACTTACGCCTTAGCCGTTGTTCTACGATTTGTCCTTTGTAGTCGAAATTTTGACGCTTACAGCGCCATCTGTCGCTAAAATTTGAAACTTTTTTTTGGTTCATGTTCTTTCCCCCTTCTTCAATAATATGCTGTTAAATTTTGACTCCATTCTAACGAGTGATTCGCTTTTTAGTGCGTTTTGAAACTCGGAGTTTAATTATAATCACCCTGTATAATTATCAGCACTGCCTATTTGTTTTTTTACTGTTTAGTTTCGGGTAAAAAAAGGAAAACTTTGGTGTAATATTAAATATTTTCATCAATCATTTATGTTTTCTTTAAAAAAATCTTTTTAGATAAAAAAATAATAATTTAAAGCAAATAAAATCAAGTTTGCAAACTCCAGTAAAGACACAATTAAAAAAAGTTAGTATAAAAAAAGTTTAGTACAAAAAAATAGTAAAATTGTTTTTTTGTGAAGCAGCATACATACAATGGGAATTTTATTTTAAACTAGCTGACCCGCCCGGCGTTTCCCAGTTCCGTATTAACAATATTAAACGAACTTGAAATTTGTATGATTTTATCATTAACTTGAAGCATGCAGAAATGCATTGTCTGAAATACGTGGCGGCTAACTGTGTGAAAAATCAATTTAAAAAACAACAACTAATATTAAGCTCTAAAAATACTTAAAATAAGCAATGAGAAACGCGGGAGGGAACATGTATTCAACGATTGCGTTATTTTCGTGTTAAAGTGTTGATAAAATTTTCCCGTAAAAATTACTGTTAAGTCATTTAACTAATTATTTTTTTCACATAGAAATCCCAACTGAAATATTTTGAATTTCAAACTAATTATATCACTCTTAAATCCGACTATACCGTGAATGAAATCGATACTTGATGATAAAAGGTTGGCATATAGTATTATAATTTCAGTGCCATTTAACGAAAGTAAGTGTATATTTTTAATCAAAACATTCGTAATGTTCACTCTGTGGACAAATTCCTAACCGTAAACTTTCGTGCCGTAACCATAACCTGTCTGTAACCTAATTGCGACTTAACAGTACCCTACCGTAACATAAATATAACATAAATGTAACCTAGCCGTCCGTCACTTTATTGTAACCTATCCTTATTCTAACCACAACATAAATGCAATATAACTTTAACCTAACTTTAAATTAACCGTTATTTAACTGTAACCTAACGTGAAATTAAATAAAATCAGACTTAAGGTGATGTAATTGCAACGTAATCGCAACCCGAATGTTACCTAACCATATATTGGGTTCATGTCCATGGAAATTATTTTGTCTTGTTCGGATCTTGGATATGATTCATTAGAATATTTTCGTCGGGTTCAGGTTTGGTTCGATTCGGATTTCAGGTATTTTTTGAAATTCGATTTAAATATTGGGGTTGGATTCAGGTCCATGAAAATTATTTTGCCTTGCTCGGATCCAGTTATGGTTCTGTGAAATATTTCTGTTGGGAAGAGATTTGGTTCAATTCAGATTTCGGCGTTTTTTTCAAATGGAATGTTTGGGTTCAGGTCTTCTTGCATGTCCAGAGAAATTTCTCTGTCTGATTCGAATAAAGACATGCTTCACTGGAATATTTTTGTCATGTTCAGACTTGGTTTAATTCAGATTTCCGCTTTTTCTTCAAATGTAATTTTTGGGTTCAGGTTTTCTTCCGTGTTCACGGAAATTATTCTGCCTTGTTCGAATAGGAACATGCTTCACTGGAATATTTTTGTCAAGTTCAGATTTGGTTCATTTCAGATTTCGAGAATTTTTCAAAGAATTTTTTTAGGTTCAGATTCAGTTCATGTGCATGGAATTTTTTTTGTCTTTTTCGGATCCGGTTACGGTTCTTTGGAATATTTTTGTCAGGTTCAAATTTGGTTCGATTAAAATTTCAAGTATTTTTTGCAAATAGAATTTTTAGGTTCGGATCACGTTCATGTCCACGGAAATTATTTTATCATACTCGAGTCCGGTTCTCATTCTTTCGAATCTTTTGGTCGGATTCAGGTGTGGTTTGGGTCAAATTTCAGGTTTTGTTAAATGGGATTTTTTAGGTTCGAGTCGGGTTTATGTCCATGGAAATTATTTCGTCTTGCTCGGATCGGGTTATAGTTCTTTGGAATATTTTTATCGGGTTCAGATTTGGTTCAATTTAGATTTCGGGTTTTTCTTCAAATAGAACTTTTGGGTTCAGGTCTTCTTATGTGTTCACGAAAATTATTCGGTCTTGTTCGAATAAGGACATGCTTCACTGGAATATTTTGCCAAGTTCAGATTTGGTTCAGTTGAGATTTCGCGATTTTTTTAAAGAAATTTTTTGGGTTCGGACTGGGTTCATGTGCATTGAAATATTTTGTCTTGTTCGGATTCGGTTTCGGTTCTTTGAAATAGTTTTTTCAGATTCAGATTTGGTTCAATTCAAATTTTAGATATTTTTTTCGAATGGAAGTTTTAGGTTTGTATCCAATTCATGTCCACGGAAATAATTTTGTCTTACTCGAATCCGGTTATATTTCTTTCGAATATTTTGGTCGGATTTAGATGTGGTTTGGGTCAAATTTCAGGATTTTTCAAATGGAATTTTTTAGGTTTGAGTCGGGTCTATGATCACGGTAAGTATTTTGTCTTGCTGGGATTGGGTTGTAATTCTCTGGAATATTTTTATTGGTTTCAGATTTTGTTCGGTGATATTTCGAGTTTTTTTTTTTTTTTTTTTTTTTTTTTTTTTAAGAAAATATTTAGGTTCGAGTCAGGTTTAATGCCCACTAAAATTAGTTTTCCTTGTTTGGATCGCGTTATGCTTCATTTGAACATTTTTTCGGGATTGAGATTTGGTTCGGGTCAGTTAACAAATCCATAGTTTTTTTTGTTAAACAGAATTTTTAGGCTCGGGGTGGGTTTATACTCACGAAAATTTTGTCTATCACGGATCGGAGTGTGGTCTGTTTTTTTCTCGTTGGGAATGGGTTATGTGTTAATTAGTCTAAACATTAAGGTTATATTCAGTTTTGCTACTATTAGTTTTATGGCTATTTCTGATTTATAATTTACTTTGCTATTTGATAATTTATTATGGTGTATGAATCGTTTGCGGATTCGAACAATTGTACGCTTAATAGCTATTTTATTTTTGTTTTAAAAAAAATTAAAGCCATAATACAATTTTAAGCTGAATAGAATACATTTAAATTTTATCAATGATAAAAGAATAAACTCCTAGAAAACTGTTGTGTGATTTTTTTTACTGCAACACAGCTAATGACTAATACATTCTAATGTTCGAAATACCAAAAATCTGCGTACAACCATTCAGTAAAAAAAAATTAATTGAGTGGAAATATAATGTCTGACGCCAAAAATAACCCTAAAATCTGCTACATTAAGTCCAAATAAGCACCAACAAAACCCTGTTCTTTGAAAAGCCAATCAATTGAAACTGGTTTAAACCCGCATTTCTCTGATTTTATTTTTTACCTTTTAAACTGTTACTGAAAAGATAAATAAAATTTGGTTTAAAAAATAACGTTTTGTGCCATTATTGGCTGTAATACACGATCGGAATGCATAAAAGATACAAATATATCAATCATAGGTAAGAATTATTTGATTTATTTTTATCATATGACTTAGAAATATCAATATAGAAGCATCATTTAAGATTTTGCTTGAAAAGTTAACATTCTTTCGTTAATGTCTTAAAATCGTCTGCACTCTGAAATCTCATTTTAAAGCATCGTCTGCACTCTGATTTTAAAGTTATGTTTTCGTCAATATATTTTATATATTGACATTGAATTATTAATATATTGTTAAATCTATACTAATAAAATAACAAATCGCTCTGTCTGCGTGTGTGTGTGTGTGTGTGTGTGTGTGTGTGTGTGTGTGTGTGTGTGTGTGTGTGTGTGTGTGTGTGTGTGTGTGTGTGTGTGTCTGCGATGGCTAGCAAAATCTATGGGACGTACGAAGCTCAAAATTTTTATGAGAGTAGCCCAATATCTCTCCTGATGCACCTGAGCTTCAGAATTTCGAAATTCTATTTATTGACTGAGTAATTAATTAAATTCCAAAGATCACTCTCATAAAAAATCGCCTTTTTTCTTCTTTTTTTCTCTTCATTCAGTTATGGTTGGTTGGTTGCATAAAATTTTCGCATAAATAATTAAAAAAGCTGGGAATAGACCTTTAAAATTCATAGACTGGCAAACTGTCAGTTTAAATGATGATTTTTTATCACAGCGGTTGTAAACCATGGAGGAAAAAGATAGGTGGTGGTGAAGTGAACCGAAAAAAGGGTTGCAATATTAAATCATTTATCGCTCAAATTTTAATGTCCCAAACAAAAGCATGTGGAAGTGATTTTGTATTAATAAGACGAATTGAAAGAAATGAATTACAGCCGAAGCGTATTTTATGAAGAAATAGTAATTTTTTAAAATGGTCTTTTTTCTATTATATTATTTATTTTTAAAAAAATGTTTGCTTTTAAAATAATTGAAATTGATAAATTCGAAATAATTAAATGTCAAAATAAAATAAAATAAAATATTGAAAACATTTGATTTGAACTAAAAATTGTATTACTAAAAGGTTTCTTTTTTTTCAGAACTTTTTAATACTTTATAACGTTGATGAAAATATGGTTTTAATATAACAACATATTAATAACTCTATATCAATATATAAAATATGTTTATGAAAACATTCTTTTAAAATCATGCGCGAAAACTTAAATAACAAATATTAGTCTAAAATCTAGATTTCAGAGTGCAGACGATTTTAAGACATTAACGAAAGAATGCTAACTTTTCAAGCAAAATCTTAAATGATGCTTCTATATTGATATTTCAAAGTGACGGCTAGGTTACATTTATGTTATATTTAAGTTACGGTAGGGTAATGTTAAGTCGCAGTTAGGTTACAGACAGATTATGGTTATGGTACAAAAGTTTACGGTTAGGAATTTGTCCACAGAGTCAACATTACGCATGCTTTGATTAAAAATATACACTTTTGTTAAATGGCTCTGAAATTATAATACTATATACCAATCTTTTATCATCGCGTATCGATTCATTCAAGGTATAGTCGGATTTAAGAATGATATAATTAGTTTGAAATTCAAAATATTTCACTTGGGATTTCTATGTGAAAAAAATAATTAGTTACGTGATTTAACAGTGATTTTTACGGGTAAATATCAACACTTTAACACGAAACTAACGCAATCGTTGGATACATGTTCCCTCCCTTGTTTCTCATTGCTCATTTTAAGTATTTTTAGAGCTTAATATTAGTTGTTGTTTTTAAAACCGATTTTTCACAAAGTCAGCTGCAACGTATTTCAGACAATGCATTTCTGCATGCTTCCAGTTATTGATAAAATCATACAAATTTCAAGTTCGTTTAATATTGTTAATACGGACCCGGGCAACGCCGGGCGGGTCAGCTAGTCATAAATATTTTTCATCTACGTTATAAAGTATTAAAAAGTTTTGAAAAAAAAGAAAACTTTTAGTAATACAATTTTTAGTTCAAATCAAATGTTTTCAATATTTTATTTAATTTCATTTTGACATTTAATTATTTCTAATTTTTCAATTTCAATTATTTTAAAAGCAAATATTTTTTTTAAAAAAATATGATAGAAAAAAGACCATTTTAAAAAATTATTATTTCTTCGTAAAATATGCTTCAGCTGTAATTCATTTCTTTCAATTCGTCTGATTAATACAAAATCCTTTCCACATGTTTTTGTTTGGGACATTAAATTTTGAGCGATAAATGGTTTCATATTGCAAACCTTTTTAACGGTTTTCTTCACCTCCACCTATCCTTTTCCTCCATGGTGTACAACAGCTGTGATAAAAAAAAAAATCATGATTTAAACTGACAGTTTGCCAGTGTATGAATTTTAAAGGTCTATCCCAGCTTTTTTAATTATTTCTGCGAATATTTATGCAACCACCAACCATAAGCAAATGAAGGGAAAAAAGAAGAAAAAAGGCGATTTTTTATGAGAGTGAGCTTTGGAATTTAATTAATTACTCAATTAATAAATAGAATTTCGAAATTCTGAAGCTCAGGTACATCAGGAGAGATTTGGTGCTACTCTCAAAAAATTTTTGAACCTCGTACATGCTGTAGATTTTGCTAGCCATTGCAGGCACACACACAGACAGAGCGTTTTGTTCTTTTATTAGTATAAGACTAGTATATAATCCCCGTCAAAAACGGCGGAATTTTGACCTGCATTTTATTTTCGTAAGACTTCATACAAACAAACAGAATGAAGATTTTATTATTAAAGAGTTTGTATTGTAGAAAAGCATATTTTAAAAATAGCAATGCAAATGATTTTTTTTTTTTTTTTTTTTTTTTTTTTACTTAATATTAAATTTCTGAAATAGTTCAACAATTGGGCAAAACATACAGCAGTATTTATCACAACAATGAAAATAATTAGCAAAGTAAAACACATTTTCTGAAAATTTCACAAAACATAATTTTTTTTAAATGCATTATTTATAAAAAGCAATGGTTCCGCAGCGATTTTAGTCATATATATAGAAAGGATATGAAATAGATTCCTAGATAACCGATTAAAAAAGCTTTATACTTTATTTTTTAATGTGGGTTTAGCGCCTTCTATTAGCAGTTAATATAAACAAACAACAACATTAATAATAATAATAATATTTGGAAACAACATAAAAAAAAAAAACTTTTGGAAAATTTGTAGTTATTTATAGAAAATATCGAACCAAGATGCATTGATTTAGATCAAGATCAATTTTTAAAAAATCTAACTATGTGACTTTGAAAATTCATTCCTTATTAATGAAAACCAAAATCGTTATTATTATTTCCTTCGTAAAATTTTAATTTTATTACGCCAATTTTTAAAAGCTTAGCTTATATTCACTTTAAATGTCCTTACATTGTAAACGAAATTTAAATTTCTTTGAAATGTCATTAAAATGTAAGTAATATACAGTCATGTATAACTTATACTAATTACAACAAAGCAGATATATTTTTTTTTTTAGAATAGTAATTTTTGAATATAATAACTTTGAAAAAAATTATACTTTAATAATAGAATGTGGAAAAATAATTTTCAATCTCATTAATGCACTCATGATAATATCTCATATATCCATTACACCTTGAGGAAAAAAAATATTTTCGGTACTTCTAGGTTATTCCGTCGACCAAAAAATTATCGCCAAAATATAAGATTAAATGCCAATAATGGATGATCGTGAATTTTGCGTTCAATGACATTAAATGCGATTCACGTGTTTAAAATGTCATTAAGTGATTTTTATTTCGACTTTTTATTAATATTTTTATTAATATTCTACTAATTATTTGTTTTTTCGTTATTTAAAAACAAAAATTATATCAACATGTATAATTTGGCTATTAGTTTGGCGATTTGTATAATTTGGCGAAATTTGTCGACGGGATAACCTAGAAGTACCATATTTTCTTTAGAGTAGAAAACAAAATTTTGAAAAATTAAGTTTATAAATGTTGACATCTTAAAAAAAATATTAATAATAAAACGAAATTTAAATTATATCTAAGAAATCATACAACAATTATTCTATTTATTTATACCTTGGTATTTTAAAATTATATAGCTGAAACGTTAAAGAGAAATCTCTTACACATTATTACATCTTGCAATTTTTATTTATTACTATTAGTATTATTATTTTACCATAAATCCAATGGAAAAAATTATTCATTTGCATTGATGCTGATAGATGGCAGCATAATAAACGCTGAAGTGTGTCCATAGTGCCTAAATCGGCATAAATCAATGAAAAAAACCATTGACTTGAAAAACCATTGATTTTTTTAAAATGTTGTAAACTTATTGCCTATAATAAATGTAACCGAAAGTGAAAAATATAATTTAAAATGCATTTAAATGTTTTGATATGATTTTACAAATACTTTAAATTCAGAATTAGATATTTTTATTGTTGTTATTATTTTAATGAATCACTAAGAATCATTCATTTCTCTTTTGTGAAACCGCCGATCGTTTATTTTGTTGTACTTTTAAATTGGAACGTAATGTATTGTATTTGGATATGATATACATGTTTTATAGGGAAATTTGCTCAACATACATTATTTCAAACAGAAGAAATTATCATTTAGCTGTCGTATGTTATCATATGTTTTCCATTAGGCCTAACATGGCGTTTAGAAACTGTGTATTTGTAAAGCAGAATGGTACGAACGTGAAGCGTTCTACACATTTTTCTCCGGTCGCATTTTATTATAAGTAGATGATATATTTTTAAGTATAATTATTTTTTTAGTTTCATACATCTTCAGATTAGCTTATTGATTTATACATTTATTTCTAATTTTCATGTGAATTTGTTTTTGATCTAAATATTATGCGCATGCAATTTTTTTTTCTTAATAGTTTTCAAGGTGTTGGTGATTAACCAGTATAATGATATATAACAGCAAATAATTTGATAAATATTGTTACTAATTAGTTTATTGTGAAAATAATATTAAATTAAAAAATAAAATAAAATTACTGTGAAAAAAAAGTACGCTGCTGAAAAAGCAACGGCTGCGGTAATAAACGCTGTTACGTGAGAAAATTTCGCGAACCGCATTACAAGTGTTTAAAAAAATACTAATTTATTAACATAAATTAAATAATAATTCCTTAATAAAGGATATCTATTAGAAGTAATGCTGGTCTTTTTCACCTAATGTATTCGTGTTAACCCTACTAAAATTAATCTTAAGAATATCTGAAGAAATCTCACTTTTTTGGGGAAATTTTATAGAATTCTATCAATATTTTGCAGATAAGCTTTATCTTTAAAATATCTGAAGAATTTTAAAAGATATTCTTAAAAATATCTTTAGAATGGGCCAGATATCAGCAGATCCCCTAATACCTACAGACTTTTTTTAATGGGGAAACACATAAAAAAAAAAACTAAGCAAAGTAATCTATTTTTTCTCTAATAATCTTGCCTTTTCCCAAATTTTTCAAATTATATTTTTATTAACATACTTTCTTTTAAAGCAAATGCTAATGATTAAAATAATTGATTATCTTTTAAATAAATGAATGATAATTGTTTAAATCAAACCTATGAATTTGGAAAACAATTTTTTCATTCTTAATTATTTTTTTAACATACTATCTTCAAGTAGTTCGTTAATCTTAAATAACATTTTAAAATTTCCATTCTAGTTAATTAACACAGTACATAAGTTAATTATCATATAATGCGTAAATAAATCAGATATTAGTAGAAAAGTAGTGTATAATTAAATTATGAACATGCTGCTTTAAATTTCATATGTGTAATGGTGTGTTTCGTTAAAATTAATTATTGAAAAATTACTTTATTAGAATATGGATACCGAAAATAACCTCTGGTAATGAAATTATAATTATGTTACTTTGAAAATATTTGAAAAATCGACACTAAAAATGAAAATAGGTTCTAATTTGGAAAACAAAACGTTTAAATGTAGCACAAAAACTCGAAAATTTCCGATTGGCTTTTTTTCTTACATTTTCTGTTTTTAACAAAATAAAAAACCGCATTTTGGAGCATTTTGAAGTAGACGTATTTATTTTTAACGTAAAGTGTCTACTTTTTTTAATTCAAAAAGAACGCCGTCTCAGACATAATATGTAACCTATAGATAGCTGTTAAGCACAGTACCTGATAGAAAATGATCAATTCACGTAATGTCTTAGAGAATTATAATAATACATATTTTAAAACGAATTGTGTCAGGAAAACATATTCTTGAGGCAATGCTTATATATAGGGGTAACAGAAATATTAATTTACAACCAGAAACAAAAAGTTTTAGTACCTACATTTGAAATTGAATACAGGCAAACGAAATATGAATTTAAGTAAATTTTTTATCACCTTTTTAAAAACTAGTAAAAAGTTTAAATTGATGCCAAATAAAATTATAAAAAAATATAAAATTAAAATTAACAAATTTTTTAATGAGTACTTTCAATGTACATTATATAAATGCCATTTAATGGTGACATTTTTGCAGTTCGTATTATCAGAAAATAAGAACAAAGTCTGATGAAATGCAAAAAAATTATTCTTGCAAATCTGTAAAAATAATTCATTAAATTTACTGCAAAATCTGCTGGCAGAAACGTTTCCAACAGTTTTCGACGTAAAAATTGCAGTAAAATTAGATGTATATTTCTTTTCTTGCATCTAATTTTATTTCAATTTTTACGGCAAAAATTTTTGGCAACATTGCTGCGAGCAGCATTTGCCTCTATTTTTACAGTGAATTAATCTATGCACTTCGAATGTATAAACTTGATTATAAATATAAAGTAGCTAACAGTTTGTATGAATTATTTCAATTTCACAATTTTTAATTTTTGTTCAAATCAAGTATGTTTTTAGAAATATTATTTAAGTATTCACGATTGGCTTTGGTTATATAAATAATGGATTATTTAATGCGAAATGATATGTCTAAACTATCTCACGCTTAATTATCACTGCAATGATATGTAGTGCGATGGAAGAGAAATTCTGTGGTCCCCATAAACCAAACAGTCATTTTACCATCTAATGAAAGACCATCTAAGATTTCGTGTTAAGTGTGAAAAATTTTTCCCTAATGTGAAATGGGAAGAAATGTTTTGCATAAAATGGAGAGTTAAAGTAATATAAATGCAAACAAATTAGCTGATTTAGTTTGCATATCCAAATTAGTTTATTTATATCGTTTATATCACATTCTAAAGGCTATCATAAATCGTTGTGTCTTCAAAAACAGAGGAAATATAACAAGTTAGAATTTGTACGTCAAAGGTTAGAAATGAGTTGCGTTCGTACTATAATTAATTTTATAAATATTCGGACTTGATTCATTAACTGTTAAACTGTTATGAAAAAATTTATGAATACAAAATTTGATGCGATTATATATCTTTAATTCCGTAATACCAAAATAAAAATACTTCACCCTAAATAGGACGTAATCAACATGGCAAACCTAGAATCATTTCCTATCATGGGATATCGCAAAAATACGCAACTGATTTGAAAATCACTTTTAAGCTACTTTAATTCATACTTTCATTGCAACTCCCACAGATTATGTTGTGTTACCTGGTTTATGATCTGCAGCATTTATGCATACAACATAATACAGCAAACATACAATTAAATTTAAAAACTCATATCACAACTAAAAATGCTCTTCCTGCAAAGATGTGTAACAAAAGTATATCTGGTCCTGTATAGTATCTGAAATCTTTTGTGAGTCCCTGTAAATTATGTTAGTACTTTCTATTATACAGGAAGTAACTTGTAGCAAATCTCAGCAACGTATATCAATTTTATCATACATGAAGTATTTTAACATGCTTGAAATATGTCGAAAACATTGTTTTCTCATATATTATTACGTAACGAAATTCTTTTGTGTAGCTCGGTAAATGAATAATAAAAAAATTTTCACCCACATGTTGTACAGAATGTAAATTTCACCACACTTCAGTAAATGTATATAAATTTTATCCTAAAGGCTGTTATATCATTGTAATACCACATTACGAAAGGCTGTAACACCGTTTCAATAAACTTGAAGCATTTTTCCCATTAGTCGTAATGTAACGGCATATTTTACATTGTCCCTGTAATCAAACTATATATCCAATTTTCATAAAATTTGAAATCAGTCGACAAAATATGTAACAATTATATATTTTTAATTTTATATCATTCGTTGGGCGGTTTTTCCTCTGTTATATGCGGACAGACGGTTATGCGGAAAAGGTTATGAAGGCATTTTCCAGCTGCAATATCCAACTCAGCCCGCCAGTTCTTTCTTCAGTCTACAATAAATGGGTTTATAGCAATTCTTGGTAAGAGGTGGCCTACATACCGTCTGAGGGAAGAACCATGTTAAGTTTACCACCATAGTCTAAGCCTCCAAACACCATTAATAAGCCTCCATCTACCCACGTTGAGCCTGCCCATGTTGAAAGCTATCCGCAAGCAATGCAAAGTCGATGAGGCCAAATACTATCAAACCTGGAAGGACCAATGGCATCGTGTTACATTCCCATATAAGAAAAAGAAGTTGGATAGTTCAGTTATTCTTGCTGTCTATTGATATGACTTAAGGGAAGGAGAGAAATTTTTCTCCAAAAGTATTATTAATGGTGTTGGGAGGCTTCAGCCATATAGATAAACTTAACCTGGATCTTCCTTCAGACCGCATGTAGGCTACCAATTAACAAGAATTGTTAGAAATCCATTTAGTGCATTTGAAGAGAGAATTTGTGGGATAATTCCGATTTTCCAGCAGGAAAAGGCATCCAGAACCTTTACAAAATCCTCGTATGAATGGATTTTTGATAATTGGGTACATGTTATCGATTGGCCTGCTCTGTACCTTCATCTCAATAATCAGGAAAATGCGTGGAGTATCCTCAGTAGGACTTTCAATGCCAATGGCAGACAGTGCAAGTCTGTGGCAGAACTGAAGGTGACCATCACTGAGGCCCTGGATAATATGTATGCTAATGTCGTCCAGGGATTGATAAATGGCATGCCACATCATATAATCCACGCGATATGTAAACACGGTGGATATAACTGTTACTAACAGTAATGGATTTTCTTCGGGGGGACAATTTTCTGCCTTATATTTTTATTAGCCTCCGATGCTATTTCTTTCAGACAAGCTAAAAATTCTCGTGTCAAAAATTGTGGCCCAGTTTTTCGTAATCTGGACGTTAAAACGGGACATTCATACAATTTTAGTGTTAAAATGCATTTCCTTTTTCTCAGAGTCTATAAAAAAGCGTTTAAACAAAAGAAAAAATCCGTTTTTGATGAGTCTAGTCAATGAAGAAACAGCACGTAAAATTGTATCTCTTTATTATTCCGCAATTCCAATGTCTCAGAGAGAAACTGCTAATCAATTGGGTATTTCACGACGTTCTGTTTGCTATTATATTGATAAAGAGAAGAAAACTGAAGTTAATTCACTGAATTCTAAACGGGGTCGCCCTTCTAAAACCTCTATCGATTTTTTTTGTTCAAATCGGAGGCGAAACTGTAAGTGCGTTAGGTAGAAAACCACTTAACATATAACAGACAATTTTAATTCTACCAGTTCCATTTTATGCAACTTTAGTGTTGTCGGTTCGCTGTACTTACTGCAATTCTATTGGTCAATAAACCTATGTTTTTAATCCTTTTTTCTCCAATATCTGAGCATTCTAATCTGCAGTATCCTATTGTGCCGATTAACATCTTTTTTTTCATAGTTTAAAAGTGTTTATTTAGTTTGTCTATTCATCTGACTGCTTGTTGTCTTACTGGCGTAATCCTACTTTGATTGTCATGTAGTTTATAATACATCTAAAGCTTACCTTGGAATATGAGGTATGTAAATTGCAGGTTGTAGCCTGTGAGGTATGAAACTGAAGTTTGTAGCGAGCTTCAATTTTGAGGACTCTCAAATAGTAGTTTCCCTTACCTTATCATATAGTAAAATTACTTGCTGTTTACTGTAAAAAAAATACATTTTTTTCACAAAATTGGAATTGACATGCAGTACTAAATGCTTACTGTACGATATGAATAGAAAATTTATCACTTATTTACAGGATTACACTTAAGAATTTTGTTATAGCACTCTCTATGAATAATAAGTTCTCAAAGTAGGTTTTAAATTATGCTTTGCATTTTTTTTCATTTTACTAAATGTTATGCATATTATTAGTTGCATATCATATACAGAAAAATATACAATTTATAATATATACTTCAAAAACATACAGAAAACATTGGAGAATTCGAGTCTATAGCCGCCTTTTGACCAAAAGTGCTAAAATAGAATTTTCGTATGCATTTTCTAGCTAAACTGGTTTTTTTCATATTGTGCAGTATATCTAAAATTCTACAGAACTTATATACACCTGTACAAACCACTCCGATCGTTTTACTAGAAACTCGAATCCTAGCTTTCCGAAAATCTTTAGTAGAATAGATTTTAATTGACAAATTTTGGTATTTAAATATAACGAGGTGGAACCCGTCGAACTTCGACGAAAGAAAATGTTTTAGAAGGAACTGTTTCATTGATTTATAACAACGTACAAAATTCTGCACTGAAAGCTGCATCTTATATTTCTTAGTTTAACTCTAAAAAAATATTATTTTTAGTTAAAATTAACAAAATACCATTTCTATAAAAGTCGGTTGTCCAAATTATTAAAATTAAACTTTAATCGCATATGTAATAAGTAAAACATGATTATTATAAGTTATTATGATGAAGTTATCAATTGAAGTCCTTATGTTTGGTAAAAATGAAAAAAAAATGAAATTACACGATCATAAAATTTCACGTGAATTCTAAACCCGTCATCATTTTCATCTTCTCAAAATTTACATACGAAATTTTAATTTCATTTTTTTTTCAATTTTGTGAAAAAGTGGCCCATTTCTGCTGCCACGATTAAAAAATTCGCACAAATACTATAAAAAATTAATATCTTAAAAATAATTTGAGATACAGCTTTCAAACAAATGCATTTAAAAGTACATTTTTTTCTCTATATGCCGATGTAAAAATCGAGAAAGAGTGATGTTTAGATGCATAAAAATTGCAGTAGCAAAAATTGCAGAACCGAATTGCTTGGGAAAGTATTCCCATTCGCAGAATGACGTATGCGTTACGCACAGATTCATTTGGCCTTTATAATATAGATATGTGTTATTCAAGTTGTTTACTTATACAGCATTTTTTCACCATTGTATGTTTTTTTTAAGATTTTTGAATGTGTTGGAATCTTTCATAATCTATGCTTCACGAATGATTTTACTTTCTTGTTTAGTTCTCCAGAGAATTAAAAACATTTTATAGAAAAAAATGTTTATTTATATAATTAACTTTGATGAAAAAAAAATTCTTTGCATATAAAAGAAAATGACGCCATAAATCAACACATTATTGTATGCATGCTTTCGCAATTACTTTAATTTTACATTTCTATTTATCAAATAATTAAGAACAAAAAGTTAATTATTAAACTGGTAAGTATAAAAGAAGAAAAACGCAAAAACTGTGCGTTCCATACAATAGAAAGTTATTAACTCATAACAAAATCTATTAAGCATTGTTCCAGTTACTAAAACAAAAATTGTATTTTTAAAGTAATGTATAATATATACATTATTTTAAAACACGTGCTTATAACATTCCAATTATGAATAAAATGTAATTAGAGTTTCTGCATGATATGCTTTTAAGGACGTAACCGGAGGATGAAGAAAATTCCACTCTTCTTTTTAAATAACACAAACTTTATGTTTCCTTATACAGTTTTTTTTATAAAAATGTATTATTTATAAAACTGTATTATTTATAAAACTGTTACAGACATACAGTTTTTTTAATATAAAACTGTATGTCTACTACCCTTTTCTAGATATTTCATAGAGTATAGACATATACACATACAGAACATATACAGGCCTGTACAAATAACTCCTATAGTTTTCGAAAAATGCTAGCTTTCCGAACATTTCTAAGGGATTAACTTTGATGAAAGAAAAGTTTCTTTGCATATAAAAGAACATGACGCTATAAATCAACATATTATAGCATGTATGCTTTCGCAATTACTTTTATTTTACATTTATATTTATCAAAAAATTAAGAATAAAAACTTAATTATTACACTTGTGAGAATAAAAGAAGAAAAAGGTACAAACCGTGCTATAGCACAAAGAATTCTGGACTGAAAACCAAAATCTATTAAGCATTGCTTCAATTATTAAAACAAAAATTGTATACATTATTTTAAAGGAAGTGCTTATGACATTTCAATTATGTAGAAAAAGTAATTACTTTCAAAATTTTCTGCATGATTTGCTTTAAAAGGGAATATCCAGAGGATGAAGAAAATACCGCTGTTCTTTCTAAATAACACAAGCTTTATGTTTTCTGCTCTTTATATACGTTTTTTCGTTTAGTATTTTCTCCTAGCTTTAATGATGTTTTAATATATATATATATTTTTTAAATTAAAATGCAAAGGTTTAACAGTTTTTAATATTAAATGCAGTATGTGAAATTTAATATAGTTTAACGTAAAATTCATTATTTATTTTCCCTTATTTCTGAAATGAAAACTAGCATTTTTACCAAAAACATTGTGCTTTCACGCAAAAGAATTAATCTGAGAGATGTTCCAAATCGTCATCATAACTCTCATATACTGCTATTTGAAAGGAGAGCTTTTAATCGACTACCATTAATCTTCCATTTGTTACCAACAAAAAGAAAAATAGTCGATTAACTGGGATGTACAACCGCTTTCAATTTAGGTTTTAAAATTAAGGTGCCGTTTCAGATTTGTGTATGTTACAAACTATTGTTCTTCATGCTCATTAATGCTGTTTTTAAATATAACTCCGGGGTTCAACTTCGTAATAAAATTGTACAAAGCTGTGATATTTTTTATTTTCAAACAAGTTCTGAAATCATTTACGGGTTATTCAAAAATATTTCCATTGGATTTTAAGGAGATGGCATTAGCTGAAGTAATTTAGTGATTACGTTATTGTAATATTTTGAAATATTTATGTTTACTTATACAGCATTTTTCGCCTTCTGAAACTGTAATTTTGTTTAAAAAATCTTGAATGTGCAGGAAACTTTCATATTTTATGTTTCAAGAATGTTTTTATTTTCTTGTTTAGTTCCCCTAAGAATTAAAAATATTTTACAAAAAAAGTAACTATTAATATAATGAACTTTAAGAAATTTTTCTTTTTTTGCATATAACAGAAAATGACACCATAAATCAAAATATTACAGTATGTATGCTTTTGCAATTACATTTATTTTAAATTTCTATTTATTAAAAAGTTTTAGAACAAAAACTTAATTATTACACTGGTGAGAATAAAAGAAGAAAAACGTACAAACCGTAATATAGCAAAGAGATTTATGAACTCCTAACCAAAATCTATTAAGCATTGTTCCAATTACTAAAACAAAAATTGTATACATTATTTTAAAGCAAGTGCTTATGACATTTCAATTATGAACCGAAAGTAAATACTTTCAAAAGTTTCTGCTTGATTCGCTTTAAAAGGCATAACCGGAGGATGAAGAAAACGCTGCTGTTCTTTCTAAATAATATAAGCTTTCAGTTTTCTGCTCTATATATACGTTTCTTCGTTTTGTGTTTTCTCCAAACTTTAATGCATGCTTTAAAAAATGCTTATTTTATTATCCTTTTGGTTCAGAATTATTTTTCAGTTTTTAGAAAAAAATATTCTTACGTTAATAACATTAACAATAGGTATCCAAATAGATTAATTAGAGTTCCATGAATATTTTATTGTCAGGAAAATAACATATATTGTTGTTTCGTGTACTTTTCTAGTAATATTCGTATGACAATAGGCTATAGAAGAATCTTTGGAGATAATTAGAAAAAGATGTACTGGAATAAGATTAACTTATAATGAAGCAAATAATAATTGTTATTAAGGTTACTAAATGGCTAAACTTAAATGAAGTCATATAGCAAATGGATTGACATATAATACATATATCAAAAGTGTTTGATAAAACAAAATAATTCTCCATTCAAAGACATGTACTATTAATAACACACCAGGCCGGAAAGGGTTAAATAAAAATGCAACGTTTAAAATTTTAATTAAAAAACAATAGATGAGACTTATTATTCCTTAATGTAAAGTTGTTTTATTATTTTACCTTATTTCTTATTTTTCTTTTAAAATGAAACATTTTAAAAGTTTAATATAAAATGCAATACATGAGCATTCTAAAATTTTGTTATATATATACATTTCTTCGTTTTGTATTTTCTACAAGCTTTAATGCATGTTTTAAAAATCTATTTAAAAAATTTAAATGCAAAGTTTTAAAAGTTAAATTTAAGAACAATATATGAGACTTATTATTGTTTAATGTAAAATTCCGTGATTATTTTCCCTTATTTCTAAAATTAAAATTAGCATTTTTATCACAGACATTGTGTTTTACGCAATTAGACAATAGCATCAATCAGTTAATGTAATAATAATAATATTTATTGCGTATGTAAGAGAGAAATGCTCCAGCACACCGTGAATAACTCTTATGTATGATATTCATTTTCTATATATATACTCTTGATAGGAATAAAGATATTTTAATTGCATACCATTAAAAATATGTCATATATTTAGTCCCCAATTTGTCGCTAACAAAAACGAAAATAATCGTTTGATTGGGGTATATATCATCTTTCAATTTATGTATTAAAAATTGGGAGGTCGTTAGCGATTTAAAAATATAACAAACTGTTATTCTTTATGCTAATTAATGTTTTTCATAAATAATGCCCCTTCGTAGTAAAATTATACAAAGTTGTGATGATTTGTATTTGCAAGAAGTTCTGAATTCTTTTACGAATTCTTCGAAAAATATTGCCATTTCATATTAAACGAGGTGTCATTCGGTGAAGTGATTTAGTGACCATGTAACTGTGAATTTTGGAAATCCTAATGTTAAATTTATATTAACTGTTGTAAAACTAACTGATATGCAAAGAGATTTTAAGATACTCAGCAAACACAGAGGTATCGGGAAACAACCGGGCCACAGCCGCTTTGTCGTTACTGATGATAGCGGCTTGATACCGTCACGCCGTATCGGTTCCGTACATTTTTCGAAACGCCGGACGACTGCGGCCCGACTGTTAGGGACACAGCCGGTCCACTATAGCATCCTCAGCATAAATTTAAAAAAACAACAGCGTTGCTGGTGCCATCTATGATTCATCTTGGAACTATATTTGTTAAAATTCCCAAAAATATACTTCAGCATTGGATGACGTTGGGTCGATCCCAGGTTCGCAAGGTCAGAATGTGAGTGCTTTAACCAATTGGCCACTCAGTCTCGTTGAGGGTGATTTTATGAGGTAATAAGAGGAAAGTATTTGGTAAGGGATGAGTTTGTCGTTGAAAGTAAATAGTTGATGGAAAAGTTGCAATTTTGATGTTTTTTATATTATTTTTTATTTGTGTATTATCAGTTGATGTAGCATTATTTATTTATTTATTATTAATTTATTTATTTTGTAATTGTCTCATGCTGAAATAAACTAAACTTAGTATTAACTTAATAAAAAAATGAATGAAATAATTATCATGCCGAAATAATTAAAGCAAACGAAATTATTTTTCTGACAAATTTAAGAATTATGTACTTAATAAATTGAATTATTTTTAGAGGTTTTGTATTAGTTAATATTTTTTTATTAGGACTCATAATGTGACTACATGCTTTGCATTAATTTATAAATCATACATTTTTAACATGGAAAAACTTATTTTCATAAACAGTAAGTTGGTAATTTATAAATTTTAATTAGATTAAGAATTCATTTTATGTCATTTGTTATTTATTAATATTTTGAATTTAAAAATAAAATTAAAATATTAATTTTTATCAATATATAAGTAGATAATTTTTATAATGGAGTATATTTCTGAATATACCTGTAAATTTAAGAATACTTTAGTATTTAATAAAATCGGTGAATTTAGAAAATTTTTGTTGATACAATTTTCGTTTTAAGAATTATAACGTAATTAAACGTGTTAGATTAATGAATATGTATTTGTAACAAAGAAAAAAAATAAGAAGAAAATAAGTTTGTAATTAATCACTTTTTATAAAAAAAAAATATTTTATTAAAATATTGATGATTTATTGTAGAAAATATTTTTAGTGACTATATATCAATATTATTTATTTTCGTTTGGTAATTTTTTTAAGGGGAAGGGGTCAGAATCTTTGTTTTAAATTTTAAGGCTCGAAAGCTGGGTAGGATTCTTATATTTTTATAGCTTGTAAAATAATTTTAAATAATTTTAAACATTATTTTATAATTTTTTTTTAAACAAAATAAAAAAAACAATTTTTTTAATGAATAAATAATTCGAAAATAAAATTCAAGAGCGATTATAATAAGTTTTTTGCTAATTCAAATAATAGTAAGTCCTTTTTTAAATGAATTAAAATAAATACATGAGTAAATACTGGCAATCTTTGAAAAATTTTCTGTTAATGCCTATAAACATTTTATATGAAATATATGAAATTTGGATATCTTGTCAAAATAACTCAAACATAATTTAGAAAATAGAAAAAAATGAATGCCCGATAAGAGTAAAAATTCTTAATTCGGTCCAAAGTTGGCAAATCTAATCGGGCCACTATCAGAAATCATGTATCGGTTCTTCATCACTGGCCGGTATATGTCGCCGATATAAAATCATAAAAGGACCGTTTACGATAACCGGCTGCTGTAAAAACAGATTCTTATGTTTCAGTTGACGACATGCTGCCGACAGTTTACCGAAACCACTCTGTTCATGCCGACACATAACCGACACTGCCAGTTGCGGCCCGGTCGTGCGCCGAAAGGTATGTGTATGCTGGGTATACATTTAGATATGCACAATATAATCAGTTAAACTAATGTATGTATATGGATCGGGCTAGTTAATATGGATCACTTTCAAGAATAAAAACGAGAAACAAATAAGGATTTTCTTTTATGATCCTCCGTTTTCGTGAAATTGTTACAAATTTTAAAAGGAAAGGAAATATTATTTAAAAATTAAAATGTTATTATCTTCTCTTCTTTCGAACTCTTTACTACAATCATTTGTACTTTCTTTGTCTGGAGGATAGAGAGGTTTTCGTTTCAGAGCGACCAAAAAAAAAAACTGATGAATGAGAGGTGTGGCTATTAAATAACGATACTATATTGCAGTAAAATATTTTATTTAAAACTTTATATATTTAATTATCATTCCCTTAAACAAATCCTTTCTTTATCTCTACAACTCTGAATGCGAATTTTCAGTTGTTTGAAACAATGGTAGAATTCTTCTTCTGTGAGCATTTTCATGATGCATGCTGCGAGTTCAGTAGAACGAAATCGGTTTATGTTTAATTCAGATTTGACATTGGGGAAGAGATGAAAGTCACATGATAATATGTCAGATGATTAAGAAGAATAGTTCAACACCCCAATTTTGTAATTGGCTAGAAACGTTTTCACAGTCTCGTTTTCTTGGTACAGCACTCACGTAATTTTCTTTTACGATTCGGGTCATTTTATTTTATTTTATTTTATTTTTTTACATGGATTTGAGTCATGAACTAAATGTAGTAATGTTTGTTAATGAACTTTAGAAACCAAGTGAGAGTACACAATTCCATGACTATTAAAAAATTTCTCCGTTGTTGACATGTAAGGGAAACTCGGTCGATCATTGTATCAGTAGTTTCCGGTAATAACCAGCGGCACATTTTTAATATTTTTTGTAATTAACGTTTAAAGGTTTCAAAAATGTCTTTTTATCATTACTTTTAGGTAGCTTTCATTACAAAAAGTAAAAAGCTACCTATTGCAGCCATCCGGAGGATAGTACTTCCGGAAAATTTTGGTATATTTTCATCGATCATCGACCCCGAGATCCCAAAACCCAGCCTCCATTCAAATGTTGACATATATATATATATATATATAACTGATTTTTGTCATGCTGTAAATATCGTATTTATTAAACGATTTGAATGAAACTAAGTATATACATACAAATGTCGCGACCGAGTTCGTCGGCCAGAATCATCCGCTATCTTGTTTCAAAATGGCGGCCATTTAATTTTTTTAATTTAAAATTAAAAATTAAATGCGAAAAAAATAAGAGTTGAGAAATATTTCTCTTTTTTGTGTTAGAACTTAAAACAACAATTTCAGAACACTTTTTATTTTGTCTATATCCTAAAAAAAGATTCTGTTATAGCACTTTGAATTTCTAGTATGGCTGACATTTTGAAATGATCTGATTTTTGTCACGTGATAACACGCGTATTTATAAATCGATTTCGATGTAACATGGTGTGTATATAGTACGTACTGAGGCCTGGACCGAGTTCATTAGCCAGTTCCCTCCGCCATCTTGTTTCAAAATGGCGGCCATTTCATTTTTTTAAATTTAAAATTTTAAATTAGAACAAAAAAATGATAAATTGAAAAAGATTTTTCTTTTACGTGTTTGTCCTTGGCACAAAGATACCAGAACATTTTTTGTTTCGTCTGTATCTTAAAAAATGGCTGAGTTATAACACTTTTAATTTCTAGTGTTGCTCACATTTTGAAATGATCTGATTTTCTTCACGTGATAACACGCGTATTTTTAAACCGATTTTGATGTAATTTGGGCAAACATAGTACATACCGATGTCTGGACCGAGTTCGTTGGCCAGTTCCATCTGCAACTTGTTACAAAATGGTAAAATGTTAATTTTTCTTAAGAAACTTAAATTTTAAAATTAGGCGTAAAAGGGTAAGAAATTGATAAAGGTTTTTATTTTGGGTGTTTGACCTTGATACAAAACTTCAACAGCATTTTTTGATTAATCTATATCTTGAAAAAGGGCTGAGTTGGAGCACTTTCAATTTCCAGTATGTGACTGTTTTAAGACATTCTGAAGCGGTCTGAAATTTGTCACGCGGTAATACGCATACTTTTAAACTGACTTGGATAAACTGACTCCCTGTGTACATAGTACATATGAATGTCTTGGCTGAGTTCACTGGCCAACTTCATCCGTCATCTTGTTTCAAAGTAGCTGCCTTGTCAAAAATCTTTTAAATGTATAATGATTCACAAACAAAAAATAAGAAAATTAAATGGGTGTTATGCGTAAAATTATTCGAATCGGCAGACGATTAATACATCATAATAAATTATCAAATAGCAAAGCAAATTATTTATATTTAATGTATTTCTGTTGCTCGATAAAACCAGACGATTATTAAAATGATGTTGTCAAAATTGGCTTTTTGTACCAAATTTCCGGACGTGATAGACCAATGAAGATCGCCATGAGACAACATTTTTTTGTAAATTAAGATTTTTTTGGAATGCAATTTTTTGTTTCGGATTGGGTGTATGTCCATGGAAATTATTTTGTCCTGTTCGGGTTCGGATACATTTATTAGGAATAACTTTGTCCGTTTCGGAATTGACTCGGTTCAGATTTCGGGGTTTTTCAAATTCATTTTTATGTTCGACTCAAATAACATGTATACAGAAATTATTTTGTCGTAATTGGATCGGGTTATGTTTCATTGGAATATTTTTGTCCGGTTTAAATTTGCATTGGGTCAGATTCCAATATTTTTCCACATTGAATTTTTAAGCTCGGTTCGGATTGCAATTTTGTCTGGATGGGTTGCAATTACGTTTACGGTTAGTCTTGAGTTATATTTAATTTCCGATTTGGTTACAACTGGATCACGGTTAACTTACAGTTAGGTTATGGTTAGATTATTTATAAGGTTGCTATAAGAAAAAGGCTAGAGGTTACATTTATGTTATGTTTAAGTTACGGTTAGGTTACGGTTAAGTCGGAGTTAGTTTACAGACAGGTTATGGTTACGGTACAATTAGTTACGGTTAGGATTTTGACCACAGTGTGAACATTACGCATGCGTTGATTAAAAATATAGACGTTTTTTTATAATGGCTCTGAAATTATAATATTATATACATTTAGATTACATTTTATACATTGCTGTCTACCTGACATTATTCTTCCGTAATCTCTTTCATTAATTTTATCCTGGTTAAATCAATTTCGAATCAGACATTTTTTAAAGAAATCAAATTAAATGAGTGCTACTTAAAAAACTAAATGAAAATAAGTAAAGATTCATGAAATAATTGTTTTTTGGTTCGAAATGAGGTTAACCCAGATCAAACTAATTCATGTATCACGGAAGATTAGTTGAAAGTTGACAGCTATATTTATAATATTGTATACTTTTAGCTAATTATTCAAGTATCGATTTCATTCACGGTATAGGCGAATTAGAGAGTAATATAATTAGTTTGGAATTCAAAATAGTTCACTTGATATTTATATGTAAAAAAAGAAATTAATTACCTGACTTAGCAGTGATTTTTACGGATAAATATCAACACTTTTACACGAAAATCACGCAGTCGCTGTACACATATTCCCTCCCGCGTCATTTTGAACATTTTTACAGCTAAATATTAGTTTTTTTTTTTTAACCAATTTCTCACACAGTCAGTGGCCACGTATTTCAGACAATGTATTTCCATATATTTCGAGTTAAAGAGAAAATCATACAAATTTCAAGTTCGTTTAATATTGTTATTACGGATCCGGGCAACGCCGGGCGGTTCAGCTAGTAGTTACATATAAATGTTTTTTATTAATTAACCAATTAAAAATGTAATTCTTATGTGGTTATTACCGTTTTACATTTATTTTTAATAAATGTAAATAAAATGAAGTATTTATGTACACTTTAAACATTAGTTTCACAACAATTAAATATATTGTCAATTTTTTACTTTTTTTATATTATTATATTTTTACATTATTTTTAGAATTAAAGACGATTAAATGAACGATGAAATGAACGATGAAATGACGAAATAAATTTAAATCGAATCTGGTTATTAACATTAATTTATACACTTACCCGATTATTACTGTTTTTTCCATTTTTAAATAAAAATTTATAGTCGCCCTATGAGGGTAATTATTCGATTTTTATTTGTCAGTACTATGGCAGATGAAAGTACTCTTTTAAAGCTACATTTTCCAAATGCTCAATTTTTCAAAAATGTGCCTTACTTGGTTGTTAGTGGAAACCACAAATATGTTCTGCGACTTCTCAGCACTTTTGGAAACGCTTGAATCACTCAAAAAGCATCGGTAAGTTTCGGTAGCAGATTTTCTAAGTTTAAAAAAAAAAACTCCACATTAATTCTTCGCTTGTTTGAAACCCCAAACATTTTTCCGGCAAAATAGTAAAACAGAACAAATGAATGTCAGGACCACATTAATTGGAACATGAATAATTTAGAGGCTGTAATTTACACAGTAGGCTTTGTGCAGTATGGCTATTGGTCATATGAATTCAGTGCAAGCGAAATTCCTCTGTAGAAGCTTTAGTCTTGTTATTAATTAGTTATACCTCGTATATCATTTGAAAGACTGTAACAAGTTAGAGTTTTTATCAACCAGTCAGAATACTATTCCATAAGGACGGAAATTGAATAAGCTTCTCCTTTAATTCTATTTTACTTTTTCCAAAAAATTCCGCTGAAACGAAAAGATGATTTGCTCTTACTAGCGACGATCCTAGTATTATGAATTGAAAGTACAATTATTAATCTTTGCATGACTTAAATTGTAATTTCTTTTAAGCTTTTTTTTTATAATTTTGTATAATCAATTCCTCGAATATAATGCTCTTGTACTAAACAAGTTCTGTTCTGTTTTCTTTTTGAAAGTTTATTTGAAAATTTCACATTCACTACAAGTGTTAATTTTCTGCTTTTGCGTCAAATTTGTTTTTGGCTACTAATAATGAGTTTTTATTGCTTATGAATCTTAAGTAAATTTCATTTTGAAATTTTCACATAAAAGTGAATTATATTTTAAGTAAACACTTTATGCTTCTTAATAATCAATTTCGAATAAGATTTATACAATTTAGATTTATTAACTACACCACCACACATGTTACCACACATGTATGCACGCACATATATATGTATATATTTATATAATGCCTATGAAGCAAAGTTTATCTTACAAGCTCTTACAATGATGTTTAATAAAATTCTTAATGAAGATAGCATGCATGATTTCTTGGTGTCTCATGTTACGCCGCAAGATTGTGTGCTCATGAAGACGGTTCCATCTCGTGCTGCGAATTGCAGTCTAACCAACATATGAAATGAAAAATACTAAACTGGGGATCGTCCTCGTAGCATAAATGGTAAAGCACTTCGAGCGCTATTCCAGGGGTTCCGGGTTCGATCACCGGCTTGGACATTTTTCACTAAGTTGGTTATACACTTAGCAATGATTGTGAAAATAGCAATGTGAAAATTCACTTATAGATAATGTGCATGTGACGTCATGCACCCGAAAAAGGATGTACTTCTCAACTTGTGGTTGTCAAAAATACTAATTCTTGGAGAGTTAGTAATTTATAACGTATTATTTCTTGCGTATAATATAATAAAATAAAATTTATTATATCGACGTGTGAATAACATTTAGTTCAGTATTTTCTAATGCAGTTTAATTCGAATTTTTGCCAACCGCTAGTTGAGCTGTCGCTAAAAAAGCCAGTTGGTTTACAAACATCACATTATCTATTAAATATTATTTATCTATACAAAAAATGTTTATATGCATGTGAATAATTCAAGCACTGTAACATGTAAAATGCATAATTATTAGGAACAAAAGTTCTAGAGAACACGATACTTCTTTAGTTTGTGCTTTTTTACATAAGGTAATTTATAAGAAGTTTTAATTAGTTCTTGTAAATTTCGCTTTATTTTTATGAGAGTTCACTTTTATTTAACATAATTAAAAATAATTAATGCTTCTCTTTTCCAGATGCACGAAATTTTATTCATTACCTTAAAAAACTATTTTTTATGCATGATAAACTTTTAATAATATACCTGTGACTTCCGGTAATAACCAGGTAAGGCACATTTTTGAAAAAAAATGATATAATTTGGGAAAATCTTTAAAAGAGTACTTTCATCTGATATATAACTAAAAAATGAAAATCGAATACTTCAAGTCATAGGGCAACTATAAATTTTCATTTAAAAAAATAAAAAACAGCTATAATCGGGTAAGTGCATAAAGTAATTCTGATAACAGGATAAGATTTCTATTTATTTTTTCAAATCGTGTATAATTATAAAAATAACATAAAACTGGCTTTTATAACTTATAACAGATATCTTTAAATAATTAAATTAACATCAATAAACTATAAAAAATAGCTATCCGTGGCGGGAAACTGCAACTAGCTAGTGGATTAATTTGCAAAATAAAACACACAAAGTAATCGATCTGGTTAATGCTATGTATTATTTTAATATAATGTAAATACACAATTATAATAAGAAAAGTTGATAAAAATGAAAAATTTTCATCATAATTAGAACAAAAATTATAAACTTAAATTAATTATTATTATTATTATTATTAGACAAAGCTACAGATATATTAATTTTAGTTTAATAAAAATTAAATAATTTAATTTAATTTAAAAAAATGACACTTGTATTTAATTGTTGTGAAATTAATTTTTAAAATGTAAATATATATTTAATTTTCTTTACATTTATTAAAAATAAACGTAACTTTATCTGGTTATTACCGTTTTACATTTATTAAAATTAAATGTGAAACCGTAATAACAAGATAAGAGTTACATTTTTATTTGGTTCTCAATTAATAAAAACCACTTTTATATAACTATTTTGGCAAAAAAGTTGTTATTATATTCTAATTGAATGGTAGTGAAAATTATTAAGTTCCAATCTATTTTATAAAAGAAATGATAAAAATACATTTTTGAAAATATTAAACGTTAACTATTCTAAATATTAAAAATATGCCTTACCTGGTTATTATCGGAAGCCACAGATATATTCGTCTGGTATTTCATTAAACAAGAAATAATGTTAATGAATTATAAGGAAAAAAATAATTTGCTGTACTGCTTAAACATATAAGTTTGCTAAAAGGGTCGGACATCATTCCATATTTTTTCTATTAATAATGGATTTTTAGTGCTTATGAATCTTACATAAATTCCATTTTCAAATTTCCCAATAAAAATGAAGTATTTTTAAAATGGACATTTATGCATCTTAATAAACAGTTTGGAATATGATTTTTTTTTTTCATTTTAGATTTAGCAATTAAGTTACCCCCCTACACAAACATATACATATTTATATACGACCTTTCATTGAGAAAAAAAATATACCGCCTTCACCTAGAATGAATAGTTAGTCACTTTCTGAATACCTAAACTAGAACTATAGATTCCTGAACTAAGCGAGTAGGTTAAACAACAAAGCCGAATAATCGAAATGACCTAGCATTTCTAGTTTCTTGTTTTCTATTTGACGAAATGATATTGAATTGCTTCAGTAACGAGAAATTATCGCTTGATTTCGGGAATGGTTTCATAAACTAGAATTATAGTTACTAAATCAAACCTCCTGTGATCGCATCAATATGCAGGGATTTTTAAATAAATTTGACAACGAGAATATAGGAAAACGCTCTTGAATTCTAGTAAGAGACTCTAGGACTCTCGAGCAAAGGGAGCTATATAATTTTTATTCTTACATTTCGAATTAAGAATCTTCAAAGTTGATTTTTCCCACCAAATCTTGGAAATATTGATAATATTTCGTAGAAATGTGGCGAAATCTTGCAAACGTCATTACTCCATCTGGTATTAATTATTCAACAACTTAACATTTCCTTCAGCCTTTATTCCCATAGAAATAGTTTGACTAGTCGTCAAAAGACACACTTATCGAATTTTTTCTGGCATATGATCTATCTCATTGATCTTTTTCTACCCAATAACGACATGATGCAAAATTTAGTTAAAATATTTTAACCGTTTTTAGGTGCGTTTGTAATTATATAAATACGTATCAGCTATAGTCATCGTTCAGTCCTTCCTTCTGTCCTCATATAACAGAGCAAAAACTCCCCCACCGAATCATTTGAAATTTAAAATATATAATTATCACGTAATTTTGTCGATCTTATCGATTTTGACGATTTTGTCGATGTTCCGAATTTTATAAAAATCAGATGCATACTTTAATTACAGGAACAACCAAAATATTCCGTTAAGTTACGACCTATGGGAAAAATAGTTTTAAGTGAATTCCATTGTGTCACACACTTTCAAACATAATAAAATTTATATGCATCTACTAAGTACAATATACATTCTGTACAATGTGTGATGTAAAGAATATTTGTTATTTATTTACAGGGCTACACAAATAAATTCCATTAAATAATATTATAAGGGTGAACATTGTATGTGGCACATTTTAATAGTATTAAACTCACATTTTATGAAATTCATATACATTGATGAGGTTTAATACAAGTTTCTTCGTGCATAATAGAAAGCAGATATTATTTGCAGGGATACATAAACGATTTCGCATACTCTACTGTATCCGAATACCAATATCTAAATATTTCTACACTTCCAGGCTGTAAACAACGCACCTCATTTGCTACGCTTGATGTGCAATTTCCAACTGATTCCAATATAAGTTTTACATGTACATATACACTCTCATAAATACTATATTTATTCATAATGTGTGATAGATGCTAAGATGTATGTCTGTCATTCAAGGTAAAAATGCGTTTATTCTAATGAATTTATTAACTATTTCGAAACATGAATTAAAAATGCTTTTTTTAAATCAGAAATTTGATTGATGGAAAGTTTTAAATTAGCTCAAATAAAATTGTTATACTAACTCCTATTAAATAACTTAAGCCATGTACTTAAAGAAACCTATTATTTTGGTCATCATTCTTACAGCGCATTAAATTTAATGAACTTCCATTTCACGAAGCACTGAAGAATATTGACTTGAACATTTCTCTTTTAAGAATTATTAAGTAAAGGAGGAAAATTTAATTACTTTCTGTTTAGGTAAACGATTAGTAAGACGCATATAACATTTACAAAATTAAATAATTGCCAGAAAGATTAAAGTATAAGCCAAGAAAATAAATCATTGATGAAAATAGTAAACATTTTCAGTGTATTCTACCTAAAAGTACATGAATATAATTAATCACTTCACTGTTTCAAATGTATTAGCCAGTTCATGATTACGATTTTTTTTTCCTTTTTGAATATCGGAATATTTTTATCATATAAAAATAACAGAAAGTTATTGTATTATTATTTAAGAGAGATAAAAATATTATTGCAGTCTCGGCCTAGAAGCACAGGTAGATTTCGAAGTGAAGTAATAATTTTAACATAAAATATTAAATCAATATTAGAGATAAACTCAGCTTAACAATTTTGTCTGGTTTCTTTGGACGCGTTTCTAGTTTTATTTTTCTAAGACAATTGGTTTTATATTTTTTATTTTGAGATTTTTTTTTCAAGAGCAGTTCTTATCAAAAACTTGTTAATATAAAATGCTTAGATAATATTAAAAACATTTATAATAAATTCAAGTGAATTTACAAAGTTTTAAATTTCCTCTTCTTCATTTATCCCCCACTATTTTCTGTAAGCGTTGATCGAATCAAAATCTTGTTGACTTAAGTGTTGCAGATAATAATAGAAAGAAGAATTAAAATAATTTTAAGTGCATTCTATATCTTGTGATCTGACGATGATTTTTTTTTGCTTAAAACCCTATTTATTTCTCCTCTTCAGCTTCATTTTTTAGATTCTAAAAATCCATATGTTATACATAAACTTTTGGACCTTTTCAGAAGTCACACAAACTTTAAAATAATTTCATATCTATTATAATCAAGAAGTTACATTTCTTTTCTGTTTTCTTAAAATTTTCCCTAATTTTGCCTGCTTGGTCCAATTTTGTCCCAAAATGCATTTGTCTGAGATTTTCTGCCCTTGATTTTCTGTATCAGTTTGGAAAGGATTTGTTCTGAATTATAGAGATTAGCGTGTAAAACAAAAAGTGATGTATTCCCCTTTCGGGTCTGGTGTACTATTAATAGTACATGTATTTTAATTGAGTATTATTTTGTTTTAAGAAATATTTTTGCTACTATTTAAAAACAATAATGTTAGTATTATGTCTATGCATTTACTACATGACTTCATTTATGTTTAGGTATTTAATAATAACAAAAATAATAATTATTTGTTTATTTCTCTTCGCGTCATTTGCGATTCTTTTATTTTAAACATATATTTCACTCTTTAAATTTTAAATTTAAGTCGTTAAAATTAAAGTTAAAATTAAATAATCGTGTGTAATAAAGCACAAAATGTATTAGAAATTTGTAATATAAGTTAAATCTTGTTGTAATACCATGTTTTCTAAACGTCTCCAAAAATTCTTCCTCACCCTATCGTCACATGAATATGAATTTGAAAGTACACAAAATAATAACATTCGCTATCGTTCAGACTTTGGTTTGGTTTTTTTTTTTGTCGGCCGATTATCTACGCTAGGGATATAGGCCCAAAGGAGGAGTGCCTTTCATAGGGGTTTTTCTAAGGGAACCTAACTCGTATTTACACAAGTTTTGAAGAAAACCACGAAAACTCCGAACGGTTAAACTGGCCAAACGGTTAGGCCCATTGGGATCGAACCCAGCACCTGCCCTCTACCAGTTGAGAGGTTAGAACCTCTAGGCCGCTGGTGAGCCTACTGTCGTTCAGACAGTGAAATATTTGTTTAATACTAATTAATCTATTTGTATATCTTGTGTTAATGTTGTTTATGTAAAAGTATTTTTTTACTAAAAACTGAAAAAAAAATTGAGACCCGAAAGGGTTAAAGAGATATAGAGATTTGAAGTGTGAGTAGTTTTCGGTTGCAAGGGTCATTATCGGCGTATATTTGCAGATTTTTTCCTGAAATTACAATACAGGGAAGAACTTTATATGTAGTATTTCTTAAGAAATCTACTAAACAAAGCAAAACAGAATAATAAAAACTGTAAATTATTCTTTTAAAATATTTTTGTATTGTATAACTAGATTTTACATAGTCGTCACCGCATATGAAATGTTTGTATTGTTGTAGATTAAAAAAAATATAAATTACATGAAATCTGTCACACAACTGAATATATTCTTCTGCATCGAAAATACAAGTTACAACAGAGTTTTTCAACTATTTACAATATGTTTATGAGGCATATATTTACGTTCGATTAGAGTATATTCTCTAGGTATTAGTAATTAAACGGAAAATAAAATATTTTTTTTAACAGAAGCATTTTTATATTTCTCTTTTAATTAATTTTTCTATTCTTAATAGATAAATTATGCATGTACTATTTCCTGCTTTCGCAGTTTCGTAAATATCCTGCTATAACTGTAACTATATGTACGTGTATTAATGTATTTATACATGTAATATATGAACATATCACGATTTCACGTTTGCATTGCAATCTCTGAAAAAAAATTGAGCCATAAAAATATTGGCCGATATATGAAACCGTGAGCGTTAATTTAAAAATCGGCGTACAGCGGTCTTCTGAAAATGTCATTTTTATTGGCAAAAATGTGAAACTATGGGCTTAACTTAAAAAATCGCTATAAAATGGCCTTCTAAAAATGTCAAATTCTTTTCACTTATCTTGAAAAGATATTGTAATATTTTTGTGAAACAAATATGTTGATACATATATCCAGGGTTTCTATGGGTCAAATGAATTTTTCAGGAGAACTTCTAGTATTTTTTTTATACAAAAGGAAATGCGTTAAAAAACAAACGCAAAAACATCACCTTAATTTAACAAGAGGTTTTCTACAAGACAATACGAGTACAGAAAAGTTTGCTAATTTTCAAATTTCAGCAGCCCTGAGAACTTCAGAAGCCTAAATATTCTTTAAAAAACCGTTCAGCTTTTTTTTCTCTTTTTAAATTTATTTATAACAAGAAACAAATCTTTTTAATAGGTACTAAAAATTTAAATGCAAAAATAACTTTATCAAAACGTTGTACAGTACTATGTTTTGAAAAAATCCTGCTATCCTCTTAAATACATCTTTAACTGCAAGCAGAAGCATGGTATTATGATGCAATTATGCATTTATTAATAAAGCTATTGCATGTAAGAACAGAATAGTTTCTTAATACAATTAATTATACTAGATCTGTCAGGCATAGGCGACTTATACATTAGATGATTGAGATATCCATACTTAACTTTCTTAGTACAATACAAACTCTTTCATCAGGCATTCTATGATTCGGCACATTCTATAATCTAGCAGGGATAACCGCGTGTTTTTTTCTAATCCGATGATATATCCTGAGAAGCCTTTGAAAAAGTTTCGAATGAAATATATTCACAAGCGGCTCATAAAATATAATTGTAAAAGAGCTTTTATTGAATAATAAATCTCGTACATTTAACAAGATATATTTCATTGTTATCCACGGCACTCAATGAAGATCATACGAATTGAAGATTGAGTGCAAGAATTTTTATTATTTTGTATAAATACATATGTATATACTGACTCACAAACACATTTCTCTACCTCGCCAATGCCCTTTTAGTGAATTATTAACAATTTAAATTGAAATGCTTAAAAGAAAAAAAATAGTACCGTAAAAAAATATTTTATTTAAACATCAAAAAACTGTTTTTAATTTACCCATACAAAAAATAAAATATGCTAAATCGTAATACTAATAATAATACAAATAAAAATTACGAATACAATGAACGTAACAACACGTTCATTGTATTTGTAAATTTTATTTTTCTATTTACATTCTGAGGATGACTCTATTAATTTTTTAGTTGAAACATGTAAATAAAAATGTTTTAATATGTTTTAAATGTTTTTGTCATTATACAACGTCTTAGAAGCAAAATGTTTTTATAATATCAATTCTTATATTTTTATGTAGAATATATATTATTAGTATTACGATTTAGTTATTAGTGGACGTAATCAAGACTTATTTAGTGTTATTTTTCACATTCATAAAATATGCTATTTGTGATTTTTTTAAATGCTACTAGAAAGATTATCGCAAGATGCCAAATACTATGTTATTATGGCTTTTCTCTTCAATAGTTGTTTCCTTTTTGATTATACAGGGTGGAGCATAAAGATCTCCCCATTTTAAGAGACAAGTGAAAATCTATAGACCATTGAAAACAAATATTTTATGCATACAATCGGAAATAAGAATGTTTGGCATTTATAAATATTTACAATCCGTAACAATTTGTGCTATTAATTTCGCGGTTTTGTTGTACGAAAAATTATGTCGTCTAAACGTTTTTATTCAATCTCTATACACTTGTGAAGTCTCTCCCGGAAATTCAGTATAACATTTTTCACCATTGCTGGAAGAATTGCAGCAATTCCAATCCTTTAGTTCGTCGAGTACCTTACGACATATGTTTATGAGTGTAAACTTTAGCCTTCAGGTAACCGGACAAGAAGAAGTCACATGCTGCTGCATGTGACGATATCATGTTTCGTGCACTGTAAAAAAAATCTTTAAAGGTACTACACTTCATCTAGGAAACTGGGATTCCAAGAACTTTTCCTGTAACGGTAACAACAAAAACTTAAGTTTTAGAATCGGTTAAATGGATTTTTCCTGTTATCGTTTCATGAAAAGTTCTTGGAATCCCAGTTTCCTAGAAAATGTTTAGTACCTTTACAGATTTTTTTTTACAGTGTGCTACAAAACCTCAAAATTAAAAGCAATATTTGCTACAGATAGTAAAAAATAATAAATGGCAAACATTATTCTTTTCAAATATAAAAATGAAATATTTGTTTTAAAGTGCTATATATTTTTATTGACCTCCTAGAAATGGGGAGATCTTTATGCTCCACCCTGTTGATACACTGTAAAAAAATCTGTAAAGGTACTAAACATTTTCTAGGATACTGGGATTCCAAGAACTTTTCATGTAACGATAACAGGAAAAATCCATGTAACCGATTCTAAAACTTGAGTTTTTGTTGTTACCGTTACAGGAAAATTTCTTGGAATCCCAGTTTCCTAGATAAAGTATAGTACGTCTACAGATTTTATTACAGTGTACCTGGCAATTTCATGCTAATACGTGTGTTATTAATTTATTAGGTGTGCTCTAATCCAATTGTGTATGAAATCGTCTAACCAATAAAATGACGTACACTGAATTTCTATGATTTTTTAAAATTAATATTTTAGTTATGCTTTGTTATCAGTTATTTTATAATTTTTTAAACGTTTTCAAACGTATTTTTAATAAAAGGAGCATAAAGGTTAGTCTTGTAGGATCTTCGGCATAAAAAACAACCAAAATCTAATAAATATTTTTTTGAATTATGCTTGATAAATATTTTAAAATTCTTCGTAGTTATATTTGTCCGTAAAGTAATACTGTGCTGTGTCCCTCCGTTCAGGCAATTAGATAGTGTATATTTCATAAAAAGTTTTTTAAAAATAGCCTGTATAAATATGTTTAGTGAAACTTCCATTTGAAAGCTTCATCATTACTTAAACATTTCCTTAGAAAGAAAAAATTTTAAATAGAAATCAACTGAAATTCATGAAATTTGTCGAATAAAATACACAAGGCATAAAGTGAAAATAAAATGCATAATGGAAATATTGGAAATTGCATTTTAATTCAGACAGAAACTTTTTTATTTAATGTAGGCCAATGATGAAATTTAATTAGAATAGTGTCTAAAAACACACATAATAAAAAAAGGTAAGCAAAAAAGAGTAGTATAATTTCTCTGTCTCCCTCCAGAACTGCCAAATCTCCGAATTTTTGTATACCAGAGTACTCGCGACTTTTTTCACAACGTCCTTAGTCGCACTCGATCTTTTTGCCACTGCCCCCCACACACATAAAAAAATGCAAATTAAGAAATGTTTTTCACTTAATATACGCAAATAATATTTCGTTTTACAGGATATAAATAAGCAGTTTTTTTTATGTTGTGCATTTTAATCATGGGATTTGGAGTAAAGAGAAAAAGTAAAAATGAACTGACGGCTAGAGATTAATATGTAGACTATTTGTCTATTTTAATTTTATTTATGAAAATGTTTCTGAAGGAAAAACTGAGATGCCCCGTTACTTCACAAAGGTGGTCGAAAAACCTGCAATGTCAACTACATGGTAGATATCTATTGTATTGTGTTATGAGTTAGGAGAAGATAAGCTATACGGGCGGCAGAAAGACCGACATGCTACTACTGACGGTGTAATAAAGAAAGTTTGTTTCATTTAATTGGAACATTTCGATGATTTAAAAAAACAACATTATTGCTAACATAATAGTAGTATTCAAAATGTCTGAGACGTGGCATTTCTGTTTTTCTCGCTTTTATAGTATACCATATCCTTAATTTTTCAAGTTGTGCAATATTATTTTTGTACAGATTTCTAAAAAATACATTTCATAAAAATGTTTGTCCTTTTCTAAGTATCCGAATAATACGAATATAACATTTTCGTGAAACAGGAATCCCCTTCTTATTGTATTCAAAATTTTTAGCATTTCTTCGTTTGAATGCAAACGATTAAATAAATAATTTGCTTTGTACACAAACCGATATGAAATCATACCTATATGAATTCATACCGAAATGAATTCATACAATCAACATTTGTCGCAACCGCAACCTCTTCATCCGAATGTGAACTAGCACGAATGCAAAATAAATTTTGATTTACAGAATATATTTTTCGCAGTATGGGAAGATTAATTTACATGTTAATAGCGTTCAATGTCAAATTTCAGTAACAAATTTCGTTAAGTTGAAAACTTCGTTAAAAGAGGACTCCGTTTAATACAAGTTCTTCATAAATATGTAAATTCTAGAATATCCTAAAGTAACAAAAAAAGTAGAATAGCAAATGTATTACGTTTAAAGACGTAGTTTGAACATAAATGTATTGTAAGAGATGGAAAATACCATTAATTATATATATTATAAATATTTATGCATATATACCATATAAGAATAAATAGTTCTTCGCTTTTTTGTTTTCATTTTTTTATTTTCGCTTATCCTACTTTAAATGTTACTTTCACTTTTAACCATTTAATTTCACACACGCGATTTAATTTAAATATACATGTATAATTTGTATAACCGTCTTATGGTCGAATGAAATACTTATAATTGACTTCTTAAAGATTAGGAAGAGATACAAATGATTCATTTATGTATATTGATGTATCTTATTCCGCACACCAATATCATCTTCAAACTTCCCCTATATTAACAATTTATATTTTAAAAAAGGATCAAATTTACTAACACGAAAGTTAAAATTTAATACAGTTAGTTAATTTATCTTTCATATAAAACTTCCAACTGACTATTCGAAGAAAAGAGGCATAGTTAATTTTCTAAAAATGAAGCAAAGAAGTCAACTCCTCCTGAGTTCTGCTAAATAAACGTATATATATGGAATCTAAAGAGCGTTTTCGGGAATCATTTGATCAATTTAATATAAAGAAGTCAAAAAACGGAGACTAGTGGGAACGTCAACAGAAATAAAAAGTGGTGAGAATAGTATAAAAATAAATAAATTTTAGTTTCCGAGAAAGTCTGCAGATGTTTCTTGAAGTCAAAATATACAAAAGGAGATAATTAAAAAAAGTTTACTTAGACTAAATTAAGAATATATATTATTGTTTTAATTCAGATTCAGATTCAGATTCAGCCAAGTGGGTAGGCCTACTAATTGGTTTGAGCGCAACAAGCCCCACCCAGCATTGTTTTAATGCATTGTAACTTGGATGAATCGTTTTTAGCTATCGTAATTCCCGTCTCTATTTTAGATTAATCATAAATGGTTTCTATACACATGAAGGCTATTTATAATTATAAAACAACAGCACTGCCTATTTATGTCTACAGAAAATAAATAATTCCACCTGTCTGTGCCTCTATGGATTCTAACTCTGATAAATATACTTTACTTGCCATAACATTTTTATCTCTTACTTACTATCAAGATCATTAGAAAAAATGAAAAAAATATTATTTATACCTCTTTATTGCTAGTTAGCATTTATAGTTATTTTACAAAGGTATCCAAAAATATTCCATCACATTTCGGAACAACTTTTGGGAAAAAAGTCTTGTAACGATGTTACACTATTTCAAAAACAGAGCATATTATAACTACTTATAACGTGTACTTATAACTGACTTTTTCAGAAAGATTAGGCGGTTAAATAAATATTGAATTTTGTATAATTATGTATTTTATTCCACACACCAAATTATTTTTAGAACATCCTTATAATCAGGATTTTTATTTTTTAAAAAAGATGAAACACACTGAGACGAAAGTTAAAATTTATTCCAGTTACTTAATTTATCTTTCATATAAAACTTCCAACTGACTATCTGAAGAAAAGAAGAAATTTCCATTCTCTAAAAATCAAGCAAAGAAGTAAACGCCTCCTGAGTTCTGCTAAATAAACGTATAAATGCGGAATCTAAATAGTTCCTTCGTGAAATATTTGATCAGTTTAAGAAAAAAAAGTCAAACTGGGAGACATGCAGTTGGGAACGTTAAGAGAAATAATAATACTTCGAATAGCACAAAAATAAATGGATTTTAGTTTCTGAGAAAGTCTGCAGATGTTTTTTGAAGCCAAAAAGATGGCTGAAAGCACTTTGCGTTGAATTAAATAAGGACATATATTATTATTTTAATTCATTGTTAACTTGTAAAAATTGTTTTTAACACTCCTAAACCCTGTGTCTATTTTAGATTAGTCATAAAAAACTTTTGTACACATGAAGATTATTTATTTTTATGAAACATCAGCACTGCCTACTTTACAAAATAAAGAAATCTGCCAGTTAGTCTATCTCCTTGCTCTACCAATGCTAAATATACTCGGCTTGCCATGTAGTTTTTATGTATTATTTACTTTCAAGATCATTATTTAAGTATAAAGCTTTATCATACATCACAATAGTGCTGTACATTAGAGATCAGCTTCATCTCTAATGTTGAAGTCCAAAGTTTTCCTCTTAATAACTTTAAACCCAATCAGAGGATCGCGACGCAATTAAAAAGGCGAAGTGTTCTACTCAAGACCTGAAAATTTACAAAAAATCATCCAGATCCACGGATTAGTTATGGAGATCGAATAGCCCTGTTTTGTCACTTTTTTTTTTGCGAAACAAGAAAAGAAGACAAACAACTGAATTATAACCCAAACGATTAAACATTCAGCGACGTGTAAAAGCTTGTTCGTAAGCTTTTATTTAGGTATGTGCCTTTCGAAAGGCCTATCAAAAAATATCCTATATTAAGGAAATAGCAACCAATTAAATTTTATACAAAGCTATACCTTTCATAATTTAACATTATAGAAATTTCTCGTTTTTAATTGCAAATTCAATTATTTCTTTCGAGTTGCCCCCCAACTAAAGCACAGTTCCATAATTTAAAAAAGAATTTATAACACGTGTTCTTTTTTTTATAGATCAATCAAAATTCTGATTCTCCTGACAGATTTTTGAATTTGTGAAATTGACATCATTCGAAAAAAAAAAATACATATTTTTCATTACATATATAAACTATAACTAAATATGTGTTTAAACAACATCGCATCTTTATTTCAGTGTTTTCTACGTCAAAACAGTTACTACAAAACATGTATTTCAATTAAAAAGGGATAATTTAGAAAAAAAAAATCTTCTATATTTATAAAAATAACTATTTGAAAATGAAGCTATGAAAATCTGTGTAGATACCTATCATCATAAGAAAATTTGCGTAGATACCGAGAAACTGCAGTGGGACTACCATCTGGGAGGGAGCGGTTCGCTCGCAAAATTCGCCAATATTTTCGAAAACTTGGTGATATATCTCTAAATCTGGCACCTAAATTTTCAGTGGGTTGCCAAATTATTAGGGACAGTCTTACGTTTTGCAAGTTTTATACTTCGGGTGCGCTTGACAGTGACTCCAAGTGGTTTAAGTGTTGCAGAATTGTATTTTACCATTTTTAATATCTCTACAATTCGACTTTTAAGTACTTTTGGTACGTTAAAAGGTTTGTTTGTTTTCTATAAATATTTTAATATAGGGAGAGACGCTGAGTCTGTTACACACGCAATAGTGGAAGACGCTTTTCTTTAATTTAAAGAAAATTCTCTTGTTTTTTTTTTTTTTTTTTGGAAAAGTTAAGAATTATATGCAAGTATTATCTTTCTTTTATTGATTAAATATTAGTTTTTGCAAAATTGCTTAGAATATTATTTTTATTATTATTATTATTGATTTGAGTATGGGAAAACGGATTGATTTGTCCCCTAAGAAAAAATCTGAGATAAAACCCCTTCTGCTGCGTATGATTCATTCAGTTTTCAAATCAGTAGTCAATAGGAAATAAATAAATCTGAACAAAAACCAGCCACTTTCGCTTAAACGAAAAGGTAAAAGTGAAAGAAAACGCATAACAACTCCACATACCGATAGTAAAATCAGGGATATTTGTTTAGGAAACCAAAAGAAAATTATGCAAATCCTTTCTCAGAACGTTCAAAAATCTGGAATACCAGTTTCTAAGAGAACTGTACAGCGGAGATTAGCGGAGGAAGGGTTGACAGGACATTGTCCAGTCAAGAAAAAACGGTTGACAGAAGCGATGATGAAGCATCGCCTTGCCTGGGCTCGTAAGCACTGACAGAAGACAGTTGATGACTGGAGTAAGGACATCTGTTAAGATAATTATTATTTATATCATTTAAAATCATATATTTTTAAATTGCGAAAATATTTAAATTTTTTTCAGGTGTGTTTCTTAGATGAATGAACTTTTGAGATTTTAGCCGATAAAAGCAGCATTGTCAGGCGAAAAATACCGCCCTGACTGCATCATAGAGAAAGTTAAACATTTTGATAAAACAATGGTGTGGTCTTTTATAAGCGCTAAAGAGGTTGGATGCCTCTACATTGTCCAGAGAACCATGAAACAAGACCACCAAAGGCAAGTTCTGGAAACTTGGCTGGTGTCGCAAATTGAAGAATGATTCCCAGGTGGTGAAGAGTTCATGTTTATGCATAATTCATCACCTTGCCATAAAGCTAGAAGTGTTGCAAAGTTTTTGGGAGCCAAAATATCCCAGTTTTACATTCGCTTGGCAATTCTGCAGACATGAACGGCATGAAAAACTTATGCAAGATCACTAAGGCGGAAATCGCCAAAGATATGATTACAACCAAGGTACAACTCATCGAAAATCTAATAAATGTATGGAATCACAACCCTAAAATAAAAGAAAGTGCCAGAAATTGCACAGAAAGCATGCCGAGACACACCGAAGAACTCCTCAAAGCCAAATGGAATGTCACCAAATATTAATGTTCTTTACATAACATTAGTAAATCGACTGTATTATATTTTTGTTGGTTTTTTTTTCATATAATATTGCGCAAATACTTAAACTATAACAATAAAGCCTTTTAAACTTAAAAACAGTGTTTATTTTCAAATTATATTCTAATATTGTACAAAAAACCTATACTTCATGACTGTCCCTAATAATTTGGCAACCCACTGTACTTCCCAAAATTGAAGCTAACTTGGCGTTATTTCTAGTATCTCGCCAATTAATATGCCTACTAATAACTTTAAACTAAAACTAATAATAGTTTGGATTTGTTAGTTGAAGGTGATTGATAAAGTTCCTGAAAGGATCTGAAAAAGCTATGAAATCATATGAAAAACTGGTGGAACCAGAGAGAAAAGTAGAGCTGGATCTAAAAAAAATGTTACAGTAAAAATTGGGAAATATTTTCAATCTAAAAATGTGCTTAGAATCGAATCAGATGATCTGTAAAGCTCATGAAATAACCCAAAACTTTGTTAGCTGAAAATGTGGACTGCTTTACTGGTGCCTTATATTCAGAATTATACTATTATCCACTTAAAATGATTACTCAGGAAAGTAATCAATAGAATGTATTGTTACGTTGTCTCAAATCAGTTAAGCTCCACAACGCTAAACGAATATAAACCATGAAGTAATAATTAAAGTATAACATTAATATAATCAGGTTATTGGGAAATTGATGTAGATAAATATGTCTGAACACAAATATTTAGTATATTGTTGAATCGTATCTATTCAAGATTTTGAATATTGATCTTCCTCTTATCAAAACCACTGGAATAGTACTGTGTCCACACTTTTTACTGAACAAACTGTTCTCATACTTCATTACATCAACCTGTAACATATAGTTTTGAACCCGAATTTTTAAACTGGTTATGGATGATTGAAATACGGAGTGAGTTAAAAATGCCTCTTTTTCCCTGATTACTTTTAAGGCACTAGTAAAGCTCAGTCCACATTTTCATCTAACAAAAATTTCGGTTATTTCATGAGCTTTACAAGTAATCTGATTCCATTTCTTTTATACGCACATTTTTAGATTGAAAATATTTCCCAATTTTTATAATAACATTTTTTAAATGGAGCTCTACATTTCTCTGTGATTCCATCAGTTTTTCATATGATATTATTACGTTTAAAGTACATTTAAAGACGTACTTTTCACACAAATTTATTGTAAGAGAAGGCAAATATTACTCCAACACATATTTTAATATATCCATACATATAAGTTAAGGATAAATGATGCTTCACCTTTTTCATTTTACCATTTTTTTATTTTCGCTTATCATTCTTCAAAATTTCTTTTCACTTTTTACCAATTTCACGCACCTCATTTAATTTAAATTATGCATTTAGTAAATTGTATAATCTCTTCCATGGCAGGATGAATTATATATAAATGATATACTCTAAAAGATTATTCAGTGAAACAAACATTGATTTATGCATATTTATCTATTTTATTCCAAACGTCTAATTCTTCTTCCAACATCCCTTTTACTAACGATTTATATTTAAAAAAATAACCAGATATACTAACACGAAAGTTAAAATTTAATCCAGTTAGTTTATTTATCTTTCATATAAAAGTTCAACTGACTATTTGAAGAAAAAAAGAATAGTTCATTCTCTAAAAATCAAGCAAAGAATTCAACTGCAACCGAGTTCTGTTAAATAAACGTATAATTGTGGAATCTAAACAGTTTTTTTTCGGGAAATATTTGATCATTTTAAAAGGAAGAAGTCAAATTTGGAGGTATGTACCGGGTGTCCCAAAAATGACTGATGGATTTTAAAACTCGATAACTTGCAAACGGTGACAGCTATTTAAAAAATTTTTGCAGGAGGGTTATGTTTAATGTCGGGAGTTTTTTTTTTTTTTTTTACCGTAATTTTTTATTTTAATTCGCATCTCAAACAATAGGTGGCGCTGACGGCGATTGAAGGCCAGGTGATCAGTGCTGAGTGAAGCGTCGACCTGGCCTTCAATGGCCGTCAGCGCCACCTATTGTTTGAGATGCGACCTAAAATAAAAAATTACGGTTTAAAAAAAAAGAAACTCCTGACATTATACATAACCGTCCTGCAAAAAAAATTTAAATACCTGTCACCGTTTGCAAGTTATTGAATTTTAAAATCCATCAGTCATTTTTGGGACACCCGGTAGTTGGAACGTTAACCTATACTCAGGGGTTTGAACAGCATCTATCCGAGCATACATGCTAAACCGGACAGGGATATATGCGTTCACTAGGTTGCAGATTTCACTGCAACTGAAGTTTTATTTAAATTAATATAATTCTACACATCTAATTCAGTTTTAAGAAATTAAGTTATGATTGATACTTTTAAGGCTTACAAGTATATACATAACAAAAGATTATACCATGATAGAAAATCTGTCTTTTATTAACATTTAATTAAATTACAGAGAAAAAAAAATACAATTTTGCCATTTTGCTCGGCGATCAGGGGGTTAAAAGCAATAAAAATTCTGAGAATAGTATAAAAAGTAAACGGATTTTAGTTTCTAAAAAAAATCTGCAGATATTTCTTGAAACCAAAATATACAAAAAAGTTACTAAAATATGTTTGCTTTAAATGAAATAAGGACATATATTATTATTTTAATTCGTTTTAACTTGAATACATTATTTTTAAAGGTATCCGGGACACATTTCATTTCTTTAAATTTCTAGTGTAAAAATTTGAATTTTTCTGTGATGGTTAATCATATCGCTTGAAAGCAAAATCATTTGATAAAACTTCTCATATTTTATTTTAAAAAATTTAAAATTTTAAAATTCATAAAAAAGTGGAGTAATTTAAGATCTTTATAACTCAAAATATTATTTGTACAATTTCAATTTTTTTTACATTAAAATAAACAGCAGTATCTAAATTTAAATTTTGATTCTGTATTTATAAATATAATATTTTAAAAATATTTAAAGAAAAAATTGAAAAAAATGACGTAACTTTTGTTAAAAAAACATAGTTTCAATAGTAAATATTATTTATTAACTTTCCTGAATAAAAAGGAAAATAATACACAATCAAACAAGACATGTTCGAAGTTTTAAGCATTTATCTTTAACGTATCTTGAGTTATAGCTATTTTAATCCAAGAAATTGTGAAAAAATACATCATGAAGAAAAGCGCTTTTTTTACAATATGTCAGTTTGTGACAACTTTGCTTGAAAGCTAGATTTTGAAAACAAATAAAAAAAAATAAAATAAAAAAAAAAAAAAAAAAACAATAGTAATATATTCTCTTCTAATGATGATAGAAATGTGACTTAAACATTATTTTGAGCATAAAAAATAGAGAAATTTTTAATGCTATAAAGTGTTTTTTAGAAAATTTGAAGATTTTTGTATTTTGGACCCCCATAACTATCCTAAACCTTGTATCTTTTATAGATTAGTCATAAATGTTTTCTGTATAGATGAAGGTTATTAATGTTTATAAAGCATCAGTGTTGACTATTTAGGATTTTAGAAAATAAATGAATTTGCCTGTTTGTGTTTCTTCGTACTAAAACTCTGATAAATATACTCAGCTTGTTATGTAATTTTTATGTGTTACTTACTTTTAGGACCATGATTAAAATAAAAAATTTAATACTTATAGTTCTTTATAGTTAGTTATCATATATAGTTATTTTACATATACATACAAAAGCATTCCACCTCATTTCTGGTAATGGAAAAAAAAACTTGTAAATTTCAGTTTAACGATATTACACTATTTCAAAGAAAGAGTAAGATATATACACTTATGAAGTGCACTTAAACTCACATTCCGAAGAACATTTATTATAATTCATTCATCGTTAATTTATAAAATCTTACAAAATAATTCTTTTACATAAAGATTTACACTGAAAACGATTTTGCAGCTTGTTTATATAATGTTACACCTTTTCAAGTATAATAAAATTGATGCTGAGGTTTATTGAAAATTTACTGAGGTTTAATACAAGGTATATTCTGCAGAATATGGGGAGCATGTCATTTATCGTTTAGTTGTAGGAGATCACGAATCTTTCTGATACAATACTACATCCGAAATATTATTTATTAGTGATAATTTCTGAAAGTGCAGTTTAAGTTGTAGTACCTTTTTTTATATTTAATTAATTTTTTGCATTATTATGTGGTGCGTCTGACCCTGCAATATCGCAAACAAATTTCCATACCTTCATTATTTCGTTCGCAAATTGTTACAACTTTCTAAACAAAAGCTTCATTTGCAGACAGTTGTAATGTAGGATTGTTTTATTTTAGACACCCTGTATATAATAAACTAAATTTAAGAATTGATTTAACAGACTTCAAATATACTATTCTATCTATGTGCAATGCGCTTGATTCTGTTATTTTTTTACTGAGACATGAGTCGGTTTTGAAATCAATTTTATATAATTGTTGCTAAAAAAGCAAACTTTTTATAAATATAGAACATTAAATGTCAGTCATAATTTAAATAAATACATTTAGTTTCGAACTATTAACTGTTGTCGAATTTTTATAGCAATTATTATCTTTCTATCATGTTAATAGGACTATTCTGAGTATATGCAGTATATCATTACAAGATTAAATATACAAATTTTTATTCATTCAAAATAACAGTGAAACAAACGAAAAAAAATATGACTTCCATGCAATTTAATAACTAAATTATCCCCTAACAAAAAAAAATTAAAAGTCAAAAATAGGCCATAACATCTTCTTTTAAATCACGTAAGTAGAAAGATATCGATAGTATTATTTAGTAATATACTGTAAAAAATTGTAAACTGTTACAATGTAAAAATTGGTAAGGTTATTGAGAATTTTCAAGGAAACTTGGATGCCTAGATATTTCTTATGAAATGGCAATAAAATCTATTTATGTAACAGATAAACGTTTGCTCTGTAATAAAATCTGTAAGCGTGCTCAGAATTTTCTGGGAAAACTATGATGCGTAGAACATTTTACATAATCGCAAAAAAAAATATCTCATGTATTCAGATATAATGATTAAATTTTGGTAAACATTCAGGTTCTGTAGCTTCTCATGCATGGATTTGTATATTCAAATTTTTGTGTGTATACACTCTAAAAAAAGTATGTAACGCTACACTATAAAATTGGTTGTAGCTGCTGCCTCCAATTTTCCCAATTCCATGTAATTTGTTTAACTTATGTAATGATGTAATTTAAACATATATTACTAGTGTAAAATTACAATGTTACACAGATAATATCGGTTGAAGTACTTCTTAATCTTCCGGCGGGTGCGTCGTTGTAAAAAGTACAACAATCACATTCTTTTTTCTTTACAAAATTCAAGCAATAGCGGGTTCACGTTCTTTTTTCTTTACAACATTCAAGCAATAGTGGGTGTTAATAATCTTTTGTGTTCGTTTATTGATCGTTTTATTCAGTTTCTTAAAGTTATTTGTGTTTTTGATTGCGCAGTTAGCTTCACCATTTAAATCTGTTAACAGGGCATGAAAATAACAGGGCGCAAGGTTTATTTGTAAACAGATTTCAAAAAAGCAAATATTATGCTTGATATGAGTAGCGACTAATAAAGATGAAATGTACCACTAAATCTGTAAATCCGAAATTACTTAATTATTGTTTAGTAATTCATTATTAATTTTTATTCTTTGTGATTGTAGTAGCAAGTATCTTTTATACATCTAAACTTTTGCTTTATTATGTTATAACAAAATACGTGTATTGCGGAATACTTCCATAAATAGTGATCAGACATAACTTATATGATGTATGAAAGTTAAATTATTTATAAAATTAAAATTAAGCTTTAGTAATTGATCGTTTTTTCCTGTTGTATAATCTACAACGCGCGCCCGTTCATGTGATGGAAATTAGCGCGCACGGCGAAAGGTTAAAAATAGAGGCAACAAGACTGCCACTGATTTTGTGGAGTACCGTTACACAAATATTTCGCATTGTAGTATACATATAACAGTTTTGTAAAAATACAGATTTCTGAAGCTTTTACAAAACTAGATTTGTAGTTTTATAATCTTAATATGTATAGAGAGTTTAATTCCCATGATATAGAATGTTTCTTTAAACTGTCATCATCGGCTGACCAATGATACATTTTACGCTATATGAAATAAATTTGATCTCCGATGGAATTAAAAATATATTTTCTAGTCGATAGTATTAGTCGTAGTTTTTTTCCAGATATTTATGGCCTTTTGTCACTTGACATCCAGTACGTAAAATATCTATGTCCAGATTTTAAAAGATATACAACACGCATATTGATGTAAAATATGAGAAAACAAATTTACATTAAAAAAAATTACTGTTACACTGTAAAATTTGCAAGTTTTTTCAGGGATACTGGAATGCATAATTTTTTTTTATAAAACGGCAGTAAAATAAATTCATGTAACAGATACATGTTTGCTCAGAGCTCACTAGTAAAATCTGCAAGGGTATTCAGATTTTTTTAAGAAACTAGAATGCCCAGAACATTTTACGTAAATGCAACTAAAAATAAATAAATAAACCATATGCAACCATTATGTGTTAATGATGAAATTATAGTATGCATAAAGATTTATGTAGCTATACAAGCAAAGATTTGTAGACTTACATCTTTTGTCGATATAGTGTGTGTAGATAAAATTTTAGCAAACTCACAGATTTAAGAAGTTTTTAGAGAAACTAGCTTTGTAGCTTTATTTTTTTTAGGGCATATAGAGATTTTATTTCCCATCATATACAGCTCATATTCAAAATATTAGAATAATTGAGAAAAAGTAATAAGAAAAAAATTATTTGTCATTTATTTATTTTTTATACTAAGTAAATGCAATTAAATTTCTTATAAATTAAATCTGGAATGTTTAGATAAGATTTTAACATTTATAAAATATAAAATACAGCGCAATAAATTAGGTATACAGCTTCCTTAAACATACCAGAATATTAGAATAAAATTTAGATCGGTTCAAGAAATTAGAATATTTTATTTTACGCAACAATATTACCTTATGAATATGAAGTAAATGGTAGTTAATATTTTGTAGCATCCCCTTTAGCTTTCATAACAGCGTACAATCGATCTTGCATACTATATACAAGGTGTTTACAAACATTTCTATCAATATTAGACAAAATAGACTTTATACGTGCCACAAACTCAGTTTTACTTGAAGGAGGATTTTCTTGAAGTTTTTTCTTCATTACACAGCATAAGTTTTCGATGGGATTAAGATCTGGTGAATTTGGTGGCCAAGGAAGTACCTTAATGTTGCGTTGGCGGAACCAATTCTTAGATGACACCGAGGTGTGCGGGGACGCTAAATCTTGTTGAAAGATGAAATCATCTTCAAATAAATCTTCTGATGATGGAATCATGTAATATTCTAAAATTTCTTGATATATCAGAGAGTTAACCTTTTCGTAGACGATGCATAACCTTCCAAGTCCTTCTGCACTCATACAACCCCAAGCCATGACACTAGCAGCAAATTTTACGGAACGTTTAAGGCATTCTTTATCAAATGCTTCTTGCTTCATTCTCCAAACTCGAATACCTTGATTACCGTATGAAACACAAAACATACATTCATCACTAAATAATATATTTTTCCAATCTTCATTGCTCCATAAACGTCTAGATTTACACCAATTCAATCTTATACGCTTTTGTTTTGCAGTCATGAGAGGTTTTGTTTTTGGTACACGAGATTCAAATTTAAATTTATGGAGACGTCTTAATGTTGTCGATGTAGAAACTTCAACTCCTTCTTCTTTCCATTTTCGGTGCAAGAATCGCACACTTTTAAAACGGTTTTTCTTAACTATACGCTTCAGTTTCCTGTCATCTCTAGCAGATGTTTTTGGTTTTCGGCCACCATTTCGGCGATTATTTTGAAATTTTCCAATTTTTGAATATTGTGTTAGTATTTCACTAACGCTCGACTGCGAACAATGTAAATAATTCGCTATAAAACATTGATTTTTACCGTGCCGATACAAATCAACCATACGAAGTTTAGTAGATTCAGGAATATCACTCACACGGCCCATTTTAAGACGAAAACGAAACAAACTGCAAAAAAGAATACTGATTTTAAATAAAATAGTCTGAATTTAATCAATGATGCCATCAGTTAAGAATTGCTAATAATTAAAGGAGAATTAATGTGAAATATTCTAATATTTTGAACCACTTGAATAAATATTCTAATATTTTGACTTTTCAAAATATTTTTTTTTGCAATTAATCTTTTCAAAAATGATATTAAATTTAAGATAACAAGTAAGTTTAATCAACAATAAGTTCTTAATAAAAATGTCGTTTGCATATTTTCATTAAAAGACATTAAATTACCAAACGATATTTTCAATTTCTAAAGAAAAGGTAATTATTCTAATATTTTGAATATGAGCTGTATGTCCTTCAAACTTTCTTCATCAGCTGATCATTAATACATTATTAAACTGTGTGAAATAAATTTAATTTCCGATGCATTAAAATATATGTCATTCACGATAGTATTAAATGTAGGTATGTTCAAGTATTAATGGCATTTTAAAAAACGATCTACACCTTGACAGAATAAGTACGTTAATATGAAATATGAGACAAAATTGCACAAAAACCTGACATAAAGACCATAACTGATAAATTTGTTATGGGTGTCAAATAAATATTTTATAAAATAATTTTACCCTCATGTAAATAATTTTTAACATTATGAAAGTTTATTATCTACAATTCTTTTTAATTATTAATCGTTTATATTTATGTTATAAGGACATTCAAAAGTATTCGGAAAAAATTTTATTAATGGATAAAAAAAATATTGAAAGTTTAATTAAACTATGTTATACTATTTCAAAAATAGAGCAAATTACAGTTATAAAGCGCATGAAAAAACACATTCCGAAGAACATGGCGTTTAATGGATTCATTTTTAATTTATAAGACCACGCAAAATGGTTCCTTTACATAGCGCTTTACAGCGAACACGTTTTTCCAGTGTATTTATATAATATGTTATACATTTTCAAGTTTAAAGATAGAATACAAACGATTATTAATGCACAAATAAAGTATAAAAGGGGGAAGAAACAGCTGTTTCAAATCTACAATCGAGATTCTTCATCAGTGCAAAACTCAGCGAGCTAGACAAAGCAAAACTGAGCAAAGAGACAGAGAAACGCAGGCTTATATACCCACTATGGGAACGATCCCGCCTAAAGAAAAGCAACCAATGAGAAGACAGCAACCTTCACAACTGGGTAGACAAGTAGCGACATCTACCGGAGAACAAACAAACAAAAACTAAAAAGCGAGGGAAAAAATAAATAAAATAAATAAATAAATAAATAAAATAAAAATAAAGTAATAAAACAAATAAAATAAAGTTTGAAATTAAAGATTCCCAAATGCTTGGAAAATAAGGAGTACTTGATAAGTCAGTGACTAGGGAGTCAGAATTTTTAATGATTGGTAAGCTTCCCAAAATTTAAGATAAGAATGGAAGGACACTTATCGATAATGGTGGCTGAAGAAAAATCAAACTTATGTTGTGAAGAACAACAATGTTGAGCAATACAAGAGCGCTTAAGTTCTCGATTTTGGATATACCTTTTATGTTCGGTTAAACGAAATTTTAGAGCACGTTTGGTCTGACCAATATAAGAAAGATCACATTAGCAAGAAATTTGGTAAATACCCCAGTTATCTAAGTAATCAATGGGGTGCTTAGTATTTGAAAAAGCAATTTTGTTAACAGGAGAAAAAAGAACATTGAAATCGAACCTTTTTAAAATTTTAACACCTTGCTGACTGATTTTGGGGAAAAGGGCAAAATAACCAAAGTATTAGGGTTCGAATTAAAGTTTGTTTATCAGATTGGGTGGATTTTGTCAATTTTTTATGAATTGAATCTATAATATTAGGGGAATAACCACGATCAACTGCAATAGCTTTTAGATAATTAAGTTCATCACTGAGTAACTGATGAGTTGAACAAATATTGGAAGCCCGGAAATCAAAAGTTTTAAAAGCCGCAAATTTTTGGTTAGGAGGATGAGAAAAATATATGTGAGGTGGAAGACTGACCGCAAAAGGTTTGCGAAAGACAGTAGTCTGAAAATTATCTTCATTGCGAATAACAAGGACATCCAGAAAAGAAACGCAATTGTTCGATTCAACTTCAAAAGTAAATTGAATGCAAGAATCAATAGAATTCATGATAGAGAGAATAAGATTTATATCTGAATTCACTTCAATTAAAGCATAGATATCATCTACGTAACGAACATAAAACAGAAATTTTAAGACTTCAAACAATTTTATTTCAAAATAGTGCATGTACAAATCGCATAAAATCGGACTAAGAGGATTTCCCATAGGCAAACCGTCACTCATACGAAAGAAATTTTGGTTAAATACAAAAGTATTTTGAGATAAGCAAACACGAGTGAGATGAATGAGCTCCTCGATTTCGAAAAAAAGAAATGAAATCCACAGAGCCTTTTCTTCAGGCAATCTAAAGCCCCTTCGACAGGAACATTAGTAAATAATGATGAAACATCAAAAGAAACCATCATGTGGCCTAGTGGCTTAAAATTGTGAAGTTTCATAACAAATTCAAAAGAATTCTTAACAGTGAAAGAATTACTGCTTGAGAGAGGAGAAAATATGGAAACAAGATATTTAGCAAGTTTATAAGAAGCCATACCGATACTGGAAACAATGGGTCTAAAAGGAATATCAGGTTTATGGACCGTAGGTAAAGCATAAAACCTGGCACAATGAGCAATTGAAGGAATAAGAGACCTCTTTAATTTAGAAGGAATTATGTTTGAAAAGTTAATGGCAGATTTGACAGTATTAATTTTACTAGAGGAAGGGTCTTTGTGGATAGCCACATAAGGACCATCCTTATGCGGCTACCCATCCCTATTGTTCCCTATGTGGCTATCCATAAAGACCCTATCTTTCAACATTTTTGCACCAAAGTTTTATTTGCTATTTTAATACATTTTCAAGTATTATTAAATCGATGCATTAAGTAAAATTGTAGATGTAATTAATTTGTATTAAGAATTATTTTATTAATTTAATTTTATTTATTTAATTTTTGTTAGTTCGAATAGAAAAACAATAAAGTTCATATTTAATACAAATAAAAGTTCTAGAGAACACGAAACTTCTTCCGTATGTATTTTTTGAGATAGGATAATTTATAATACCCGGTTAATTAGTTCTTGTAAAATTTACTTCATTTTTATGAGAGTTCTGCATTATTCCACATAAGAAAAAATAATTAATGTTTCTCCTTTACGGATACTCGTAATTTTATTCATTAGCTTAAGAAACTTTTTTTATGCATGTTAAACTTTTCATACAATGTTCGTCTGAGCTGTTTTAACAGACTATTTGATTAAATAAGAAATAAAGTTAATGAATTATTGGGAAAAAGATTTATTTAGTGCCCTGTTCAAACATTGTAAATTTGTTAAAATAGTCTTACATCGTTTCAAAATGGATTTCTGTTTCTGCGAACTATGTTAATGTATATTGATTTAAATATAACAAAGAGTAACATCATGTTATTTTAGGAATTAAAATGAATTATCTTAGTTTTTATGTTACCATCATTCTGAAATTCAATAAGCAATAAATATAATTTATTAACCACATAATTTAATTAAATTTTATCCTATTAATAAAAAATATTAATTTATACATTTTTATTTATTTCACAAAATTTTCTTGTGAAATCTTTGTGTATTTCGCTATATATATTGGCTTGGAACTTAAATTATTGAAAGTATGCAAGGCATTCAGCCACATTGTGTTAATTGACTCATATGGATTTTGGTACTACTTTATTATCCCGTCGATAAGTTTCGCGAAATTTTACAAATCGCCGAACTATTCCCAAATTATACAATTTCACGTAGTTTAATATTTTATATAACGAACATACAAAGAAGGTGATAAAACGCTACAAAAAATACTAATAAAAAGTTGAAATATAAATCGCTTGATGATGTAACATATGCGTGTATCGAGTAAATTTCATGTGAAAGTGATATTTGCAATTATCCGTCATTGACATTTAATCGTATAGCTTGGCGATAATTTTTTAATCGACGGGATAACCAAATAATACCTGGAAATTTTATGAACTGGAGAGAAAGTTTGATGCTCGTTTAAGGGAAAAATGAAACACAAAAAGTTTCAGAAGTATGAAAATTTGTAATATATACAACCTCCGGCATTTACAATACTGTATGTTGTAGTTTTTGTCAGGTACTATTGGTATTTTAATAAACATTCTAAACCTTGTCGTCCAGGAACTACAATGTCTATGTCACGATTTTACCAGATATACAACACGTATGTCGATATGAAATGAGAAAACAAATTAAAATACAAAGCTGACATAAAATCCGTACTTGATAAACATTATTTGGACCTGAAATATGAAATAAAGTAACTTTAAATTCGTGTAAATAGTTTTTAACATCTTAAAATATAATTGTAGATGTAAGTGTTTTCTTTTAAGAATTACTTTATTTATTTAGTTATTTTACAGGATAATTTCACAAATTTGCTATATTTTCATAAAATTTATATAAAACTAACATAACGCAAAAAACAAAAAAAAATGTTTTTAGATCAAATACAAAAATAAGTAAAGTTCATATTTAATAAAAATAAAAGTTCTAGAGAACACGAAAGTTCTTCCGTTTACACTTTTTGAGATAGGATAATTTATAATATCGGGTTAATTACTTCTTGTAAAACTTACTTCATTTTTATGAGAGTTATCCTTTATTCCGCATAACTGAAAAATAATTAATGTTTCTCCTTTACGAATACTTGTAATTTTATTCATAAGCTTAGAATAATTTTTTATGCATGTTAAATTTTTCATACAATATTCGTCTGAGCTGTTTTAACAGGGTATTTCATTAAATAAGAAATAAAAATAATGAATTATTGGGAAAAAGATTTATCTAGTGCACTGTTCAAACATCGTAAATTTGTTAAAATAGTCTTACATCTCTTCATAATGTTTTTCTTTTTCCTGCCACTAATAATTATACATAATGATTTAAATGTAATAAAGAGTAACTTCGTGTTGTTTTAGGAATTAAAATGAATTATCTTACTTTTGGTGTTACCGTCTTTTTAAATTTAATAAGCAATATATTATATAATGTAATGAAATATATTCTATTAATTAAAATGATATATCCTTATTTTATCAGATATACAACGCATACGTCGATATGAAATGAGAAAAAAAATACACAAAAATTTGATATGAAGTCGGGATTTGAGAAACACGATTCGGATGTCGAATATTATGTAAAATAATTTTAAATTCGTGTAAGTATTTTTTTTTTTTACTTTATAAGTATAATTGTAGATGTATTTATTTTACTTTAAGAATTTCTTTCTTTCTTATTTATTCTTTACTTTTTTTGTAAATATTTTACCAATTGTGTTTTTACAGATTTGTTACATTCTCGTAAAATTTATATGAAACTATAATAAGGCATTTTTTTTTTTTTAGTTCAAATACAAAAACAAGTAAAGCACATATTTAATAAAAATAAAAGTTCTGGAGAACACAAAACTTTTTTTCTTTTTTTGAATAAGGTAATTTATAATACCGGGTTAATTCTTTCTTGTAAAATTTACTTCATTTTTATGAGAGTTCTCCTTTATTCCACATAACTAAAAATAATTAATGTTTCGCCTTTACGGATACTCGTAATTTTATTTATTATCTTAGAAAACTTTTTTTCTATTATTCATGTTAAACTCTTCATACAACTTTCGTTTGCGCTGTTTTAAGAGGGTATTTGATTAAATAAGAAATAAAGTTAATGAATTATTGGGAAAAAGATTTATTTAGTGTACTGTTCAAACATCGTAAATTTGTTAAAATAGTCTCACATAGTTCCATAATGTTTTCTTTTTTTCTGCCGCTAATGTTTTTGCATATTGATTTAAATATAACAAAGAGTAACTTCTCGTTATTTTAGGATTTGAAATGAATTATCATGTTACCATCTTCCTGAAATTTAGTAAGGAATATACCATATAATGTAATGAATTATATCCTATTAATATAAAATTATATTTTATACATTTTTATTTATTTTTTAAAATTTACTTGTGAAATCGCATTTCCTTATATATTGGCCTGGAGCTTAAATTGTTGAAAGTTTGCAAGGAACACAGCCACACTGCGTTAATTGACTCGTACGGATTCTTTATGAATTGGAGCGAAAATTTGACGCTCATTTAAGGGAAAAATGAAACATAAAAAATTTAAGAAGTATTAAAATTGGTAACGTGTATAACCTTCATCATTTACAATAGTATGAGTTTTAGTTTTGTTCCGGTACTAAAGATATTTTAATAAACATTCTACCTCTTGATATCCAGACACCACGATGACTATGTCGTGATTTTACCAGATATACAAAGCGTAAATCGATATGAAATAGAAAACAAATTTGCATGGAAAGCTGATATAAAGTCCGCAATTGAGAAACACTATTTGGATCTCAGATATTGCGTGTAAATAACTTAAATGCTTGTTAATAATTTTTAACGTCATAAGTATAATTGTAAATACTTTTTTATGCATGTTAAACTTTTCATACAACATTCCTCTGAGCTGTTTTAACAGGGTATTTGATTAAATGAAAAATTAAGTTAATGAACCATTCGGAAAAAGATTTATTTAGTCCACTGTTCAAGCATCGTAAATTTGTTAAAATAGTCTTACACCTTTTCATATTTATTTATTTATTTATTTATTTATTTTATTTTTTGCCGTTGATGTTTATGCATATTGATTTAAATATAACAAAGAGTAACATCGTGTTATTTTAGGAATTAAAATGAATTAACTTAGTTTTGGTGTTACCGTTTATCTTAACTACAAGAAGCAATATACTATACAATGTAATGAAATTTATTCTATTAATATAAAATAATAGCTTAGTTATTTTTTTTCATATTTGTTTGTGTAATCGTTGTGTATTTCACTACATATACGCATGGAACATCAATTTTTGAAAGTATACACAGCACACAGAAAAACTGCGTTAAGTGTCTCTGTTGGAGAGAAACTTTCATACTAATTTAATTGAAAGATAAAACACAAAATGTTTCAGAAATATTAAGATCTGTAATATGTACAATCTCTGTCATTCACAATAGTTTCAGGTGTAGTTTTGTTCACGTACTAAGGTTTTTTTAAATAAATTTTCTACCACTTGACTTCCAGCAGACATTATATCTATATCCTTATTTTATCAGATATGCAACGCATATGTCGATATGAAATGAGAAAAATAATACACAAAAATTTGATATAAAGTCCATACTTGAGAAAAACGAGTCGGATGTCAAATATTATATCGAATAATTTTAAATTCCTGTAAGTATTTTTTACTTTATAATTGTATATGCATTTATTTTACTTTAAGAATTACTTTCTTCCTTTCTTTTTTATTATTTTCTTACTATATTTTTACAGATTTCTTATATTCTCATAAAATTAATATGAAACTATAATAAGACATAAAAAATTTCGTTTAATTTGAATACAAAAACCAGCAAAGTTCATACTTAAAAAAAATAAAAGTTCTAGAAAACACGAAACGTCTGTTTGTAATTTTTTTTTCATTTTTTAAATTTTTTAAAATTTTTTTTACATAAGGTAATTCATAATACCGGGTTAATTAGTTCTTGTAAAATTTACTTCATTTTTATGAGAGTTCTGCTTTATTCCACATAACTAAAAATAATGAATGTTTCTCCTTTACAGATACGTAATTTTATTCATTAGCTTAGGAAACTTTTTTTTCTTGCATGTTAAACTTTTCGTACAACACTCGTCTGACCTTTTTTAACAGGGTATTTGATTAAAAAAGAAATAAAGTTAAAGAATTATTGGGAAAAAGATTTATTTAGTGCACTGTTCAAGCATCGTAAATTTGTTAAAATAGTCTTACATAATTTCATAATGTTTTCTTTTTTTCTTCCGCTAATGTATATGCAATTTTATTTAAATATAACAAAGTGTAACTTCGTGTTATTTTAATAATTGAAATGAATTATCTTAGTTTGTATGTTACCATCTTTCTGAAAATGAATAAGCAATAAATATAATTTGTTAACTGCATAATGTAATTAAATGTATTCTATTAATATTAAATATTAGTTTATACATTTTTATTTATTTCACAAAATTTTCTTGTGAAATCATTATGTATTTCGATAGATATAAGTATGGAACTTAAATTATGGAAAGTATGCAGGGCGCACAGCCACTCATTGACTCATATGGATTTTAATACTACTTGATTATCCCGTCGATCAATTTCGCCAAATTTTACAAATCGACAAACTACTCGCCAAATTATACAATCTCACTTTGTTTATTATTTCTTATATAGATTATTTATATTATTAATTCAAATAATACTTTCAATTATTTCATAATATAACGAACGAAGAAAGAAGATTGTAAAACTCTACTAAAGGCACGAATAAAAAGTTGAATTAGAAATCGCTTGATGACGTAACAAACGCGTGTATAATGTGAATTTCATGTGAATGTGACATTTGTAATCATCCATCATTGGCATTTAATAGTATAGCTTGGCGATATTTTTTTAATCGAAGGGATAACCAAATAGTACCTGAAATTTTTATGAACTGGAGAGAAACTTCGATGCTCATTTAAAAGAAAAATAAAAAACAAAAAGTTTCAGAAGTATTAAAATTTGTAATATTTACAACCTCCGGTATTCACAATAGTAAAAGTTGTAGTTTTTTTCAGGTACTAATTGTATTCTTATAAACATTCTACCCATTGACATCCAGGAACTACAATATCTATGTCTTGATTTTACATGGTATACAACTCGTATGACGATATGAAATGAGAAAACAAATTTAAATACAAAGCTGACATAAAATCTTAATAAATTGAAATTCAACATATAAACATATTGGAGATGAAGGCAGGGGAAATCGGTAGTCTCAAATCCCCACCCATCCGCTAACAGTTGTTCGATATCTTTTATTTGTCTAATATTTCTGTTAAATTTGTCCACTTTCAATTTCTCTTTTTTTTTCTTTTCTATTTATAGCCCAAGGCATTCGGATCGATAACAACGATAACACAATCTGGTCTGATACAATGTATCAGCTCAACAGAATAAATCAAAAGTTAACAAATGGAACTGCAGAAAACGCTGCATACGAATGTATATCACATTAATTTATAACACCATTATTCAATATGTAAATCATTTATAACAGATGTACACTTTCCAAATGGGTGAAACAATCCCGGGCCAGGATTCGAATAAGGGATGTATTAACTTAAATCATCAATGCTCTTCCAACTGAACCCTCCGGGACGAATACTGGAGGACTATTTTATCCAACTAACCTTTATGATCACGTAATCCGGTCTGATACTATGGATCAGCTCAACAGAATAAATGGAAGATCAATATATGGAACTGCAGATAACGCTAATGCGTAATTATATCACATTAAGTTATAACACGATTATTCAATCGGTAAATGTACTGAAATATTCTAGGACTATTTCAGCACACTAAGCTTGTTCCATAGTACCAGCTTGTGTGATCGTTAAGGTTTGTTGGGTGTAATAGTCTCCGGGTTTTCGTCCGGGATGGGTCAGGTGCAAGAACATTGGCGGCTTCAGCCAATACATCCCTTTTTCGAATTCTGGCCCGGACTATTTTTAACTCACTTGGAAAATTGACATGTGTTATAATTGATTTACCGATTGATTAATTGTGTTATAAATTAATGTGATATAAACACAAGTTTATTATAATGATTTCTGTTCATCAGAATAATAATCCAAATGCACAAGCACAGATTTCATTTGGAGGTACAAATTAAAGGATATGTTTGACATTTTGTCTTTAATAGAAATTATTTGAATTTAAGAGATAATTTTCATGCGGAAACTGTTATCAGCGTTTACCAACATTTACTGGTGCGTGACCCAACTTTAAGTACATAAAAGAAATTTCACGACCCACCTAACACGAGGATGCATCTGTTATTATTTAGAAAAAATTGCATGATTTCTATCAGCTATCGACTGCACTATTCTAAGAAAAACGCAAAATTTCTTACGAATTTCAACAAAACCACAATTGGTAATCTCAATGTGTTCGAATTGAATATCAATAAAAACAACAGGTATAATGAATTAATTGTTATCAAACTCATACTTTTATGAACGTTTAATTATTATCCACACGCAGCTTTATAACCAGTGAGAGTTCTGGTGTTTACCGAAAAAGGCATCTATATCAGAAATTACGCTGTTTATTTGAACCTTAATTCCCTTTCTAGATGTATTTGTTTCGGTACTTGCTTATGAAAAACACCAAATTAGAAAAAAACACGTATACACAATTATTGCACATTTAACCACATCAAAGGCCTCAAAGTTAACTATATTTCTGGACATTTTGCCCCTGTAATCCTCTAGAAGGAAAATCAGGATTTTCTCATAGTCACCAGAGGGTCTGCCAGACTAGTAACATATCTCAGAACGTGGTTATAACATGATAATAAATGACTGTTTAACCCTTTAAAGTCTTTGTCCTGCCTCCAATCTCCCAATAGCTCTAATTCGCAGTTCTGGGGGCAAATGATACCTCGAGGTCATTGTAATGAATTGGCTATCCTAGATTTATAATACCACTATGACAGTGACAACTGCAGCCTTACTCTCTAACGTGAATTTTTATGTGCCTCACGGATGACATAATGCGATTGCAGCGCCACTAATTTGCATTTGGTATTTTTATTCAGCATCTTTTATTTAACAATATATGCAAATTTCATACGAATTGCTTTCTTTTTTAATGAGCGTATAAAAAACAGTGTATAAAAACCAGTGTATAAAAACATATAACCAAAATCGAAAAGGTAAAAACTAGCCCGGTTGTAGATCATCCTCAGCTATCCTATGCAAAAATAACCATGTTAAAATATTAAAATTTGAGCGAGATACTTGATAAGAAAGCCCCCATAGATTTCATATTATTATTCAGGTCTTTTTCAATCAATAGCGTGGACTCTTAAACAAAATTGATAAACTTACTTTTATTATAAAACGAAACCTTTGTAGTTTACGAAACTTATTATTGTGGCGATCATTCTTGCGGTGATTAAACATAATGAACTTTCAAATCACGAAGCCTATGAGGAATACTGACTTGAGAATTTTCTTATTAAAACTAAAAGACGAAAATCTAATTACTTCTTGTTTAGATAAACGATTAGTAAGTCGAATATAGCATTAACAAATTCAAATTTCTAGATAGATTAAAGTGTAGCCCATGAAAATAAATCATTAATAAAAATATATATCCTTTACTATACTTCATACCAGGATACAAAATAATATACTTATCTTTCCAAAATACACTTATTTTGTAGACGCGGAATCCAAAGACTTTGAATTTGCAACTTTTGTGACAAATTTTATTATAAAAATAATAAATTGATAAAAATTTATTCAAGTTTAATGAGCTAGTCAGCTAATTATCATTGATTATTGTCATTGACATTGATTAAGTCAGCTAATTTGAAAACTGATATAGAGAATTTACATAAAAACAATTCTTAAAATTTTCTTTCTTTCTTTACAATCCATTCAATATGAATGTATATATATGTATATATATTTGTTATTTGTTGATTTAAGCGTCTAATTCGTCTAATCTATCACATAGATTCAGTTATCCTGTTAAATAGTTTTTGTTATGGTAATTATTATAAACCTTTCACGAGCATGCGAAAACACATTTGAATATAAAGCAGATTCTGTGACAAGTCACATTAAAAATAAGAAAAAAAACTTTTTATAATCAATTATAATTCTGGCGAAATTTTAAATTGTTTATCTTGGTCGTTGAGCCAGAAGCCAAAATTGAGAGTTTTGGTTTCATCTCTGGGGACTTGGTGATATATACCTTTTTGGAGGATCCAAGGAGTTCATTTTATCATGATACTATTAAATTTGTGGTAGCTTATAGACGCCATATTGAAAAATGAGCGCCATCTATCGCACATAGACACAAATGATTTTTTTAACTATAACCACATAATTAAATTTCAATGAAAAAATGCAGAGAACAAATATTATTGTGAACAAATATATGATTATTAACATTTTCAATTGGATAAACCAATCAAAAGACATTTGCGATGAAAGAAAATCGAAATGTTGATTTACATTTTTAGTATATTATTTTCATGTGGATAAGACACAGCAATTCAAGAAAAAAGTAGTACTGATGAAACTATTGTACTTAGTCTGTTAAGAATTAACCCTTTCGGGATCACGGATGCATGTATGCAACTTCAAAACGTACTTCCATTGCTTGTTTTTGATACTATTAAAAAAGTAATTTTTTTAAAAATGAAATTAAGACATTCTCTTGGTTGCTAAACTAAATTTAATTGTTTTACAAAAATTTGTGTCAATGGAATTAAATTCTTGTAAAAAATGCTGTTCTCGAACGGTTAATAAATTACAGAAATCTTAGTCTTCTGCACTTCTATCATGATTAGTTCACATTCCTGCGACCAAATAACTTCAATCGTCATAGAACAGATCTATGTTCTGCATATGCTTGTACATTAGGTTATTAAATAGACACACATATGGATAGTGTGGCACATGTTCTTGAACAAGTGTATAACACCAGTTCCAAAGCAGCTTCAGGAGCAAGAGGTCTGCCATTTCACTGGACCTCTAGAAAGCCTAGATGTCACTATCTGTTCCAAAAATCCAACCATATTTATCTGAGGATGTAGGCACTTCTTTCGAACAAGACCTTGGTAATTGGCTTGCATTACCTATAAGTATAGTGTATTATTACATGACAAAAGGAATGCGATTCCACAGACTTTTTCTTTTACAGAAAAAATATATAGAATATAGCGCAACTCCTCGATGTTTGGATATTTTTGCTTTCCATAATAGAGATGGTAAAATTACGACTGAATCTGTTTCTTTGTTTTGTCTGATAAATGAGCTTCAGTAACAAACGCTTTAAGCGTGTCTAGAAATGTGTGTTCTCATTCATCATTTTCACTTGTCTGCGAATGCACTTATTGCACTGACAGTGAATGCATTTCAAGGGATGCATTATATATCTCTTTGCATAGAAGTCCATGCATTTCACTCAAATTTCAGTATTTTTTTATGCTGACATTGGATCCAAATTTCACAAATATTAAACCTTTCTAGTTTTTCAAATCGTTTTCTAAAGAAAACAGTGTTGAGATAATGATAATATTTATAAATCCAGACGCTAAAGCATTGTGTATGCAAAATATGAGTTGTGCACCCAGAGGCGTGCGAAGAAAAAACTGCGCCCGGGGCAAAGTTTCAATTTGGCTTCCCCTCCCCCCAACTTTTTCTTGTGGCAAACCAACTATGAAGTTGATAGTATAAATTTGGCGCCCCCTAAATTTCTGTGCCCGTGACGTACGCTCCCCCTTTCGCACGGCGCCGTGTGCACCACCGCTTCTGGGAAGCAGGTCAATTTAGTGAATTCTTCAACTAGTTATTTCTTAAATTTATACTATTTTTCTCCATAGATAACGTACAGCACTTGTGTATTCAACTATTTCAAATAATGTTCATTTTTCGATTATTGAGAAATGATATGCATAAGTTTTTTCTTGTTCTCCTCATCAGATAAAATCTGCTTCTATTATTGTACTGTTTCCCTAGGAGTATATAACTTTTATAATATCACCAACAGTTCATATTTTTCGTTCATTTATTTTTATTGACAACTGCCTATATGTGTCAAATACAGCATCTATCCTTTGAGAGGGAGTAAAATCTTGTTTTATTTCAAAAAACAGTTTCTTTGCTAGTTGTCCAAATGACTGTAGCTCCTACGGTAGCTTTGAACACAACACATTCTGTCATTTATATTAACAACAACATCATTTGCATTCTTACAGAAATCGCAATTTCGTCATAACATCCATCAGTTTGATTTTTCAGTTTTTCGCATTGAACCATTAAGTGTTGCTAAGGATTATAGAAGAAGCCCTAGATGGTCGGAAAAGACAGTTCCTATATCCAAATGTTTTCGCTCTGCAAGGATAGTCATCTGAGAAAACAGATTTCATTTTGTCATGGCAACAAACTCTGATTTATTTAACTTTAAATTATCTTTCTTTTTCAAGTCACAAAATGTGTTTAGCTTATTGGAGGTTTGAAAAATCCTTCTGCCTATGAGTCTTCAGACAGATATTTTCTCTTGAAAGTTTGGTAAATTTCTTCAGTCATCTCATGAACTTTGATCATGCCTTTGACAATTTCTGTATTTGTAATTGCTCTAGTTGATTCTATAAGCCTGTCTATATTTATCTAGTCATTGATAATCATATTCTGTAAATATGAGTTATTATATTAGTCTTTCTAGATCTTGCTCAAAGACTGATCTGGATGTAGAATAGGTTTTTCTCAAGAACTGATTTTGGTTCTTTTACGAATAATGTGAAGAAATTCTGCCCTGGTATCAAAAATATCTTTGAACTACGGCAGGTCTTTGACTGAACTTTGTTGTAGCTTTTGACCCCTGCGTGTCTTTACTTATTGGCTCTTTAATCGTCCTGTTAATTTTACAGCATGTAAAATCAAGAAAATCTTTTCTATCACTATGCTTATAGGTAGAATTTTCCAATATGGCATCCATTGGTTACTCTGCTTTTGAAAATATCATGGATAAATGTCATATTGTGGCTGATGTTGTGATGAATTCAAAAATGTATGGTTTACAAAATCCAATGACATGAAAATACGAGCCTCTGGCTCAACGACGGTTCCAATATGGCGCCCATAAGCTACTTTTGTTTTCGCAAATATGGATAAATATCATTCTGATGTTGTGGCGAATCCAAAAACTGTATGTGTATGATTTAGTCCTCTAACATGACACCACACTAGCCCCTGGCTCAACGGCGGCAGCCATTTTTCAATATGGCGACCATTAGCTACTCTTATTTTGAGAATATCATAGATAAATGTCATTCTGATGTTGTCGTGAATCCAACATAGCATGGTTTAACAAGTCCGTTGACATGAAATCGCAAGAGTCACTGTCTCAACAACGGCGGCCAGTTTCCAATATGGCGTCCATAAAATACTCTAGTATTGAATGTATCATGGACAAATGAGCTGCTGATGTTCTGATTAATCCAAAAATGTATGATTTACCATGTCCACTGACATGAAAACACACGACCGCTTAACTCAACGACGGCGATCATTTTCCAATATGGCCCCCAAAAGCTACCCTCCTTTTGAAAGTATCATGGATAAATGAGGTGCTGTTGTCGTGGTGAATCCAAAAATATATTGTTTATCAAGTCCCCAGAGATGAAACCACACAAACTCCTGGCTCAACGACTATCTCCCCGAAGCAATATTATTTAATGGATACTAGAACGGCAGCTCTATAAGATCTATGCTCGTAGACATTTTATTAAATCATTGAAACATATGTTTTGATATATTAACTTCAATAAACCATATTATTTGATGTATTACCATAAACACAATAGTGTTCATTCCACACAATGTGAAAAATTCGAAATAAATTCTTTCACATTAAATCCATTTATCACAATCTTAAGTGTATTCATACAAAATTATGTACCGTGCAATGTTTTGAGCATTTTACAATACACCATTACATGCATGAAACATTGTCAGTATTACAAATTATTATCAGTAGTCATTATAATTATTAGTATTACTAATGTAGCGCGTAATACTGTGAGCATTTTTTCAACACAGGTTTAAACACCATTACATCACTGAATGAAACGTAGCTAGCTTTAGTAAATATTAAATAGGTTGAAATATGAACAGAAATATTTCTTGAAAACATCGATTTTGAAGTATGAACTGAATATTCTTAAATTATCTTAAACAAAATATCCTAAACTATCTTTTATTATATACCGAAATATCTGTTGTTTAAGAAACTTGTTATTGTGGCCATCATTCTTACAGTCCATTAAACTTAATGAACTTTCAATTCACGAAGGCTTTGAGAATATTGACTTAAACATTTCCTTTTTAAGATACATCAATTGGAAAAGGACTAATTACTTCCTGTTTAGACAAACGATTAGTAAGACTAAAATAACGTTTACAATCTCAAAATTATAGATATATTAATGTGTAAACCATGAAAAAAAATCATTAATAAAAATAGATATAGTTTTCTATGATTTATACCACAATAAACGAAATTAATATTATAAGTCATTTCAAAATTGTATTTAGATTTTATTTCTCATTTTATAGTCAGGAAATGCAAATACAATGATTTTTTAATATTATTTAATATTTAATAGGCTAGCATTAGTAATTATTTAATAATTACTTTTACTTTCAGTTGAATAATTGTAATTTATCTCAAGCAAAACTGATACACTATATTTTAATATAAATCGAAACCTCTGTCGTTTATGAAACTCATTATTGTGACCATCATTCTTGCAGTGCATTAAACTTAATGAACTTCCAAATCACGTAGCTTCTGGGTAATATTGACTTGAGCATTTCCTTCTTAAACTAAAAGAGAAAAATCTAATTATTTCCTGTTTAGATAAACGATTAGTAAGTCGAATATAATATTTACAAATTCAAACCTCTAGATAAATTAAAGTATAAGCAAAAAATATGAAATTAAATAAAAAAATGAATCATTAATAAAAATGGACATCTTTTTCTATGCTTTATATTTTTGGGGGTTATTTATAAAGCAGATCTCATGTTGTCAAAAAAACATTAAAACGTGACACAAAATAAGGTATTAATACAAAGTTATGTAGCGCGTAATACTGTGAGCATGTTTTCAACACAGGTTTAAACACCATTGCATCACTGAATGAAACTTAGCTAGCATTAGTAAATATTAAATATGTTGAAATATGAACAGAAATATTTCTTGAAAATATCGATTTTGACGGATGAACTGAATATTTTTAAACTACCTTAAACAAAATTGGTATACTATCTTTTATTATATATCGAAATATCTATCGTTTAAGAAACTCGTTATTGTTGCCATCATTCTTACAGTCCATTAAACTTAATGAACTTTCGATTCACAAAGGCCTGGAGAATATTGACTTGAACATTTCCTTCTTAAGATACATCAATTGGAAAAGGACTAATTACTTCCTGTTTAGGCAAACGATTAGTAAGACTAAAATAACATTTATAAATTCAAAATTATAGATATATTAATGTGTAAACCATGAAAATAAATCATTAATAAAAATAAATATAGTTTTCTATGATTTATACCACAATAAAAAAAATTAATATTAAAAGTCATTTCAAAATTGTATTTCTATATTATTTCTCATTTTATAGTCAGGAAATGCAAATACATTGATTTTTTAATATTATTTAATATTTAATAGGCTAAAATTAGTAATTATTCAATAATTATTTTTACGATAAAAAGTTAATTAAATCCAATTGATTTTTTTAAATCATCAGAAAATACCATAATCATAATACCTTAAATAATGAAATACCTTATATTACTAAAAATGGTGACTTAAATTATTACATAGGCATGACTGGGAGAAAGTTTGGAATTAGAAAAGGGGAGCACGAATCTGATATTAAATTTGGACGTACTAACACTGCCTTATCAAGAACATATCTAAATGAGGAGATAAAAATATTGTTTAATCAAATTATGTTTCATATTTAATTGTAATCGTAAATCTATTATAAGAGAGTCCATTGAAATTTATTCGCGTAATAATCTGGTTTGCAATGATACCGTTTCTTTTATTATTCCTAAGTTATGGTTAGAATTAATGAATAAATTACTCGCGAGGGCTTGAATGGGATCAACCAGGTTGGAATTTCTTTTAGATCATGGTCTATTTTTAATTTAATTTTTCCAATAGCGCGCGTGTTTTTTGGTGTTTTATATCTCATTGTCGCGCGTCATTTGTATTAATCGTGAAATAGTTTGAAATTTTTATTTTTATTTTTAGTTAAGTTTTAGATCATGGTCTATATTTTAATTTAATTTTTCGAAATAGTGCGCGTGTTTTTTTTAATTTATATTCTAATTGTCGCGTGTCATTTGTATTGACCGAGTAATATTTTGAAATTTTGTTTATATTATGACTATGGAACTTATTTGACGGTTCCGAAACATGTCAATGTATTTTATTTTATTTTTACTATAACACCTTCCTTATGAAAAATTAAAATTGTTATTGAAAAAAAATTTTTTTTACTTTCAGTTAAATGATTTTAAATTATCTCAAGGAAAACTGATACACTATATTTTAATATAAATCGAAACCTCTGTCGTATAAGAAACTCATTATTGTGATCGTCCATCTTGCAGTGCATTAAACTTAATGAACTTCCAAATCACGTAGCCTTTGAGGAATATTGACTTGAGCATTTCCTTCTTAAAACTAAAAGAAGAAAATCTAATTACTTCTTATTTAGATAAACGATTAGTAAGTCGAATATAACATTTACAAATTCAAATTTCTTGATACTTCAAAGTGGAAGCCATGTCAATAAAACATTAATAAAAATAGATATAGTTTTCAATCATTTATAATAGAATACAAATAATTATACAAAATCTTTACAAATACTTAGAATTTATTTCTTATTTTGTGAGCAGGAAATGCAAACACGTTGCATTTCCGATTATTAGTACAAATTGTATTAGAAAGTCAATAAATTGATAGATAATTATTTAAGTATATTAAAAGTTAGCTAATTTGAAAATTTATATATGGAATTTACATAAAAACAATTCTTGATTTTTTTCTTATCAAACATTCCATATGAAATGTTTGTGTCCTTTGTTACTTTAAATGTCTAATTCTTCAAATCTATCACATATATTCAGCTATCCTGTTGAATTAATTTCATTGAAGTAACTTTGTTTATTATAAATTATTAACGAGAATATGAAAACAAATTTAAATAGCTCTATGACGATCATTATTTCAAAAGATTTTAATTATCAGTTATTATTTTGAAGAAATTTCAAATTGTTTTTTTCTCGAAGTAGGTTTATTCATGGATACTAGTGAGCTCCACCCCCTACCTGCTATGCTCATCTATTCTTGTTGAGATAGCACAAACTCTAAAAATACGCTTATTTGATCGGCTTTTTACATATTTCTCAGATAAGGTAAAATGACGATTTTTATAATCTCAAACTCAAACTATTGCCAATATTTGCTTCACTAACTCAGCGAAGTTAAAACATACAGTCGGGAATCATCAAGTTTAGTAACACAAATCTTTATTTTTTGGACAAAGACTACCGATCAAATCATCCACTTTGTATGTCACAGCTCTTCTATAATGGCATTCTATCTGTTTGTAAAACATTGCGTTTTATCATTGTGTGATTTCGATTACGTTGTTTCAAAAGTGGAGTATTTTTACATATGAAATATTTCAAAGCAGCTGCTCTCAAATGATGCTTTTCCACAAAACATATTTCAGTTTTAAGAAATAAAATATAGGCTTTCTCTTAATAAAATGACATCATTGTATCCACTAAAACGTTCCTGTTTGACGATCATTCTTAACAAACATCTTTAGAATGATACACATATGACGTCATTATCGAGGAATAATATAGAAACTATCGAGTGTTAAGTAAGTTTGCAATAAACAAAAAATCATTTAATCGATAAATTAACACGAAATAAAATCAATATTCACCGGATTTTTAACAGATTTTATTCTTGACGTAACCCGCATTTTAATTTCAAATCTTTTCATTTTTTAGAAGAAAATGGCACAAAAAAATACAATGATATTTTGTTGTCGTTGTTGTTGTTTGTTTTGTTTCACAGAATAAAAATAAAGAGCAGAGATGAATGATGCCAAATATGTAACACTAATTTCATCAACATTTGGCCCAAACATAACCACATGCTTTTTCGAAACAAGAAGAAAACTTTTAGAAATACAGTTTTTAATTCATAATGTAATGAAATGAGGCTTTATAATGTTTAAAAATAAGCAGAATATTTTCCATTTGGAGAAAAAATAGACGGGAGTTGTCAGAGAATTCCGCCCCGCTTCAAATAGCTATCCTTGAATTTTGCGGAATACTTCCGCTTTCTCCGAAAAACACGGAAAATCTTCTGGAATTTACTGAAAATTCTCCTTCAAAAAACAATGTATTGTACTGGCATCTCGATCGCAGCACAATCTTTGTAAAACCGTTTTTAAAAGTATTTCAAGAACAGTTGTTTTCCTCGGTGGAGAATTGGGAAATCTGAAGTATATCTGAATGTTGTTATTGGCTGCATTCCGCATTTTATTCTTTTTCTGATTGGTCTATTTTTAATATCCAAAAATGCAATATTTCTGTTTTTATTTTATTCATTTTCTAATTGGTCCATGTTTAATGTCTAAAGATGAAATACTTCTGTTGCCACGATGAAAGAAAAAGTAATAAAAAAAAAAAAAAAAAAAATTATAAAAACAAGTTGTGATAAAATTTCAAACAAATTTCTTTTAAAAATGCATTCTTTCCTCTATGCAAGGGTGTAAAAATTTGCGGTTCCGAAAATTGTAAAACTAAAATTACATTTTTTAAAGAAGGGTCTAGGAATATTAGTGATTATTTATGTCGTACGTGATATGAGGCGTTCAGAAATCACACATTTTAAACAGTTGAAGTTGTATATCTATAAACAACTGTTATTTTATCGTTCGTCTAGGAATATTAATGTTTGATGCATGACGTACGTATTATATGACTTGTTATGATCATAATAAAAATGGTGTTTATTATTATTATTAATTTAAATATAGAATTTGTTTATGAGTGTTAAGATTTTTGTCTTTGGAAATAACAGTTTTTTCCAAATAGTTGTTGTAATTTGTTAAATTACATTCGTCATTATTTATTTATTAGCCTCCGATGCTATTTCTTTCAGACAATCTAAAAAGTGTCGTGTCAAAAATTGTGGCCCACTTTTTCATAAACTGGCCGTTAAAACTATACATTCATACAATCTATATATTTAAAAGACCTGGCTGTTTTTTTAGTCATCAGCCCTGAATTTTCTACTCAACCGATTTTGATAATTTTTTTTTTAAATGAAAGCTATTTATTTGTAGTTGCGCCCATTTTAGCTATTTTTAATTTGTTTCCATTTTTATATTTTATTTTTAATTTTAAATGCTTTTTACGATATTTCTTCAGAATGGTGGCAACTCAGTTTAGCTTTTCTCTCGATAATAAAAATTTATTTTTCATTATCACTTTTCACCAGTCAGAAGCTTTATTTCATCAGTGAACATGTCCTCGCATTTAAAAGAAAAAAGTTAATTGATTTCGTAAAATTTAACCACAATAAAATGATTGCGTATAATTACGCACTAATTCAGGTAAAAAAAAAATATTTACTGAGAAATAATATTAATAATGTAAATAAAATAACAGAAAATAATTTATGATAAAAATTAATGTCTAAAGCAAAAAAAGAAAAATTTCAAATGAGGAAAATGATGTCATTCAGCAATCAGATAAATAGGAATTACAATGTTATTACGGATGCCTTTTTCATATTACTAATAACAGTAACTTTTAAAAAACATTTGAAGAGAAAATGACATCACTATTTAAAACATCGCATTTTTACTCATAGCGATATTACATTTCAATATTTCTTTTCATTATGGACACTGAGATTGAGATTTTACTTTCAGGTGACTTCAGTTAGTGAAAATAATGTCACAGTGAATATGAAATTATTTTTTTTAATAAAACTATTTATCTGTGAGTGCATATAAAGTAAAATTTCTGGATTTCGCCGGCACTTAGATTACAATTTTAACTGAAGATGTGCGAATATTTGCATGCAAAATTGTAACTGGCAAACTTGACATTAAGTTTGGAAATATATTTATTATATATTGATTCAATGTAATTACTTTTGCTTTTTTTAAACCAAATCGATCGGGTTTTTTAAACATTTCATTCGTCGAATTCGACGGGATTCCACTCGTTTTATTGTTAAAATGCATTTCCTTTTTCTCAGAGTCTATAAAAAAGCATTTAAACCAAAGAAAAAATCCGTTTTTGATGAATCTAGTCAACGAAGAAGTCGCACGTCAAATTGTATCTCTTTATTATTCCGCAATTCCAATGTCTCAGAGAGAAATTGCTAATCAATTGGGTATTTCACGCCGTTCTGTTTGCTATTATATTGATAAACACAAGAAAAATGAGGTTAGTTCATTGAATTCTAAACGGGGACGCCCTTCTAAAAGAACTCTATCGATTTTTTTTTTTTTTTAATTGGAGGCGAAACTGAATTCTGCAATGGCAGAATCTAGATTCAACGTTTTTATTTATTTTTTACAGTGCAGGTTGGAAACCACAGTTATCATCAATTGTTTGTAACTTTCTTGATCCTGACTTTGATCGCTGTAGCCAATACGGACCTCTCTCTTTATTATATTAGCGCAGATAATATCATTTTTTTTCTCTTAAAACACAAAAATGTATAATATGTCAAATGTACTTAGAAAATATATCTGTTTGCATTTAAATACTATAAAAGCAAAATGTTTAATAGTCGGCACTATTTAACTAGGAGATTTTAAGTTTTATTTACATTAAAAATGTGTGCATAAAATTGCTTTTAAAATATCACACAAAATTTAACATGATTCCTGTTTGATAATTAGAATTTATCACAGTGAAATTGTTGAAAAATTTTAATTTTCTTTTCATTTCTTAACACTAAAGTTTGAGGTATCAAAACTTAAATGACACAAGATTAACGTTGAGGTTTATATAAAGACTCATAATTATTTGGTAAAATACAAGTTTAAGCTGAAGAAGATTCTTCGTTTCAGTAGTACGGAGAACATTTATAAAGTTTTTCTTTAATATTCAATAGGCTTAATTTTCAAAAACAGTCTCCTAAATCGTCTTTTTAAAAACAGATTTCAAAATAATGAGGCATTTTAGATTTGCAGATTTTTCAATCAAACATTCGAATTAAGTTCTAAAATTATTAAGAATGTGTCGGTTCATCAGATGGCATGAAATACAAGTCTTTTGTTTACAGATAGTTTTTAAAGCATTAAAATATAATGTCATATTTTTTTCCCCTTTGTGAAATGTAGTTCAAAATATATTATGACATATGTTTTTGTAAGTATTTTCTGATTTAAAATGTAATACTTGTTTACGAAAGAATCCAATTTATTAAAATAAAAAAATATACACAATGTAGAAAGTTAATATAATTTATTTAACAAATATTTTGCAATCCATATTTTTTTATTTCCAAAAATAGAGAGTTTTTCCTAAACTCAAGATTTTGAAAAAGACTTTTCAAAGTAGGAAATTTCACTTTAGCTTTCCGCTTTATTATAAAAAACCCAAAATTTTTTTGTTCATGTTTTTTTGCAGGATTCTTGCAGGTGTGTAAATTCTATTAGAATAAAATCTCATTATTATGAGAAGTAACTAATGATTAAATTTTGTGTTTATGTGTGTATGTGTTGATTCTAACAAGGAAATTGTGTCTGTTTTTACTAACCGTGTCTGAATATCTTTGCCTTTATATATAAAAAACTACAATCCTATCTGAAAGACATTATCGGATGTTACACCAGCTGTCACCAAACTCTTCAATATCGTGGATTACAAAATAAAAAAGAATTTTTTGCGGATCGCTAATGCAAATTTTTAAAGCATACATACATTTTTTAATATGAATCTACTGTAGAATTATTTTTTTAAAGAAATCATTACGTTTATTTTCAAAAAGCAACAATATAATAAATGCACAATGACCTGATTAAAGATTTATTTTTAGTTATTAAAATTAAAAAATACATAGATTTTCGTGGCATCCAGAAGAGAGATGTATTTATGTCAATAATGGCTTTCAGAGAAATATTGAATATTAGATCGTTTATTTTAGATAAATATAACCTTTTGCTGCCAAACTGACGCAATTTCCATGTAGATCCGGAAACAATCTATGTTTTATTCACGTCTAGCACATGAATCAGAGAACTCAGTTTTTAATTTAATTAATTTATTTATTTTTTGGCCCATAGAATAATTATTTAAAAATATACATCTTTTGCAATTAATTATAAATAACATATCTATTGTCCGAGATTGTCATTATTGATATTTTCAAAACTAAACATTTAAGTTTTTTAAATGTAAAAGTGCCGTTTTTCTTACATATACATATTTAATTAAATTACAAATAATGCTTACGTTAAATTGCAAATACAATTTAATTTTCTCGTATACCGCAACTTGTCATGGATAACACATTCGTGGTCTCTGATAAATAATACTACATTCAATAAATAATACTAATGTAATTTTCAAATAAAATTTAAATTAAAGCCAATAATTTTGAAAAAAAAATAATAATTTAAGAGAATTAAATGAGTGAATTCAAAATCATAGTTGCTTCAACAAAATAATTTTAATTTATACCAGAGAAAAATGTGTTCTATTAATCAACCTACATGGTGTCCAGCAAATAACACCCTGATTTCAAAATTAAATTTCTCAAAAATAAAGATCAATAGAATTATGCAATAAACGTTTTGTTTATCAGGTAAGCTGTAAAAATCTTATACAAAAGTTCGAACGGTAAATATTTTGAAAAGATTGTGTTCTGATTGCAAAGGATGCTTTGATTTGACATTCTTGTTGTTTTAGATTGCTGCCAGAGAATGCGTTTTTCGGCTTAAAGTGCCATATTGCATAGCTTTTTGAAATTAAAATTTTGAAATTTCGAAATTCTAAAAATTTACATCGAAAAATCTTTAAAATATTGCACTGTAAGCTGAAAAATTGTTTCTCTGCAGGCAATCTAAATCAAGAAAAATGTCAAAAGAAAGCATTCTATGCAATCAGAACGCAATTTTTTCAAAATATTCACTGTTTGAAATTTCTGTATAAGATTTTTACAACTTACCTAATAGAAAAACCGTTTACCGCATATTACTATAGATCTTTGTTTTTGAGAAATTTAATTTTGAAATCAGGGTGTTATTTGCTGGGCACCCTGTATATTAAAACAATAAAAGTGGAAATTAGCCATTGCTATAAAGGAACCGCTACTATAACCCATTGTTTTTAAATTTTGGGAACCTGAGGATTTTGGGGATTTTTTAATTTTTGGGACTTTTATCGCTACATTCAGTCGGCCAGCACGGTCTTTTCTGTCTATTACATTAGTACAAATAATACCATTTTTATCCATTAAGGGGACAGTGGACCTTTATTTGAACCAAATCGTCGCAAAAAAGGTCTATTTTTGTGGTATAATAGAACCAAAACAATTTTTTCTTGTTAAAATATCATTTATGAAGGTTTCAAGAAGTAAATGTTAAAGGTATATACTTTAAATCTGCTTTTCTCAAAACTATTTTTTCAGCGTTTTTAGATTTTTGTAATTCTCCTTGCGATGTAATTTTTCTTCAATATTGATGAAATTGATAAGGAAGTATTCTGATATTGTTTAGAAAGAAATTGTGTAACATTTTAAAATTTCGTTTTTATTAAGGTAATCAAATTTGATTTTTTACTTATTTAAAGGCAAATATTTAATGAAAATTGATATGAAATTTAGAAAAAAAATCTGTAAAATATCAGATATTTAAGTGATAAAAAAACTGACACAAATTTATTTATAAATGAGTTTTAAGCGATAAATATGCAAAAGCAAGAAAACATCTAAAAAATTAAAACACGAGGAGCATTTTAAAATTTCGTTAAAAATTTATTTTTTTTTATTTTAAAAATCCCTATAAGATTGGAAATTTTTTTGAAGGTGTTCTATATGTTTTTGGTGAAATGTATATATGCACAAAATTTCATATTGGTATGATAAAAATTAAAAAAATAATAATAATAACATCCACCATCTCTTAAGATACAAAAATGTATAATTTAGAAATGTCGAATGTATTTAGAAAACACATCTGTTTGCATTTAAATGCTATAAATAAATAAAATCTTTAATAGTTGGTATTTTTTCACAAGGAGAGTTAAAGTTTTATTTAAATTCAATATGTTGAATAATATTGTCTTATATCACACAAAATTTAACATGATTCTTGACTAATAATTAGAATTTTATCACGGTAGAATCGTTGAAATAATTTTATTTTCGTTTCATTTCTCAACACTTTAATTCGAAAAATCAAGACTTAAATCTCACAAGATAAGTTTTGAAGTTTATTTAAAGACTCATAATATTTGGTATGAAACAAGTTTAAATTGAAGTACATTCTTCTTTTCAGTAGTTTGGAGAATTTTTATAATGTTTCGCTTTAATATATGAGGCTTAATTTTGAATAAAAGTCTCTTAAATCCGTCTTTTTTGAAAATAATTTCAAAATAATGAGGCATTTTATATTAAGAATTTTTCGATCCAACATTCGAATTATTTCGTTTAGAATGACTTAGTTATATATGAGGTTTTTAGTAATTAATCTTATAAATTTCTAAATTTATTAAGAATGTGTGAGTAGATTAACTGGCATGCACTGGCATGCCAGTTGATCAACTAGCCAACTGACATGCCCCTCTTTCCGAATATAAATTTTCTTTTCACAATTTAACGTTAAACCACGCCCATAAATTTCACATTTTTTTTCTTTATTAGACATTTAAATCAAGGGAACTGAAATTAAATATAACTTGGATCAGACTTCTTTACGCACAGATAATTTAAACGATTTATATCTATGTTGTTCAAACAGATTTTCAAGAAATAAAATTTTAAGAATTGATTGATTAATGAAATTTATTTATAATTAAAATGTTTTCAATTTCAAAAAATGTTATTCATATTATCGTTTAAGACTAGATTTAAAACAATAATGATAAAAATGTTTTGTTTTGAATTAATTACTTTAGGATAATATCATAAAATATACATTTTCTTTTTCGAATTTAAACATTAAACAATTCCTATAAATTGCAAAAATCTTTTCTTTTGTTCTTAATTACTAATTTAAATCATACTCACTGAACATCTCACTGAACTTAAAAATCACATGGATGAGACTTTTTTACGCACAAGGAATTTAAAAGATTTAAATCTACGCTATTAAAATAGATTTTAAAGAAAGAAAATAAGAATTGATTGATTAATGAATTTTATTTTAAATTAAAACAGTTTCAATTTCCATGAAGGTTATCCAAATTTTATTTTTAGACTAGATTAAAAAATAACGAGGATTTTGTTTTCTTAAGAACTAATATTGAAATATCTTTCGGATAATTTCAAATGAAACGAGGCAAATGAACATGATATGATTTATTAAAAAATTTTATTATTTCTTGAATGAGTTTACATATCTTTAGAATTTTTCATGTTAAAAAAAAGAAAAATAATATTTTTTTGAAGCAATGATACTGCTTAGTGTTGTTTCATTATTGTGATATTAATCAAAATAAAAGTTCATTTTTGCTACAAATTTCAGAAACAGAAAAAAGAAAAAAAACAAATAGTGATAAGAAAACACAATTCGATGAAAATAATGTATATCATTCATTCTAAGAGTACAAATAAAATTTTTGTTTAAAAAAAAAAAAAGATAATTTTCTATGAGTAACTATTAATAATATAAAGAACTGTAGATAACTACAATCATAATTATATTGCCTACATTCACAATTTTCTTTATTAAAATTACCAATTTTAGGCATTAATTTTAGATCTTTAAAAAACAGTAGATAATTTTATTTATCATAAAATATATCGTCATTATCAAAATAAAAGATGTAGTAAATAGAAAAGTCTATACATCATAAAAAGACATTAAAAAATTAAATCTAATAACGTTTCATTCATTCCTGAACGTCTTCGGTTAGCGTAAGTGATATATTTTATGGTACATAAAATTATATTCTGTTTTTAAAGATCAAAAGCTAATGCCTAAAATTGGTATTTTTAATAAAGAAAAACTATAAATAATATGGTGATTATTTATAGTTAGAACTGTAAACGGTTTGTTAAATTTCAATGGCTGTTTTCTTATTGTATATTTCTATTTGTTATTTTTTATGTCTTCAAAATAAAACATGAGTATTTTTTAATGTAAATTAGTTCTCTTATTTATTAATAATGGATTATTATAATTTTGTTATCATGTAGAATTAAATGTCATATTATTTATTTATTTTGTTTTCTTAGCCTGTGGAGTTGTGATGCTATTTTGAATTTTTATTTTATGCTTGCGACTGTATATACACAAGGCAGTCAATTGAATGTTATATTTTTGATTTAATTTGTTGTAATCAATAATAAATGTACTTTATTAATTTTAATGTTCTAATTCTCCTCCATTCAGAAGAACGGTTGCTATGTATTCATTCTCCTAAGTCTGTAATTACCGACGCTCAGCACCTCAGGCTTGAGATATTGTTACATGGATGCCAACATCTTTTATTCCAGAGTTTGATCAAAGATGAACACGTCTTCAATCGGAAATGTTACTTGATCAAACAATTTCAAAATGAAATTCGAATATTAACATTGTAGACTAAAATAAGGTACACCACTCTCCCTTACGAAATACTTTATTCTACTCTTTACGTAATTTTCAATAACATTTATAAAATAGTTTTATTGTCATTCTAGCATTCAATAAGCTACTGTTTAGACATAGTGTCAATATACATCAGAAAATTCATTGCATGAAAAATCGATGTTGCATATATTTAATTTTTTTTTTTTTTTTTTTTTTTTTTGAAAATTATTGAATTTGCGGATAAGGCATTAATGTTTTATTCTACACTTTTGAGTAATTTTGAATGATGTTTGTAAAATAGTTTTTTGTGTCATTCTAACATTCAATAAACTGTTCTCAAGAGTCAATAAAGTGACATAGTGCCAATATATATCGGTACATTTATGGCTTGAAATTTACGAGAGTAGGGCACACACAGATGGGCAGACGGACAGATAACCCGAAATCATAAACACTTTTCAACGTTGTTGAAAAGTGCTAAAAATACTGCTTTGTATATAATAAATAATATTAATACGCAATAAAAATCGCCTTTAATATTTTAAAACTGTAAAGATAAAAAAATAAATTGATTAGAGAAACAGCACACTAATGAGTAGATTTTATAAATAGAAGAATGAATGTTAATTGAAATTCAATTTAAATGAAAATATTCTTATTTTATCATTTAATATTTAAAAAATTCCATTAACAAAAAATTCATCGTTTCAAAATTGAACAAATTCGAATTAATGTCAGCAGAATCCAGTAGATTTCTCATTATCGTCTGCTTTTCTGCTTAAACTAATCTCAAAAGTTTCAACCTATTTCAGAGTATGTAGAAAAGTTTTATAATGACTGCTTTCTTTATCAGTTATAGTATTTCAGACTTTCTTACCTTAAACAAGCTGCTGTCTAGACTGCGTAAACATAAGACATTAAACTCATTTAGAAAGAAAAGATTTTATTGAGATTTAATAGATCTTAGACTGATGTTTATAATGAAGGAAATCAAAATATCGAATAATATAAAAATTTTGTGTTTTTCAATCGCTTTTTTGGAAATTTTGTAACAATCTTTTTTCAGTTGTTTTACTTTAATTTTGATTCAGTAAATTTGAATGAAAAACATTTTTTGGATCTATTTTCTTTTTTTTTTTTTTTTTTTTTTTTTTTTTTGCGCATCACTTATTAATGCTTTAACTTATTCATATTTGCACTTTAAGTAATTTTAATTTAAAAAAAATAAATCTTTAAAAAATGCTGAATCGAAATTAAATTTTCGATGTTTTAGTTGATTTAAAAAGGGGGAAAGTGAAATTCTTCCAATAATATTCCGGGGTATGACCCTCATAGCATGCATGGTCACAGTGACGTCACAATGACGTCACTATGAGTCAATTTGGTCGCATCACATCTGTGACCAAAATGCCGCCACTCAGTGACGTCACATTGTGACTGAGATGTGACTTTCTTAAAAATCTTTAAAAAATTACAAATATTCTTCAAAACATGTTATTTTCTTTAAATAAAACATGTTTCTGGCAATTTAAATATCGTCGCTTTTGTCACAGTTTCGTCACAATATTAATGTCAAAGTAGTCACAATTGACACATTTTTCACAAATTTTTCACACCGTGACTTCAAAAAGTGGTCACAATGTGACGACACAAACGAACTCTAAAACGGCCATAACGACTTCACATTTTAGTCACTGTGACTTCACATCGACGTCACGTGACGTCACATCGACAATCGATGGTCACAAAGTCACAATGTGACTTCAAAACGACATCGCAGTGACGTCACCATGCCTTACGGGGACGATTTTAAGGATCCCACTCTTTTACACCATTTCATTTTTGTTAAATGACTGGAAGAAGTGTAAAGTTATCATGTGATTCTGTCTACAAATGATATGGTTAAACATCACAAAGAAACTGAAAATTCTAATTCTATAAATAAAGATTATTTTAATATGTGTCCGGAATCCCTTTAACTCCTTGAGGACGAGCGACACGTATACGTGCCGCAAAAAGGCTTAAGAATCCTCGTTTACTCCTACTGGTAAAACTAGGCTGTAAAATTTGCTTTATTCAATCGGAGCATTTTCTCGATTTAAGAAGAAACAAATTTCTGTTTTTTAAGACTGGTGATAAAACATTAAAAATTCCGTAAAAGGCTCTAGTCGCGAAGGGATTAAGAAAAGGAACCGACTATGCTTCACTTAAAGAGAAAATGTGTGGTTATCAGTTGCGTTCTTAATTATATTGGGTTGGGGAAAAGATAATTTCGCTTTTTTTCGTATTTTTTAAACTGAATTTATTTTATATAAATTAAACAACTAATCAATAATACATGTGTTGTTTTGTCCGATGACCTTTTGTCATTTTTTGGTAAAACCATAATTCCGTCACTAGAATTTCCGAGAGTTACGGGCAAAAAACTGAGCAAGGTGATTTTCACAAGCCTCTTTTGAAGTCAGCTTAATACCATTAAGAATGTTCCGCAGAGGGCGAAACAAAAGGTAGTCAGTCGGATCTAGGTCCGGACTATATGGTGGGTGCATCAAAACCTCCCAGCAAAACTCTCTCATTTTTTACCGAGATGTGTGTGGTTTAGCGTAGTCGTGATGGAAGACAATGTATTTCCTGTTGATCAATTTTGACCGGATTTTTTTAATTGCCGGCTTAATCGCATTAGTTGTTCACAGTAGATAGTTGAATTAATGGTTTGGCCAGTTTCGAGCAGCTCATGATGGACAATTCCTTTCCAATCCAACCAAACACTCAGCATCATCTTCTTTGGCGTCAAACCGGGCTTTGCCACCGTTTATAAAGCCTCGACCACGAATTTTTAGCACATTGTTGTCGTACGTGATTCACTTTTCATCACCCGTAATCATTTGTTTCAAAAACGGCACGATTTTATTTTGTTTGAGCAGAAATTCACAAATGGAAACTCTGTCCATTAAATTTCTCGCTGTAAGATCATGTAAGTATCGAGTTTCTTTTGGTATCCAGTTTTATATAAATGGTTCAAAAGCGGTTTATGGTTGATGATTAGTTCCGTAGCAATGTTGCGGGTAGAAATGTGCCAGTTACCTCGATTTTGTTTTTAATTTTCATCGACTTTTTCAAATATTGGCCGGCCAGGAAACGTTCATCTTTAACATCGAAATTATCGGAACGAAAACAAACAAACCGATTCTGACTTTGGCGTTTACTTAAGCACTGATCACCATAAACGTCACACAGTTTTCGATGAGCCTGCGCTGCATTTTGCCCTATTTAGAAGTAAAAAACTAAAATGTGATGAAAATAATCTTTTGGAATCTCTATTTTTAAAACGCAATAACTTTTGACTGTGTAAACGGATGACGTTACCTTTACATCCAGAATATTCTAGAGACTGTTACCTTTCAAATGTTGTATAGTATGGCTTATTTGAGTAAGTATTACTCGAGATATGCGACTTTAAAGCTATCTGCTGGGAAAAAGCAAAATTAATTTTTCCCCAACCCAATATAAACAAGGAAGAGCCCGACGAATATTGACGAAAGAAAATGTTTATGAAGAAGCTTTTTCATTGGTTTGTAATAAGCCTACAAAATTAGTTACAATAAAAATGCACCTTATATTGGTAAATTACAAATCTGAAATAAATTATATTTAACCTAAAGTTAACAAAATTCTTTTTTTATAAAACTCAGTTGTAGAAAGTGTTAAAAATAATCGTAAATGTAAGCAGTAAAATATAATAAGATCCGTTATTATGATAAAGTTATCGATTAAGGCTAAATTTTATTCCAAAATGTAAAAAAAAAGCAAAATTTATTCCACAGTAATGGAATCTTTCCGCGTGAAATTTAAACCCGGAATTATTTTTACCATATCAACATTTATATATTCATTTTCATATCTGTATTTACCTTTTTTTAAAAAAATGGTATTTTAATTTAATCATTTTGATTAAAAACTTGAAGTCTTGACGATGCAATTAACTAAAACAGATACTAATTTATTTATATTCTTTTAAGAGTAAATAAAACCAAAATTCATCGGGTTTTATTATAGACGACAGTCTTCAAACGCCGCGTATTTAAATTTATACTTTTTTCAATTTTAATGAGAAAATGGCAACGTAAAGATGCAATAATTCTTTTTTCCTTTGCTTTGGCTGACATTTAATAGCAATGGTGTACTTAGTAAAATTGTAATTAAAACTACAAAAATAAATTAATGATTAAAAAATAAACTAAGATACATATTTAAAACAAATTGCATTGAAAAATGCATTTTTTCCCTGTACGATGGTGTAAAAATTTAAAATATGCGATTTTTAGAACTTTAAAAATTTGTAGTAGGAAAATTTGCAATATTGAAATTTCATTTCAAATTTCAAAGAGTTGCAATTGGCCTTTATAATATAGATACGTAGTATATACGGGGTGTTTATAAAGTGCCGGACCCATTTTCATGTTTAATAACTCATAAAATAATAAAGATAGATTAAAATTAATAACGTAAATGATTAGATAAACTCAAAAAGTTTCATGATTTTTGTCAATGAACTTCCTCGTGTACCCTCTTCGCCACACGGAGACTATCAAGTCGATAGTCATTTTCACGCCAGGTATCGGCAAATCATGTTGGCATACACAGAGGCTTTTGCGGTTGTAATTCTGGCTTTTAAGTTATCAATGTTCGGAATTCTCCTCCTGTAAACATTGTCCTTTACAAATCCCCAAAGGAAAAAGTCCAGCGGCGTTATATCAGGTGATCTGGGTGTCCAAGGAATTGGACCTTCTCGTGCAATCCATCTTCCTGGAAAATGGCCATTCAAAGAAGTACGAAAGATGGTACCCCAATGAGGTGGTGCACCATGTTGTTGCAAAAAGAAATGTGACTGAAGCTCTTCTAGCTGTGGAAGTTTTGCAACATGTCTAAGTATACGATTGATGAGACCGTTTTTCCTGTAAAAAAGAAAGGCCCAATGATTCGGTCGTGCTTTAGTCCACACCACACATTATTATTTGGAGAATCCCTTTCGGCACTCATGGGGGTTTTCAATAGTTGCCAAAAACAAAAGAAAGAAAAATGCAATTAATAAGCAGACGATATTTATAAAAGTACAGATATTTAGACTCGAAAATGAAATGATCTGAAATTAACCACAAGCTCAGACGATATTTACAAAAGTAAAGCTATTCAAACCTGAAAAGGAAAATATATGAGTTATTCCTTCAATGAATGCCATAAGTTTGTTTATAACTTCATTATTTTATGAGTTATTAAACATCAGAATGGGTCGGGGGCTTTTTAAACACTCTGTATATTCGTCGTCTAATACGTCCGTTCGTTCGCATATAAAAGCGCAAAAACTACCCAACCAAATGTTTGAATTTTAGGTATAAAATTCTTGCAGAATTTACGGTATCGTTTTAAATTTTATGAAATTCGGATGTATAAATTAATTACAGGGACAGTCAAAAGTATTCCGTTACATTATGCCCGAAGGGAAAACTGTTTCAAGCGCATTTTAATTAAGTTACAACCATTCGAACATGATGAAATATATATGCTTTTATAAAACGCACTAACATATATATTCTATAGAATTTGTAGTACAAGGAATTTTTATTATTAATTACGAGGCCACAGAAAGAATTCCGATAAATAATGGTTTAGGGGAAAACATTTTTTGGGGTTGTACGTTAATTATGTTGATATTTCACATGGAATGAAATTAATATACGATGCTGACCTTTACAACTAGTAACTTGCTGTTCAATTGAAGGAGCATTGTATTCCATAAGGATAATTCCGTTACATTATGGTTAAGGAAAAATTGTTTCAAGCGCATTTTAATTAAGTTACACCCATTCGAACATGATGAAATTGATATGCCTTTATAAAACGCACTAATATATACATTCTGTAGAATTTGTGGTGCAAAATAATGTTGATTACTAATTTACAGGGCCATACAAAAAATTCCTTTACATTCTGTCACAATTGTGTTAATATTTTGCATGAATTGAAATTGATATACGTTGGTGAACTTTACTACTCTTTACTTCCTGTACAATTGAAGGAGCATTGTATTTACAGGGACAATGAAAAGTGTTACGCTATATTACGGCCAAAGGGTAAAATTGTTTTAAGCGCACTTTAAATATGTTAGACCGTTCGAACATAAGGAAATTGGTATGCTTTTATAAAGCGAAAATTTTGAACGATAGAAATTGTTGTGCAAAATAATGTTTATTATTAATTTACAGGGCCATACATAAATTCCTTTACATTCTGTTACAATTGTGTTAATATTTCAAATGAAATGAAATTGATATACGATGCTGACTTTTACAACTAGTAACTTCCTGTGTAATTGAAGGAGCATAGTATTCCAAAAGGGCTTTTAAAAGTATTCCGTTACAATACTGCCAATAGAAAAAAAATAATTGCAAGTGCATTTTAATGATGTTACTTTCTTTCAAACAAGTGCAACACATATTGCAGCAATATCCGAATATTTATAAAAGTGCTTGTAGTACAAACGCACCTCAATCGCCACGTTTGACATGTAATTTCCTACTTCTTTATGATAAAATCAGTTAAGTCGTTTGCATTTGTTCCGAGAAAGAAAGTCCGCAAATATGTGTTCTTTATCATGAGATTTTACAATATCTGTTGTCCCATAAAAAGTTGTCGAATGTTAACATAATTTTTAAAAAATTAGACCAGACAAAATTCCACTTAAAATTTAAAAATAGAATTAAAAAATATATTTTTGTAATATTATCAACGATATTTTTTTTTCTTATTTTATAAGATGTAATTTTCTAAATCGTGTTAAATTTATTTCTAATCACCTCATAATAAAATGCTCCAATTAATTATTTATTACGCAAATTCATATCTGCAAGAACCCATAATTTATTCAAAGATTCGAATGTTTAAATAAAATCAATAAAATAAATGTCTAAATATTATGTACGCATACAATTATAGCATCTGATATGTCATTTCTGATTATTTAAATTTCAGATTTTCTACATTTAACCCCTTAACTGGTTATTGCCCGAACGGCGTTCGGGCAAGACGAATTTGCTTATTTCATCATTTAAACCTTTTTGACATCACTACTATTTTAGAGAAAATTTTCATACTATTGAAAGGCGGAAATATTTAAAATAAATTTTACGAGTATTTTATTTAAAAGATAGTGGTGCGAGTCCGCTATTTTTAATTTATTGAACGGAAAAGAATTAACCAATTAAGGGGTTAAAATAATAAAGATGATAAGAAAAAATTTGGTATTGGAATTAATTTTATAAGTAAGAGATGTTTTTTTGTCCATTCCCATATTTATACATTGTACTAGCTATGTTCTTGTAAATGCTACACGTTATTGAGCTGTTAAACTATTCTAGGTTTTTATTTGTTAATTTATATTATTATTAAGATAAGTATTTCCAAATAATTTTAAAATAATAAAAATATTAATTAATTTAACAGTTAAATTCGTCTAACAACTATTAATATATAGTACTAATAACAGCTAAAATAAGATTAAGACTAAGGAGTTTACATTTTATATCATGTTTTTCCCTATACTATAACTTCGTTTTCAATTTTTATACAGTGGCTTTTAAACTTTTGTTGCAAAAATTTGTTGCTAGTCATTTTTTTCAATATTAGTAATGTAATGTTATATAAAATATTTTTATATATATTTGTTAAAATAATTAAATGAAGGTTAAAATACTTTGTCCTAAAATGTTTTGATTTTATACTTACTTACAGACATATAATAGCTTTATTTATATGAAAAGCATATTTACACTGTAGTAATGTTGTGTATTTTCTTTATATATTCCAAAAATCCATAAGATTAACCAATTTGATAAATAGCTTTGCGAGACGAATGTCTATTGTATTGCATTTACATTGTCTCTTAGAATATCAGTACTATAAATTTAAATATCCTATAGTGGTCTGAAATATTTAAAAAATGGAAACATTATTTTTATTTTCCAAAAAAATAATAGAAATGCTTTGAATTTATCTAAGAAAATTTAACATGAGCGCTATCACATACTTTGAATTCTATGTCAGTCAAATTGTTGAATTCATTTACAAAAATTGTTTCGCTATTTTAGAAATTAAGTTCGAAAAATATAAACTTATATTTTACAAGCTTGTCGTTGAAGAGATTATCTAAAGATATATAATCATTTCTATTGAAATCTACTTAAGAATTCTAAGGCAATCCTCTTCTTAAAATTTTAGATGTTAGTTTATTTTTTATAAACTTTACCTTAAATATAACAGTCTTAATTTTAAAAGTGTCTAAAATTCTATTATAAAACTACATTACGTAACAGTAAGGAATTTTTAACTTAAGGTTATTACCAAACAACATACGGATTGTTATACGAATTGAATAATTTCCAACTGAGCGAAAAATTGCCCAGGCCGGGAGTCGAACCCAGATACTTGGCTTACAAGGCCAATGCTCTACCTGTTAAGCTACCGGGGCGACAGCCGGCTGGGATTTTTCGCTCAGATAACCTTATTGGTCATAGCATCTGGACTGCCATTTAGACAGTTCAACAGTGTCTGGCTGTAACAGTGCTAATGTCTGGGCAATTTTTCGCTCAGTTGGAAATTATTCAATTCGTATGATTACTTTACCAATCAGTTAGATTGTGTTGAAAAAATAATAGTATACGGATTATTAGTTGAAGGAAAAAAAAGTGGGATAAATGTAATTTATTTAGTAATTAATGTTATAAATTTCTGAAAGATATAGCATGGTTATTTCAGGTTGTTAAAGGGTGTTTAGTGATTAGTATTTAAATTAATTCGTCTGGTACAAGAATCTTTTAAAATGCTTATAATCAAAATTCTTTTTCTTCATGCAAGAATTATTTTTTTTCTCTTGTGCCATATTTGGCTTTGAAAATTTAAAAAATACATAGTTATTTGTTGTGGATTCTGTAAAAAGTTTTGTAAAAATATTAATGTGTCTATAATCTAAATTGTCCTACCTCGGATGTAAATTTTCTAAACTTTTATTTCAATTATCTCATCTTAATTCTAAGTATTTTCTCCAAAACACATTCATACTTCACAAAACAAATATTTAATAGGCAAAAGAGAACATTAACCAACATGAATTATCTTTTTTTACATCTGAATTCAAAAATACGTACATTCGTACGTCTCGTCTCAAAAAAAAGTATAGAACAAACAAACAAACAAAAAAAAACATAAATCAAAATAAAATACAAAAATGATCTTATCAGTTAACACAACTTGGAAATTTTTGTGCACCAAAGAGTTTCAAAACTGGTGTCGGAAACCACAACATTTAGGGCCCCCTGTCCCTGGACGAGGAAACGCTCGCAGCTAATGTCATTCCTATGGGAAAGCACTTTTCTAATAATTCTTTCACATTTTGACATTTTTTAATATAATTTTTTTTTTGTATTGGATAGCTGAGGTGCATGCTGACAGCGCACTTTTTTACTTTTTCGATTCTGGTTGCAGATATTTGTTACTAAGTTAGTTTCACTTTAAAAACCGTTTTCAAAACAGAAAGTGCTTTTTAAAAAATATATCTGCTACCAAAATCTAAAAAGTAAAAAATGTGCTCTGCCGGCATTCACCTCAGCTATCCAATGCAAAAAAAAATATTTAAAAATGTCAAAATGCTAAAGAGTTTTTAGAAAAATGCTTCGAATAGCATTAGCTAGCGAGCGTTTCCTCGAGCGAGGACAAGAGCCTTAAGGTGTCGAAGGCAAATTTTATGTTTAGATAAAGTTTTAGTACTGTCCTTCTGGTTTGTAAAATTTTGCTTAAATTTAGCCGTCTGAAACTTAAATAATCAGTAAAGAGTGAGCATTACTCGCGTATACAAGATACCGTATTGAAATATGTTATTTAGCAATGGTTTTATTATAAAAAAACGTTGCTAAAAGAATAAGAAGTAAAATACTATACAACAAAGGATTGGATATAAGTCTGTGTATTAGAAAAGTCTATATGGATATACTATGACAGTTCAAAGAGATATGAAGTCTAAATAGCATAAAATATTGCTATTCTGCATATCTCTATTTTTTAATTGTATACTAATTTGTTTATGATGAGTTTAATTATGTGTTGATAATAAAAGCCGCTTATATATAAACATTATTTGACGTATTATAAACTCATATTCAGGATATTATTTTTTTATTCTTTTTAAAATGTAGCTAAAACAATATATTTCTTCAAAGTTTAATATTGGTATTGTGCTCAGCGCTTTAAAAGGAGGCTCGCAAATGTAAGGCCACGTTGGTCGTGCTGTGTGTATCCAGTTATTTTCAAAGAGATATGAAACTTAAATAATATACAATACTGCTATTCACGCATGTCAATTAAATATCATTTAGTATGGCAGCTCTTTTTTAGCTCATAGGCTATCAGCATGGGAGCTTATGTGCCCGTCCGTTCTGTATGTGCGTATGTGCGTAACGCGATAACTCATGATACATATATCCTATTCACTTGAAAAAATCTATGTATGTATATTCTGATAAGGCGCTTCCCTGATTAATTTTTGGAGTTCATTCAATATATATAAGAGGGGGGCGGGGGCTAATGCTCCTCCACTTAATTTATATAAATGGGTTTTATATGCAGAATCATGATTTTCTTTTACAATTTAGATATAGGATGATTCTCATGAGGTTTCTCTGTGATTAGAATTAGATGTTCATCGGATAAAAATAAAGAGGGGCTCATGCCCCTCTCCTTAATTGATGTTTTCAGATTTGCTCTCAATTTTGGATGTAGATTTTTTACATGATAAAGAATACCGCTGATTAGTTTGACGTGTTCCATGATAAAGTATAAAACGGGGAAATGGAGGAAGTTGCCCCCCCCCTTAATTTGTTTTTCGAACGGAATTAATCCTTGAAAATATAACGCTGTAATGTAAAATTAGTATGCGTAGCCTGTGAGTCCAATGCCATCAGTTTAACTGGGCAAGATGCTTTTTTTATTATACAAGCTTTTTTATTTTTCGATTCTGTTTACAGGGTATCGTGTACAATATTGTTTGTCATATTTCCTGAAAATAACATATTTTTATGCAAAAAACTTCGCAAATTATAAGCAAAAATTTTGGCATAATTTGGGGCTGTTTTATGAAAGCCTTAATTTGTAATTCGAATATAATCCTCTTAAAAATGAACCTAGTTTATTATAATAAGCCACTTAATCATAATCTGCTGTTTGAACGCTTTTGCTACATAATTTTTGACAGGGTTATCCAAAAGGTGTTCTTTTTTTATCAATCTGTTGATGTCGGCCATGGGATTTCGTGAAATATTCTTTTTGGAAATATTATGACCTCTTCATTTTTGTTTACACACCTGGAGTTTGAGGATAATGCCTCATGCATTTTTTTTTAGATATTCTGCAAAACATCTAAAATCGCAAGTGATCAGTCAATTTTGGCCATATAGTGTATGTGTGTAATTGCCATGCTGGAACTGTTGTATTTATGAATGGAATTGGATGTAACTTAATATGTTCATAGTGCACTCTAATGTCTCGAAGGAGATCCTTAGCTAGCTCCATATACCATCTTGTTTAAAAAGTACAATCCACTAAATAATTTTTAATTAGTTAAAAAGAAAATCAGAATCTGAAGAAGATTTTTTTAAGTGGCTTAAAATAAATTAAGTTTTTTATGTTGCTACGAGATTTCTGAAGCTTTTTTTATGCCCTTTAATAATTAGGATTATAATTGTAATTATAAACTAAAAAAATGTAAAAACTGAAAAAGAAATTTTATGTTTTAATTTTTTTAAAGTTATAGTTATTTTCAAGAGCATTTTTTGCTATTTCTCTTTAAAAGTGACTGAAATATACCAGTATAGAATCCAAAGTTGGATGAAATTTTCAAACAAACTTATTTTTGAAAAGCGACAATATGGTTGCTGCCATTACCGATATCTTGACCAAATTCTTTGGTTTAGTTCATCCAACATGTAGCTTTAAAGTAAAATAAACTTTAAAACTACATAAAATATACGAAATTTGGCGACGAAATGACGCCAACTTAAATACATTGACAATTTTTTTAATTCCCATTCACAATCAGAATGGACGAAAACTGATAATGAATCTTCTGTAATTGAACTTCACTAATTTTAGCTTCGTTTCTATGGGTAAAATAAACTATATTTTTATAAACAAAGTACATAAAAAATACCAGACTTTACCGGCACAGAACAGAAGAAGTTTTAGATTTAGAAGAAGCACAGAAAGTTTTAGATTTTAATATTTTAAGATATTAAAATTATCCCTCCTTTTTTTGTCGGGCCATTTGCTTTATGTTTCACAGATTTAAAGCAAGATTTCTAAACTTAAATGTCACAGACATAAAACTTAAGCTTATTTCGAGACAAGTGGTTTAAAATGCTTATTCTGGCAAAGCATATTACTTTCTGGATCTCAAGCTTTATTCATTCTCTGCAGATTTATGAACTTAGCCTTAAATAGAAATGTCTAAAACTTGAGAAAATCTTATATAAATTCTCTTCTTTACACAAGATTGAAAAATAATGAGTTTTAGGTTGAGTTAAAATCTTATAAACAACTTTCGGAATATTTCATTACACAGAACAATATAAATTATACATGATTCAGTAATTATGTTTTTAACTGAGTTTAACATTATGTTTTTAATTAATGAGATTTTGCTTCAGTTACAATTCTATACAAACAACTTTCGGAATATTTCATCACATAGTATATTCAATATGAATTATACATAATGTGATTCAGTAATTATGTTTTAACTTCTGAAATAATAAAATTTTTAAGATATTTCAAATTTGCAGAATTAAAAAAAACTTTCCATTACCTAAGCAAAGTTTACTTCTTTTTTTTCATCTGGCACAATTTGGCCAAAATATTGACATTATTGCGTATAAATAAATTCATTTTTTTTTCTTTTTTTTGTGTTAAATCATCTTCTGTAGAATATATTCGAAATTTGATTTCTTTTAATTATAAATTAGTTAAATAATAATCTTTTAAATTAAAATTATCGTTTGTAAAAGATCGAATCTGTCGTTGTTAATCTCGACGCTTGATATTAAATTCTATTTACATAAAAGAATCGTGGTTAGAGATTATCGAAACTTCTAGAAGCTTTTTATTATTGACTTAAGTGAGGAGACACAGAGATGATGGAATATTTTTCTTTTTCTTCGATGATTCGAGTTTAGACGACTTTCGGAAACTATGTTTTTATGATGGAATGTCGCACCGGGGACAGTATTTTCCCGCTCAATAGAAATATATTTTAATAAACTAGTTTGTAGCAGCTAATGTGTTTTTTTATGAAGCTTCTACGTTTATTATTTTAATTAATTTTTTATCTCGCCACGACTCCTCTGATATAATAAGGGGAAACTTGCAAATAATTCGTTTTTTTCAGGAAATATAACGAAATTTTAAATTTTTTTACGGAAAATGACCTTTTGTCATGAAATAAGATATTTTTGTGAAATTCCGGAAAAAATTATCAGTGAATTTCACTTTTTTCAACAGTGTGCAGCAACCGATATCTTGAATGTGTTAAAATGTCATGTCGAAACTGGATGACATGATAGTATCAGACTAAACAATGTACGACCCGCTCTGCGGACATCCAAATATGACATTACGATGCAGAGTAATATACTTGTATTATGCTAATCCGTATCTTTAACGTTTTAAAATGCTTTAATATTGAGATAACTTATAAACAATTTACAGAGAACAAAAATATAAATTTTACTTAACTCCTTGGAGACGAGCGATACATACAGTGGTGGCCAAAATTGTGGACCATTTTAGGTAGCTTTCATTACAAAAAACAAAAACACTACCTATGGCAGCCATCCGGGGAAAGCCCCGATGGTAAATTTTACTATATTTTCGTCGAACATGACCCCTAGATCTCCAAACCACCCTCCGTTGAAATGCTGACTTACATATATATATACTATAATATAGATATATCCATATGTACATAAATATATATATCTGAATTTTGTTAACTGTCGAACTTATGAACTAATTTGGATGACATTTTTTATGTGCATAATAGGAGTACTACGAGTCTCGAACGAGTTTGTTGGCCAGCTTTATCCAGCATCTTGTTTCAAAATGGTGACCATTTCATTCTTTTGAAATTTTTATGTTTTTTAACTTTGTATACTTAGAGAAAAAGTTCCGTTTCACAAAATGTAAACTCTTATAATCATTTTAAAAAGAATGTTAGAAACATCAAAAGACATTCTAAACAGTCAATCAATGTAAGTTAACAACATAGGTCATTATAATATAAAAGTTAGAAAACATTAAATTAAAATGGCCTGTATTTTGAAACAAGATGATGATTGAAGCTAGCCAATGAACTTGGTCGTAACATTAGTACATCAACTATGCACATAAAGAATTACATCAAAATCAGTTCATAACTTCGAGAGTTACAGCACCAAAAATTCAGATATCTACATCTCTATATATATCTATATCTATACATAGTATATATATGTAAGTCAACATTCGAACGGAGGTTGGTTTCGTGATCTAGGAGCCACGGTCAACGAAAATATAGCAAAATTCCCCGAAGTACTTTCCTCCGGACGGCTGAAAAAGTTAGTTTTATATTTTTTGGAATGAAAGCTACCTAAAAGTGTCCACAATTTTGGCCACCACTGTATATGCACCGCAAAAAGGCTTGATAGCGCTTAACAAATGTAAATTTTCCAAATGGGTGAAAAAAGTTCGGGTCAGGATTCGAAACACGGATGTATTGGCTGAAGCCGCCAATGCTCTTCTAACTGAGCCATGCCGGGCGGAAAATGGAGGACTTCTTCACATATTCGACCTCACGATTACAGAATCCACCGGACATTTTTCACCCACCTCGAAAATTTACATCTGTCATAATTGTTTTACCGATTGAATAATCATGTTTAAAATTAATCTAATATGATTTCGTATGCAGCGGTTTCTGCAGTTCCAAATATTGATCTTCGGTTTATTCTGTTGAGCTGATCCATAGTATAATACCAGATTCTGTAATCGTTGAGGTTATTTGGGTGAAGAAGTCCTCCAGAATTCGTCCGAGATGGCTCAGTTTGAAGGGCATTGGCGGCATCAGCCAATACATCCTTTGTTCGAAACCTGGCTTGGACATTTTCCACCCACTTGGAAAATTTACATCTGTTATAATTCATTTACCGATTGAATAATCGTATTATAAATGAATATTATTAAAAAAGATAATAATTAATCTTTATAGGAATCATGGATTATATCATGATATAAAGCAAAACTTCATCACTTCCTTTTGGACAATTGAGTTATCACATTTGTTAATGTATAACCGTCTCAGATTACGGTTACTTATCTTGAGAGCTGCATTTAATACAGATGAAGAATTTGATAAATTAGTTTTTAATTAAATTAAATAGAAATATTCTCTATATTATTTCTGGTGCTATTACGCACATATATTTTTCTTTTCAATATTTGTATCTAAAAATATTATTTTGTATAAATATTTTACTTTACATCTAAAAAGAATACAAACAATTCACCTGTAACATTTTCTTGAAAGTTGAATTTCCTCTTTATAGTATAGACAGCTTTCAATTTTTCCTTTTTGAGTGCAAATGATTAAATAAATAATAAAATCATTTCCATATAATCCTATAAAATAAATGTAAGCATTCATTGCAACAACAAGTTCTCCATTTGAATGTTGTACACCTATGATAATGGAATAAACTTCGTTATATAGAATATACTTTTTGTAGTATGGAGTGGCGAAGAAATGAAAACTGAACTGAAGGTGGGAATTTTAAATTTCAACTCTAGAACACAGCTCAGTTTGAGCTGTTTAACCAATCATAACGATTCAGATTTTAAGCTAAAATTTTAAGCTTTTGAAAGTATTCTTTTATTTGAAAGTGTATGAAATATGAAAAATAGCGTAAAAAAATAGTTATTCGTTACTCCGAAGTTTTTAAAGCATCCTCCATAGGCATTTTTTTAACATTATGCCTATCGCTTTCGGCAGACGTTTGGGACTCATAGTTTCCCATTGATTATTGTTTGTTTTGATATATAATATTACCACGCCTTAAAGTTTTGCCCATGTGTTTAGATTCACCCTGTATATGTGAGTTAGTCACGAGTTTAAATTATCTCGAGTTTAAATATTCAGTAAGTGAATTTTTTACATGTATATATTCTATAATTTCTATTATTAAAACATATTTTAAATTACCGCAATAAGTAGTATACATTTCTAAATTTGTTTTTCGAATGTGTCTGTCAAAATTGCATAGATGTATTTATAGACAATTTTTTTTTCTATTTCATTCATTTATCTACATGGATCAAATATCAAAATAGTCGGTTTAATATTTTTTTTCGATTTAAAAGTAATCATTTTTAACATCTCCACTATGAAATTATGAAATTAACTCATCTGCATTTGATTGTCACTTAATTAAGCTATTATTAAAGTCTTATATTTTCGACCACGCATCGTATAAAGTTCTTAATTAAATCCGAATGATTCGCCTATATATCATATAAAGCTTTTATACTATACTAGGTGGAATTTATTAAATAAGAACACATAATGGTTATACCATTTATGCAATGAAGCTTATAATTTAATTAAATAATAATTAAAAACATGGTTTAATTTTCAATTTAGTTATTTAAAGCGTATCTGATCTTAGATAATTCTAATAAAGACGCAAACAGTTCTGATTACATTAATAAAATGATCAATGAAACTTATTATATAATTCTGTGACATAAGCCGGACAAAACATTATACATATTGTTAAATTAAAAAAATATATTTTTACGAATAAAGCATTGAAAGAAAGTATTTTTTTAATATTTCAATTGTAAAATTAACCTATTTTTACGAAAATTGTGAAGCATAATAATGATTTTATATAATAATGATAATACTGAATCTCCGCTTCGAATCTTCGCTTAATTCGAACTAAACATGAAGTCCCGAAATTTTCAAAGGCAGAATAACGTTAAACATTTTCATTAATTCGAATCATTTTATCTTGACTTCGTTTAATTCGAACTAACGAGAATTCCGCTTTTTCATTCTTCCTTCCTTTCTCACGGATTTCAGGTCATTTGAATAACTTTCTTTGATTTTTGGGGAAATTGTTCCGAACGAGTATACATATAATTCCATACATTTGATATCCCTTTTCTTAGTGCGTCGTCTGTCCATCAGCGACGTTTAATATTTTTTTCCATTGTGCTTGTTTCTAAACTTTTAATTGGTTTATGTATTTATACATTCTAATTTAATACTAAACCATATTCTGATGATAACAGACGAAATAAATTAAAAAAAAACACTATAACATTAATTCCTTAGTAATAGTACCATATTAAGCATGTTTTCATTTCTTACTTTCCATAATTCGAACTTCGGATAATTCGAACATTTCTTGTGGTCCCGAGGAGTTCGAATTAACGAGAGCCGACTGTAATTAAATTGAATAGAATTATTAACTATTAACTATTAAATTATTAAATTGAATAAAATTATTATTCGCTCCACACATAACACAGGCATGGTCGCGTCGATGGTCGCGAATGCAATCGTGATGCGGTTCTGCAACTCAGCCAAAGTGATAGGTGATTTTACCACTTTGGTAACTCAGCCGAATTCCGTTTCGTCTGAGGATTTTGGCTGAAGATTCAATTCAGCGATTTACACTTTGAAAATACTATTATACAAAACGATTTCTGCTTTCTACTCGCCACTATTTATATACGTTTGCGCAGCAACCATGGCAACCACACGCTTAAGACACATATGCAGTGCTAAACTGTAGTAAACGCCCTCTCGTTTAAGTTATTATTTAATTATTTATCAGCTACAAATATATGATTATATACATTTCCTAGTTCGCACGTAGTAACGCATCAAAATCCGATGGTTCATTTTTATTTTGTGATTCATTTTTATTCATTGTTAATGACCATGTATATTTCAATAAAAGGTTTTTATGTAGATGTTTCTTTATTAAAATTAAATATGCATATCATTAAAAAATAATTATTCCTTTTAAAATTATTTCTGGTAAAACTAGATGAAACATCAAATTTAACGGTTGTAAAAGCATGGGGATCGCCTATTTATTATATTTTCTAATTCAGCTACAAATATATGATAATTTATTCTATTGAAGCAACCAAGGTTAAATATTTAATGGGAAAATCCTAGAATCAAACGATTGAAAGTTTTCTCATCACTATTGCGTATAAAGAAAGCCAGAGCTTTAAAATTAAACCGCTATTTTTAGAACACGGAATGATGAGCGCGCAATTTTATGCGTGAGAAAGCATTAAGGTTTTAGTGAAAAGATTCTTCATTTATTACTTTGATAAATTAAATTTAAATTTAATTTTGTATAGTCATATTTGTAAATATGCATGCAGCGCATTTATATTTGAAATTGCCAGCCACTAACTTAGCATGCACTTTAATTTAATTTATTTTTTCGTAAATTTAAATTTAAGAAATCTTATAACATATAATTCATATAAATAAAAAAATTAAAAATTCGTAGCTCACAGTAATAAAAATAAATTTCTAATAAACTATTCTTACGTAATTTTCATATTTTTTATACGGAGTTATTTATTAATCCTTAATTGTTAAATTTTGCAAAGTACTTAACGATAATTGTTAAATTAATTGATGATTGACAGTTGATTTTTGTGATATGTAACATCATAATATTATTTATTTCCTTTTTTGTCTTAGAATAATTACATTTGTATCATTCAGTTTTTTGCTGTTTTTTAATTAAACGTTAAAAATTAAACGGTAATATGCGAGACATTTTTCGAACTCAGTGAATTTCGTACAAAAAATAAATAATTTCTTAATCGCATTATTAAATATTCCTTGCTAAAAGAACAATAAGATTTAAAATATACTCAATTGTATTCTAAAATTTTATCAATATTCTAGCATTCATTCAAAGCAATTTTTTATATATACTAAATAAACTATCTAAACTGTCTGTGCTTTATTTTTAGATATTTTTTAATACAGTTTTTAAATTCTGTTGTAACAAAGTTCATTTTTTATGGAAATGTTTGTTCATAATATAACTCATAAAATGATTACAAAGTTTATCAGAACTACCAAAATTTCAATTAAAATAATTATTTATGCCGTCATATCTTATTATTTATGCATTTCAAAAGATGTTCAAAAAGTTTCAAAAATACCTATTCTCCAAATCAAAAGTTATTTTATATTTGACAAATTTTTTTCTGAAATAGAATGGTAATATTTTGTGTATAAAATGTTTCCAGAAATAAATTTCTTTGTCGCTGTTTATTTATGAAAATTAAAGGAGCATATTATTTTTTAATGATTATTCCTTTTAAAATTATTTCTGGTGATAGCAGGTCAAATATAAAACTTAACGATTGTATAATAAAATATGCTTTAAAAAATACTAACCGCCTTCAAAACAAGAATCAAGATTGGCAACAATTTGGCACTAAATCATATGAATGTATAGTTTTAATATGTTTATGATTTGAAAAAGGTTGCAACAATGAAAGATAATTTGCAATAAATCATTATTTTTTTTAATCAAATTATAAGCATATTTAAAACTATGCATTCATATGCGTTAACGTCAATTTTATGCATGGGAGTGCATTAAGGTTTTAGTGAAAAGAGCCTTCATTTATTATTTTGATAAATTCAATTTAAATTTCAGTTTGTAAAGTTATGTTTGTAAACATTTATATAATGCATTTATTTTCGAAAATACTAGCCACTAAATTAGTATGCACTTCCATTCAGTAAAAATATGCAACAAATGATAGTAATTTGAATTTAAGAATTATTACAAATTAAAATTCTTAAAAATAAAATACTGAAAAATTCGTAGCAGACTGTAATAAAAAGAAATTTGTGTAATAAAAATACATTTTTTTTTAGCATGTAACCAGAATTACAAAGAAAACAGCATTACAATTTTGCTCTTTTACACGGCAGTCCGGGGTTTAATACATGGCATTTGATGGTTACAATATAAAAAATCATAATTTTAGTTTTTTTGTCCTTTTTCAGATATAAGTAAAACCATGTCTGTCTGTCATGTAAATGTCTTGTGTACTATTTCGAAGTGTGTATCACTTATAATTGTTCTGAAAGCATTCCGAAAGACATTACAAATGCTATCCAACAAAGCATTAACGCTGGTATCGACGTTCAAAGAAAACGGTTGTTTATGTAAAGGCAAAAGTTCCGACAGACCAAACGTTACTGAAGTAACAGTGAACCGTATTAGAAAGAGTTTCATCCGTAATCCCAAAAAACAGAATAAAAATTGAAAGACAGCAATCGCGACCACAGACGTCAATCTTGTATATTTTTGCTTTATTTTCATATATAACTCATTGTTGCAAACCAATTATGTTCCGAAATAAACGATTTGAAAACCCGATGATTCTTTTGTATTAATACTGTATTTCTCATCGCTGCTAAGTGTAAGGAAAGCCATAGATTTAAAATTAAATTGCTATTTACGGAACACAGAATGCTAAGTGCACAAATTTATGCGTTAGAGGGGCTTAAGTATTTAATGAAAAGAGCCTTCATTTATTCCTTTGATAATTTCAATTTCAATTTGTAAAGTCATGTTTGTAAATATGCATGTAACGCATTTACATTTTAAAAAAAGCCAATCAGTTCCTTAGCATGCAGTTCCATTTAATAAAACAATATTACTCGTAAATTTAAATTCAAGAATTATTTTAATATATAATTCTCGTAAATAAAATACTGAATAATTCGTAGTAGATTGTTATAAAAATAAATTTAAAATGAATTATGTTTACATACACAAATCTTTTTTTTTTATATTTCTTAAATGGAATTATTTACTCTTCCTTTATTATTAAATTTTGCAAAGTACATCACCATAAGAATCACATTAATTAATGGTTGGCAGTTGACAATTGTGACACATAAAATCACAAAACTATTATTTTTTTGCTTTTTTGCCTATAAGTAAAACCATATCACAAAACTATTTTTTTTTTGCTTTTTTGTCTCTAAGTAAAACCATATTTGTGTTATTTATTTATTTTATTTTAAGAAATAGACGGTAAAGGGCAAATATTACTCGAACTTACTGAGTTTTGTTCAGTGAATATATAATTTCTATAGAATATTAAAAAAATCTTTGCTAAAACAAAAATAAGATTTAAAGTATTCTGAATTCTAGTCTAAAATTTTTATCAATATTCAAGCATTCATTCCAGGAAAAATGTGTTTTATTATACGTAATTAACGACTTAAATTGTTTAAGATTTAATCTTTAATATTTTATTATTTATATAGTTTTCAAATTCAGTTGTAATAAAGTTAATTTTTTATAGAAATATTTCTTTATAATATAAGTCATAAAACGATAAGAAATATTACCAAACTGCAGAATTTTCAATTTAGCTAAATATTTTTACAGCCATAGCTAATTATTTATGCATTTGCAAAAATGGTCCAAAAGTTTAAGAGATTGCTTACTCTTGAAATTAAAAATAATTTTATAGGTTACAAGATTTTCTTTTGAAATAGAATGGTAATATATTTTACGTAATGTATAGCATGCAGTATATGTACATGCAATAGATTGATTGCATGTAGATTATATTTATATATTAATATGAAATTAAAAAATAATTTCTGGTAATAGAGGGTCAAACATCAAATATGACAGTTGTAAAAGTGTGGAAATAGCAGCCTATTTATTATATTTCCTAGTCCAGTTAAAAATATATGATTAATTTTTCTACATGATTCATTATTCTACAAATATATGATTAATTCAGCATCCAAGGTTAAATATTTAATTAGAATATTGGAGAATCACACGATTAAAAGTTTTTTCACCACTATTTTGTGCAAAGAAAGCCACAGCTTTAAAATTAAATTGCTGTTTACGGAACACAGAATGGTGATTGCACAATTTTATGCATGAGAGAGAATTAAGGTTTAAGTGAAAAGAGCCTTCATTTATTAGTTTGATAAATTCAATTTAAATTTGAATTTATAAACATGTATGTTTGCAAATAGGAATCTAACATATTTATTTTTAAAAATTTTAAAAACTAATTTATCATGCACTTTCGTTTAATAGGAAAATACAAAAATAATACAAATTTAAATTTACGAATTGTTATAAATTATAGTTCTTATAAATAAAATACCGAAGAATTCGTATTAAACTGTAATAAAAATAAATTTATAGTAAAAAAAACATTTTTTTAGCATTTAACAAAAATTGCAGAGGAAACAACATTGCAATTTTACCTTTTTACTTTGCGGTCAGAGGGTTAATATAAAATCGTAATTTTATATTAACTTTCATAATTTAATCATAATTTAATCAGTTGATGGCTTTCATATAAAATCGCATGTCTTTTTTCCTTTTTTAGTTTTAATTAAAACCATATTTGTGTTATTTAGCATTTTTTGACTTTTTAAGGAATTAAACGGTAAATTGCGAGTATTACTCACACTTGTAGAGTTTCGTACAGTAAATATATACTCCCTCTGTCCCAAATTAGTTGCGACATTTAAGTTGAAAATTTTGTCCCAAATTCATTGCGACATTTCAAGTAGTCGGAGTCATAGATAACTTCTGATGCAATTTAGTAAATCGACACCAGTAAAATTATACTAGAATGAGTATAATGACTTGTAGTACGTGTCAATAGCAAAGAAACCCGAATGTAAAGTAATAAAAATAAGAAATAATATCCTGAAGAAAGAAATTAATAATAAGAAGCGTTTTCTGTACTGGAATGTTTGCAGTGATGATTGAAAAATGGTAAGCTAAACCATAATTCCATAAATACTGCAGCTATTAAATTTAATGTTCATCAGCACATTCCGTTTGCCGTTTGTTCAAAAATAAAAGATGAGGAAATTTAGAATGTAAGTTTACAAAAAAAAAATTGTAAATGCTGACAAAAAAAAATAGTTAAGTAATTAAATCAATTATAATAAAAAAATTACAAATAAAACGAAAAAAAAAATCTCTGCGAAGATTATCATAAACTGTTATAATTTGTAAATCAATAGTACACAGAGTTCTCAATACGAAAAAAGTTTTGGAACGTATTTCATCCACCACTAAGCCAAGTCTAATATTAAAAAAAATCGACAGAATACGATTTTGTTTGCAGCATTTTCAAGCTAAAGGATACTTTTCAGAATTGTTAGAATGAAATGTTTGAAAATGAATTTACGATTGATTAGCTTGAAGATAGTTTTATGTGATTACTGTTAAAAGAATCTTTGCAAATTGGGGCGTGGCTTAGTAGCAAGTGAAACATGATTTTTTTAACTCATTCAATACTGATTTATGGAATGACTTGGGGAATGCTATGTAAGTAAATTTTGTAGACTGATAGTACAGCTCTCTCAAAAACGTTAAAACAGAAACATGAAATCACAAATATCAATAATCAGAAGAAAAGTATTCAAATGTCGCAACTAATTTGGGACAGAGGGAGTAATATTTTAACTGTATTCTTAAAAGATATCTTTACTAAAATAAAGGGATACGATTTGGGCGTGGAAATAGCCGCCTCTTAATTCTATTTTCCATTTGTTATTTCTCATAACCGAATCAAACTACCTGTTAATGTATAATAAGCTAAAAAAACTACATTTGTAGTATCATAGTATAAACTACGTTCTGTTTACGCCCAATAAATCCATTAAAACGGAAGAGAAAAATACTTGTTATTCTTTCAGCTTTTTTATCATCAACTAGTATTTTTATCCAATATCCATTTCCACAGAGGTATCAAGACGTTACAAATTAAATGCAAATTTAATGCCAAATTAAATGCGGCGTCACACCGTCGATATTAGTATATTAAAGTATAAACATAAAAAAAATATATCACACTTAATGTTTTAGGAAATGATTACAACATAAATAAATCTTACATAATGATATAAAAAATCATTATTATAGCTATAAATAACTTTTAATGATTTTAAAAAATATTTTACTTTACTTTTGACTGATTTGTTATGTTAAATGTTTATGTTACGGTAGGAGTAAGGTACCGTTACTTTCTATATTAGGTTATCGTTAAAATTCTATATTAGGTACCGTTACAGCTACAAATATATGATTAATTATTCTGTCGAAGTACCCAAGGATAAATATTTAGTGAGAATATTCAGAAATCAAGAAATTTAAAAGATTTTTCACCACTATTGTGTGTAAAGAAAGCCACAGCTTTAAAATTAAATTGCTATTTAAGGAATACAGAATACTGACTTCGCATTTTTATGCGAGAGTGAACAGTGAGGTTTTAGTGAAAAGAAACTTCATTTATTACTTTGATAAATTCAATTTAAATTTAGATTTGTAATGCTACGTTTGTAAATATTCACCTAACGCATTTATTTTTGAAAATGCTAGTCACTATCTTAGCATAAACTTTTTTAAATAAATAAAAAAAATACTCGGAAATGAACTTTATGAGCTGTTATAATGTAAAATTCATATAAATAAAATACTTAAGAATTCACAATAGATTGTAATTAAAATAAATTTATAATGAATTATGTATACTTACACAAATATTATTTTCATATTTTTTAACTGGAATTCCTTTATAATTAAATTTTGTAAAGTACACCACCATAAAGATTAAGTTAATTAATGGATCGCAGTTGATGTTTGTGACATGTAAAATCATAATATTATTATTTTTCTTTTTTATGTATAAGTAAAGTCATATTTGTATTATTTGGGTTTTTTTTTTTTTTTTGTTTTTTTTTTTAAGAATTGAGAGTGATTGCGACAAATCGACAGTGTTACTGGAACTCAGTGAGTTTCATATTTCTTAAATGTATTATTTAAAAAAATCTTTGCTAAAACCAAACAACATTTAAAGTAGTCTCAATTCTATTCTAATGTTTTATCAATATTCAAGCCCTCATTCAAAGAAAAACGTGTATTTTATACTAAATTAACGAACTAAATTATATGTGCTTTAATATCTGATATTTTGTTTTTTATATAGTTTTAAAATTTCATTGTAACAAAGCGCATTTTTTTGGAAATATTTTTTTCATAATATAAGTCCAAAAATATTACAAAGTTTTTCAAACTGCAAAATTTTTAATTAAATGAATTTTTTATACAGTCATGTCTAACTATTTATGTATTTAAAAGCTATTCGAAAAATTTAAAAATTACTTACTCTTCAAATCAAAAATAATTTTATACGTTACAAGTTTTTCTTTTGAAATAGAGTGTAAATACTTTATGTATAATAAATCTAAATAAACTGCTTGAAAATAGATGTTTATTTATTAAAAATAAATGTTCATATCATTTTTTTTAAATTATTCCTTTTAAAATTATTTCTGGTAGTAGTTGGTCAAACATGAAATATAGTGATTTCAAACGCGTAAAAATATCCAGCGATTAATTATATTTTATATTTCAACTACAACATATAATTAATTATTCTATTGAAGCATCCATGATTAAATATTTAATGAGAGTATTCAGGAATCACATAATTAAAAGATTTTTCATTACTATTTCCATGTAACGAAAACCACAGATTTTAAATTAAATTGCTATTTACCGAGCACGGAATGCTGTGATTTCAATTTTATGCGTGAGAGAGCATTACCGTTTTAGTCAAAATAACCTTCATTTATTACTTTCATAAATTGAATTTTAATTTAAATTTGTAATGGCATATTTTTAAATATGCATGTAAATTTAAAAATATTAGTCAGTAACATAGCATGCACTTCCATTTAATAAAAAAATAACACTCGGAAATTTAAATTCAAGCATTGTTGTAATATATAATTCTCGTAAATAAAATACTGAATAATTCATATGAAAAAAAAAATCTATTTTGAATTATGTTTGCATAGAAATTTTATTTTCATATTTCTTAAATGGAATTATTTATTCTTCCTTTATTATTAATATGCAAAGTGCTTCAGCATAAAGATTAAATTGCTTTATAGGTAGCTGTTGATGGTGGGGATATGCAAAATCATAATAATAATAATAATAATAATAATAATAATAATAATTATTATTATTATTATTGTTATTATTATTATATCATTAACAAGGCAGAACCCATCGAATTTCGACGAAAGAAAATGTTTACGAAGAAACTGTTTCATTGATTTCTAATAAACATACAAGATTAGTTACAATAAAAAACGCATCTTATATTGGTAAGTGTAACTCTTAAACAAATAATATTTAACGTAAATTGAACAAAATACTATTTCTATGAAACTCAGTTGGAGAACTTTAATTTTAAAATTAAAATTTATTTTAACTGGTGCATGTAAGAAGTAAAAAAAAAAAAAAAAAAAAAAAAAAAAAAAAAAAAAAAGATATATTGTGATACAGTTATCAAGTACAGCTTTTATGTTTGTATTCGATAATGAGGAAAAAGCAAACCTTATTCCTTTTTTATTCCTAATTTTTACTGCACATGCGTGAACGCTATTAAAATTTCATTTGCATATTATGTTAGTTAAATGTATAGAGCAACTTTTGTGAAAGTCTCAAAAACATAGATTAAAAATTCTGAAAATTATCGTTGATAGAATGAGATGAAAATCCGCTATTCCCTAATGAAGCAAAAAGATGAGGGGCTGTATCCATATTCCATTGTTTCGTGCCTAGACAATATTGCACGTACAACTGTATTTGGATAAAACCCCTGATATTTTGCTTCCTTTTAGGAATAACGGATTTTGAGTTGATTCTATAGACGACAATTTTCAGAATTTCCAAGCTATGTTTTTGAAACTTTTACAGAAGTTGCTCTATACATTTAGCTAACACAATATGCAAATGAAATTTTGATATCGTTGACGCATGCGCAATAAAAAATTATTTACTAAAACTACTCATTTTTCATACAATTTTTATTATTTTTAAATTCTGATGACAGGGTATTGTGTATAATGATGTTTGTGATATTTTCAGAAAAGAACATTATTTTATATTAAGAACTCTGCAAATTATAAGCAAAAAACTTAGGACTGTCTTTATAAAAACCTTAATTTCTCTACGAGTATGAATGCTATCCTTATAAAAATAAACACAGTACATTAGAATAAGCCAATTAATCATAATGTGCAGTTTGAACGCTTTTGTTACATTAGTTTTGACAGGGTTATCCAAAAGATCTTCGTTCTTTTTCAATTTGTTGACGGTCCCCTGTTCGATTTCGGGGAAAATTCTTCGCGAAAATATATGACGAGTACTATTTTGTTTACACACCTGGAGTTTCACCACATTTCGATTTATATTTCTTTCATTACTTACTTAATTACCAATTATGCTTAACTTTTGGACAGCAGTGTATATTTTAAAGTATTGCGGGGAGGGTAGGGCACAGTAAATATCTTTAGAACATGCACTTTAGAACGGGGGGTCATTTTCGGTTGTGGCTCTTCTAAGACCGATTCAAAGCACCTCCGTTACTACAAAATATTATGAAATGATGTAGTTTGTTTTGCTTAGCTTTCTCTATTTTGTGAATCTGAAGATTCATCTGCTGTACTTCCAATGTGGACATAAGGAGTCCATATTGGGATTCGGAAGTAGCTTTATCAAATCTTGTAATAAATAAAACAAAGAAAACATTTTAAGCAATAGATGCAACAGCAATCGAAAGTATGTTTTATGAACTTTCTAAAACATTCCACGTTTCAGTATTTAAAGTAAGTTTACGATATCTAATAAGAATTTAAACTTACATGTGATTACCATAAGCACATCACGAAACAACAGATTCCTTCTAAATAGCGAACAACTCACTTTTTTGCACTTTCCTTGCTTAATTATCTTTTCAACTGCTTTTCTTCACGGACGTGTAGAGCGATCTCGCGATCAAAATTGTTACTTTTAAAAATATTAGGGGTGTCCATATTGAAAGCACTGTCCATATTGAGTACAAGTGCGTTATTTTATTCTTTTTCTGATTGGTCCATGCTTAATGCTTAGAAATGACATATTCTGTTTTTTTTTTCGTTTTCTGATTGGTCCACGATTAATGTCCAGAAATGAAATACTTATATTGGAACGATGACAAAAAAAAGTATTAAAAAAACTACAAAAAAAATTATAAATTAAAAACAAAATGAGATACAACTTTCAAACAAATGGCGTTAAAAAGTACATTTTTTTTCTCTATATAATGGTGTAAAAATTGAAAATGTGTGATGCTTAAGTTTCAAAATTTTGCAATACTGAAAATTGTAAAACTAAAATTTCATTTAAAATTTGTATATAATGGGAGAGGAATAAAATTTTTAATCCTTAGGGTTAAGTAATAGAGGACTCTGTTATTACGCAAATCACGTTTTGATTATCCAAAAGATGACTTTTATTATTATTACTATTAAGTCTTTAAAATTTTAATCTTCGAAAATATCATTTTCTAAATAGTCGTTGTATTTTGTTAAATTACAACTTTTAATATTATTCTTTTTTCTTTCTTTTAAATCTTTTTCATTTTGTATACATTATTTTTATCTTTTACGTTTATAGGTTTAACAATCTGACGGTCTTGCAAAAGGGTAAAATCATAATGTTGTTTTATCTGCATTTTGGTTTTAAATGCTAAAAAATGTTATTCTTTCAACATTATGTAAAAAAAAAATATATATTTGCGAATATGAATGTTATCTTTGAGAGTATTAATCATTGTTAAATGCATCGAAAATCCATTAAATCAGCTGAATTATATTATTTAAAATATTGCTTGTATTGCAGTGAAACCTGGAGCTTAGTAAACTTATTAATATGGGCTTTTCAGTAATAGGGTTAAAAAACGAAAAAAACAATTGTTTTTTATAAATTACACATATTTAAATGTAAAATGTTACCATCAGACGTAAAAAAATATTTAATTTATTTTACATTTTACTATGTTTTCCGGTGTAGAGAGAAAGAGAGAGAGAGAGAAAACAGTCGATCTATCGAATTGGTATAGTTGTATATAGTAGGAAAGTATAAATGGATATACCATAAAAGTTTAAAGAGATATGAAGTCTTATAATATCAAATATTGCTAGTCTGTATCATTGTATTTTTTTTAGATTATCCTAATCGGTTTATCATAAATTGTATTTTTATTCGATACTATAAATATAATAGTAATATATTTGGTAATTGTATATTTACAGGTGGTTCTTCTGACGCTAACGTTGACAAAGGTGGTGCTAGAATCTATTTCACTCACCAAATTGTGAACATGAATCTCATAGTGTTCCACCAGGCAAGATTTCCACGAATTAAAAAAGGGAGCTTATACTGATTAAAAGTGCTTTAGATATCTACTACAGCAGGACAATTGGGAGTTTCTGTGGCTTCCTTTTGTTCACAGATTCTAGATCTGCGCTCCAGGCAATCCTGAGAGGCAACTCCCGGCTAACTCAAGAAATAATTGCTCTTATAGACAGTATAGTTTCAGCCCATACAGCCTGTACTCTACAGTGGATACCGGCCCACATTAACGTCTTCGGTAATGAGCAGGTGGATATTCTGGCAAAAGAAGCCCGCAATTTCTGTCAACTTTCCAATATCCTAACCCTTATCAATGTCGATGCAATAGCCAGAAATAAACTTGCCTCTCAACCAGCTAAGAAAAATTTCATTCCGGAGCTAAAATAGAATCATAAAGTTTCATGCACCATAGTCAGTCTACGCACAAGACACTTTAAAGGAATGAAAATGTCTTGAGACGGTAAAAGAAATTACAATACTTGTCTTTACTGCCCTGATACCCAACTATCTCCGACTCATGTTTTTAACTGTCCCTCCATACTGATTAAACTCTACTCAATAGACCTAAACCCTACTGGTTGTCATCTGCTGTATTTTCTGAAGGTCTTTGACTTTACCAAGGCTGTTTTGGATACCTTCGGGGCTATTTGATTCTTGCACTACATGTACAAGAAAACAACAAAAATTTTTTTATTCGATAATGACAATAAAAGTCGTGCATATTTAAGCCTCATTTAGCACTTCTTAAAACTTAATTCAGCGTAGTAATAATCTGTTCTTTTTACATTGTTTCTTAAAAGGAAACCTTTGTTAAAAGATTTAACTTGCATTTTACTAAGCGCGCTTTAAAAGGCGGTCGCAAAATTGCAATGACGCCTTTGTCAGTGCCGCGTTTTTTTAAATAATTTTTTAATTGACATTTTAAAACAGAGTCAACCAATGCTAATTAATCCTGTAACAATAGTTTGTTTATTTAACTAATAATAACACATTGCTCAGTGGTGCAGAAATGTTTAGAATAGAGTTATATAGAATTAGTAGAATGTTTTTTATGAGTATATGCGAAAAAGTGTTCTGTTTTTTATTGGAGTTGTGTTTTGTTAAATTATTTATGTTCGAAAGAACTGAGAAGAATTTTCTCATGAGAATAAACTGTTTAAAATGAGAGATGCGTATTTAATTTTGAGTTGAGTAAGAAATTAATAATAAATTTTCGAACAATTGGAAAATTTATAATTGAAATATTCATATGGTTCCTCTAGCCGGAGACAAACCAGCGACCTATGGATATTTTTTTTATTATTTGGTTTGTTTATTTTTTATTAATTTAGGGTATTTTTAACATTTGGACATTTACAGCTTTTCTACTGCTCCTGTGTATAGAATTATAAAAATATATCATTAAAAGTTATTAGCTGTGCTTAAAATTGTATGGTATATAGAATGCGCCGCCCCTCTAAAGGTTTTAATTTGGCGTTTATTGCATTTACTTAAGGAAATATTCGGACCTAATGTACACCAAACAATATATTTCATTTTTATCAAAGGCTCCAAAATTTTTTTTTATATATTACACATCCACACTCTTTTTTATGACAAATTATGAAATTGAATCATCTAGAAATTAACATTTATTAAATGTATCCAAGAATCAGTGAATTTAAAGTTTCCTCATTACTACGGCTAGGGAAGAAATCCTAAATTTTAAAAGTATATACGAAGAAGAAGTGTATTTTTACGGAGTGTAGAATTTTGAGTACACAGTTTTCCGCATAAGACAACATTACCTTTTAGTGAAAGGAGCTTTCAATCGCTAACATGTAAAATTCAGCTTTAATTTATAATTCTTTCGTATTTGAAAATATTCATACTGAACATTTACTTTTCAAAATTTTAGAATCCAATTCCGTTTACATTTTCATTTAATTTGTAAGATTTGCCTATAAAAAATTTTGCTAACAGTTGTCATAAATATACTTTCATAACAAGTTTAACATTTCGTGAAGGGTCCTTTAATAATAAATATATTGTTTATTATACATATAGGTAAATGTAAATTTGTTTGTTAAATATAAATACTATTTTGCTTATTTTTAAGTAGTAAAGTATGAAGACAAACATTACTTTTTTTTTATCATATCTAAATCTGTGCATCTATGCACTCTAAAATCCATTACATTTAGTAATAGCTCTGTTCATATAATTATGAAAAAAATAATTATTAAAATAATAAAGAAAAAAAAGTCAACAGAAGAAATCAATAGTCACGATATGTAGTAGTATTAGTATTATAATTTAATTTAGCTGTAACGGTCGAAAAGATTTTTTTTCGTATTTATATTTGACGTAAAACGCAGTGATTTCTTTAAAAAATTGATTGATCTTTAAATGTAATAAAAACCTTACGTAAAGATTGTAACACACTTTTATGCACGTTGCGTGTATTTATTTTTTATTTTTTAAAAGCTCCTATCTTTAATCCCCCTAATAAAAGGCAATTTTCCGTTGTATATATATGCTATATTATTAATTCTTCCTTAATGATATTTCCTTTTATTATGATAAATTACCGGCATATTCACTAATTTCCTATTCTTTAATAATATCTAGCATTAATGTTATTAAATTGTCTTTAGATTATTTATTATCTTATCAGATTTATTTAGATAGTAAGCTTTTTGTTTATTCCTAAATTATATCACTATTTTTTACCATTTCTGTTAAATGGTGTGAACTCATATGTTTTTAAAAGTCTTATTTCTTTCTTTCTTTCTTTTTTTTTTTTTTTTTTTTTTTTTTTTTACTTTTCTTATTCCAAGAATCGTTCGCGAGCTGGGATATTTTTTTTATAGTTTAAATCTATCCGCTTCCAAATCGACAGGACTTTTTACACAATTACTTCCATTGGACATGGCCTAGGCAACACACGCGCTTTTAATTCCCGCAAAGAGCACAGCACGCACGACGTCATGATTTGTGTTAACGCGAGGTATTAAGAAAAAGCAAATACAGGGAGCGATCAGACAGATTTCCTTCGTATTTTCCACTGACAATATCCCTGCTGACTGATAGTTTTCTTTGACAGTAAAATTTACATTTTAATTTACTTCGAAAATCATAACGATGAGTTCTAATTACCATAAGATTTGAGCTTCTCAATGGAATTGTGGGGAATGTTTTCGATGATATGGTGTTAATAAAGTTATGAAGGCATATGATGACTCATTATTTCGTCATGGAGATACCCTTTATTTTGTCATTCCGCTGCCTACATAAGTGCCCTTCTGGACCATTCCTTTCTGGATATACGCCAATGTCAACTAGATATCGGCTGCTCATCGAATTATAATGATTTGATTCATGATTATTAACAAACGCACCAAATCTCCATAAGATACAGAACAATAAGTAATGCATTGTGGATTCGATTGAATGTTCTACAGTAAGCACGCCAGACTGTCTACAATTTTACATATGTGCAATTTTACGTGCGCATAAGGAGAAAGATGTGGATTTATAATACATTTTTCATTCCATTTTTTTCATGGATTGACATTTATTGCAATATCTTGACCAGAAATTTATTTCTTTGTTTGTTTTTTGGAAGGGAGGGGAGGGGCAACAATATTTTCCTACCTAGATCCCAGGATTAAATTAAAAAATAAATAAAACGCTCTCTCACTAGAACTGAAATACACATTTTTGGAAATTATTCATACAAAAATATTATTTTAATCTATTATTTTATCTTTAAATTTCCCATAACAAGTGTATCTGAGAAAATTTCAAATATGCGCATACAAAATTACACGTTTTTCGCCATGAAATTGTACAGTCTGTGTCCCAATCTAGGTTGTATCACTGTGTCCCAGGCAGTCTATTTTTATATTATGAATATCAAATCCAACACTTTACAATTTACAAAAAAAAAAAAAAAATAAATAAAATAAATAAATAAATAAATAATTATGAATTGATAATGAATAACTTTACTAAACTTGAAGGATATTATTTTCTGTTACAAATATTAAAACAGCAGTAAAATACCAATCCAACTGTACAACTCAAATTTACATTTGACCTACAAAAATACTAAATCTCCCGAACAGCCGAATCCCACCAAGAAGTTCTGTAGGTATTTATGTACACTAACATCACAATTTGGAGCTGTTGTGAAGCTTTCGGTAATGACAACGTGAGCAGTAGAGAGTGTCTACTAGTGTCATTTTCAAGATGCCCAATGCATCAACGTGTTCCTATTCTTTCTACACTTTGTAGCAAATTAAGAAAACGTTAATAATTCATCAGTAGACATTATGGACAATTAAGAAAAGTTTTAAAATTCTCTGCATTTTTTTTATCAGACTTATTTTAAATTTCCATTAATAATTTTAGTATTTCATAATGTTTTAGATTTCATATATATTTACTGAAAAAAAGTTGATTTTTCTTTTCAATTAATTTTCCCAATGGTTTAACTGGGAACGCTATTTGTTCACAAGGCACACTATAATACGTTCATAAGGCACGCTATTTGTTCATAAGCATACTACCCAGGCTGATTAAAAAATGTACAAAATTTTAATCCAAATTCTAAGTTTAGCATTTGAAAAAAGAAATAAAAATAAAAAAACCTCTGCAAAATTATTTATTTTAAAAAGAGAAAAGAATATTACGAACAATATGCATATTATAGAATTCTTTCGAGGTTTTTATAAAAGAAAAACTCATTCCTCGGTAAATCCATGACGCAGCAATTCTTCAATAACAAGTGTCTGCCTAAGGCAGCTCTTTTATCCATATCAATGTGGTGTAACAAATCTGCACTTAAACGGTGTTAACACATCAAGTTTGATATGCAGAATGTTTTTAAAAAAATTATTTTGAATAAAAAATATGTTGAGTTAATAGTTTTTTTTTTATACGAAGATTAATGTAAATATAATACACATAAATCATGAACCATGGTTATTGAGTTTTCTACTGAAAACAGCTAAGTTGCATGATTGACCATTACATATTAGAGACAATTAATAAAATGTTAAATAATTCATCATTAGACATAAAAGACAATTAATAAAATATTTAATTTCTACACGTTTAATTTTATCTCACTTATTTAGAATTTTCTCCTAATAAAATGTGTGTTACATGAACAAATATCTTTTATTTGCATGCATATTGATTGAAAAAAAGTTGATTTTATTTATTTTTCTCCAATTAACTGTTCCAATGGTTTAAATGTGAGAGACGCTATTTGTTCATAAGCATACTACACAGACTAATTTAAAATTTTACAAAATTTTTAGTCAAAATTTTTTAGACAAATATCATTTTTCTGCAAAATTTTAATCAAATCCGCAGTTTCTATTTTTTGTAAAGTTTTTGATTTCTATTTCTATTTCTATTTCTATTTCTATTTTAAAATATAATTTAAATTTAAATTTCTCCTCATGAAAGGAAAAAAATATATCAAACACACTTATTCTCTTATACTATACTATGCATATTTTAAAAATATATTCATTTTGAAAGTTGAAAAGAATATTAAAAATCACATGAATCTCATAGAGTTCTTTCAAGGCTATTGTAAAAGGAAAACTCGTTCTTCGGGAAATGCATGATGCAGCAATTCTTATTCAATAACAAGTGCTTATGCCTGAGGCAGCTCTTTAATCCAGATCAGTGTGGTGTAACAAATATTCACTTAAGCCGGATCAAAGCATTTTCATTGCTAAGATGTTGAAATAAATGACTGACAACGGTAACTGCAAACAAACATATTTGTAAATACGAAAACGTGATTTTTCACTAACATGATAAAATGGATTTTTTTTAAATACAATTTCGGTGTCGTTGTTCCATATCGAATTAAATTTCTGTGTTTTCGTAGAGAAACCAATGAACGTTAAAGGGTTAAAAAGATTTGTTTTGAAAAAATATTATGTTGAATTAATAGATTTTATACGAATGTTAATGTAAGAGTTGAAATATAATACGCATAAATCGTGGACCAAGGTTATTGGATTTTCGACTGAAAACACTTGCACGATTCACCATTACATATTTTAAGTAATTAAAAATTTTTAAATAATTCATCATTAGACATTATGGACAAATGTGAAAATGTTATATTCCTACACTTTTAATTTTTTCTGACTTATTTAGAATTTTCTGTTAACAAAATGTTTCCTGCCTGAACAAATACCTTTAGCATATTTATTTTTAAAAAGTAGATTTTATTAATTTTTCTTCAATTAACTGTTCCAATTGTTTAAAAGTAAAGGACACTATTTGTTCATAAGCATACTACACAGACTAATATAATTTTTTACAAAATGTTAATGTAATTACCGAGTTTAAAATTTGAAAAACATACAAATTTTAATAAATTTTTACAATTTCTATTTTTTGTAAAGTTTTGTATGTTTTTATTTATATTTATCTTTTAAGATTTAATTTTAATTTTACTTTCCTTTCATGAAAGGAAAATAAATGTCATGATTAATTTTCATTTTTTCTCTCATATTGTACATGTTTTAATAATATATTCATTTTGAAAGTTGAAAATAATGAACTACATGCACCCCATAGAGTTCGTTCAAGGTTAGTGTAAAAAGAAAATTCATTCTTCGGGAAATGCATAACGCAGCAATTCTTATTCCATAACAAGAGATTGTCTAAGGCATCTTTTTAATCCAGATCAATGTGGTGTAACAAATCTGCACTTAAGTGGCGGTAACACATGAAGTATGATATGTAGAGTGTTTTAAAAACTATTTTTATGTTGGGTTAATCGTTTTCTTATCCGAAGAGAATGGAATAATTGAAATATTATTAGCAAAATCTTGGACCAAGGTTGTTGAATTTTCTGTTGAATATAGTTGCATAATTCGTCATTACAAATTATAGACAATTAAGAAATATTAAATAACTCAACATTAGACATTATGTATAATTGAAAAAATGTTAGATTTCTTCGCATTTAATTTTAAAAGACTTATTTAAAATTTTCCATGAACAAAATGAGTACTGAATGTATATTTTTAGATTGTATGTATATTTATTTAAAAAAAAGTTGATTTTATTTATATTTGTTCAATTAACTGTTCCAATGGTTTAACATTAAGGCGCGCTATTTGCTCATAAATATTGTACACAGGTGAATTTGAAAAAAATTTTGCATTTAAAATTGCAATTTCCAAGCTTAACAAGCACAAGTTTAGCCTCTGCTAAACTTATTTAAATATGCATTTTCTTTATTTTTCTTCTTTTTTTGTGAAAATGTTGTTTTATATTTATATTTATATTTATATTTATATTTATATTTATATTTATATTTATATTTATATTTATATTTATATTTATATTTATATTTATATTTATATTTATATTTATATTTATATTTATATTTATATTTAAAAATTTAATTTAAATTTAAATTTTGCTTCATTTAAGGAAAAAATATGAAGGGTTCTTTCTTATACTATACTAAACGCATTTTAATAATATATTCATTTCAAAAGTTGCAAAGAATATTAAGAACCACATGCATCTCAGACAGTTCTTTCAAGGTTATTGTAAAAGGAAAGTTCATTCTTTGGGAAATGAATGACGCAGCAAATCTTATTCAATAACAAGAGTTTGCTTAAAGCAACTCTTTAATCCAAATCAATGCGGTGTAACAAATATTCACTTAAGTGGTGGAAACACATGAGGTTGTATATGTAAAATCTTTTAAAAGAGTGTGCATTGAATGTTTTTCATTCCAAAATGAATATGTATGTAATTTGCGAGTTAGTAATTTTGCGATAAAGTTATTATATTTTGAATAAAATCAATATTCATGAAATGAATTCTCTCATCTAATAAATAATCTTTTATCTACCGACGATACTTATAAGTACCATTAAAATTATTTATTATAAAATTATTTTAATAAGTGAATTAGTTGTTGTGCAGTTTAGATTGAGTTACAGATACATTACTTTATTTTGTTCCAAACACATTATTGGTTACACAAAACAAAAATATTTTTTAAAGGATGATTTCTTTTGCCTTTGTATCTTTTTAGCTTTCTTGGAGCTGAAGGAAGGGGATGGGGGATTTTTGAATATGGAAATATATCTATATTTATATTGTAAGAACATCATATTTCTGCATTATATAATTTTACAAAATACTACGAAAACAATTTAAAATAAAACATTTGAGTGGGGTTATAAATAATGCACAGGATCCCTGTAAATTCAAATTTAATTAATCTCTATAAATCATACAATCCTTCTTAAATCCTTCAAAAATTTATTAAATGGTTATGTAAATATTTTAATTTAGTTTAAACAATTTACGTAAAAGGTTTTGGAATGTAAAATTTTCATTGAACATATTTCGGTAGATAAAGGGTTAAACGGAATAGGATTCATATCGGCAGATTATATTTGAGCGGTTTTTTTTTCAAACATAACTATAATATTTAAATACACATTGAATAATATATTTTATTCGATAGTAGGCATTGTACTATATAAACATGTAAATGTGGCAAATTTGTGCAAATTGCACAGACTTAAAATTTTAAATTGTCGACGTTTATTGAAAACGTGCTTTCATTATTTGCCATTTGCTTTTAGCAAAATGGATTAAAAAATTGTCAGCTTAATTACTTATGAGATTATGTATAGAATCATATCTTATTTACTAATGCCAAAATTAAAGTAACAAAAATAAAATTTGTGAAAACTGATGAATAATTTCCTGTGTAGTCACAAAATTTCACACAAAGGTATATATAGGGTGTCCCAGAACTTCGTGTACAAAGTTTGAGGGGTGATAGAGAACATCGTTTGGAATTACTATTACATAGGAAAGCATGGGCGGAAACGTCTTGTTAACCCTTTCAAAGACAGTGACTTGTATATGAAACTGCAAAATTTTAATACAAAATGAACACTGATATCAGATTTTAATATGATTTTTCCATTTATTATTATTTATCTATGTGATATGTCTGGCTTCTCATCTTTACAAATACATTTTTCCGAAATTTCTTGATGTCATTCATATTTTTTCACATTTTAGCAATGAAAGTGCTTTGTGAAAATCTCAAAGAAACACAAAGACACAGTTATGATACAATACGGAAAGCAGTGTAGAACGCTTTATTATACAGGGAAAAGTACAAGAAATGATTTAATTTTAAATTAGAATTAAATTTATGTTTCTTTAAAATCAAGTATCTTAGTAGCTAGTAGACATTATACATTTTTAGAAATTGCTAAAACGTGAAAACAAATGTGATAGACATCGGAAATCGCAGAAAAACGTATTTGTAAAGAAACTAGTTGGATGTGTCAATCCCAAAACTTTCTTCTACCTCATAAGTACATTTTAATATTAAAAAAAAAAAAAAAAAAAAAAAAAAAACATGGTGACCTCAAAGTTACCCACTATCGAATTTCCTCGAACATTTAACCTAGCCTAATGAGATTCTGGTATCCGAAAAGCCTAAAACGCTAAATTTAATTAATATTCTGAGAAAGTGAGCTTTGTAGTGCCTCATGTTGGGTAATTTATATTAAAACCTAATAAGCATCTATTTATGTCAAGACCTAACAGAATCTGAAATTTGATGGAATTTTGTCCATTAGTTCTTGAGATATAGTTATAACAAAAAAATTGCAAAACGTAGCACAGCAACACCATATCTTGGACAATTTTTGCCAAAACGTAAAAAAGCGTCTAATTATGTTATGGTGTAAAAGAATCTGAAGTTTGATGGAATTCTGTGCATTAGTTCTTGAGATATAGCTAGTTTAAAAAAAACCGTGTAAAATATAGCACAGCAGCACCATCAGTTGAAGGATTTATAACAAAACGTAATCATCGTGTAATTATGCTGTATGTCCTTTTGTAACAAAATCTGAAGTTTGATGAAATTCTGTGCGTTGGTTGTTGAGATATAGCTATCGGAAAAATCGTGCAAAATGCAGATTAGCTGCACCACCTGTAGCAAGGTGAATACCAAAATGTAATCAGCGTCTAATTATGTTATATATTCTAGTGTACTAGAATCTAAAATTTGATGAAGTTCTCTGCATTAGTTCTTGAGATATAGCTATCGCAAAAACCGTGCAAAATGTAGCATAGCAGCGTCACCTATAGGGCAGTTCACACCAAAACCTTATCAGCGGCTATGTATCTCAAGGTATCGCGGAATCTGAACTTTGGTGAAATTCGGTGCATTAGTTCTTGAGATATAGCTATCATGAAAATCATGAAAAACGTGGCATATCAGCGCCACCTGCTGGCCAATTTACAGCAAAACTAAATCGCGTCTTTGTATATCAAGAGGTCACATAATCTGAAGTTTGGTGAAATTCTGTGTATTAGTTCTTGAGATATAGCAATCTTGAAAATCTTGAAAAACGTAGTATAGCAGCGCCACCTGCAGGCCAATTTTCACCAAAAACCAATAGGCACTAATTCATATCAAGGTCTAGCTGAATATAAAATTTTATTAAATTTCGAGCATTAGTTCTTGAGATAGAGCGCCCACAAATTTTTTGTCACATACACACAGACAGACTCACAGACAGACGGACAGACTCACAGACAGACGGAAAGAATCACAGACAGACATTTTCAAAAAATAGTCAAAACATGTTCAGGACCTTCTAAAACGTATAAATCCGTCGAAAACCGGAAGTCGAAAATTTTCATGAATCCAATACTTTCTTCTTGGAAAGATAAAAGAAAGTAAAAAAGTAAAATATTCCTCCATTGATCTTTTATGAATTTTCAATTGCTTCTCAAAAAACGGAAATTCTTTCAATGGATACTATCTGATTCAGCAACTCTTATTCAATCGCAAATATTCGCCCAAGGCATTACTTTCATTTGAATCAATGTGTTGTAACAAATGTCGCTCAGTTTTGAAAATAATACTCGATATCTTTAAAAAATGAGAAAAACCTTTTATTTTCAAAATTTCAAATTAAAAAAAATAGTTCTAATAATGAAAGAATTATTGCACATATTAAAATTCTATTGTGTTTTCCATTTAAAGTTTAAACCTTTTTTAAAATTTTTGCATAAATTAAAAAAATAAGAACTGATAATTTATTATACTTAATGTCATGCACTTTGAATATAATCACACTTAACTTCACTTAATTTCGAAAATATTTTGAAAATAGCTTAAGAAAAATAATGCAAAATGCAAACAAGACTTTTTTTTTAATTTTGTAAATAAAAAAAGGGCCCCTTTTATTTTCTTCCTTTTGTACAAAAAGAAAGTATTCGATCCATTCAAAATTTCGATTTCCTCGTTTAAGAGATTTTATATATTTTAGAATGCTTTGCTGAACACGTTTTTACAGTTTTTAGAAATCGTAGAAAATGTAGAAATGTAAAGTTGATATACACTTCATGACGCTTTATTCAACATTCATCTTAAAATACAATTTTTTTTTTTTTTTTTTTTTTTTTTTTTACAATTAATCTAAGAAGTTTTTGGAAAACGGAAAAATATGGACAAATGAATTAACGAAACGCACGAAACAGGAATTCGTCACTTGTAAATAAGATGGCAAAACTGGTTTTGCATTGCAACTGGTTTTCATTCAGTTTTTGCTGACAAAAACTGATTTTGCATTTAAAACATTTTGAAAATCAGCATGCTCTGTACATGCAGCTATTAAAGTTTGAAAAAAAAAACTTTTGGCATTAATAATTTTCGTATGTAGGAATAGACAGCAATTCTATAAAATCAAAGTTCAGTAATATATATATATATATTTTAATACATTTAAAAAGTTTGATAGAACTATATAATTCTGAAACGTGTTGACTTGTTTTGAATAACAGGGTTCTATCACCAAAAAAAAAAAACGTGCCATTCTTAATTTGTGTAACATTTTATAGCTTAACAAAACAGAAATTCGTTGATTAAATCTAAAAAAACATTAGTGGAGAACATTTGCAACTAACTATATGGTAATGCAATAACTGCAAATTGCTGCTTTCACTTATTCAGACTAATTAATAGCATCATCGCAAAATTAATGAATTTACATAAGTTAAAAATAATGCTATTTAATTGTACGCAAACTATTTTAAATATTTAATTATGTTAAATATGAACACCAAAGCTTTCCCCTTTTAGTATGTGTTCAATAATGGGGGGAAACGAAGAGTATGAAAACAATAAATTAGTTAGTGTAATGAAATTAAATAAAGTTTTTCAGTGTTTTTTCATTGTTTTCTCTGCATTTCTGAAAGTAAAAATCATGCATTATTCGTAAGTAAAATCCTGATTCTAAGTATGTTTTTTAGTTTTTGCTCTGTTATAATGAGACTCAATCTCTGTAAAACTTTCAATATGAGATTTCATTTTATGCTTGACATAACGTGCGATTTCCGTACTTGAAGTTTTACCCCACTTATCACCAGTAGGGTTACCCAATTTTATACCTTTATTTTCATGCATTGTATAAAATGGTTTCAGAATAATGTCCCCAAGCAGAATTGTTTGTACACTCCAATGTTGTTACTCTTTATAAACAAATAATAATAAAAAGTTGTAATGTTCACGAAAATTTGTGTTAATGCTTAATCTTTTTTTTTTTTTTAATCAAGTCATGGAGCAATTTTTTCGATAAAGTAATATTGATCATTTTCAGATATCTTGTAATTTTTCATGAATATTACATGAGTATTACATTGAATATTACATGAGTATTACATTGAATATTATATAATGTTCCAATATTCAATTACAGGTTTCTGATAAAACAATATTATTCTCTATCGGAAGTAAATTATATATAACGAGATTTAAATGCAGAAATGCATTCATAGATAGAAGTAGAATATTCCTAAGCCAAAGAGTATTTTTTTTTAAATATATTTTTTAAACAGCAGTTAGAACCTTATTATTCTTTGGTGATGATATGATTGTAAATATAATTTTCACCAGGTATAATTTACACCGTTTACACCTATGATATCTATAAAAAGAGTTTTTCTTTTTTTTTCCAACCATTATTTTTTGATCCACCCTCGAAGGATATAGAACATTCTGTTATAAACATCCACTATGTTAAATATTTATGTATATACATCAATTTAAAAAACACATGTAAATTAAATCCTTTGCGATGCATTGATGCAAATACATTAGGTATTCTAAAAGGAGTGTTTAGCAATACCTTCGTTGTTTGTTACAATCATAAATTTTCTTTTATTGTAGATTTGTATCTAAATGCTAATTTTCTTTTCTCAGGCATAATGTAAATCAATCCCACTCGAAATACATATCCTTATAAGCATAATGATATATATATATATTAAATTAATTGAGAACAAAATAAAAGAATACATTTTTTATTGAGTTCAAAATGCAAAATGAAAGTATGCTGAAAATTTATACTCTGTTTTCCCTCAAATCTTTATGTTACAAAAACGCATACATTCTTCCATTTCTCATTAGAGACTGCCAATGCCCCAAAGTAATTTAAATGTTGAATGGAGCATGTCTTTTTCTGCGATTATTCTGCGGCTTTGAAACTATTTTTAAACATTATCGTTTTTTCTGCAACATTGTGTTTAATTGCACTTAGTCATAAAAATAATAGTAAAGTTAGTTTAAAAAAGGAGAAATCAATTTAGAAGTACACATAAATAAATCGCTATAATTAATATTAGTTTTTCAATGGAGAAAATTTTTTATATGTTTAATAAATAAGGGAAACGATAAATTCAAATATATATTATTTTATTTTATAGATTATTTTTCATATACAATAAAAAATAAAGATTTTAATTATTTTTCTTCATAATTGTTACGACTGTTTAACTGTTAAAGATTTTCATTCAAATTCACAGAATTTTAAACTATTGTACACTGTTAAAAATAAAGGTGTTAAATCATTTCTGTTTGGTGCCCAGGGGTGAAAAGGTGTTACCACACCTTTGCCACCCACAGGCTTGAAAATGTGTTTGGGATGCCGTTTGATCCCTAAGTAGGGTGCCGCGTAATGCATACAAATTGGAAAATTCTCACCCTTTAGTCATTTGCGCATGTTCTGTGATGTACATCTTTCCCCCTCAACTTGCTTTCACTGGAGGATCAAACCAGCAATTTCTCCCTACGAAAATTATCACCGTGCGTTCGCCATTCCAATTTCGTTTAGAAATTCGGAAAGAAAACTTTTGGTGAGCTCTTTATATAAAGCAACCTTCGAATTTCAGGATATATGCACATTTCAGGGAGACTTTGAAGGTGAGCTCGATGGCCGAACGGTTAGATCATTGAGCTTGCAATCAGACTTTGTGGGTTTGAATCCTTTGCAGACCAAAAGGCATTTTATAATTTCTTTTATTATTTAGAACTCTGGATTAGGGGTGCCATTTTTTTACCCTAATTAAGGATGCCATTCTGTCTCCGGTAGGGTTGTCACTAGTGAGCCAAGTCTTTCGCCCCTAAAAGGTGCTATCCGTCACCTGTAGTTTTAACAGTGTAGACAAACAGGAACTTCTAATTGAAATTTTATCGGATTTATTTTTCCAATGGAAAAAATTTTAATACAAAAAAAAGTTTTTTATTATTATTTATATTTAACGATAACTATACTGAAACAAAATTAGAAGTAAAAATTTTAAGAACAACATCAATATTTATTATGTTTGAGCATTTTTTTAACTTTTTAAAAGATAATCCAGCTTTTCAAAGAAAATAATATCACATTTTACATCATAAATTGGTTGGTGTGTTTTTTTACTCTATAAATAGCTTCTTTGAATTATTATTTAAGGGCAATTTTCAAATTTCTCTAGCACCCATTTTTCTTTCAATATGTGAATAACATACTTCAGTTCATTATGCATGTTCAATACTTACTTTAAAAATTGAAATTCAAATTAATTTATAATTCTCCCCTTTTTTATATTTTGTATACTGCTTTTAAAAATATACTATGCTAACTACACTTTAAGAAACAGACAAATTCTTCTTAAAAAAATAATATATATATATATATATATATATATATATATATATATATATATATATATATATAGGGTCACCATTAGCTTAAATGTGACGATCCCAAAATCCTGTTAAAAGTTTAACAGAATATATTATACAACAGGATATATATATATACATATTCTTTCTTTTTTACAGGAATTTTCACCATTATTTAGCGCTTTTTTTAGGTGCGTTCGTAATTATGTAAATACGTAGCACCTATAGTTGTTGTTCAGTCCGTCCGTCTATTCGTCTGTCCGCATATAACAACGCAAAAACTACCCAACCGAATCGTTTAAATTTAAAATACATAATTATTACATAATTTTGTCGAGACATTTCAAATTTTATGAAAATCGGATGAATAAATAAGTTGCATGGACAATCAAAAGGATTCCGTTACATTACGGTCAATTGGGAAAAAAGTTTCAAAAGCATTTTAATGGTGTTACACTCATTCAAACATAATAAAATTTATATGCATCTATACAATACATATTAATATAAACATTTTGTACAGTCTGGGGATCAAAGAAAATTTGTTATTCATTTACAAGGCCACACAAAAGTATTCCATTACATAATGGTATAGAGAGAACATTGTTTGGTGTGCGTTTTAATTGTAATTAACTACATATCATTTTATGAGAATGATATACGTTGCAGAGGAATACTACAAGTTATTTCCTGTATAAAAGAAAGCAGATAGTATTTACAGGCACAAAAGATTTTGGTTACTATACTGTATCCGAAATACTGTATATTATTACATTAAGATCTGAATAATTTTAGGTGCGTCCGTAATCATATAAATAGCTAGCACCTATATTTGTTGATCAGTCTTTCAGTCCGTCTGTCTGCCCACATTTCACATTCAAAAACTCCAAACCAAATGGCACGATATTTAAAACATATAATTTTAGCATAATTTTGCCGAGTCATTTTAAATTTTATGAAAATCGGATATATAGTTTTATTAGAGGGACTCTCGAAAGTATTCCATTACATTGCGATTAATAGAAAAAACAGTTTTACGTTAAACTCTTTCGAATATAATGGAATTGACATGAACCTATATACAGTCGAGTCGCTCTATAACGAAACTCTATCCAGCGAATTTCTCTATTTAACGAATTTTTTGTAGGAACGGTAAATTTTTTCATGATTACCCTAAAAATAATCTCCATATAGAGAAATATATATCGCTATTTAACGAATTTTTTTTTAAATGTTCTTTCATATGTTCAGAAAAACGCTTCAGATTATTTGTGGAATATTTTTTTTTCGTTGATTTCTGTTTTTCATTTCATAGCTGCATTCCTCCAGCTTATCCTTTATATAAAAAAAAGACATTCACCCCCCCCCCCAAAAAAAAAAAAAAACAGTTTTTTGCATGGTTACCCTTGACTTTGTTTTAACCAAGATGAGGATGCGTTCTTGGAAAAGATTAAAACATTTGCTACTTGCTATTGGAGCGATTTGCAATTTTCACAAAAGCATCCTACACTGTTATAAAGAAAAAAAAAATCCATTAAATTTACGGCAAAAGCTGCTGTGAGCTATGTTGCCAGCAGTTTTTGCCGTAGAAATTCAGAAAAATTAGATGTAATAAAAAATTTACATCTAACTTTAGTACAATTTTTATGGCAAATGTTGCTAGCATCATTGTTGCCAGCAGTTTTTGCCGTAAATTTAACGGATTTTTCTTTTACAGGCTAAAGATTGGAATGTTAAAACTATCCCATTTTCGTCTTGAAAATGTTCTTTATTTCTTGATTTGGATAGTAAGGCAGGAATTAGAGGGCAATTGCAGAAAAGGTCATCTGTCCAGTAGGTTTTCATCTACCTAAACGTCCGAATATTACACGAGTTTAAAACGGATGTTTGTTGTTTGTGGCGATCCGGAGCATTTATTGTTGTGAGAGATAATTTGAATGAGGAATTGTTACTAAATGTCATGTATGCTGGCGTGATCTTCTACTGTATCTGCATAAAATCGCTTCTACGATATGTAAGAACTCTGTCTGATAAAGTAATTATTTCTAAAATAATCAATAACACAATGGGAAAAAAATCTCACGTAGTTCAATCAGTATTTTTCTAGCCCTTTAAGCATCTTAACTGGGTTTTTCCGTCACGTAACTTTTATAATCTAAGACTGATTTAACAGAAAATAGACATTAAAGCTGATTTTTTGAAGTGAAAGAGTTAAAAAAATATGTAGGAGGAATTGGGCACATTGATAATTGGGGCACATTGATTCACCCGTGTACAGCACACAGGGTCATTACAGGAAGTTTCACAACAGCTGTAAAAGGTGATACTAGTGAAATTAACTACATACAGAAAGTTTTGGAATGATTGAACAGTTTGATGAAATGGGATGGGTGGTTAATTGTTTTTGTAGGTCAAAAGTAAATTTGAGTTGTACAATTGAAATGGTATTATACAACTGTTCCAGTATTTTCAACCGAAAAGAATACTCTCCCTGACAAGTAACGCCAATCTTTATCTGTTCCTCATTCTTTATTGTTAGATAATTTATAAAGTCTTGGCTTTGCGACTCCTTTTATTGAAAATGGCTGTATGGGGCACATTGATACAGTCTTTGTCGGGGCACATTGATACAATCTAAATCCTTTTCTAGCTCAGTTTTTCATTACCTTTTTTTTACCATACACTGCTTAATTCAATCATTTTTCGTCAAAAATTTCTACTATTAGTTTTTATTGAAGTGAAATAGCTCTAATTTCTTTATATTAGAACATTTTATAGTATTTTTGCAAACAGAAGAAGTACAAACTTACTCAGTATCTAGTGCTAGTAGAATTAACAAAAGAAATGGACGGCAGCCTGGCAAAGCTCAAATTTATATCGATATTCTCCAGAGAAAATAGTACTATCGACATGAGAAATGTTAATTAAGAGAAACAAGCTGCAGAACAGTACAGGATAATTATATTATAAACATAATTTTTAATATAATTATCCTTTATTTTCTGTTTGTAAACCGATTTATAAACAGAAAACCTGGTAATTCTTTCACCTTTCCTAAGAAAGAAGATAATTCTGGGGTTAAAGTGCCAGATATGACAAAGTTACCACAGCCAACAAACAGACAAGGAACAGCCAGAACATCAGGTCATTATACATTTAATTTTGATTGCTTTAATATCACTTACAAATAAATTGTGTGTGATTTTAATGTCTATAAATGTATATAAAATGGTTTGTTAACTATTTTTCTATCAAAAATATGCATTGTTGTTATTTTGTCTCCATTTTTCCTAGACGTGTCAAAGCGTATCAATCAGCCCCGGGGATGGGGCAGATTGATACAAATTACTTTTTTTGATTTTTTTAAAATTGCATGCATGTATAATATATAAAACAAAGATTGTACATTTTTATAACACACTACACGGGTTTTGCCGACATCACATAGAAAAATAACTTGAAATTTCCGCTTTCTAGACACCAAATTTTTTTTTTTGAAAAAAGCTGTATCAATGTCCCCCAGTTCCCCCTAAGTTTACCAAATAAAAATTATCATGCCAATACTTATCATAGATACTATTTTATGAATAGTTAAACATTAATGGAAAATTTTGCAGGACGTTTAAAGGACTAGTATAGAGAGGTCTCAGTTCAAACCCCAGGATTGCAAGAAAATTTTTTAATAAAAATTAAGTAATACAGCCTTTCTAATTTACTCGAAAAATCCAAATTCTTTGAAGTTTAATGAAATTAGAGTGATTCACCAATTTTGAAAACTCAGGTAAATTATTATAATAGAAAGTATTTTCAGAGTATTTTGTATTTTTAACGACGTTATTTTAGAGTATATTTTGAAAATTAACCATTTCGGGATCGAATTATTTTTTAGTTTAAAAAAAATAGTTTTACGTTAATAACATTATGATTAGCTATCCAAATAGATTAATTGTTGTTTAACGAATATTTCATTGTCTGAAAGATAACGAATGTTGCTGTTTTGCATACTATTCAATTAATATTCAAATGACAATAGACTAAGGAAGAATTTTTGGAAATGTTTAGAAAATATTAAAGTATAATAAGATTTTACTTATACAAAAACTTTCTAATACTTTTAGTGCTATATTACACATGATTCTTTCTGGAAAATAACTTTTATTTTAAATTTAAAGAGTGAAATGTGTGTTTAAAATAAAAGAATTGCAAACGGTCCAAAAAGATTTAAGCAATAATAATAATAACTATTATTATTAAATGCCTAAACATAAATGAAGTCATATAAAAAATGCATAGACATACATTAACATTACTACATGCAAATAGTAACTAAAGTATCTCGTAAAACAAAATAATGCTACATAAAAAGACATGTACTCTTAATTGTTCACCAGACCCGAAAAGGTTAACGAATAAATTTTCTGTTATTTAACCGTTTAGACGCCGAATTAATATCGCAATACAATAATAATTTCTTTTTCCTATATTACAGCTTCAAATGTTTTCATTTATGAATTTAAATTTAGAAAACAGCAAAAAATATATTTCTGCAGTTTTTTGTCTGTTTACATTTCAGTGTTCCCACTTTGGTACGTGATTATTAATTGACAACCTATGCAAATATAAGAAATTGTTTTTCGCTATATGCTATTATATCTTGTTCTTGAGTATTTTCTCGAATTTCAAAAACATTTAGCGGTCAAATGTAAGTAATATAGAGAAAACGATAAAAGCATATAATATATAAAAGCATATAAAAGCATACATAACAAAATAATGCTACATAAAAAGATATGTACTCTTAATAGTGCACCAGACCCGAAAAAGTTAACGAATAAATTTTCTGTTATTTAACCGTTTAGACGTCGAATTAATATCGCAATACCATAATAATTTCTTTTTCCTATATTACAGCTTCAAATGTTTTCATTTATGAATACAAATTTAGAAAACAGCAAAATAATATATTTCTGCAGTTTTTTGGCTGTTTTCATTTCAGTGTTCCCATTTTGGTACGTGATTATTAATTGACAACCTATGCAAATATAAGAAATTGTTTTTCGCTATATGCTACTATATCTTGTTCTTAAGTATTTTCTCGAATTTCAGAAACATTTAGCGGTCAAATGTAAGTAATATAGAAAAACGATAAAAGCATATAATATATAAAAGCATATAAAAGCATAATATAAAAGCATATAGCCCAATTGGGAACATTGGCGTTTAAACGGTTAACTTGAGTATCGGTTTTTCTCATCTCTGTAATTTTACATTAGACAAAGTACTGTTATTGCTATATCTACATTATAAAGGCCAATCGTATCTGTGTGTAACGCATACGTCATTTTGAGAATGGCAACACTTTCACATGCAATTTTTGGTATTTCAAATTTTATGCTTCTAAACATCGCACATGTTTAATTTTTTCATCATCGTAAAAAGAAAAATATGTACTTTTAAATGCAATTTGTTTGAAAGCTGTATCTCAATTTGTTCTTGACATATTAATTTCTTTATTATTTTCAGTATGAATTTTGTAATTGTAACAACAGAAATACGCCATTTTCTCTTAAAATTGTTAAAAATTGAAATGTGCGTATGTAAATTTTGAAAAGATGAAAATTATGACGGGTTTAGATTTCACGCGAAATTCTAAGATCGTGTAAATTTGATTTTTTTTTCATAATCATTTATAACAAACATAAAAACCTCAATTGATAACTTTATCTTAATAACTGATTTTTATTATGCTGAACTGATCATGATATATGCTGCTGATGCCATGATTTATGTAGCTGAGCTGACTATATAACTGATCTTATTTTGCTTTATTATTATTTTTTTAATATGCGAATAAAGTATAATTTTAATAATTTGGACAAATGAATTTTATAGAAATAGTATTTTTTCTTAATTTTTGCTTTAAATAATTTTCGAGACTTAGAGTGACTATTGAAAAATGCATTTTTTTACAGTAGCTAATTTTGTATGTTTATTATAAATAAATGAAACAGTTACTTCTTAAATATTTTCTTTCGTCAAAATTCGACGAGTTCCACCTTGTAGTAATAAAACCCGAAAGAGTTAATGAAGGTAATCTCTTTGAAATTTGAATAGATGGAAAAGCGAAAGTAGTATTTGCAATGCATAGGAATGAATTAAAGGTATAATGAGACAAACAGAAAAAAAATCATTTATTGACAACCGTCTAGGGGAGATATGACGTCACGTTTTCGAAAATGCATCCAAGGTTGGAAGTATGAATTAAGTACCATGAAGTTTTTTGGACCAAGGGCTTGACTTTGAAGTGGCCTGAAAAGAAGAGTAAAATTTAATATTTTAAGGATCGGGGGAAAGGGCACCTGAAATTTTTTCTACAAAGTGTTCCCATTAATGCGGAATTTACTCTATTACTGAAATAGAGAACTACAGGGCCAAAGATTTGAGGAAATATAATGAGGTTTTCCTTTTTAAGTCTTTTTTGGATTAATTTCAAGGCTTAAATGAAAAAAATTGCAAGCTAAGTAATAGTTATTCTAGGTTTTAAATCCCGTAATTCATTAAAAATGTTATAAGTTACCTGTATAGGTTGTAAAATACAGAAGATAGTGTGGAATTTATGCTGCTTCTTCATTCAAAGGAAATTTTTGCATTCATTTACTGGTAAGAATTATTAATACTTTAATACTTTAAATATTTACTTTAATTTTGCAGATAATTTTTTCAGCACATACACTGTTAAAAATTTCATCGTCAGAAAACGGTCATTTGAACGGCAGCATTCTGTCCGGCATTTTGACCGTATTTCGAGATAACGGTTACTTAATCGTGTTATATATATATTGTCATATGACCGTAAAAAAATATATATATTGTCATTTGACCGTAGTTGTATAAAATGGTCATTTGACCATAACTCACTGAAATGGTCACTTGACCGTAATTGTATGAAATGGTCATTTGACCGTAATTGTATGAAATGGTCATTTGACCGTAATTTTATGAAATGGTCATTTGACCGTAATTGTATGAAATGGTCATTTGACCATAATTGTATAAAATGGCCATTTGACCGTAATTGTATGAAATGGTCACTTGACCGTAATTGTATGAAATGGTCATTTGATCGTAATTGTATAAAATGGCCATTTGACCGTAATTGTTTGAAATGGTCATTTGACCGTAATTGTATAAGATGGTCATTTGACCGTGAAATATACATTGTATGGTTTTTTGACCGTATTATGATTTTATTAACATATGACTGTAAAATATATATGTACGGTCATTTGACTGCATTACGGTTTTATTAATATATGACCATAAAATATATAGGGTGTTTCTGAATTAGATCGGCAAATTCAGAGGGGTGATAGTAGGCATCAAGAGGATGAAAAATTGCCACAGAACATAGATGGTTGCAAACCACATTGAAAGAAATACTCAAAAGTAGTTATGAAGGGTGTTTCATTGAGTGGAACAAATAATAAGCAGACAAACATTTATTTGACCTAAGCAGGATTATAATGCGTTACAGTTTGACATGAGAAAGAAAAGACGAGGAAGTTTTATAGGAATTGTTTGAAATTGAACCCACAAAGGTAATTGCACAGTAGACATGTACAAAATGATTGCTGTGCAATGACATTTGCACATGTAATTTTGAACAATAGAAGTGAAAATCCCTTGTCATGTCGAATCATGCCCTGATGTGGAATTGTAATACATTGTATTGCTGCTAAGGTCAAATAAATGTTTTCCTATTTATTTGTTCTACTCAACACACACTTCACAACTATTTTTGTGATTTTATCTAACTCAGCGTGGTTTGAAATCATCTCATGTACCATGAAAAATTTTCATCCCATGATGCCTATCAACCCTATGATTTTGTCGCCCAAATTCGGCAACATCTTGCATACTTTATAAGCATATACTAATAAATCCATAATAAAATCAAATGATCATACATTGATATTTTACAGTCACATGTTAAAAAAATTATAATACAGTTAAATAACCACAATAACTCCTCTGAATTTGTCAGTCAAATTCAAAAACACTCTGGACATGTTTGGTCTTTTGATTATAATTTTTGATAAGTTATTTAATCATATTTTCAGCCTGTTATATAAGCTTAATACACATATATATGAATGTTTGACCTTATTAAAAATCAAATAATCAAAAGCTCGTATATATACATCTCACAGTCATAAAACGATAAATTAAAAATGTATGTAATAAATGGGAAATAAAAATTCTGATTTTATGTTACAAGAATATCAGAAGTACATGTAAAATTATATCAAATTGGTTTCATTCTTTACTAATGTATAGATATACAGTCTTAAAAAAGTAAAATAAATAAATAGCAGTTCTTGTACAATAAATAATATATTAAAAAATATAAAAAGAGTAGTATGTAATACTGATTATGCCCAACCAGGAACCAACTTTTTGTTTGGCCGTATAACAAATAATTTATTACTGCACTAGATTAAAATTTCTTAATCATGCAATATAGATTATTATCCATGTATAACATGAGTTTCTTTTTTATATTATGTTATCTATATGTATTAAACAAGAATTTCAATGTATTTTTAAAAAAATCATATATTTTCAAAGAATAAAATTTAAAATTGACCAAAATTTTACAATTACTTCCAAGATTCTTATCAGTTAATTGAATTTTTCATTTTCTCTCAACATACAAATCTATCTACTTACTTTCAGTTAAATGTTTGAAACTGCCACTGCCTAACAAGTCAAACTTTTGCGATTTTTTAAGAATGGAAAAATAGTGTTTTGTTATTCTTGCAAAACTTAGTATATATTTTTAAATGTAGAGCACTAATACCAGACTTTTAGAAATTCTGTATGTAGTTAACTTAAAATCGATTTTTTACAATATTATTATATAAATCAATTAATCACTCAGAAATTTACTACAGTATGTTGGGGTTTTAAACCTTTATGTTCCCAATTATAAATTTGTGAAACTTTCATTTTCCAAAGCATTTTTTGTGATATTTGAAGCTACATTAGAAAATTTACACAATCAATTAATAAATTTTAGAAGAATTTTGCTAAGTAAAATTAATTAAATTTGAATGCATAGGGATTCTGTGCAATATTTATATCTTCAATCAAATGTTTTATTTATATTTTATAGAATCAAGAAATGCACAAATATAATTGACTGAAATATAACTGAACTACAACTGAATATACTGTTACAACTGAAACATAAAAATATTTCCAAACTTAAACACTTAAACTGCCCCTCTCCCCTCTTTTCTTTCAATGCCAAAATAGCTAAAAAGATGGAAATGGGGGAAAAAAATCATCCTTTTAGAAATGTTTTTGTTTTTTGCAACCAATAATGTAAAGTAAGTATAATTCATTTTAAATTGTATTATTACAATCAATATACCAAATGAATCGTAGAACAAGTTATTTTAATAGTGATTTAAAGTGCCATTAGGAAGTAAAGAATTAATGAAATTATAAAAAAATTACTGTAGAATAAGTTATGAATATTTAGATTGAGTTGATGTACAAAGAATACACATGTTACTATACTTGTGTTTTTTAAATATATTTCCTATGTATATTTTTAAAAAACCAAAATTTTTGTAACAAATTTAATACAACTGCAAAAAACTGAAGACAATATCGAAATATTCAAACTTTATTCTCTAAATGACTTATATAGTTGCAGCACTGTCACTGATTATCTGAAATATATGAATTTACATTTAGTATTTAAGTGGAATACTCAATGGGCCTTCACAAACAAATATGTAGAAGTTTAATAAACTATAAAAACATTTATAAATTTAATTTTCAAAATAAAAATTAAAAAGATTAATAAATTAAAATGAATCCGATAAATTTATGAATCTTTACAATTGTCAACAAACAATATTTAACAAAACTTCTACATATTAACCATTGACAATTTAAAATGCAATAAAAATACTGCTTCATGTGTATTTAGAAAAAACGTAGTTAAAAGTTAAGATTGTTTATTTTAGTAGATTAAAGCGATAAAGATTATTATGAATTAGAAATAATCACAAAACAATCAATTAAAACACAGAAATATATTTATTACAATAAATAAATTACATTATATTATAATACATAATTATATTAATTCATATAAATTTCTTTTCATAATTTGTTTTTTGGTAGAATAATGCATTGGTTGGCCATGTTACAATATAAATAGCAGTGCCAATTGGTTTGCTGTAGTTTGTTCCACACACAGGATTAAGCAACATTGAGTACCTTAAAGAAAAAGTTAAATGCATTAAACTTAGCCATAATATAATGATACTCAGATAAAATACATTCAAATAAATTTTCAAAACAAAATTGACTTGTGGAAAGTTTTAAAAAATCATCTTCAGGCTATAAATTATTTTTTAAAAAATCTGACCACAGGGTTGGTGATTTTTGACATTTCAGTTTATGACAAGTTTAAATTGTGATGTCAAAAAGTTCTTGTGAACGACCACATCAAAAACCCAAATACTTCATTGATTTGAAAAATTCCACTCTGATTCAAACAAAAAATATACAATATGAGCTTAAAAAAGCTCACTGTTTTTCATAAAAGCCAACTGAGATAATAAAAAAAGATGTTATAAGTTGAAAATACAACCCAAAAGTAAAAAGTTTTAAATAAAATGTATATTTTAAACTTGTAACTTATCTCTTATTATTTTAGTCACTTTTTCAGTAAGACTGAGTTTTTGAAAGTTTATATTGTATATCTCCTGTTCACAATTAATATCACACAATAACAACCTTACACATAATTTTTAAAATTCACTATTTAATGTACATCAATAATTAGTACATACACACAGTAAATATAGTATCTTTATATGCAACTGTTTAAAAGAATGAAATTTTTATTTATTTTATTTTGTTTTTATTTTTATTTTATTTTATTTTATTTTATTTTATTTTATTTTTTTTTTTTTGGGGGGGGGGGTAAAATTGTTCTTTTCTAAAAAGTACACACTAAATTCACATGAACAGCACATTTTTTTTTTTTTTTTTTTTTTTTTTTTTTTACTTAACATCTTTTTAATTTCACTATTACTTTTAGGAGCTTAGTTTTTTTTTTTTTTTTTTTTTTTTTTTTTTCTGTAAGAAAATAAATGTAGAAAAGTGAAAATATTTTTAATGTAGGTACATATAACAAGATACTATGCATCAATTTTATTGTAGCCTATACAATAAACATTCATTAATAATTGAAAAAAAAATGTTGTATATCTTGAAAATTTATTTTTTGATTTAAAGAAAATAATAAAATCGAAAATCCAAGCAAAACTTTTGATTTTTTAAAAATAAATATCAATATTCTATAACTTCGGATTATTTATTTTACAGTTTAGTAAGCAATAAATTAGTATACTGTATACATTACATTCATTAGTAATGCTTAAACATCGTGTTTTTTCATGTTTTGAAGGTAATCCGCATTCATCATTTTCCCGCATTTATTGTTCCCCCGCACCCTTAGAAAAACAATGGATCGAGGTCATAATGTAGTTAAATTCACACACACACACACAAAAAGTAATGAAGGATTTTATTTCATGTTTCTTCAGAAAACCCTCATGGTATGAGCAAAATATGCATTTTAAATTTTTATTATTAGTAATATTTATAAATATTATTGTTGAAATTGTTTTTAAAATGTTGAGAGCAATGCCTGTTTGCATGTTCAATGTAATTCTTTTGTAGATTAAAATAATATTTTTTGCAATTACCTCACCTGGCCTTACATTTTATCGCTTCACTGTTTTACACTACATTTCACACTACAGTCACCGTCAAAAAAATCTTGACACTTTCGATTTTTTATGTTTTGTTAAATATCTAGAAATATACAGAAGGAATCATTCTGAAACTACTGGTGTGTAAACAAAATAGTACACGTCATATATTTTGACAAAGATTTTTCCCCGAAATCTAACAGGGGACCGCCAATAAATTGAAAAAGAACGAAGATCTTTTGGATCACCCTGTCAAAATTAATGAAGCAAATCAGTTTAAACTGCAGATAATGATTAAGTGGCTTATTGTGATAAGTTGTGTCGATTTTTATGAATATAGCTTGAAAACTCGACGAAAAATTAAAGTTTTTATAAAAACGGTCCAAAATTTTTCCAAGTTTTTTCCTTATAATTTTCAGAGCTCTTCATAAAACACAATAATCTTTTCAGAAAATATGACAAACAACATTGCACATAACACCCTGTAATCAGAATTAAAAAATAATAAAAAATGTATGAAAAATGAACGAATTTACTAAATAATTTTTTACTGTGCATGCGTCAACGCTATTAAAATTTCATTTGCATATTATGTTAGCTAAATGTATAGAGCAACTTTTGTGAAAGTCTCAAAAACATAGCTTAAAAACTCTAAAAATTATCGTCAATAGAATATGATCAAAATCCGTTATTTCCAAAATAAAGCAAAAAGATAAGGAGTTATATCCAAATATAGTAGTACGTGCAATACTGTGTAGGTACTAATCAATAGAATATGGATACAGCCCCTCATTTTTTTGCTTCATTTTGGGAATAATGGATTTTGACAATATTCTATTAACGATAATTTTCAGGGTTTTCAAGCTATGTTTTTGAGACTTTCACAAAAGTTGCTCTATACATTTAACTAACATAATATGCAAATGAAATGTCAATAGCGTTGACGCATGCACAGTAAAAAATTATTTAGTAAACCCGTTCATTTTTCATACATTTTTTATTATTTTTTAATTCTGATTACAGGGTGTTATGTGCAATGTTGTTTGTCATATTTTCTGAAAAAATTATTGTGTTTTATGAAGAGCTCTGAAAATTATAAGCAAAAAACTTGGAAAAATTTTGGAGCGTTTTTATAAAAACGTTAATTTCTCTATGAGTTTTCAAGCTATATTCATAAAAATCGACACAATTTATCACAATAAGCCACTTAATCATTATCTGCAGTTTAAACTGTTTTGCATCATTAGTTTTGACAGGGTGATCCAAAAGATCTTCGTTCTTTTTCAATTTATTGACGGTCCCCTGTTAGATTTCGGGGAAAAATCTTTGTCAAAATATATGACATGTACTATTTTGTTTACACACCAGTAGTTTCAGAATGATTCCTTGTGTATATTTCTAGATATTTAACAAAACATCAAAAATCGAAAGTGTCAAGATTTTTTTGGCAGTGACTGTACATATATTCACACTACATTTCAGAATAATATGGATAATTGCAAAAGCCAAAGATTTGTATTTTCATTGTTCCCTGTTTTAAAATATCTATAAGTTGTATGTATGTTATCATCATGCTCTACTGCGTTTTGTCAGCATGTCAATGCTGAAGACATTCCAGTCATATGTAAATCTGTTTAGGGATAGTTATTAGTCCACACTTTTTGCTAATAGATATCAATGTGTACCTGCTTTCAACATAACTGATTTCAAAATCAAAGTACTTGGGAATAAAAACAGAAATAAGATAGATTTTGATTAAAATGTTGAGAAATTATCAGGGTTGGCACGGTTTAAACCAGTTGGTTTTAACCATAGTTTAAAACCAACTGTTTCTCTCCCCCCCTCCTCAAAAAAAAAAAAAAAATAGAAGAAATCTAATGATATTTTCTCTTTTTCCTTTATAATTTATTTGTTTCAGATTAATGGATATAAGTAATTTCTACTTTTAACACTTTATTAGAAATAAGCCTTGGATAAAGTGGGTCTAGGTCATTTTTTTATGTATAAGATGAAAAACCGTATGCATTGGTAAACATATCTATTGCTCAAAAGAGAAGGCTTAAAACATGTGAAATGATTAAAAAAATAGATTAAAATATTTAATATTTAATAGAAAATAATTAATTTTTTTTAAATGCAGATTATTTAAAGCAATTAATACATAACAGGATTATCTTTAAGATTTTGCCCAAACTGTACAAGAATTTTTTTCTTGATTGAGGAGATTATCATGAAGAATTAAAATCAAAATATGAAGTCGAATAAGAGAGTATTCAAAGATTTGTTGCTATTTATAGCATTCTAATAATATTTTTTCCCCTTCTGTTATCAGCTGAATCTAATGACTAAAAATGTTGATTTCAAATAATCACTCAAAAGAAGAAACAAAAATCTCCAAGAAGTATTTGAAATTTATTATTTTAATAACTGCGTAAAAGACTATTTATCAAATTACATCCAAATGTTTATTATTTAGTACACAAAAGACAGTTTATAAATTTGAAAAATCTGGTATGAATTCAACACTGCGAAGCACAATATCCCATAATGTCTAAGAGTTAAAGAACTTTTGGAAGAGACCTCCAGCAGAACTCCATTTTTGTTTGGATGCACCATATTTATATATTTAATTTTTAAAAATGGAAAAAAAAATCCTATTTGCCAGTAAGATACATCTGGTTTTTTTTAATCATACACAACTAATTATGAATAAGTTTATCTTATAAAATACATAGTTTATTTATAACAGATAAAGAAAGAAATCATCTTAGCTTGTTAACGAAAAACAATTATTCATATGCTTTGAAGCAAAATGAATATGAAATAATAAACAAATGATTGATTATACAATTATTTACTAACTACTTCAAAATTTGTACCAAAAAAAAAAAAAAAAAAAATTAAAAAATACTTTATTAGTTTTTAAAAAATATAATGCAATATCTGATCCCCCCCCCCCAAGCTGCATTTGCCTACATTCTCTCACTCTGATTTAAAAAATACATTAGAAAGAGCTTATATTTACCCTAAAAATTTTCTTATCCTAATAGAAAGTAAACTGTTTTACTAATAACTTAAAATTTTTCTATTTGCACTTTTATTTTAAAATTCAATACTTGATTAAAAAAAGGGGGGGGGACTTTAAAAGCATAGATTTATGCCTTCTTTCTCTCCTCTACTCCTAAAATGTGCAACATGTTTATGGCCATACCCAATTTTCTTTACAAAATATCTTGATCTAAATTCTAAATAAAACAACTTCTTCAAACTATTGATTTAAATCAAATTTAAAAAAAAACTCATTAAAATCATGCTAATAAAAATTTAAATTAGCAAATCATGTTGTAATTACTATGTATCTTAAGCAAAATGTCAAATATGTAAAAATGAGAATTTTTAAGCATAAGTACCAGATTTCTTGTTATGAAGACATCAGAATGGCAGGCATCCGAAAAACATAGGACATCAATAAACTTTAAATTAAGATGCAGCAAAGAACTCCAATTAAACCCTGAAAGGAAATAGATGAACAATTAAAAGCAAATACATGAACAGCCTGATAATGGGCTGGTACATATAATGTAATGTTATCACTTTAGGGAAAAGCGGCGGGGGGGAGGTAGATTGGCACATGATACCTTAAGATATCTCTAGAAAGGAAGAGGATTTGTCTTTTTATATCATTATCATGTTTGATCCAAACCAAAACTTTATCTTTTTATTTGTGACTTGTTATTTAGATCAAAATTTCAAAATAGTCTGTAATCTGTTTTTACCAAAATACAAAGTAATTAAATCTATAAATGACTGCTCTTTGTGGGGGTCTTTCTAAGGGAACCTAACCCGTATTTACACAAGGTTCAAAGAAAACCACAAAAACTCCGAACGGTTAGGCCAATGGCCGAGATTGGGTTCGAACCCAGCAACTTTCGTCTACCATTTGAGAGATCAGAACCTCTCAGCCACTGGTGGGGTCCGCACAGCTTCGGACCAGAGGTTGTGCAGATTTTAGAATTTTGCAAATTTCTGGTCATTACTTTGTTTAAATTTTTTAAATAGTAATTTGAGTGCAATAAATAATGCAATCTAAACTATAACGAATACTTACAATATAATAAAATAAGTAATAAACTAAAATAAAAATATAGATAATTTTTAAAATGATTAAAATATTGAAAGCAAAGGTCAAGTTAATAATCAATAATGTATGATTAAATATTCATTGTAAAGAAGAAATCTATTTTTCCTAAATGATTCAATGAAGCTTATCTCACAGGAACATTAGTAATTCACATCAAAATCATAAAATAAGGAGGTTTTATTTCAGGTTTACCCAGACTTAAAAACCAAAAAAGCTTGATTAATACATAAATATATTTGGTAAGAAGATTGTAATTAGCAGTGATATTAGCAATATCTTGAATTTTTTCAAGACTAAATTTATTCTTTCTTCATGAAAACACATGGATTCAGGAATATTAACAGAAAATACACATTAAAATATGCATAGAATTGGTAAAATTAAAAAAATTTAAATTCTCTCTCTGTATGCGAACTGAATGTTTCATTTCTTACATTCATAAATTATGTGCGGATTTGAGGGAGTCTATTGTAATGGACAATGCAGAAACATTGATTCAAAGATTAAGATGCCAGAGTGGAAATGTGAATGCCAAACAGATAATATTGCTATGATTCTTGTTTAATTATTTAGGTATGTGCCTAGTTAAATTAAAGACTGTTGTATTTCTTAAAGTTTTTTTTTTTTTTTCCAATAATAATGTATTAAACAATATGCTTATTTTTTTTTTACAAGAGGGAGAGAGAGAAGTGTTACAAAATGACCAAAAATGCGCATTGTAATAAAATATTTTTAATGAAATAAAAAAAGGCTTTTTAAACAGTTAAACTGCAGTTACATAGACTTTATGTTTAATTAGCATTACATTTTTGCCTCCCCCCCCCTCTTTTTTTTTTTTAATATGCACATATTTTATTTTTAAAATGCTACTGTATCAAAATTCCAAAACAGAGATTTTTCACTTAAACAATATTCTTATATTATACTATCTCAAATGATGTAGGTAAGATTTTAATCATGTTTGGCACTAGACAGTGCTTAACTGAAATATTGACAACAAATTTTTTAGATCATTAAATATTCTTTTGGCTGTTCTCTTAATAATAATTTTAAAAAATATTTTATTTTGAGGGATATTCTAATTTTTTGTACAAACATTTACTTTTTTTCTGGGGGGGGGGGAGGGGAGGTCATTACCTTTTTCCAAAGAAAATGACTGATTTCTAAAGTGAAAGCAGTTCCAAGTACAATTAAGTTACATAAACATAAGGGAAATAGAAATTAACTAATTTCAATCTGATAAAAGTCTTGTAAAATGGTAAAAAAAAATACAAAAATTTTAATCCCTTTATCAAGTAAACCTAAATATAATGGCAGATTTTGTACAAACACAAATATATCTATTTTGATGATTCTCTTTTTCCTGCATCAAAATAAACATTTTAAAAAAAAAAGAGTGGTCAACAAATACTGATTCAGTAGAATCATTCATTTTAATTACTTTTTTTAGAGATAGTTTTTTCAATATACAAAATCTTTGAAAATTGTATAAAAAAAAGAAACCTTTAGTATTCAGAATAGAAGATTGCAAATGTGCAGTCTGTATTTCAATATTTGAAACTACACATAATAAAAACTAAAAGTAATATTGATGAATTATTCACATCAACTAAATTTATATACAGATGTTATGCAATTTAACCCTAGAATAATTTGAACTAAAGTATACCTAAGCAATTAAAAAACAGACATCACTGTTGGTTACATTTGGCAAACAAAACTGGTTTTGATTAAAATTGCTCTGTATATTTGATATGATGTCAAACTGTTTCAATCAAAATATCTTTAATTGAGCCTGTTCTGAATTCCAAGATCAATAATTTTAAACACAAACAGGCCATGGTTTTCATTTCTATATGCAGAAAATCTCAGATTTAATTACAAATTACCATACTTATTATATTATAAGTATTAATTTTATTATTTCAGTGGTGAAATGATATCTTTTGATTTGTTTATTTTAATTGTAATTTTTAAAGTTTTAAATATAAAAAAATATAGTTTTAATGTATTTAAAAAAGATTTAAGATTTTTTAAATTTTAAAATTTCAAATAATGAAGGATTGTAAATATCACAATATTTAAAAAAAAAAAAAATAATAATCCAGTAATTTTTAAAATAGCCAATTTACTGCTATAATAAATTAGTGTTTACACCAGGGTTCGCCCAAGTGGGCCCAGCCCAGGCGGGTTTTTTCGTGTGGGCCCACTTGAAAAAAACCATTGTGGGTTTTTTCAATTTTTTTCAAGATTTTACTTTTTACAATTGTATCATTATTTAATCTAAGGTATCTTAATGTAAAGATAAATGCCAATTTAAATATATTTCAAAAGAACCAGATTTAAAAAGAATTTCTAAGCATTGATATAATGACCAAAAAATAAATTAGCTGTAAGGAAGGGAAAAAAAATTTTTTCAACTGATTTCTTTTTTAAAATTAACGAAACTATATAAATTTAGCATATTTAACTTAAAACAGGATTGTTATGATTTTGCCCAACTCAAAAAACCAACTGGGTTTTTTCGAAATTTCAACTTTAAATTACATAAGATTAATTTCATAATATCGTTATTAAGATCTTAATACTGATATTAAGGTATATTTCTTAATAACAATACATCACTTATAAAGTTTCTCTCTCCACCACAAGGGGGAAAAATGTTAATTCTCATGAAATGAAAATTTTTAAAAGAAATAATTGTAACTTAATTTTTTATATATCACAAAAACAAACTTTTTTTCCATTAAAAAAAAAAAAAAAAAAAAAAAAAACTGATACATAATCTGTTTTATGTTATGTTATACCATTGAAACTCATAACAAAATACCACATATCCTGGGAATCCTAATTTATTGAAGTACCTTTGTAAAGTTATTTGGTTTATTCTATTAATTGGTTATAATAAAAAGTACTTACTAATTCTGATTTAGCATTAGTATAGTATTTTAATCATAATTTCATTCGTAAAATTATTACTAGTAATCAATTTTTGTAAAAGCAAAGTGCAGTTTTGATTGTCATTGATTTAGTTGTAATTACTTCAAACTGTATTTAGTACTAAGTACATTTTTTTCGAACATTCTGAACCTTCTTTGTTAACTCAAAATAGCTGGCTTAAAATAACCTTAATGCAAAAAACTAGTCATATCAGACACAAATCTACCTTTTAAATTAACTTGATTTTTTAATATATACATTAAGTTATTCTTAATGCAAAATTATACCCAGGTTTCACTGATACATTCAGATTTTAACTATTATGTGTATAAAAATCAGAAATTTAAAGTGTTTAAAAAAAAAAAAAAAACTTGATAAAACCCGAAAAAGCCCGGGTTTTTTTCAGAAAAACCTGGGTTTTAGACTGGTGGGCCCAGTGGGTTGGGCTTTTTAAAAAAAACCCGGGTTTTTTCAAACCCTCGTTTACACTAGAAAGAAAAAGGGGACTATCGCAAGAGAAAATATATTATTGACTTTAATGAAGAAAAAAATGTTGGAAAATATGCAATAAACATTAATTTTGAATGATTTTATGACATAAAAATATAAAAATACAAATAAATTACAAGGTTATTGAATAATTTCAATTTTTTTCCCTAAAGAAATAAGAAAATTCTATCTTTTTTGCAAGATTGTAAGAACACAGAATAGAAATACTATGGAATGGAGAAACTTTTATTAGAAATATCTGGATACAACTAGTGATGCATTTTACAACTTTTAAAAAGGGCAGGGTGCAATTTGTAAATTTGATAAAGGATGGTTGGCTACTCCTTCAAAAATGAACACTAAATAAATATTTTCAAGCAAAAATAAAATTAAAAAGAAACATATTGCACTCAACTAGAAAAATGTCAAACAATATTCTAGAATTACTTTTTTTTTTATACTAAGAACAAAATTGAAAATAAAAACAATTTGCTTTATACATTTAAAACAAAAAATAGGATTCAGTATCAAACATTAAAAAATCAGAAATAAAAAAAATTTTAAATAAAAATTAGTTTATTATTTAAAGAAAAAGTTAACATAAATGTAATCTTGTCATATTTTATTTTCTACAATGCTATACAGTTTAAACTTAAATTCAACTAAATCAAAACCAAAAAAGATTATTTTCTAATAAAGCTGTATGTAACTAATTACCTAAATTAGACAGTAAAAAATTCACTGCCAGAAACAAAAATTCCTTATCTACATTATGACAGTCAACAACAATTCAAAAATTCATTAACACTTTTTTTAACTGAAAATATAAAAAATATCTTGCAGCATGATAGATTGAAAATAAATATAAAATATAGAAACTATGAAACATCTTTTCGAAAGTAAACATCAGGTATATGAAATATAAAAAATATCTTGATATTTAAAAAATAAATGGACAGCAGACTTCCTCAAATCCACAGGCACCTAAAATCCATACATTCTCATTGATGTAAACAATGACACTTTAAGTTCAGATGTAGGGACAAAATTACAAATTTTTTTAGTTTTATAGCATTCTGTATGTACTTCAATATGTTATTCTTGATATTATGATGGAAATATTTCATGAAAGAAGTATAATTCTATTTTTGAAAGAAATCCGAGATATTTCTGATATTACTGCAACATTTTTGCCAAATATATTCATATATTATATACATTAGCATTGTATAAAGCTTTTTTTTCTTAATAATAAAGAATTTATACATTGCATTACTTATTTCTGTATTTTAATAAAGCGAGTACAGCTCTTTCAATCTGATACAATTCTTAATTTTCCTAAGATTTTTGGAAGTCGTTAAACTAATACTGAAAATTTCAAGCGTCTCCCCCCCCCTTCTTTCACACACAGAAAAAAATAATATCCATATAGGGTAGTTGTGCCGTAAATGAACACTTTTATGGAATTTCTTTAAAAGCTATGCTTTGACTATTTCATTTCAGTTTTTTCAATATTAAATTAATATAATCAACAACTTAATCATTCTCATAGTCTCACTTCCCTTAGTCTTACTAAGTACTATTGTAAATATCAGAAATATACTAAAACATCCAAAATTCTAGTAATGGATACCCCCCCAAAAATAATATATAGAATTGTTTTATTGCTTCATTTTGAACCAGAATTTAATGAAACAAAATAGTTATTTTCAAATAAATTTAACAATTAGGGTATAAATAATTAATAAAATACTTGTTTGTAAGAATTATTCACCCTTTAAATTTATTTGTGATTATCACAAGATTGGTATTTTAATTATTTTAGATACATCGTTTAAAATATTAATATTAAAAAAGAAGTTTAGGGATACTAATACAAATTTATTTATTTTTTAGTATTTTTTGCTCATAAGACTCTTACTGATACTGTTTAAATTAAAATATGATTTTTTTTTTTTCAAAAATTGACTGTAATTATTTAATTTCAATTATTTTTAAGTATGTTTTACCTACTACTTATGTTTCCAACAATGTGTATTTTTATCAATAAACATGTATGTAAATAAAAAAAAAACCTTTTTTGGCTAAATCGAATAATTTGAGATACATGTTAAATTAATGAATATATCTTCCACATTGCATTCCTCCATAATAGAAATCTTATTTAAAATTCCTCTATAAATTTCAGTTTACCCTCTTCTTTGAAACTATCACACCTTCCTTTTCAATTCCAGCATATAGACTATAAAAATCTTTATTTTTTTTTCAAAGTTTTATTACTTAATTCTGATTTTGTCGAAAATATACTTAAATCAATTGTTTAAATTTTCTAAAAAGCACACATTTTACCTTCCTTTGCCATCCTTTTCTCAAGCATACAAATTATTATTATTTTATGAAATAGATTTTTAAATAGTTTTTATTTTTGGTAATTTTTCAGCAACAGTAAGCAATAATCATAATATACTGCAAAAATAATGTATGAAGAAATAATAGGCATTGTTTAGTCCCATATTGTTTTTCTGTTGAAATTGCTGCTTCCATGCATTAACGTAATATTGTTAAAGAAATAATCATTGAAAATTTATTTTAACAGTAATCTGGAAATTTGAGACTAACCTGGAAATATCAGGGAATTTTAAAATGTTTAAAGGACCTTTCACAAAATAATTTATCTTAAAACAGGACCCTTCGCAAAACAGTTTATACCAATTCAGAATTATTCGTTTCTTAAATAGACCTTTCTCAGAAATTTTCCCCTTCGAATTGAACTTTTCAAAATTTAGTCATTTAAAATTAAAATCTGGACTGTAAATAAGCAGTTCAACTCCACAAAAAGCATATTACTTAGCTCACATGAAAAATCTGAACCTGAAGACTCGATAATTTAAAATTTACAAAATTTTGACTAGAATCTTCACAAATGTAAGAAAAATTTCTGAATTTCACAAAAATAGGACCCTGTGAGAAAAGTCAGGACATATCTGGGAAATTATAACATTTATAACATATTCATTTACTTCAAAATGTAAATAAATTGAATTGATGATTTTTTATTGCCATCTATGACTATCTTGATTTTTTTTTTTTTTTTTTTTTTTTTCAGGCAAGCAGGTTTTGTAAATTTTATATTCGACACATCATACATTATCAACCTACAATTCTTGTTTGATTGTAGTATAGCTATCTGATATCTGATACTAGACAACTTGTGCCTTATAAAGTTTTGATTAATTGCTATAGTGAGGGGGTTTGGGACACATTTTGAAACTTACAATTTCTTTACTTATAATATTATATACCTAGTAATATAATAATATTACTTATAATATTATAATACCAATAATACTAGGTACAAATATATACCAGTGTTTACATTTAGATCCGCTAGATGGCTGTACTGAGCCAGCGTTAGATATTCTGATATTCATGTCACTATGCACAAGCTTGTGTAGATAAGATATTTATTCTTTTTACATAGTCATAAAGTAAAAGAAGGAAATTCAATAATTATAAAATAGTTATTGCATATTATATTTCTAAATTGTTCAGAGCGATTAAAAAGTGAATCACCTTGCCCTCTATATATTGAAATTTTAGTTTGTGTCAAAGAAAATTGATTTTCTTACTTTTATAAAAAGTGTCCCACACCACCACACTCGCCCTTTACTTTTGAAATTTATAGCTATGCTATTGCAGGGTTCATTGATATATATCATCATATATGAAGTAGACAACCTCAAATTCTCACAACTTGGGACCAGTGGTTGTGTGAATTTTAGAATTTTGCAGATTTCTGGTCATTGCTTTGTTTACAATTTTAAACAGCAACTTGAATGCAATAACACAATGCAAATTATAAAAAATGCTTGCAATATAGTAAAATGTTAAAACTAACAAGTAATAAACTGAAAAGTAGGAAAATTTTTAAAATGATTAAATTATTAAAAGTTCAAATAAATATTAATGTGTGTGCCTAATAAACATGATGCATTTTCCTTGTCAATTCAATGAGTTTTTCTTCATGAAGACAATAAAAGCATAAAGTGAAGTAATGTTGCTTCAGGTTTAGCTATTACAAATTTTTATTAATTATGCAAGTGACAGTTTATTTAGTTTTAAAAATTATTTTCAACCACACATGGGCAAATTTCATTTTACTCAAAAAAAAAAAAAAAAAAAATTAGTTTACCTTTTTTTTCACATATTTTTTCGTATTTTAGTGCAACATTACTCTGAAAATCTCATTGCGATTACATATGCTAAAATTTATAAATATTTAATTATTTATTTGGACTATTACGCTCAAAACAAACTGCTCTTCAACGTATTAAATCAGTGTAGTAAGTGTTAATAAAAAATAATTATTATTATTATTAAATAATAACGATCAAAAGCGATAAGAAAAAAAATTCACACAAATCTTTAAAAGATTCCTATCATATGATGAAATATCGTATTTATATAATATAAAAACAGGAGAAAGAAATTATCTAATTCTATTCTGAATCAACTTTGGATCGCGACAACAGAATTTAAACGCATCTCGATGTTACATATTCGAATTCATTTTTTAAATTTCGCATTTTAATCCACCAACATGAAAGTAAACATGATAAGCCTTAAAATAATCAGCAAAATAACTTACTTGAATGATGAAATTTCTCATACTTCGTTTCCATTCAACAAGATTGACGATGAATTTCGCGCTCGCTCCGCCATCGTAAACAAACCATGAAGATAGAATAAAAGAAGGAGAACCGAGAAGATAGGCTTTTCCCAACAAAACTTAGCCCCAAAGTATTGCCCAGTGCATAGCGTGGCGCTAGTGATGCTGCACTGACTTTCGATCACATGACTTGTTTGACTGGTCTCTCGACTAGTCTGCTAGCGGGACGTAGAGGGCGCTAGATTTCATCTGCTGCCAAACCGCCGGAAATGCCAGCCAGACTCGGAAAGACTTTAGGGACGAAAGTGGAAGCGCCGTCTTTGTTCTCCTTCTACTATATCTATCTTCATGAAACAAACACAACCGCGCAAACAACTTTTCAGATGTTGCCAGATTCTTAAACTGAATGAGAAACGTTTTGATTGGTTAGAAGAGAAGTAACATTACGTAAAATAGCATTCGTTTGAGCGTATTTAGGTATAACAGCTAAATGAGCATTTTTTTACAATTGGTCGAACGAAATCTTTGTAAATTAATCGTGTTTAACAAATTTTCTAGAAAGACGGTAAAGTGAATATCAAATATGCAGTCAACGCGTCATTATTTAACAAAAATTTTTAACAGTGTACAGTATCCCAAACAATAAAAAAGCTTCCTTTATAATTTTTTAATCATTTGTAAGCGAGCATATATATTTAATTCTCAAACAAGAATAATTACTGTTTAAGAAAATATTACAAATCATTATTTTTAAAAAAATAGCTTAAATCTTCATTTCCTGGTACGCTAACCCTAGTCACAAATTTTATACATTTATTTTTATTAAAATGAAACTATTTGCGCATAAAACATTATAAATAATATTATATTTTTATAATACAGAAACGCGCTTTGCTCGTATTTTATACTCTATGTTATTCCAAGGCGTATTCATTTCTTTCTTTCCGTTTGGATTTTGGAATCGAGCTTGTATAGTATCTATTTCCGTTTTTATGTTCTCATCTAACTAAAATGTCACAGATATTTTATTATCTTATCCGAAGTATCGCAGTTTTGTTGTTTACACAAGACTTTTTCCAAGAAAGTCACATTTTCTGGCGAAAAGGCAAGTGTGTGGTTATTATTGGGTATATTTTATTCCGCACATTGTACACACAATTTTTAAAATTTTAAGCTACGAAGTTTATTTTGGTATTGGATGAAGTAATAACTCGACAATATTTATTTCTGTAGCGTTTTGTCATAGACTAAAACTTTATGTCAGGTCCATCTTCAAATCATTGCACTGTTGTTCATGAAACTACTGACGCACGAGATATAAAGAGATTATCAGACATTAATATTTGAATTTTAAAATATAATTAAAATATATATAATGTCTTAAATGGTAAGCAATTTACATAAGTTGTAAATCCATTAGTTATCATAGAAATACTATTAATTGTATTGTTCTAATTGTAACTGGCACAATAAATATTTTGAATAAAATAAAACATTCGTTTCCAGCTTTTATTATGCAGTGTGTCTGTTCTCAACGGTGGCCAATGGTTAATTTCTAAATCGTTAGTCATAGACATATAGCTTCAATTGCAAAAATGCTTTTAAAAAGATAAATAATTGTTTTTAAGCGAATTAAATTTAAAAAAATATATTAAAAAATTACGATTTAAAAAATTAAATTTTTATATAGTCCCCCGGTTCTAGAGGTGATATTTAAAAAATTTTTACCACTAATCTAACAAGTAAAACAAAAAAGTCCCATCCATCTGTCATTAAAGCTGACCAAGTAATAGCTATTAAATTTTGAATCATCTTTTTTGCTGCAAAATAGGGGTCAGTAACAAATTTACTGAAAATAAAGATAAACGTCAAATATAAAATTTAATATTTAACATTGAGAATAAAATAATTTTTACAATATTATGTTTCAATTTATGTTGTTTTTTACACATTAACGCAAAATGTACAACTTTACTAAAAATATAAGTAAAAAAAAAATACCTGTGGCATTCGGGGACTGGTTCGGTAAAGCTATTGCATAGCATTTTTTATCAACTTATGCAGTTACAATTATTTATTTATTTTTTTATTTATGCAGTTTTTTTGTCTTTGATATTAATTCAAGTTTTTTCTTTTTATTTTATATTAATTCAAGTTACACTTTTTGAGCGTGATGACCGATAAGAAAACAAATTTTTTATTTGCTGGAGCCCTATCATCTTCCCATATTTAAAAAATATTATTCATAAATAAAAAGTTGAGAGCTTACCTTTTGATGTCTGTAGTCCTTGCTGCACTTGATAGTTGAAGGTGCCTTCATTGAGGATGTAGTGGGGAAAAAAGTTGAGGTGTTTCGAGAGAGGAGAAAAAATATCTATCAGAAATTCAATAGATTGCACTGTTTGGTTTCACTGATTTTTAATAAGTTAGGTCTTTTATTAAGATTTAAGAATGACAAAAACTTAGTTTTGCCAAAAATTGCTAGGGGGCGCTGTAAACCTGTTTTTATGAATTGGTACAAACTCTAGTCAAAGAGACATGATTAAAGATATCTTACACTATTCTATTTAAGTAGTTATTAAAGAAGTCGAAAAAGTTATAATTTTTGTTTTAAAACGGTGGCAACCAAAATTTGAAAAAAAAATGTTTGAAAGTTGTTTTATTAAATTAGGCTTTAAAAGTTGTTTATTATTTTAGTTTTAAAGTACTAATTGGTGATTTTAATAGGGTTGCCCCAGGATGCCCCCATATCTTTGCTCTCCCTGTAGATATATATATAAAAAAAATGGAGATAGCCATTTTAAAGAACGAAAAAAATCGGTTCGAAAAATCGATTTGGCCAGAAAAATCCGGGCCATTTAAAACATTATTAACCCCTAAAAAGTTGATTTAAAGTTTTTAATGATTTTGCGAATAGAGTTATCTATTTTTATTCTTCATGGCGATGTTATTTAACACCAGTATTTTGTATTAATGATGAGTAATTTTATCAGAGAATATTCCTAAGTTAAAATAAACTGCAAATGAGCATGCAGGCTCTGACATATGTGACACTATAAAGGATATTCACTGTATGAGATTTAAGAATGACAAAAAACTTAATTTTGCCAAAAATCGCTAGAGGGCGCTTTTATTGTAGTTTTGAAGTAATTGATGATTTTAGTAGGGTTGTCCCAGGATGTCCCCATATCTTTGCTCCCCCTATAGATATCAAAAAATGGAGATAGCCATTTTAAAGAACAGAAAAAATCGATTCGGACCGTATCCAGCTGAGCCAAAAATTCCGGGCCATTTAAAACATTATTAACCCCTAAAAAAGATTTAAAGATATTTTGAATATTTTACTAATATTATTTCATGTTTTTATTTCAATAATAGGTATGTTCCAGCAATATAATCTCTATACCCGGAGCCATATGTTTACTGTTTATTATTTAGAAGTTGGCAACTCATTGTAATCATGACATTTTACCCATAATTCCTTTCTCCAATACTTATTAAGTTCAATTCAATTTTCTTTTATTGAATAAATGAGAAGTCTGTCGAAGTCTGCCGAACTGAACCGTCGTTAGCCGAAGTGTTAGGTTTTTTTCTCGTTATGGAATTTCTAGATTCGATCGCCGCGCTCAAAGCCCGCGATAAAAGCTATGCAATAGCTTTAAAAAATGTTAAATTATGAAAAAAATCTATTCGTTACAAAATGGTATATGTTTCAAAAATCTATTATAATACTTAACCTAATAAAATGTGGTATAGTCCTATAAAATAAATAAATAGTATGCACCTAAAATTGTATTAATATTACATTCTCATTGAAATGCAAATATAAATAAGTATGCGAAGTATTTTTAGTATGATTGTCACATAAATAAGTATTCGAACTGAACCTCGATCGGATATTTGGACGTGAGTTAAAACTTGAATACAAATTTTGAACTAGGAAAACATACATACGAATGTTATAACTAAAATAAAAACTTATCAAAACAATGCATCTTTTAAAAATAAAATCATGAAAAGAAATAGTTTTATCTCCTTACAAAATAAAACGTATGTAAAAATACAATTGAGGATGTGAATTTCGAAGCTCGCCTTATTGCTTTTGTTTTCTCTATCAGTCTATACGAATCTGCACTAATGAAACACTACAATATTTAAATTTATAATGAAAATCAATGGACGCATTTAAAAGTTTTCGAAAACAAATTTTCCCAAAATTTCATTTTTTCGATAAAGAGAGCTTTGAAACTCAAGTCTTCAATTATTTTAATCAATTCAAAAGTTAATTAATAAAAAATTAAAATAACCGTAAAACTTATACGGTGGCAGTACCTTCAGTTAAATCATTTTAAAACATTGCTTTACCTCAATTAAAACATTTTTGTAATTAGAACTGTATGTCTGTGACAAATGGTTTAGGAATCTGAATAGCCATTGGACAGCGTTAAAAATGGACAGCCCTTATAATATTTTAAGCACTTGGTGTACGTTCCCTTAAAGTTTGTCCAACTCATCCGTTTTCAGTTACAGAAAAGTGTTTTAAGTGATGAAATTTAAAGTTTCATTACTCGGACAATGTTCGATGAATGGGAAAGTTTTACTAAATATATCACTTATAGAAGGAGAGACCGTATAAAAATGTAATTTTCGTAATATGTAATAAATATATTTTCTGACCTAAATCACTTAATAAACAATTCTTTACATTTTTAAAGCATTTTTGCAGTTTGAACAATGTGTCTATGACTAACGTTTTAGAAATTAGCAATTGACCACAATTGAGAGGGGGCACACTGTATAATAAAACTGCTAATGTTATTGTCAATAAATTTACTGAATTAAAAAACATTTTAATAGCTTTACACTTTGCAATTATATATTATATAGTATTCGGGATCTATTTAATGGGCGGAATAATATCATATGTATTTGAAATAGTATCATATTTCTTTGACGAATTAAAACGCAAATCAAATACCATTCATTAAAAAATTAATTTTTGTAAAAAAAAGAAATAAAAATAACAATAGTAAAAAATATGCGCATACATACATAGTGTATGCACATGCTCAAATAGGCATTGTTTCCGCTGGCTTTTTAAATTTATTTTTATGTTCTGGTAACAATATATATAAACAATATATATAAATATATTAAAACAATATATATATATATATATATATATATTTATATATATATATATATATATATATATATATATATATATATATATATATATACATATATATATATATATATATATATATATATATATATATATATATATAGATATAGATATATATACATATATTAGCTTCTGGTAGTTTTTTATGTAAATCCTTAATGGTCTGTTCACCAGTCCCGTTAAAATTACATTTTATAAATTTCAAATTTGTATAACTTTATATCATTGGAAGTTTTTTTAACTCAGTTTCCTGGTTCCCAAAGCCATCATATACGTCTAATATGTTATCTTTTTGAATGAACCTGCGACGTGAGTCCACGATGCCTATGGCAGTTTTTACCGGGAATGATCCATATTCGCCGGAGACATTGGAAACCAAGTTGAGGTATCCAAATTTCGTCAATAATAGAGCAAATAGAACCCGAGAAATAGTGAGCTTATTAATGAATTAAAGATCAGAGTAAAATAATGAAAGACTGCCAAAGGTTTTATAATTGTGCAAGTGAATTTGTATATGTGTATAATTTTGCTAGTGACAAATGAAAACTTAAAATAAGAAATGAAAAAATATATCAAATTTAACTAGCATTTCTATTGTTTTTTTCTACTAAGACGACAATCCGTCACTTTCGAACAAAGCATTGTTGTTTCAAAGTTCATCAGAGTATTTCTATCAGACTTACCTCTAAACATACAGCTTTATATTTAGACAAAGTGTGAAAAAATAAGAACTAATGCTATTCTATTTAAACGTATGCCAAACAAGTTCATAATCATATCCTATAATCATAAGTTCATAATCATATCATATCCTATAATCATAAGTTCATAATCATATCATATCCTATAAATAAGAATGCATTTGAATTTTTATCATGATATCTGTATATTCTCTTTAGATCCACAGGTAAAATAACTCTGCGAATGATATATTTTTTTTATTTTACACAAACAAAATGACTCCATATAGGACATTTAAAAAATATTTTTACTGAAATTGACATTTTAGAGAACTGATAACACTAGTCTGCATCTAATTTCTCCTTCTAAAGATAATAATTTTTTCTGACAGATTTAAAGATAGTAAATTCGAATGTGGCAATGAAAGTGTTCCATAACGTACTACTTTTTTTTCTTGGGAAGTGATCTTTAAATTAAAAATGGTATTCACTCTTTAAAGTATTAATGGTAAAAACTATTATTTTTTTATTTTTGCATTAACACGTGCTATTTTATATACACCATCTTCTAAAAAAGGTCTCAATCCCCCTCAGATTTTTTATTTTATTTTATTGATTTTTAGCTATTTTCTTTCAGTTATTTTTAGTTATTTTTAGTTATCCCTACTTTTAGTTGTCCTTTTCTGATAACTTGAATTCTCATCCGTGCAGTCTCAAATGACCCTCCGTATTCTACCTTGAAAAATGTAAATAAAAAAATCAGTTTGTTTAGTCATTGCCAACTATATATAACTGCCTGCGCTTTCACTAAAAACCGCCGAAAAAGTGAAACTGGATTCAGCTTCAAACCCTGAATCATCTCATTGGACCACGTGGCACAAACCTTGCCCAAATTAGCATTGTATGAGCTGATTTCTGTTCTGAGCACATGGTCATTGTTTTGGATCATGGTTTGTACGACTGGTCAGAATAACTTGGGTTAAATATCAGAGCCCTCTTGTAAGAGACTTCATACATTAATCTCAATTGAATGGGCCTGTAGATCTAATTGGGCATGGTTTAGTTTGTACACACTACGGTTCGGAAGTTTCACATGTGTTGCTTCTGAACCGAGAAGGATACGCCGCATCCGAAAGCATTGAATGGTTTATGAAGATTGAGATCGAGGAATGTAAAAAAAATTGATTTTGATATTTTGAATAAATAAAACAGTTTTGCCTTGGAAAAATGATGTAATATGATGCACTGTTAAATATTTCATCAAAGTCTCATCATTTTTGCAGAAAACAATTAAATAACTTTATTCTGACCATTACACAGACAATAATTATTGTATTATTGTCTGTGTTATTATAATATAATAATAATGGAGTTAAATTACGATTACGCAATCACTTTCTTTAAAAATATTCGAACATTACAACAGTTTGCAGCACTTATTTTACAAAGTACTCCAATAAAAGTTTTATTAGATTAAATATACTAGAAAATAAAATTTTAAATTATATTAGTACATCTTATGCTATCGTGTAACTCTATATTTCAATTTACCAAAATCGTTCTAAAAATGTGTGAATATCTCTTAAAGTATGCTATCTTCAGTAATAAAATAAAAATTTCACATCGAAACAAATATCACATGCTATACGTAGCAATTGTTTCAATTTTGTTTTGAAATTTAATCTTTAAATCTATTTTAATTATCTGATGTAAATTAAAAAAGTAGAAATTTCGAGGAAAGCTTGTTAATTGAAATATAATTCCACTTTAAAATACGTGATTAAATTATTTAAAATCTCATTTGTAAATGCCATTAAAACTCCAAACATAGAGTTTTGTTTCAAATAATTTTAAATTTGAAATTAATGTGTCATATGATACATAACATCAAACAATAATTTAATATTTCGCTGACGAAATGATTTTTAAAAAGATTAATCATTTAACTATTTTTTAGATTATTATTTAATATTTTGGGACAGACACAATTGTTATGGAAATACATAAATGTTATAATTTAATTGCATTTTAACATTTTTAAATGTTTGAATTGGGGATTCTGATTTAGGGAATGTCACAGTCTTACATACACCTAGTTATTTTTATTATTCAATAAAAGAAAATTTTAAAAAGTAGTATTTTGTTATTTTAATTATTTACTGATGAAACTACTTTTTTTAATTTCTTTTTGGAATATTAGTCGAACAGAAATAATTAACTCTTTATGATCCTTTTAATGGATACTTTGGCTCATATTTATGAACAGAATTTGTATCTTAATCCCTTCTTATTGAAAAAATAGCTTTAAATTTAATGTTACATTCCATGAATAGCAAGCAAATGTGGTTATACACGATATGTATAATAACAAATAAAAATAAATTAGTTTATTACAGAATCAAGAAACACGTTTATTAAACTAAAAAAGCAGTTTCACAGCTGAAAGTAACAAATAACACATTTTAATAAACATATTAAGGAAAATTGTCTTAAAATCTATACAATAGATATTTTTATTGCAATGCAGTTTTAAAAAAACTAGGACATATTTTTTTCTATTCCATGATGCAGCATTTTTAATTGTGTGTCATTATTTAGCAGTTATAAAAATTCCGATAAAAAAATTTCATTGTCCAGTTTTATGTTCATTGAAACACGCACAAAAGAAACGCCCAAAAACACATGTTAAGGAAAATAAATCTCAAAATCATTTTATTTTTGAAACTATGTCAATTTATTATATGAATTTCCAAAATGATGCTATCCATTAGTTTACATGTGCAAAATTTAAAGACGAAAGGATTTTCAAATGATAATTTTCACGCAAATATTCAACAGCAAGTAATGTAATTCGAATAATTACTATCCCTGCATAACAGCTAGTCCATATAACATCTCATTCAGGTCACAGATGGTCACAAGAGTCACAGTCACTACGGCGAAACAAAAAATAGGAAATTCCAAGCATCTCTTTTATGAGTTTCAAATAACTACTATATGTGACTACACTGTCAGGTCACTGCGACTGCTGCTTTGTGACGAGTCACCAGGTGACTTTACAGTGTTGTTTTACTGAGATTCTCACGTGAATGTCATTTGGAGGAACAATTTCAAAGTCATTGTGAATGTTGCACTATTATAAATAACCAAATTATGACACATTAAAGTCACATGCTGACTTTCTGTCACAAGACTTTGTCAAATGGTAACAGAGACCCTACAGTGAAGTAACCACTGTGAAAAGTGGCGAAAAGTCAGCATGTCACTTTAATAAGGCATTGTTTGGTGATTTATCATAATGCAACATTCCCAATGACTTTGAAATTGAGCCTCCAAATGACAGTCTCACAAGAGTCTCAATAAAAAGACACTTTAAAATCACCTGCTGACTCGTCACAAAGCAGCAGTCACAGTGACCTGACAGTGGAGTCACATATAGTAGTCATTTGAGACTCATAAAAGAGACGTATGAAATTTCCTATTTTTTTGTTTCACCGTAGTGACTGTGACACTTGTGACCATGTGTGACCAGAATGAGATGCTATATGGACTATCTGTTATGCATGTATAGTCACAAGTTATTCACAAAAGTCACAAGTATACTCACAAAGTCATTCGTGTTATATTACTTCCTTTTGGATATTCGCGTGAAAATTATCATTTTAAAATCCCTTAAAAATTGGCATTTTGGGACTATATATATATATATATATATATATATATATATATATATATATATATATATATATATATATATATATATATATATATATATATATATATATATATTATATATATATATATATATTATATATATATATATAATATATATATATATATATATTAATAATGAAATACATTTGTATCGATATATTGATGATATAATTTTAATTGACACTGATAATGCAAGTATATCTTAATTCCCAGTAGATTATCCAGCAAATTTAGAAATTACAAAACACCTGCTTTTTAATAACATTAACTTTTTTAATCTTAAAATTATATTAAAAGAAAACAAATTAATCACTGATATATATGAGAAATGGGACGATTTTAATTTAAAGTTCATACTTTTACTAATTTTAAATCCTATATTCATAAATCTGTATGTCTTAATACAATTCTTAACCATTTATATAGAATAAAATGGTTATGTTGTTTGTTCTTCGCTATTAGTCCAAGTAATCATGATTTCCTGTGAATAAAATAAGACTATACCTGTGTTGTAATGGCTGTTAATGCCATATGGTAAGAAAAATTGGCAATGTATCAATTCTCCCCATGTATCAAACTAACCCTAATTCTCCTACTGCATTTAGGAAAATAAAATAGGAGAAAAACATTAGTACTGGTCATATTTAAAAGTAACGGAAAATGTGAAATATGCTATATACATTTTGGGCCTTGATTATTCCAGATTCACAAAACAAAACGAACAATTCTGTTTTTATTACAGATTTAAACTTATGATGTCGAATAACTTGGTCATCGTATAAAAAGAAGAAAAATAAACACATATATGTAATAAATAAACAAACAAATTCATGGAAAAATGGGGAAAAAATCTAATGAAATCTAATGGAATGAGAACTGGACTATACATGCCAGAAATGCATGAATACAATATACTGTCAAACAGATAGTGGGATTTATAAGATTATACAAAAAAATAATAATAATAATTCGATATTATTGCTACCTTCTATTTATCTTTTAGAAAATGAACAAATGATAAAAAAGAAAATCACTAAAATAAAAAGAATTAAGTGGTAAGTAACAATTTAAATAAGACAATACAACATTTTTTTTAAAGATTTATTATTGAATGTAATAAAAGGAAATCGGAAATTAAAGAACTATATAAAAAAAGTCTAATAGGATAATGACACCTGAACCATCAAATGCTAATTCTTTGTAAAATAATTCGTCAAGATAATAAAATTTCATGGATCATTACACAACAAAATTGCATAAACGTAGCCTATATTTATACAAAGAATAGAATAATAAGATTTTTATGAAGTCAATATTTGCAAATAAATACATATATATCGCTGTATAACCCTGCAGATATTAAATTGTTTTTAAAAGACGAAATTTTTTTAGTACAAACTTTTGGATTCAGCAGTTTTTTTGCCTGAGGTATCATCCTTTTTATCATTGTTGCAAAAGAAATATCTACGAATTTCAAAAATACATTTATGATAACTCGTTTGAATAAAATGACGCATCCTAAATTTTTAGTTACTAAAGATTTGTATCAATATGTTTTTTTAGTTCAGAATACATTTATTTTAATATTTAAAACTATTTAATTTTCAAAACTTGTTTTGTATTTCGGCTAAATTTTGTTCGTTTCAAAGTATTAATTTCCTTTATATTAACATAATAATCGCCAAAAGCACATTTTGAAGAATGTGTCCTAAGCAAAGTGTTACTTCCTATTTTTACAAAAATATGGTGTGTATTTCCTGTATGCTTGTATAGCTACCTGTCTACTAGGGCGATTCAACATTTACTATCTCTGGTGTATATAAAATATTTGTACTGTGATGGTTGATGTGGAATATTGAAGCTTAATGTCTTTGATGCGTATATTCTCAATTTCAGAACCGTTGTTCTTATTTAACATTTTTTGTGAGTAGTTTTAAGTTTTTAAAACCAATTTTTAAAAAGTTTTTAATCCTTTTCGTTGCAGGGTAAATTCATTGCTTAAGTGTTGAAATTAATGACTGACACCGGAATTCGAAAACAACTTTTTGAACGAAGAAAAAGCTATATTTCACGCATTCAATAAACAATAATTTTTTTTTACCAAAATTCCGGTGCCAATGTGGCGTTTGTGAATTAAAATTAAGTGATTTCATAGATATACCACCGCACCGCAAATGGCTAAAGGGGGTTGAGGGGGAAAGGCTGATTTGGAGATTATGACGCTAGAATTGTGAAAGTGGATGAGATACTGCTCCATCATTATCATTCCGAGACCTAACGTCGACAGCCACGTCTCATCACAAATCACATCTGTCACAAATATAGTCCATAAACTCGAAACCAGTCTTTCACCCATTTCCTCCAAAAAATATGTTAATATAACATATATGTTCTTAAGGCCACACACTAGGCATAGAAAAAAGACCAGGATGATAATGTAAAGTCTACGGGGCACTTTTTTCAAATATCTCGCTTAAATTTTAATATTTTTACATGATTTTTTTTTGCATGGGATAGCTGAGGACGATCTACAACCGGCCAAGTTTTTACTTTTTCGATTTTGCTTATATTACGATACTATGTTTTATATTACGATAGTTTCACTTTCAGAAACAGGTTAAACCGGTTTTGAAAGTTAAATTATTTTTTTGAACTGAAACCAAAACTGAAAAAGTAAAACCTAGGCCGGTTGTGGATCGTCCTCAGCTATCTTGTGCAAAAAAAACCATGTAAAAATATTGAAATTTGGGTGAGATATTTAAAAAGAACTTCCCCTTAGACTTTACATTATCATCCGGGTCTTTTTCTGTGCCGAGTGTTGCACCTTAATCTGATCACACAGGCATCTTAGATATTAGGCTTTGATATTCACAAATCAACCATCGCAGTATATACACTATATGGCCATTGATTATTGGACACTTGCGATTTTAGACATTTTACTAAATATCTAGAAAAATACATGATAGTCTAAGATCCGGCTGCAGAATCAGTGTACTCATCGAGTGTTTGCTGAAAACCAAATTTTTACACATATTTATGGTTAGGAGAATTTATATCTACCAGGTTGCCTATCAAAATGTGGCCGCTAGTATTTTTAATTAAATTATTAATAATTCATAATCCGTAAGAAATTTCACTGACTTGTTTTTTCAATAAAATGTCGTCTACTTTACGGCAACATCTATACAGACTCTGAAAAATCATGGTTGCCGTTGCGCACCTGGCCGCACCTCTTCGCAGGCAGGTATACACAGGTATGATTTTTTTACATTTATACACCCACAACGTACATTCTTAATTTATATATCAAATTAAAGCTATTTTTTTTCTGATTATTATTATATACGGTTGCCTAAATAAATCTGGCCGCAAATAAGGGTTGTTGGCTGTTAAATATAGTAAATATTAAAAGTAGAGTGAAAGAGAGCTAGCGCGTAACACCACTAGTCAGACGAGGATAGCGATTGCCAGCTGTCGGACAGTTTAAAGCCATTGCGCATGCGTCAAATACTATTGTTCTCAACGGATCAGTTGCGACTTTTATTCTAACAAGGAAGGTCTTCATACGGGCATACTCAGAAAAATCTGAAAAAAATACAGAATGTTTTCTCATATAGTTATATACGTTTACAAAAAAAATTTCGGCGGAACCTCCTTATAACGTCCGTAAAAAAAAAAATCTTTATTTGGCGATTTATCTCCGGTTGGCGAAAAAACGAAATTTTGTAAATATACTTTTACGCTTCGAATTAGCGCTGCAAAGGTTAGAAAAAAGCCGGTTTAAACCCGGGAATAAACCGGGATTTTAGGAATAAACCTGGAAAAAACCCGGGATTTTTAAGAATAATTCGGTTTTTTGGGAATAAACCCGGGAATAAACCTAGTCTATTGGAAATAAACCCGGGAATAAACCGTCTTTTTGCAACTCTACTTCGAATACTTTTTAAAGAAAAAACTTTCTATGTTCAATTTATTTAAATAAGTTTAGTTTAAGTAATTTTAGTTTTGCATTTTTACTTTACTTTAAGTGTAATTTTGTCATATACGTTTATATGTACTTATAACAAAATGATACTAATATATTTTATCATTTAAAACACAATTTAAATTGATTAAAATTGTTCCAAATTGAAAAATAAAATGTTAAAAATCTGCTGCATTTTGTTACAACGCACTCCCTTGCTTGTATAGAAAACGGTTACTTGGCCGTGAAATGGAGCTTTCTCATTGGTTGGAATAGAGAGGCGTACCTACTATTGTTTGAATCGGAGGTTCAGAACAATACCATCTGACGCATGAGCAATGGCTTTAAACTGTCCGACAGCTGGCAATCGCTATCCTCGTCTGACTAGTGGTGTTACACGCTAGCTCTCTTTCACTCTACTTTTAATATTTACTATATTTAACAGCCAGCAACCCTTATTTGCGGCCAGATTTAATTAGGCAACCGTATATAATAATAAACAGAAAAAAATTAGCTTTAATTTGATAAATAAATTATGAATGTACGTTGTGGGTGTATAAATGTAACAAAATCATACTTGTGTATACCTGGCTGCGAAGAGGTGCGGCCAGGGGCGCAACGGCAACCATGATTTTTCAGAGTCTTTATAGATGTTGCCGTAAAGTAGACGACATTTTATTGAAAAAACAAGTCAGTGAAATTTCTTACGGATTATGAATTATTAATAATTTAATTAAAAATACTAGCGGCCACATTTTGATAGGCAACCTGGTAGATATAAATTCTCCTAATCATAAATATGTGTAAAAATTTGGTTTTCAGCAAACACTCGATGAGTACACTGATTCTGCAGCCGGATCTCGTACTATGAGGAATCATCTCGAAACTTTTAGTGTACAAATATAATAGTATACGTCATACATCTCCGTGAAGATTTTTTACCGAAACTCCATAGGGGACCGTCAACAAATTCAAAAAGAATGAATATCTTTTGAATAACCCTGTCAAAACTAATGTAACAAAAGCGCTCAAACTCTAGATTATGATTGAATGCCTTATTGTAAGACACTGTGTTCATTTTTATGCAAATAGCATGCATACTCGCAGAGTAATTAAGGTTTTTAAAAAAATGGTCCCAAATTTTTCCACGTTTTTCCCTTATAATTTTCAGAGTTCTTAATATATAATATAGAATTTTTTTTCAGAAAATGACAAACAACATTGCACACAGTATCCTGTAATCAGAATTAAAAAATAATAAAAATTGTATGAAAAATGAGTAGGTTTACTGAGTATTTTTTTACTGCGCATGCGTCAAAGATATCAAAATTTCATTTGCATATTATGTTAGCTAAATGTATAGAGCAACTTTTGTAAAAGTCTCAAAATCATAGCTTGAAAATTCTGAAAGTAATCGTCTATAGAATAAGGACAAAATCCGTTGTTTCCAAAATGAAGCAAAAAAATGAGGGATTTTATCCAAATGTAATAATCCATCCCGTATTGTGTATTCTATATTGACACTAATCAATGAATATATGGATACAACCCCTCTTGTTTTTGCTTCATTTTGAGAATAACGGATTTTCAACTTATTCAATTGACGATTATTTTCAGAATTTTCAAGTTATGATTTTGTGACTTTCACAAAAGTTGCTCTATACATTTAGCTAATATAATATGCAAATGAAATTTTGTTATATTTGAGGCATGCGCAGTAAAAAATTATTTAGTAAATCAACTCATTTTGTATACAATTTTCATTATTTTTCAATTCTGATTACAGGGTACTGTGTGCAATGTTGTTCGTCATATTTTCTGAAAAAAATATTATTTTATATTAAGAACTTTGAAAATTATAAAAAAAACTTGGAAAAATTTGGGACCATTTTTATAAAAACCTTAATTACTCTGCGAGTATGCATGCTATTTGCATAAAAATGAACAAGGTGTATTACAATAAGGCATTCAATCATAATCTAGAGTTTGAGCGCTTTTGCTACATTAGCTTTGACAGGGTTATTCAAAAGATATTCATTCTTTTTTAATTTGTTGACGGTCCCCTATGGAGTTTCGGTAAAAAATCTTCACGGAGATGTATGACGTATACTACTATATTTATATACTAAGAGTTTCGAGATGATTCCTCATGTATTTTTCTAGATATTTAACAAAATGTCTAAAATCGCAAGTGTCCAATAATCAATGGCCATATAGTGTGTATATATATATATATATATATATATATATACATGTAATAAAATAAAAAAAAAATGGCGCAAATTTTTTTATTACATACTTTATTTTATTACATACATACATATATATATATATATATACATATATATATATATATATATATATATATATATGTATACTCTAGAGATAACAATTATTAAACAAGCTTCGTATAATGTAATTTCTTCCATTATCAAATAGAGGATTTCGATGATCAAAAGCTTCTTGTAGTTATATGAAACAATAATTTTTGCTTCGAATCAGTTTCAGATTAATTTGCAGATTTATTAAACGGCGAGATAGTAAAAAAAAAAATAAAGGGATAAAAAGTAAAGAAATACTACCAAGTGCACTAGCGTAATCAAGGTGGTTGCGCAAGTGCTCTGATTACTGGTAATTTTTGAAAGGAAAACTTTTTGCTATGGACGAAGATGAAGAAAACATTATAATACTGGTTTTGGGCACCCACCCTGGTTACACTACTGAGTGGAATTGTTCAACAAGGCTATCACAATCGACCATTTTTATATTCAGTTAGCAACACATTATAAAATATATTTTGTTATACATTTCTTTTCCGAATGTTTTCAAAATAAATGTAAAAAAAACCTTAAATATGCCTTAGATTTTTCAATTCTCTACCGAGAACAACAACTTTTAATTTAGCAAATTACAACGACTATTTGTAAAATGATATTTTCAAAAACTCAAATTTTAAAGACTTATAAATAAATTCCATACTTAAATTAATAATAAAAATAAACATCATTTTAGGATGATTCTAACAAGTTATATATTATGTACGCCGTGCATTAAACATTAACATTCCTAGACCAGCGATAAAAAAACAATAGACTATAGATGACAATTTTAACAGTTTAAAATGTGATTTTTTTTTTTTGTTGTTGTTGGAGTTAATCAGACTGACTTCTGAACGCCTCATATTACGTACGACATGGATTAAACATTAATATCCCGGGACCCATCACAAACACATTTTAAATAAAATTTCAGTTTTATAATTTTAGAAGTCGCAAAATTTTCAACTCCCAGATATCACACATACTAAATTTTTACACTGTTTCATGGAGAAAAAAATGCACTAGTTAATGAAATTTGTTTAAATCTCTATCACAATTTGTTATTAAATTATTAAATTTTTAAAAAGGTTTTCATTACTCTTTTTGGTCATCGTGGCAACAGAAGTATTTCATCTTTTGGCATTAAATTTGGACCAATCAGAAAATGAATAAAATATCAAAAAAACAGAAGTATCCCATTTTTTGACATTAAACTTGGACCAATCGGGAGACCAATAAAATAAGCCAACTTTGTTGCGGAATTCAACCAACAAAAATATTCAGAAATGCTTTAGACTTCCCAATTCTATATCGAGAACAACAACTATTTTTTACCAAATAGTTAAATAAAATTATATTGCAAATGTCCTTAAAAATAATATTTTAAAAAAGTCACCTGTGGCAGCCTTTCTGTTCAGCTGTGAAAAAAAAGGAAATGCATATTGTATTATTACAATGTAAAGTCGACTCTCGTTAATTCGAAATCGGATAATTCGAATCTTCGCTTAATTCGAACCAAACATGAAGTCCCGAAATTTTCAATGGCAGAATAACGTTAAAAATTTTCATTAATTCGAACTCATTTTCTCTTGACTTCGTTTAATTCGAACTAACGAGAATTCCAATTTTTCATTTCTCTTTTTTTTTCTCACGGATTTCAGATCATTTGAACAACTTTCTTTCTTTGATTTTTGTGAAAATTGTTCCGAACCAGTATACATATAATCCAATGCACTTGATATCTACTTTCTTAGTTCCCCGTCTGTCCATCTTTAAATTTTTCTACCACTGTGCTTGTTTCTAATCATTTAACAAGTTTATGTATTTATACATTCTAATTTAATATTAAGTCATATTCTAATGATAACAGGCGAAATAAATTTAAAAACACTATAACATTAATTCCTTTGTAATAGTACCATATTAAGCATGTTTTCATTTCATATTTTCTAAAATTCGAACTTCGGATAATTCGAACATTTCTTGTGGTCACGACGAGTTCGAATTAACGAGAGCTGACTGTGTATTGTTTTAGTGTTTTGACAAGCTATCGTTGTAAGGAAAAACAAATTCGAGATTACAACATATGACTATCAAAGAAGACAGATTTTTGGAATTATTATAGAAAACTAAAAAGACAGCGTGATAAGAGGAAGATGAAAACAGGGACTTTAAATGCAGACAGCTGCATCAGAATCTGTAAGGCTTTATTATCGAAGCAATGTTTGAAAAATACCTAAAGAAAGTAATTGATTGAAATTACGGTAAATTTCAAAGAACTATTTGTAATGATAAAAATATCAGTCAGAAAAAGTAATATAATGAATACTGTATATTTTTAAAAGCATATTTTTTTTTATTTTAAAATGTAAGTTTTGCAATATCTTTTCCATCGTATTATTTCACTCGAGGCGTGACTTCAATTAACATTGCTATGAAAAATATAATTTTTGTAAAGGAATAATTACAATAAAATAACATAAATAATGTATGCCTCTTTAGTAAAAATTATGAAAAATTGTTTTTCTGTTTTAAGTAGTTTTTTATTTTTTATTATTATTTTTATTATTATTATTATTATTATTACGATCACAATAAAAAATAGTTTACGCTTTTTATTTTTAAATATCTCTTTTTTTATTATAGACATAATAATAAATGAAATATACTCAACCCATCATTATAAAATATTTTTAAAAGAAAGGATTCTTTCATCATAAAACATGAGATTTCTCGTTCATTTTTGCATCACTTTATTTCACCTGATATTTTTTTTTAAATCGATTTTGCGTAGAAAAACATATAGTATAGTCTCGCTATTCCGAACTAACTGGAACCGAACTCTGTTCGATTTTGTGGAAATTCCGAATGGGTAGATTTCACTAATGGCAATAAATGTATTGACTTGTAAAGTCGTAAATTAAGTGCGGGGGCATCTGCTAGAGTAAGCTCTATTGCAGCGTCGATCGGCTCGTGAAGAACAGGCTCTGCTGTTTTTAATAACTAAATTTAAAATTCGCTATTCATGTATACCTGACTTATTAAATAAAAACTGCAACTGCGTTAACATAGCACTAAATATGCTTTTTCAACACACATAAATCTGAATCAACGATGCCGAAAAAGAAGTTACTTAGTTGATTCGGACCACTTCGTTAAAAGAAAAAATCACTAACATTACTTCCCAAGTGTGCATAAATGAGTACTATTTTTGTGCTTAGAAGTTATTAAAAATTATTCTACAGATTTGTATAAATGGAGCCGACATAAACTGTAAATAACAAACTTTCATTCCAATTTGGTTCCAGCTGTTTTCGTCAGTATAAGTCTCTATTTAACTTTTCTGTATAACAACAGCTGTAATTTTTTTACGGTCGTCTTTTTACTTTTCCCGGGTTTCAAGTTTAAAAACTCGGTATTTTTCCTGAACTCTGTTAGGAATATATATATTCAGAATAGCGGAACTCTACTGTACTTCTTTCCAGAAATACGTTTGAGGTAGATTGGTTGATGTGAAACATGAATGTTCTTGATTTAAATTTGTAACTATTTTATTTATAACTATTAGAAATTTACATAACTGTACTTTTTCTAAGTTATTGTATTTTGGAAGAAACATATAATTTTAAAATATGGTCTATAATCTATTTCTAAAGTCATCAGATTCGATGAATTCAAAAACTAATTAATTCCGTTTAAAAAAAATTAATATAATTTTTGGGATTCTTCATTTCCAATTTGCTATTCTGGGCAGCATGCATGCGTGTAAATATACATATATAAGAGACTTGCTTATATTTTGTCAGGGCAGAACTACATCCATATCAAGCGTTCAAAGGCAATACTGGAATCTGTCGTAAATTAACATAGCTGCGCCAACTGTTGGCCGGGATAAAAATTATTACGCGGGTTTTTAGTATGACGTCATATATACGTATATATCTATCATCTGCGCATTTCTTGGGCATATTTTCTGAATTTTTACCCAATCATGTCAGAATAATCAAGTCTACCAGATTTATATCAAAATATTTGTGTTACAGTTTGTTTTGATAAATTTATGCACATAAAAAATACAGTCACAATATCATTTTAATTTTGGGAGGAAAAGAACTAATGCTACTGAAAATATTACCTTTTACTTTGAAATTAATATAACAATGCGTGTTTTCTTTTTAATACACATATTTTTATTTTTAAAAAATCTGTAACAAAAATATTTTGTTACAATAAATCTGGTAAACAGGATTCATCTTTCTTTCATGAGAGAATAGTTTAAAATTTATGATTGAATTTTTAGTATGAGTTCCCTAAATAACATTGTTATATATATAAAAAAGAGAGAGAGAGAGAGAAAGAGGGATAAACTAATCTACGATATTAGGAAAATTATTGTCTCTAACAGCAAAATATTTAAATTCATAAATGGGCAGTAATTGTTTGTTTAATAAAAGACCATTATATATATGCATTTAAAATTAAAGTTATTCCGAATATACACTGGTGTCCAAAAATTAAGCATAATTGGTAATTAAGTAATTATTTTTAAATAATGAAAGAAATATGAATCGGAATGTGCTGAAACTCCAGATGTGTAAACAAAATAGTACGCGTCACATAATTTCGAGAAAAGTTTCCCCCGAAATCGAACAGGGGACAGTCAACAAATTGAAAAAGAACGAAGATCTTTTGGATAACCCTGTCAAAACTAATGTAGTAAAAGCGTTCAAACTGCACATTATGATTAATTGGCTTATTGTAATGTACTGTGTTAATTTTTACAAGGATAGCATGTATACTCGTAGAGAAATTAAGGTTTTTATAAAAACAGTCCTAAATTTTTCCAAGTTTTTTCCTAATAATTTGCAGAGTTCTTATTATAAAATAATGTTCTTTTCTGAAAATATGACAAAAATCATTGTACACAATACCTTGTCATCAGAATTTAAAAATAATAAACATTGTATGAAAAATCAGTATGTTTAGTAAATAATTTTTCATTGCGCATGCGTCAACGATATCAAAATGTCATTTGCATATTGTGTTAGCTAAATGTATAGAGCAACTTCTGTAAAAGTTTCAAAAACATAGCTTGAAAATTCTGAAAATGCGAGCCTATAGAATCAACTCAAAATCCGTTATTCCTAAAGGAAGCAAAAAAATCAAGGGTTTTACCTAAATATAGTTGTACGTGCAATATTTTGTAGGCACTAAACAATGGAATATGGATACAGTCCCTCATCTTTTTGCTTCATTTAGGAATAACGGATTTTGAGTTGATTCTATAGGCTCCCATTTTCAGAATTTTCAAGCTATGTTTTTGAAACTTTTACAGAAGTTGCTCTATACATTTAGCTAACACAATATGCAAATGACATTTTGATATCGTTGACGCATGCGCAATGAAAAATTATTTACTAAACATACTCATTTTTCATACAATTTTTGTTGATAATTCTGATAGTTCTTTTAAATTCTGATGACAGGATATTGTGTACAATGATGTTTGTCATATTTTCAGAAAAGAAAAATTTTATTTTATAATAAGAACTCTGCAAATTATAAGCAAAATACTTGGAAAAATTTAGGACTGTTTTTATAAAAACCTTAATTTCTCTACGAGTATACATGCTATCCTTGTAAAAATTAACACAGTACATTACAATAAGCCCATTAATCATAATGTGCAGTTTGAACGCTTTTGCTACATTAGTTTTGACAGGGTTATCCAAAAGATCTTCGTTCTTTTTCAATTTGTTGACGGTCCCCTGTTCGATTTCGGGGAAAACTCTTCGCGAAAATATGAGACGCGTACTATTTTGTTTACACACCTGGAGCTTCAGCACATTCTGATTCATATTTCTTTCATTACTTAAAAATAATTACTTAATTACCAATTATGCTTAACTTTTGGACACCAGTGTATAATGAAATGTGTTTTAAATTAAAAAAATCAAATATTTGCAAGTTAAATAATAAAAGAATGATACGACAAAGAAAACTTTCGATCCTCAATCGTCTGCAATCGGTAAATGGAAAAAAGATCTAAAATTGAATATTTTATTTAGTAATTAATTCTATACATATTCTAAACATTGATAAATGTTCTATTCTCATAGGAAATACAACTGCTTATAGTATTTTGTATAACTTAGATCATCAAGAACTTAGTAAAATATAAGATTACTACAAATTTCTGCCTTTACATATCATCTGCGTACTAATTTTTATCAGTCAACTTTCATTACATTAAAAAACGCAATTAAAATCGAACATATATAAATCAGAGACATTTGTATTTCATAATTAAATAATATTTCATCTTAGTTTATTTTATGTTAATATTTAATCGTACTACATTTTTTATTCCATATTTATTTACAACATTTCAAACCTAACACTTATTCTACGCAACATTTTAAAGTAACATTTTATAGAAACAAAAAAGTTCAGTTGCCATACACACAAAAGAAATTGCAATCTACTTAATAATCCTAATAGTTCACCCGTCCTGACAGGTGGCGTATGACCTTGATTGATTTGAACCCGTCTTTAATCTTGCGGACACCTCTCCCCTTCAGCATAAGATTCTTTACTACAACTGTGCGTCAGGTCATTAAAAGCCCCCTTTTTCCTTTAATCTTTTGCAAACAAGAATTACTATTGATAATTGGATTTATAATTTCAGTTGTAGTTTTTCTATCAATAATAATATTGTATTATATTTTGAAGAATGTAACTAATTCCATATGATTTTAAAGCAGTATACTATATTTAAAATAAATTTTAAAAAGGACTCAGTTATAACTTTGTTGTTAAAACGTTATAAGTAAAATAGCAAAAGTAAATAAATATTCAAATAAATAAAAACATTTTAAAGTCCAAATTTAAATCATATGATATGCTCTGTTTTAGAAAAAGGAAAGAGAGAGAGAGAAACAGATTATAAAAGTAAAAAAAAAAAAAAAAAAAAAAAAAAAAAAAAAAAAAAAAAAAACATATTTTCATTTTCTTCACATTAGAGTCATACAAAGCCCAAAAGTAATTAAATTTTACACGGAACGTGTCTCGAATTTCAATTAAAATTATGGGTCCATAAATGTTTTGAAAAATTATCACCGTTTGTTATCTATAAAATAAAACTTATCTCTATATTTTTTTCTAATATCATCATATCCATTTTCCATTAATTAAGTAATCTGCTTACAACTAATACCGTAAATAATACTAAGTTTTCAAAATAATTTAATTAATTAAAAATGTCATTTTTTCCAAAAAGTTTTTTTTTTTAAATTGGACCAGTTTTAATTAAATTTTATTAAATTAAAATATTGAAAACATTTAATTTATTGCATTGATTTAATTAGAATTCCTTATTTTATACACATGTGTTTAAAGAAATTATTTTTTTAATTGAATTGCGAATTTTATTAATGAAAAGAGATAATAATGTTGCAGCAAATTAAATATTATTATTTTTTGTAAAAGTTTGAAATTTGTTTATTTAAAGTTTTAACAGTTATACTTCTTTACAATTATTCACAATTCTACGACGATGCAAATAGCTTATAGTTCTTTTGGAATTTTATTTCCGTAATCTTTCGAATTTGGGTTTCCATAAACTTGTGACGTATTTATGAAAATCATGTACCTTACTTTTTGGTTTAATATAAATAAGAAATTATATTACAGAATTAATTTCGATTTTTTCCAATAAAATGGTCTCGGCATTTTTAAATCTTCAAAATTTTCGAAATTTGAATTTTTTTAGGCGTTAAACTTCTACATTTTCTGTACGTTTTGACATATTTTTCCTCAGAAATTCCCATTACATCAAAAGTTGTTTCTTTCAAAGTTATACGCGCTTAACCACATAATTATTTTTTTACGTGCAATAAATAAAAAATATGGTATAAATTACACGGTATTTCCTAAATAAGGTATTCCTAATATTTATTTTAAACATTTCTGACATTTAATACTATTGAAGAAAAAGAATTGCAGTTAGATTGGCGCTACACGGTACGCAATTTCTTAACTTCAACTTCCACTTTTAGAACACTCTGATTTTTGTAAGCAGAATGCAGCCGATATGATGTTTTGATTAGAATGATTTGTTTTCGGTAAAAATATGTGACTATTGTAGTCGAAAATAGATATGAAGTGGAGCAATGTGTCTCCCAATGATTTAAAGTTATGTAAATATGTATATATAGGATTGTAAATACTTATTTTTATCTTATTAAACGCTTTAGTTAAAGAAAAGTTCAACGAAGAATTTACTTGTTTCGATTTCCCTTTTGATACGCATTATTTCTTCTTCTGAACTTTTTCGATAGACAATACATTTGATTAAAAATGTTTTTAATAGAGAAGTAAGATTTAACTAACCTTGCTACACTGTAAAAAAAATTCAAGAGGTTACTAAAAATTTCTTAGTAAATTTGTATTCCACAGAATTTTTTAGAAACCATTACAAACTTTTTTTTTGCAAGTGAAACAAGCATTTCTTTTGTAAACTGAACAAAAGAATTTTTTGTATAACTAACTTAAAAATTTTTAGTATGAGCCACCAAGCAAATTTTAGTAATAGCTCCAAATTTTTTTTAATAAACATTACGTGAGCCCGAAGGGCAGGAGCTTCCTTCGAGCTGCATCCAGACTTCTGATTTTCGGCAAAACCGCAATAGATGGCAGCACCAAACATTCCTACCTGATTTTCATAATCCCTTTATTAACGAGACACTACATACATTCGGGGCGTATTTGACGGTGGCAAGTTTCGAACCCGGGACCTTTTAGCCTGGAGTCCGTTACTATAACCACTATGCTATCAAGGCCACACCAGCTGAGTTTTAGTAAGAGCTATTAAAAATATATAACTATTAACTCTATCCGTTGCTAACTTTTTTCTAGTAATTCTTACGGATTTTTTTGTAACGACAAAGATTACTAAAATTTTTTTTGTAATTACAAGGATCACTAAAGTTTTAGTTTTTTTAGTAGATCGACCCTTTTTTTTTACAGTGTACCCTTCGAATGAAACCTTGATTTGATGATTATATATTTTTTTTTCACTATGAAATTTCAATTAAAAAATTACTGGTGTCAAAAATCTTTAAATGATGGATCAACGTCCGGACAAGAGGTGGTTAACATCTGAAACGGCGTTTCCGAAGCTTTGATTTCTTTTTTCTACAAATGACTTCTTTGAGCATGACGCTCACGATATGTCAAAAATATCTAACAATTTTTCCATGAATGTTTTAAAACATTTGTTTTATGTTAATCTATATAAAATTTTCTTTTTATTGTTATTTATTTTTAATTAATTGTACTGTTGCAAATTTCTAAATTTTACATAAGCTAAATACAACTTCGTATTAAAAGTATAAAAATGCTTTAAATAGAAATTTATTTAGATTTTCGATGATTATATCAATTTGAAGTATATCAATTTAGAATCTTGCAATTTTTTAAATACAGTAATCCCTTAACTTTCGCAAGTGTCCGGAAACCTTCCGCGAATGTTGAGTCTATACTCCTGTATATATAAGGGGTTAAAGATCTTATTTTTCAAAAGAACGGGAAAGAGCTACTGAAGTTAAAAAAGGTGTCTTTCCGACTAGCACCGGAAGGAATTTATTTTAAATTTCAAATGATTGAGTTGGATATTTTTTGCTTTGTTATATGCAGACAAACGGGCGGACAAATGAGCGGACAGACGGACGAGTAGACGAACGTACGGAAGAACAAGGAATGAACAGACATACGGACTAAACGACGACTATAGGTTCTACGTATTTTATAATTACTAAAGCAGCTTAAAAATGAAATTGAAAATAAACGTAATGGACATTATTAAAAACCTTGCAAATAAGATGAATATCCGCAGTAAGAAAAAAAAATAATTTTATTTAAAAATTTGAAGAAATGATTTTTTAACTTATGTAATTTCTCTCTTTTATCTGAAGTAAATTAAAGATTTTTTGCTGCCTATTTATTAGTATGTTTTAATTATATCACACAAACAGCATGGTAAATGGTTTATGTATTTTTATAAAAGTGAAATTACTAAATCATTAACAAAATGTAAAATTAATATAAAAAGTTATGTTGAAGAATCTGTTTTATTGAAATAGATTTTTAAAAATGCATTTTTATATTCTTCTAAAAGTGATTCTTTTAGTAAAATTTTATTTAATAAAAATTTCTTTGAAATTAATTTAATTAATTCTTTATGAAAAATTATTTTTTCATTAGAATATCTGTATGTACTTGAATTGCTATGCAAAAGTATTTCTTGCGTAAATATATTTTTCTCATTGGGAAAAAATCTATTGTTCTACAAATTAGAAATGCGAATGTCATTAGAATCTATTTTTTTAATACATCTGAAAGAATATTTGCATTATAAATCAGTTTTATATGATTTTTTAAATAAAAATGAAGAAGAAAAGTAAAAGAAGTTTAAAAAACAAAACCAAAAAATCATAGAGAATGCAAAGACATTTATATATTAAATATAAAAGATATGTGTATAAATTATGAGTATTTTTTGGAAATAAGTGTGGTAGGCATAAAAAAGAAGAAAATTTAGCATACTTGCTAATGAAATAAGTTGAATATGTAGATTTGACATTCCTAATTACAAACTGTTTCATTACTTGCATTTTTTCAAGAAACAATTCCTAATAGTGACAAATGAAAAAAAAAAAATACATATATACATATAGGGTGTAACAGGATTATTGAAAAAAAAATTAAGAGGAGGTAAGGGACATCACAATGGTTTAGATTTGCATGGGAACCCATTATCTGAAATGACTTCGTTCGCCGTTAGGTGGTGTTAACATTTGCAGACACTAACATATCTAACATCTGCAGATTATCACATCTTTTAAACCTCTCACTGACAACCCCGTGTTAATATGTTCACTAATCACAAGGTTTTACTGCAATATAAGCAATATATAAAGTATTATAATTCGATTGATTTAACACATTTTCAATGCATTGAACACTGATTACAAACCCTCAAGGATTATATTCATATTTCGAATTAAGTTTTTTGAATACGTTTGAAAGAATAAGCTTTTTTATGCATTTAAAAGAAAATTTAAAGAAAACAACATTACAAATTTTCCCTTTTGCAAGAATGTCTTAACAAGAGGTGTTTGCAAGATAACTTGACAATGAGCCAAATGTCAGAGGTCATATATAGTTTCAACATGAAAGGGCACCTTCCCATTGAAGCAGATCTGTTCGTGAACATTTGAAATCAGGTGTTTGATCAGCAATGGATTGACCGTGGTGGTCCATTCATTCTTTGGGCACATGCTCTGCTGATTTAAGCAGCATTGGGAACTAAAACGGCCTATAGAGGCGTTGCTCGCTTCGCTACAGTATAATTGTCCTTTTAATTTCCAAGCCCCACCAGTGGCCGCGAGGTTCTTACCTCCAAACTGGTAGATGGTAGGTGCTGGGTTCGAACCCAATCACGACCATCGGCCTAACCGTTCGGAGTTTTCCGTGGTTTTCTTCGATTCTTGCGTAAATACGGGTTTGGTTCCCTTAGAATGACCCCCACGGAGGGCATCCCACCCGTTAAGACCTATATCCCACTGTGTAGATAATTGGCCGACATAAATATAAATAAAACTTTTAATTTCCCTTTAACTAATGCTAATGTCCCATTGAAACAATTCTTCATTGTAAATGCATTTAAAATTTTAGATATTCAAATTCGCAAAATTTTTACTTCGTCATGTAAGAAGAACACAAATGTTTCAAAAAATCCTAAATTGCGCAAAAGAATAATTATTCTGAACAAATTTAAAATACATGCAATGCAATGCGATTACACGCCACTATCCTGAATCGAGAAGTTACATTTTTTCTCCACCAGATGGCGTATTCAAACACTTGAATCGCCAATAAGTTTCTATCATTTGAATGCACTGAAAAGTGTTGTGTACGCAACGCCTGTGGATTACAATTTGGATCTGGTTCCAAGATTCGCCAGTGCTGCTGCGGATATCCAACAAATTCCAAATTTTGAAAATATTTAATAAGTAAATATCACATTGCTAGCTAAATATAAAACCAACAAAGTGAAAATGTCCTTGCCGGGGATTGAATCCAGAATCTTTTGAATAGCGCTACATGTTCTCTACCGTTTAAGCTACAAGGACAAAGCCCAACTTATTATTCTCACTAATATTTTGTTGGTAAGGCTGAAACTGCAACACGAGATGGAACGTGCACACAGACCTGTAGCGTATCATGAGACACAAATGACAAAAACCCACCATAGGTGAATACATATGCAATTATAATTATTTTTTAAATAATCATTAATAGTGAAATTTTGCTTGAAATTATTGAATATTTAAAAATTGAATATCACAAACATATTCAATAATATACGTAAAATTCAAGTGTATTTGAGTGAGTCTGGTAATCCATTCTCCGACGTTGCAATACATGCATCGATAGCAATGGTGGGAAATTTTAACATATTTTGTGACATTTTCACATATTCTTTACCACACTATATGTAATATCTAAAACCAATAAAGTATTTCAGAAGATCTCAGTCTTATGTCTCTTTGTTTCTCGCACCTGTAGTACTACTTTTACATTACAATTGGACAATGGGTTGCTGTGCAAATTTGAATCCTTGTAAGTCCCTTGTCACCATCTAAATTTTGCCCCTTTAACCCTGGGACATCCTGTAATATAAAAAAAGTAAAATAAACATATACAGTTGGAATGTCCCGTTTACCTACAATTGTATGAAAATAAAGTTAATGGAAAATACTTCCTTTAAAAGTGCATTTAAAATGCTAGAGATATAAAATATGTTAATGAATATTAAATATACTTTTTAAACTTAATAACTCTTGGACAATGTAAAAAACCGTTATCCTTTTTATGCATGAGAACGTCATCCAAAGCAGAGTTTTTCTCAGACCTAATCAGCTTATTAGTGGCTCGACCAATGGTAACATTAGTACCAATTTTAACGTGAAGCATTGTTCGTTTCTTGTATCTGAAATTTTACTTTCATGTGAAATTTTCGATTATGGTTTCCTATGCAAATCTGAATCCTTGTGGTTCCCTTGCCACTACTTAAAGTTTGTCCCAATAATTCTGAGACACCTTGTATATATGAAAAAAGATATCGTTAGAATTGCACGTTTAGTTTAAACTAAATGTAAGGAAAAAAAATTACAAATTTCGTAAAAAGCTTCCGTCGCGAAGGAATTAATTTTATTTCCAAGTAAGAAATGAATATTTAACATTTAAAAATTTTAAATGTTAAATAAAAATGATAACATGAATAATGACTTTCACTTTTTTAGATTACCTATCAACAAAATGTTAATGGAAATATAATTCTTTAATATTTCAAAGTAGTTGCTTAATATTCAAATATGATAAAGATTTGCTATTAATATTATCATGCAACTTACTAGTATTTTTTGAAAGTCTTGTTCGCATGACTTAAATTACACAGCTGTAAAAGTTTAAATGAGAATATATGTATCAATTTAAAAAAAAACAGTATTTTTGTTTAAGAAGTACTTTTTTAAAGACGTTCCTTTAAATTTTACACGTTTATTTTTTATGGATTCTAAATATATTAAAAAAACATATTATGAAATCATTTTAAGCTATTGCATAGCTTTTATCGTGGGCTTTGAGCGCGGCGACCGAATCCAAAAATTCCGTAACGAGAAATATCCTAACACATCCGTAACGAAAAAAACCTAACACTCGGCTACCGTCGTTTCACTTCGGCAGACTTCGGCATGATATCCTTCCGTAGACTTCGGCAGACATTGACGCGTATTTTTCAGATATTTAGAGGATATCAAGTCTCAAACATATACATCTTATTTCAGTTACTATAAATCTATAGTTTCAATAATAAAAATTCCTGATAGAATGTGGAAAGAAAAGAATCGTCTTAAGATAAAATAAGGTAGGATTATGTACCTTTTGGTGAGTGCAGACCCGGCCAATGGTGAGGATCGAAAAATTTAAATGTTTATAACTCGCGATCTAATTTTCGTAGCGCGGCCAAATTTTGTTTGGTAATTTATTATGAGACAGTGTTAATTTTTGGTGAAAGGAGACCCCCCCCCCCTGGTGAGGGTCAAAAATTTTAAAATGCTTATAACTCGCGATCTAATTTTTGTAGCGCGGCCAAATTTTGTTTGGTAATTTATTATGAGAGAGTGTTAATTTTTGGTGACAGGAGACCCCCCACGGTGAGGGTCGAAAAATTTAAAATGTTTATAACTCGCGATCTATTTTCGTAGCGCGGCCAAATTTTGTTTGGTAATTTATTATGAGACAGTGTTAATTTTGGTGACTGGAGATCCACCATGGTTAGGGTCGAAGAATTTAAAATGCTTATAACTCGCGATCTAATTTTCGTAGCGCGGCCAAATTTTGTTTGGTAATTTATTATGAGACTGTGTTAATATTTTGTGACAGGAGATCCCCCATGGAGAGTGTCGAAAATTTTAAAATGCTTATAACAACGATCTAATTTTCGTAGCGCGGCCAAATTTTGTTTGGTAATTTATTATGAGACTGTGTTAATATTTTGTGACAGGAGATCCCCCATGGAGAGTGTCGAAAATTTTAAAATGCTTATAACTCCCGATCTAATTTTCGTAGTGCGGCCAAATTTTGTTTGGTAATTTACTATGAGATAGTGTTAATTTTTGGTGAAAGGAGATTCCCCATGGAGAGGGTCGAAAATTTTAAAATGCTCATAACTCGCGATCTAATTTTCGTAGTGCGGCCAAATTTTCTTTGGTAATTTATTAAGAGAGAGTGTTAATTTTTGGCGACAGGAGACCCCCATGGTGAGGTTCGGAAAATTTAAAATGCTTATAACTCGCGATCTAATTTTCGTAGCGCGGCCAAATTTTGTAATTTAATTTATTTTGAGACTGTGTTAATATTTAGTGACAGGAGATCCCCCATGGAGAGTGTCGAAAATTTTAAAATGCTTATAACTCGCGATCTAATTTTCGTAGTGCGGCCAAATTTTGTTTGGTAATTTACTATGAGACAGTGTTAATTTTTGGTGAAAGGAGATTCCCCATGGAGAGGGTCGAAAATTTTAAAATGCTCATAACTCGCGATCTAATTTTCGTAGTGCGGCCAAATTTTCTTTGGTAATTTATTAAGAGAGAGTGTTAATTTTTGGCGACAGGAGACCCCCAAGGTGAGGTTCGGAAAATTTAAAATGCTTATAACGCGCGATCTAATTTTCGTAGCGCGGCCAAATTTTGTTTGTAATTTATTAAGGTATTGCATAGCTTTTATCGCCGGCTTTGAGCGCGGCGAAAGAATCTAGAAATTCTGTAACGAGAAAAAAAAAAAACCTAACACTCCGGCTAACGTCGCTTCAGTTTGGCAGACTTCGGCACGGTATCCTTCCGTAGACTTCGGCAGACATTGACGCGGTATTTTTCAGATATTTTGAGAATATCAAGTCTTAAACTTATGTTTTTTATTTCAGCTACCATAAACGTATAGTTTCAATGATAAAAATTCCTGATTAACCTACATGTATTGTAAGATAATAAAAATATTTTAAACGACTTCTCATTTGTTCAATACAAGAAAAAAAAATTGTTATCGGTCATCACGCTCAAAATGTTAAACTTGAATTAATATCAAAGACAAAAAAACTGCATAAATAAAAAATAAATAAATAATTATAATAGCATAAGTTGATAAAAAATGCTATGCAATAGCTTTACCGCTGCAGTCCCCGAGTGCCACACGTATTTTTTATCTCAAAAGAATTTACTGCAGATTTTAATTTGTGTTTACATTCTATTTCCATAGATAAAGCAACTTATATATTTTTTACAGTAAAGGATGAAAATAAAGTTCACAACTTTCTTTAATTAATGATTGAAATTTAGATAATAACGTATAAATAATTTTTAGGCGAAATGTAAAAATTTATAAAAGCATGGTATCTTTTTCGTAGTCTTATCTAAAAATTAACAAAAAATTGTTTAGAAACATTAAAGCTCACAATCATGATCGATAATATGCAAAATACTTACATATTTGCAACTACACATATTTGCTGTTATAAAAATTCATCAAAATATTATGACTTCCATTTTTCTGAAGAAGAAAATATTTGAAAAAAAAAATATTTAGAAGTTTTTTACTTTTTAAAAAGTTTTATATGTTTTAATTAATAATAAAAAAACTACACAAGCATAAAGGAATAAATATCAATTATGCCAATACGAACGTTTTACAAAATTTGATTCTATCTGAAAAATGTCCTAGTAAATAAAAAAGAGAAAAAAAAACAAACTCATTCTAAAATCAGACATAAATATTTATTTTATTAATAAAAACAATATTGTATATTAGCTTTAAGCAGATTTTTCCAATTAATGAAAAATGGATAAATCTATGTTTGTATACAAATTGTTTTAATGTGCTTTAATTAATAATAAATAAATAAATATATAAAAACTTTTGTATATACACAAGCATAAAAACAAATTCTAATTATGTCAGTACAAATACTTCACAAAATTTGATTCGATTCGAAAAAATGTCCTGCTAAATTTTTTAAAAGGAAAAAAAAACTCTTTCTAAAATTAGACATAAACATTTTTTTTTATTCCTAAAAACAATAATCTATACGATGTTAGTTTTAAGTATACTTTTTTCCAATTAACGAGAAATGGATAAATGGATGTTTGTATACAAATTGTTTGAATATTCTTTAATTAATAAAATAAATTACTTCCTTATATACACAAACAGAAGGAAAGAAATTCTAATTGTGTCAAAACAAACGCTTCTCAAAATTTGATTCGATCTGAAAAATGTCCTCGTAAAATTTTAAGAAAGAAAAAAGAAAAAAAAAAACGCTTTCTGAAATCAAACATAGACTTTTATTTTATTCGTAAAAACAATATTCCTTACTATGTTAGTTTTAAGTATATTTTTTTTCTAATTAATGAAAAATGGATAAATTGATGTTTGTATACAAATTGTTTGATATACTTTAGTTAATCAAAAAAAATTACTTCCTTATATGCATAAGCATAAAGAAAGAAAGTCTAATTGTGTTATAACAGTCGCTTCTCAAAATTTGATTCAATCTGAAAAATGTCCTCGTAAAATTTTAAAAAAGAGAAAAGAAAAAAAAAACGCTTTCTCAAACCAAACACAGCTATTTATTTTATTCGTAAAAACAATATTCCTTACGATGTTAGTTTTAAGTATACTTTTTCCAATAAATTAAAAATGGATAAATCGATGTTTGTACACAAGTTGTTAGAATATGCTTTAATAAATAAAAAAAATACTTCCTTATATACACTAGCATAAAGAAAGAAATTCTAATTGTGTCTAAACAAACGTTTTTCAAAATTTGATTCGATCTGAAAAATGTCCTCGTAAAATTTTAAAAAGAAATGGAAAAAAACCGCTTTCTGAAATCGAACATAGACATATATTTTATTCGTAAAAACAATATTCCTTACGATGTTAGTTTTAAGTATACTTATTCCAATTAATGAAGAAGTTATAAATCTATGTTTGTATACAAATTGTTTGATATGTTTAATTAATTAAAAATAAATAAAGAAATTCTAATTGTGTCATAACAGTCGCTTTTAAAAATTTGATTTGATCTGAAAAAATGTCCTCGTAAAATTTTTAAAAAGAGAAAAAGAAAAAAAACGATTTCTGAATCTAACATAGACATTTATTTTATTTGTAAAAACAATATTCTTTATGATGTTAGTTTTAAGTATACTTTTTCTAATTAATGAAAAATGGATAAATCGATGTTTGAATCGATGTTCAAAAAAATTATTTCCTTATACATAAAAATAAAGAAAGAAATTCTAATTGTGCCATAACAGTTGCTTTTCAAAATTTGATTCGATCTGAAAATTGTCCTCGTAAAATTTTAAAAAAGAAGAAAGGAAAAAAAAACTCTTTCTGTCACCAAACATAGATATTTATTTTATTCCTAAAAAGAATATTCCTTATGATGATAGTTTTAAGTATACTTTTTCTAATTAATAAAAAATGGATAAACTCATGTTTGTATACAAATTGTTCGATATGCTTCAATTAATCAAAAAATTTACTTCCTTACATACACAAGCATAAAGAAAGAAAGTCTTATTGTGTCATAACAGTCGCTTCTCAAAATTTGATTCGACCTGATAAATGTCCTTGTAAAATTTTTAAAAAGAAAAAAGAAAAAAAAAATGCTTTCTGAAACCAAACATAGACATTTATAATGTTCGTAAAACAATTTTCCTTACGATGTTTGTTTTAAGTATACTTTTTCTAATTAATGAAAAATGGATAAATCGATGTTTGTATACAAATTGTTTCAATATGGTTTAATTAATAAAAAAATTACTTCCTTATATACACAAGCATAAAAAAAGAAATTCTAAATGTGTCAAAACAAACGCTTCTCAAAATTTGATTCGATCTGAAAAATGTCCTCGTAAAATTTTAAAAATGAAAAAATAAAGAAAAGACGCTGTCTGAAATCAAACATAGACATTTATTTATTCGTAAAAAAAATATTACTTACGATGTTAGTTTAAATCACATTTTTCTTATTAATGAAAAATTGATACATCGATGTTTGAATACAAATCGCAAAAAAAAAAAGGTTTTATGTGATAGATAATAAAGTGTGCTAATTTTTCTAAACAATTACATACCCACAAAACTAATCAGAATTCGAGACACGTTTGATGCAACATTATAATTACTTTTGGGCATTGGGAGTCTCTAATGAGAAACATATGAAAATGTTTTTAGTTTTTTTTCCGTTTTTATTTTTAAAAAAGGAAGTATGCTGCGTTATTTAAACTATGAAATTCAAATGATTTTATTTCTTTTATTGATAACATTTTAGAAATAAAATTGTAACTCAAATTACATGAAAATTACTTTTAAATTAGCTACGCTGAATTCATACTGATTAAATTACATACTTAAAAATGTAATATTAGTTTAAAAAAGCACTGTAGAAATATTTATTAGGATAATCAATAAAGATTCTTTTCTGGACGTTAAAAGTTGTGATCGCAGAGGGTTTCATTTAATGTACAGGGTTAGCGACATTAAACTTCCACTGTTTAAAAAATCCTGGCCCCATGATAGCCGAGCAAAAGCATAAAATTGTAATGTTGTTTTCCCTTTAATTTTTTACAAATACTTAAAAAATATATGTTTTTGAAACCTGAAGCAAAATATTTTATTACGTATAGGCGTATAATCTTTGAGAGTATTAATCCGAACTTAATTTTTTAAAACAGGGTTTTATTTATAGAATTATTTTAATTTAAATATTGCTTATGCTGCAGTGAAACCTGCAGCTTAGTGAAAGGAAAAATCATTTCATGGCAGTCAGGAGGCTAGAGACCGTTCTAATGGTCCAAGGAGAAAAAATATTCAGACAACAAACACTACAGAAGATGCGCTCAAGATTTCCGAAAAAAAAAAAAAATTTAAAAAATCGCTATCAGATGGCGCAACGGAGCAGCTCATTTCAGCAATATATGCAAATGTCACGTACGGTAAAAGAAAAAAGTTGGAAATTGCACGTGAAGCGCACCAAATGTGGTACGTTCGTACGATGACGAAGTTTCTAAAAATATCAATCTCATAAAATTGTAAATAGTTAATAACAATTAAAATGCGCACCAAACAATGTTCACCCTATACCTTTATGTAATGGAATACGTTTGTGTGACCTTGTAAATCAATAACAAATGTACTTTGCACTACAAATTATGCAAATTTTATATTATAATATGGACTTTATAGATGAGTATCAATGTTATTATGTTCGAATGAGGTTAACACCATTAAAATGCATTTGAAACATTTTCCCCCACTGACCGTAATGTAACAAAATATTTTGATTGTCCCTGTAATTGAACTATGCATCCGATTTTGATAAAATTTGAAATAACTCAACAAAATTATGTAATAATTAAGCATTTTAAATTTCAAACGATTAAAATGCATTTAATTTTTTTTTTACCATTGACGGCAATGTAATAAAATACTTTTGATTGTCCCTGTAATTGATCTATGCATCCAATTTTCATAAAATTTGAAATGACTCGTCAAAATTATGTAATACTTATATATTTTAAATTTCAAACGATTCGGTTGGATAGTTTCTGCAGACGGACGGACTGAACGACAACCGTAGGTGCTACGGATTTACATAATTACGAACGCATCTAAAAATTTGTTCGTGCCACAATCAGACAGCAAGCAGAAATTGGCGGAGAGAGCACAACTATTCCAACAACAAGGCTTCATATAGGGTGTCCAGCAATTAAGATAATGATTTCAAAATTAAATTTACCCCAACAAAGACCGATAGAGTAATGTCGTTAACGGTTTTTTTTATTAGGTAAGCTATAAAAATCTTGTATATAAATTTCAGACGGTGAATATTTTGAAAAAAAAATGTGTTCTGATTGCGAAGAATGCTGAGATTTAACATTTTTCTTCTTTTAGTATGGTTGCAGAGAACGAGTTTTTTGACTTAGAATGCCATATTTTAACCATTTTTGGAATGAATTTTTTGTAACTTTCGAAATTCCAAAAATTTATTTCAAAAAATCGTTAAAATAAGGCACTGTTCTCAGTAAAAATCATTCTCTACAAGCAGTCTACAGCAAGAAAAATGTCAAGCCAAGTATTCTTTGCAATCAAAATGCAATCTTTTGAAAATATTCACCGAAAGAAACTGTATGACATTTTTACCACCGAACTGATAAACAAACCGTTTACCACATAATTCTTTGCTACAGTGTTATTTGCTTGACATCCTGTATAAGAAATCATATTCATGTAAAATTCAGCCCCATCGTACTTCGCAACACGATTTCATAAATTAATACAAGCTTGATCAGACGATGCTTCCCAACAGCTTAACTTCCGCGATCACACGACCTCACGTCATTGCATCTGTGGCTGCCTCTCTACAAATGTTAGAGAGACAGCGTTTACAACTGGGTCCAATTTGAAGAGCAGTATTCTCCGCCATATTTAGAATATTTATATTCATTCTTTTCTTTTGGTGTTAGAAAGAGCGATTTTCAAAATAGAGAGCAATGTCGAACATAATGGCTTGTATAATGACCAATTTTAAAGACATTGATATGCATACTTAATAATGCCCTTTACAAACGTATTTTGTTGTAATAAATTGTAAATGCCATATTTTTAATTGTGCCACAGTCTTTAATGTGTTGCTTTTTTCTGATCCTTCAGTGTTTTGTGTTCTGTGTTTGTCTTCTCTTCACATTACAACTCGTAGCGCCACCTAGCGGGGATTTTTTAAACTATTTTTTATTTTAGAAATCTCGAGCTTATCTTTTGAAAGGTTTGTTGTCTAAATATCTTCAGTCTAGTAGAACGGCCTCCAGTGCCCTTCGAATAGCGAAAGTTTAATTTCGATAAACCTGTATATATATTTTCAGCAGCTCATCCTTTAATACAAATTGTTAGCTTATAATTATTAAATTATTACATAGATGTTAGCACCAATAAAATTAATTATAAAAGGAAGCTATTTATTTTAATCAAACTAAAAATATTCAAATCAAATTATTCAAATAAAATAGAAAATTGTAAACTTTTTGAAAATTGGGGGAAAAAAAGAAGACAAAATAATATTTTGAAATTTCTAAAAGGAAAAAAAGTTTAAATATAAATTTAAAATGCTGAATCATTAATAAATCGCAATATATATACATATATATATTAAATAGGGAGAAAATGGAATTCCAAGAAATATTTTGAATGTCAGTGGTAATATATATATATATATATATATATATATATATATATATATATATATATATATATATATATATATATATATATATATATATATATATATATAAACCATTAATTTGACAAAAAAGAATGTAAAATGTCTTTTAATGAAATTTTTCTTAGTACGAAAATTTTAAGTTCCAGCACCTGGGTTCGAACTAAGAGGATTCTGTGTAAAAGCCAGGTGTTTTACCTCGGAGCTATGATGTCTACTCAAACAGAGTTGAATATGAGGTTCTGTTTTAAAATTTATCCCGTTCGCGACTGCGCGCGCACTCAGAAGTGCGCATCTCAGGACTAAGCGGAAGAATTGTAAAGTGTTTTTAAAAAATATAAAAAAAAATCACTTTTCCATAAAACCTTTTGAAATTATAATACATGAAATAAGTTGTTATTTTGTATATTCACGCAAAAAGTTCTCCGATATTTTAGTATAAAATTACCTTTTAAATATTTATAATGCATATTTTAACAACTTTTTTAGATTAAAAAATAATATAATATGATTACAAAAGACTTACTAGTCTTTAGTTTAGCAGCATATGAAGCGATTTATCCATATACAGAATAATATTGTGAAAAAAATTATTTCTAAATAGTTTTTAACCCGTCAGTAGTCGCGTGTCGGTCTTTTCGCCGCCCGTATAACTTATCTTCTCCTAACTTATATCACATTACAAATATAATGGAGATCTACCATGTAGCTGACTTTGAAGCTTTCTCAACCACCTTAATGAAGTAACAGGACACCTCTGTTTTTCTTTCAGGTACATTTTTAGAAACAAAATTGAAATTGGCGAAAAAGGACTACATAAAAATCACTTATGTCAGTTCTTTTTACTTTTTCCAATTACTCCAGATCTCGTGAATAAAATGCATGATTTAAGAAAACTGCAAATTTTTATCTTCGTTGTAGTGTTATTTTCGTATATTAGGTGAAAAATATTTCTTATTTTACTTATTTGGTATGAGGAGGGCCAGCGGCGAAAAGACCGAGCGCGACTAATGACGTTGTGAAAAAAGTCGCGACTACTTGCGGGTTAATACAATTCTTAAACAAAATAAGCGTTTTAAAAAGCTGATTTGTTCACTTATAAAAACAGTTAAATTAAGCTTATAAGAAAGTAGTGCATAATGATTTTTAATATTAATCATGCAGACATGCATAAAAAATGTTTAATGTAATTTAAAATATTTTTGAAAATTCAAAAAATATCTTTAAATACATAATCAATGATAAAATGTCATTCAAATAAAAAGTATTTAATTATAAAAATAGGTAAAATGGAATTGAACTGTAAAATATACATTGCTTAAAAATTATTAAATATTAAAAATATTTTTCAAATCAAAATGAAAAAATACAAAGCAATCCATAATGTAATAGCAATTTGTAATGTAATAGCAATGTATAATGCAATAGCAATGTAAGAAATATGAAATAAAAAGTATTTGATAATAAAGAGAACTTGAATGATGACTTAAAATTCATTCATCAAAGAATATGCTTATGTTAATACTTCTTTATTTATATCTTATGTAAAAAAAATCTTGAAAAAAAATTAAATTTATGAAATTAAATGTATTTAATAATGAATAATTATAATTAAGGAAACCTAATAATAATTTAAAATAAACTGATCGCAAATGTCATTGATGTTAAAAATATTTTTGAAAAGGGAGATGTATATTTATGAGTAAATAAACTGAATTATAACGCTCAAATTTAACAAAATAATTCGAAATATTCGCTTTAATATATGCGCTCATTTATCAAAATAGTCAAAGTTAAATTACTATGTTATAATTAATAAACTTTTATTTTCTGAAGACTACATATTTTTCACTATCTCCTTTCTTTCATTTTTTGTCAAATGTTTCAATTTTTTTTTTCATTTTAATGAATTTTGTAATTACGGTACATAGATGTTGATGATGTAATTTAAAATGGATTAATCTGAAACAAGATATAATATTCCTGAAGATAAAAATCAGAAATTAAAACCAAAATAACAAGCAAGTCTTTTAAAACATTGCTCTGCCAAAACTATTCCGAGTGTTTAATAGAATAAATTCCACTATCGGTCACTTTTTTATATTTTTCCTTTCCTTTTCTTTTCTTTTTTTTTTTATTTTCTACTGCGCAAATTTTAGAGGTCAGCAATCTGGACATGTGGATAAGCAATTTTAAACCGAAAAGAAAAGAAAAGAAAAGAAAGAAAACCTTTAGGAAATACGCAACCGTCCACCAATAAATATGTTATTTCTATCGAGATAAAGTAGAACAAAGAAAAAAGAAACAGAAACACGCATTAAGTATGATAGTCATAGTCAGAAGCACATGTATAGCAGATATCATCAATTTGCTTTCATCAGCTTATCCCCCCCCCTTTCACCAAGCGAAATAAATGAAAAATAGACTTGTATTACACATGTAAAAGTTTTATGATCGTGAAAAGATCGCAACTCAGAAACATAAATAGGTGATGAAATAATCACTTTCTTTTCATCGCAGTATTTTTTTAATTAAATAGCATTGATTAAAAAAATATTTATTCATCGATTTCATTTGCATTCCCAGTTAAATGAAAGTGTGTTCTTTCCTATTATATATTCAAAAACGAGTAAAATATTTTTTTTCGTACGATATACATTTAGACACATAACGTTCCACATACGCGGCACGAATACTAGTCGATCTTGATCTGAGTGCCAAAAGCGCTGTCGCGTACACTGGTCGCGCGGGATGTGAGTGCAAACGACGCCGACACGTATATCGGTCGCCAGTCCTGGAGCGGTTAAATCGCAAAAATTAACGGATGACATTAATAAAATTGATTTAAATAAAACGATAGACTATTTTCCAATTTTTATGATTTGTCAAGTGATACGAGAAATTCAGCCATAAAAATAGAAAATTTGAAGTATATGACATACAGGTTTTGTGTACATACTCTGTGATGGACAGATAGACAGAGGACAGATAGGAATAGGGTTTTTTCAGGTGAACGAAACTCTAAAAATGCTATCAATATGTCTCATGCTCATGCTGCTATCAATATGTATCTGGCTATGTACAGAGTTACTCTAAATGATGGACCCATTTTCAAAAAATTGTTTTTGTTAAAGTAAAAATCCAAAATGAACAATCTTTATACCCATGAAAAGAGGAAGTTTCAAAGTTTTTTTAAGCAACTATAAATGTTCAATGTGCCCACTGTTTCTTAAACGCAAACCCCTCCTACACACAAGAAGGCTGCACGGTAGCTATCTCACTCACAACTGACAGTGAAACGAAATCGCGGTCTATTTCAAGGCGACCTCTACTGGCTGCGTCCAGAAACACATCGCTGTGAAAGCCATACACTCAGAAACAGCCGATACGCTTTCTTGTGAGTGGGATAAGATTGGCTATCGCATATGTGTTTGCCGTGCAGCAAACTCTGGACACATTGAACATTTATTATGTCTTTAAAAAACTTTGAATCATTTAGAATAAGCTTGTATAACAAAAGCTTACTTTAATTTAATATAGAATTTCAACTTGGAAATGAAGATGGCCAGAAATAGCAAATTCAAAATACTAAAAGACAAATGTCAATACGGTGAAGCTTCCATTTAACGAAATTTCATCGTAGCACTTAAATACTTCGTTATTAAAAAAAAAGAATCTTTTAACAGAATTCAACTCATTTTCATGAAATTTGTTAAATGAAATGCTCACACCTAAAATGAAAATATGCATAATATTATCAATCCTGGAATGGAAAATTATACTTTAATTCGGACAGTAACTTTGTTTTAATGGAATGTAAATGTATGAGAAAAATGGGCACAGATGTCATATATGCACCATATTTGCTCGTGTTATTTTACCCGCCAATTGGGCATTGCGCATGTGTGGCACGAGAAGAACCGTTTAATAAGTTTATAACAATTGTTAGGGAAATAAAAGGGGAAAAATTAAAGATTTCAGTGAAATGTGCTGATTATATGATGCAAATGTATGCATTCAATATGGCTATAAGTATTAATATTTTCGATTTATTATGACAATTATATTTACTCTTTTTTTACTTATTATGTTTATTATTTATAACGGTTTATTTCTTTTTTCTTTTAGGTTTAAATTCTTTAAATTATTTTTATTTACTATATCAGTAATTACTTATATTAAACTATCATTTATTTATTTTTATTTTCTATTTTAAAATACTATTTTCTCTTTCATTTTTTCGCGTTATTTTATTTTTATATTGCAATAAAAATCATATACTGTTATTGCACGCAATTTGTAATTTATATTAAAAAACAAAATTTTCGAAAAAAAGGCGGGCAAAAAAACACGTGCAAAAGTGATGCGTATGTGCCGAAAAATGTAATTAAAATAATAAAGGGGGGTAAGCAAACCTGTAACGCAGTGTAACTTTTCTCTTATTTCGTAGTATTTTAATTCCAACCCCCTGACCGCCAAGCAAAAGGGTAAAATTGTTATGTTGTTTTATCTTGAATCTTTTAGAAGTCTATATAATAAGATATAAAATAAGTATATATAATGAGACCTTTTATATAACAAGATGGATTTTCGAACATATTATGAAAATTTTTGTTACGCATAGGAATATAAACCTTGAAAATATTATCATAACAATGCGATTTAAGACTGCTTTAAATTTAAAAAATTACATTAATTTAAATAATTCTTCTATTGCAGTTAAACTTGCAGGTAAACGGATATATCAGTTTGCGGCAGTCAGAAGGTTTTACTTAACGAAATTTTCTCCTGAACCTCCACTTTGAAGTAGCTTAGATATTGTGTAGATTTACATCTCGAAAGTTTTAATGTTAAGAGCCATTATTTTGAAATTCAGACAAAAAAGTAACCTTTTGATAGTTGTCTTTTTTTAATTGGCTTGATATTTTTTATGTTGAAGTAAATCATATTTAATGGATAATGTGCAATTTTGATACCCTTGAAAAATTTCCTCTTCTCTATGGAATATGTCAAATTTCAGTGGTGTGAATGCCATTTTTCATGAAAAATGAAATCCCAGTACGTTTAAAGTTCTATATCTCCGGCAAGCAACATTATCCCAAAATTCTTTGCGACGTAAACTATTAGTATAACATTACCTGATTACTAAAATTTATTTGTATTCACGGGGCAGTGTTACTTTACATTGTTACGTTTCCATTAAATACAATGAAAATGAAGTTTTTGTCCATTTTCAGCATTATCCGCAAATCTTATTTAAGCAATACTATCCTAAACTTTTTCTTGTAGAATATAAAAGTGTACTAGTGGGATAAGCAAAGTAATATAGTATTACACAGAGATATTGTTACTGTTAGCAGATATAATCTGTTAATTATTTAAATTTTTTAAAAGTTGCAACATTTTAAATACTCCTACCTTTAAAAAAGCGTCACAGTTGGATGAAACAAAATATGCCATGCAGTTGGTAAACAAAAACATGGAAAAGAAAAATATGTGGGATCTCGTGATATTTTTAGGGCAAAAAATTACAAAAAAAAAAAAAAAAAAAAAAAGAATGATCACATTTGTCTCCTGTCAGAAAATGAAACATCCTATTTCTCCTTCGGAAAGCGGATAAAATAAGGAATCCCATTTTCTAATAGGAAAAAAATATATAGAAAGAGTAAAGATCCTCATTCTCAGAGGAGAAGGATTTTTCATTTTCTGATAGGGAAGATATCTGATCATCGATATTGTTTGTTTGAAGACTTTGTCATTTTTTTAAATATCAAGAGATCCCACTTCTTTTTCTTTTCCATGTTATTTTACATATGTTCAACTGCTGTATGGTATATTTTGTATCATTCAACTGTGATGGTTGTTTGAGATAGGAGTATTTGAAATTTGCAGATTAAAAAAATTCTGAATATTTAAAAGATTTTATCTTCTAACACCAAAAATATCCTTGTAGAGAATATTATTATTTTACTTGTCCTAGTAGTACACTTTCATGTTCTACCAGAAAAAGTTTGGGGTACTATTGCTTAAACAAGATATTAAGTGCGGAAATTGAAAAAAAAAACGTTATTTTGATTGCATTTTGTGGCAACATAACAATGTAAAAAGACAATAGCCCATGGAAAAAAATTAATAAGCAGGCAGTGTTATACTAACAGTTTATGCCAAAGAATTTTCAAATTTTATTGCTTGCCAGATTTGTAGCGATCCAAGCATACTAGTATTTTACTTTTCATTAAAAATGACATTCAAAAATTGAATTATGGCATTTTCTATAGGAAAGAAGAAATTTCTTCAGGGCTTGAAAATCACACGTTATACATTAAATATGATCTACATAAAAAAACCGAGCAAATCAAAAAATGCAACTATCGCATTTTGTCTGACTTTCAAAATAATGCCACTTAAATCCCTTTGGAATTGCGGCAAAACAGATTACAATGTGGACATTTTTAAGATTTACTCTAGAACTATGTGGAGGAATAAACTGTAATTTGATTTCGCAGAAATTGATGAGAGAATCTTTGATTTCTCTCTCTCTTTACTTAAGAAATCGAGCACAGCTAAATTATGTATGGGTTACATCTTATAAATTTTAAGATAGATATACAAAGTAACCTGTGAATTTCTTTAACATACACATATTTCTAGAAAATAAACGTATAATTGCTGTTCCCTTTTCCTTTTTTATTATTTATTTATTATTTTGGAAGGGGGGAGGGAGGATGAGTAAATGTACAAGAAGAAAAACAGAATATATTTTATATTAATTTAATATATGTTTATTTATACACATCTAGGTAAATAGGTAATTTATATATGTGAAGTAGAAAGTGAAGTGTGTAAATAAAATATTTCTGATACGTTCAAAATAATAATAATAAAATACAGTAAAATGAACGCTGTCCTGCATATCGTAATATGTGTACGTATGCATAAATGTACAAGAAGAAAAACTGATTATATTTTACATAAAATTAAAATATATATATATATATATATATATATACATACACACACACACATCTTGCAATATAAATAAGTAATTTACATTTATATATGTGAAGTAGAAAATGAAGTGTACAAATTAAATATTTCTGATCTGTTCAATAATAATAATAATCATAATAATGTACAGTGAAATAGTCGCTACCCTACATATCTGTAACAGTCAGACTCTTTTTTTTTAAATCTTTTCAGCTCTCACATAATCAAGTTACGACTCTTATTTTATTTTCTACAGTTCATCTTTATTAAATTTAAAATATTTGAAGTTAAATATCGAGCATTTTTTTAAAAATAAAATAAAAGATTTTCACTGGTAAATTTCGTTACGTTAATATAAAAGAGAAATCTCTGAAATTTTATTTTAAAAAGAGTATTAAATTATTTTTCAGAATATTGTTGTTTTTTTTAATTTAAAATTCAATAAAGTCAGATAAAGTTAGAAAAATGAACAGTTTCTGCCAGGAAATATTTCTTTTATGTTATCAGTTTTATTTTATTCTTTTATAATTTTGAGTTGTGTTATTTTTATAATGTATGTATATTTATAAAGTTTTTTTTTGCATACATTTCCTGAGATTTATATTTGCATAGTTATATAGAAAAATCAAAATTAATTTTGAGAAATGATTTCTTTTGAGAAATGATTTCTTTTGAGAAATGATTTCTTAAATGAAGCTAAAAAAAGAGCAGTTATTTTTTATAAATATGTGTAATTCGCAAATTTATTGCGAATTCAGGAAACCGAAGGGAAAACAATGATTTGGAAGTAATGGAATTTCTGGTATACACAGCGCCATCTACATAAGTATGATACATTTGCGAACATACTTCCTTCTATAAAATAATTTTCTGGCGTATTCCTCAGCTCCCCATGAAATTTTATCGAAAAGTTTTCAATCGCCCCCCCCTCCTTTCCCTACATACACGCACAAATATACATGTATATGTAAAAGGTTGACCCCGATTTCAGGCCAATCTAGTTAAAACCAAACGATTTTTGGATAAACTAGTTTTTCCTAAGTTCTTTGGATTAATTACCTTTAATTAGCTTTCCAAAAATCTTCCAGGAGTTCATTTTAATGATTGCACATTTAAATTATGATAATGTTTTAATACCTATATAATTACGAATTGTTACCATTAAAATATTTATTAAATAATGATCTCTCCCCTGTCCTCTCCCAGTTAATTATTATTATTAGTTTATAAGTTTCATTTTTTAATTCTGATCTTTCTACTTTCTTTTATCCGAGTTCTTCCCTGTATTTTTAATTGTAGTTCTGAATTATTACTAATCCATCCTCTAAATTCTCTCTTGCTTAAATTTTATAATAAACTCTCACCCCATTTTTTGGTTTTAAAACTTCTGGTGATCAAAAACAAAATAATGATTTTAAATTTTTATCTTAAAGCAGTATAGACCATTACCTAGAATGTCCTTTTTCATTGCAGAAAACGAAGCCAATGCCATTACTCTTTAGTACTATTGTATGCCTTGAACAGAATTTGGGCAATTAAGAACAATCTCTTTTATTTCATCATTTATAATACAGTTTCCTATAAAAATGAGACTCTTATGACAACAGGAATCGAAATGTTTTCTATGCATCACACTATTGTATTAGAGAGCTTTGCAATGATTACTGAAATTGATTATCAAAATATTTTTTACTTTCAGATCGTGCATTATCATTTGTTAGTTCTTAAACTCCCGGTATCTGAACTTGCGCTATGTGTAGTTCTGGTATCTTAAATACAATCTCATTAGATGTTACATTATATTGTGTAATAAACGTCCTCTTTTGACAGGTCTATTACAGTTTCCGATATACATGGGTCTGTTCCAACAGAGTACACAGATTAAAAATGCAAAGAACTATTTGCAGATAAAAAAGACTGTTTAACTTAGAAATTTATTAGAACAATGGCGCATAAAAAGTGTGTTTTAAAGCAGAATTATTTGAATAAAATTAGATTTTCTTCCGTTTCACTGCCTCTTCAACAACCCCCATAAAAAAATGTAATATTTATTATATTGAAGTTGCAACAAATGCCAGACCAATCATCAAATGCATCCCCTACACCCAAAAAGGCTCTGCTCTTTTCTTTCTTTTGTCACAAACTTTAAAATACAAAATTCTTTATTTTTGAAGTTTACTTCAATATTTTATATTATTTTGGAGAAAAAAAAATCAATTGTTTAAACCCCCTCTTAAATGTTCCCTAACTGGCAATGATACCGTCCTACAACTATTGACGATAAAGTAAAAAGTGTTTTGTCTCTTTTGCCAACTTGCCTATCAAATGAATGTGGGTGTGCTTGAAAAAAATCTCCGAAGACTTCGTTTGGGTCAATAAAAGCAAATCAAATTGAATAAACATATAAAAAAGTAGATCGGACTAATATAAACTAGTTCAGATAAATGAAAAGCAGGATAAACTAGTTTTTCCAATGTTGTTTAAGGCAAACTTGTTTAGCCTTCGACAAACTAGTTTATCTTATTTACGTAAGGATAAACTAGTTTTGTCTAGGAAAAACAAGTTTATCATACGTGAGGTATTATGAAATAGTCTGGTTTAGTAATATTTCGATTTGAAATCGGGTTTGGGTTGTAATATATACACTGGTGTCCAAACGTTAAGCATAATTGCTAATTAAGTAAGTTATGAAAGAAATGTAAATCGGAATGTGGTGAAACGTGGTATGCGAGTATAAAACAGTTATAAAGTAAGGAAACAATTCAAAAGAACGATAATATTTACTTTTATTATCCAAAGTAGCAGTTTGAAAGAAAACATAGTAAGGGTTCACATTTTAAAGGAAAGGTCAAAGAAAACATTAAATAAAATAGTGATGCTGCAGTTTAATAAGGCGTGTGGTCACCTCAGACAGCCAGGCACGCTGTACAGCGATTTCCCATACCTGCTATGAGAATATGAATGAGTTTGGGCTCATACAGTTCCAAGCTTCTTTGAGAGTTCCTTTCAGATCTGGAATGGAGTGTGGTGGGTGCGAATGGGCTGCAAGTTGCCACCCGAGCATATCCCATGCATGTTCGATAGGATTTAAATCCGGGGAGTTCGCAGGCCTCGACATGCGCTGGATGTTTTCCGTTTCAAGGAAGTCGTAACCAGTAATGTACGGTGACAAAGCGGATTATCATCCATGAATATGAGGTCAGGACCGACAGCATCTCAAAATAAACAAACATAAGACTCAAGAACTTCGTCTCTGTATCTTTTACTAGGCACAGACCCCGTGTCAAACATATGGAGGTCTGTGCGGCCGTCCAAAATTATGCCTGCTCATATCAATACTACCGTTATGGAAAGAAGATGTCTTTCCATTATATTTCTTGGTTCAAAACGTGTTCCACGTTCTCTCTATATCGTTACCCGACGAGAATCACTACTCTGTCTAAATCGGGACTCGTTACTGAACGTGACATTGGCCCACTTTCCCTCACTTCAATGTTGATGTTTCAAACTCCAGTTTAAACGAGCGCGTTTATGCACAGATGTGAGGGGAATGCAAACCGCTGGCCGTCTGGCATAGAGAACAGCATGATTGAGTCTCCTGTAAACAGTTTGTCTTGAAATTCGTGTTCTTGTGATGACTGTGAGCGCCGAACCCAGTTCTCTGGTAGTACTGCCTCTCTGACGTCGCGCATTTATTGACAGATATCGGTCTTGGCGAAGGGTTATGACTCTTGGTCGACCTGGTACTGGTCCTTGGGTTACACCTCCTATACTCTGAAACCTATGCCACAATCTTGAGATCACAAACTGGTTCTAATTCAGAATTTGAGACACTTCGATTTATGATCGTCCGGATTCCAGCATTCCAACGATTTTTCCTTTCGTAAACATGTCCAGTTGGTGTATTTTGTGCCATCATTAATCCTGTTTGACCATAACAATGTTTCTTGGCACAACAGTTGTACGTAATTCGTCTGAACTGCCTATACCACGTGAACTGGTTTATAAAAGTTCCGACATGCTCAGGTATTTCGCGCATGACGCAGTCCTCTGAAAAATTTTGCATAAAACCAATGTTTCTTCTTCAAACAATTAATCTCGGCAAGTAATTTTGAATAATTTTACGAATATTTACTCCATGTTTTAAGCATTTTACGAATTACGCTTAACTTTTGGACACCAGTGTATATATAGATACATAGTAGGATTAAAAAATAATAAGCTTTTCTTCAAAGGGACAGATTTATTGGCTTAATGATACAGTTTCCTAATTAGGTACCTCCTGCATCAATACACTTTTATAGGCGGCATTTTCATGACTGGAAGTTGTCCACGTAGACCTGTTCCGGGATGCATATTTCAGATGTGTATATTGCTGGGACGATTACTGTTTCTAATCCAATAGGAGAGCGTCATTATCACGGTCAAGTACACGCCCACACAGTTTGATTGACAGGAACTCGTGGACAATTGACGGTGCTAATTATAACGATAATCTGTTGCGGATGAAAGTGAGCTGACTGGCTGAATGGTTAGAGCGTCGAGCTTGAAACCGGAGGATATGGGTTCGAGTCCATCGCGGGCCGAGAGTCCGTTGGTGATTTTTTTTTTAATTATTGGAGGCTGTCTTTTATTAATAAATAAGACATTTAAAAAAATATTTCAAACCCTTTTAATCTTCTAAATATCGTTCCAAAATGATTTATATATATATTAAACAAATTGGAAAAAAGTATTCTGCGAAAATATCCGTATAAGCAAAATTCTTACTTTAATTTTTATTTATTTATTTATTTATTTATTTCAGGATCAGAGGAAGTATAATTTCTAATTAAATAAATAAAATTCAGTCATTTTGAAAAAAAAAAAAAAATTCTTTCGTACCTTTAATTTTTAATTACCGAGTACAAATTCAAACAATCCGATTACAAATAAATAATAAACACACACGATCAATTGTCCACGAGTTCCTGTCAATCAAACTGTGTGGGCGTGTACTTGACCGTGATAATGACGGTCTCCTATTGGTTTAGAAACAGTAATCGTCCCAGCAATATACGCATCTGAAATATGCTTCCGGGATGGCTTCAAGGGCTGTCTTCACATTTTCTTGGATGTCATTGATCGAGTTGAATCGTTAAACTTACAGCGCTGATTCTAAGCGTGGAAACAGGAAAAAGACTTAAATGGACAAGTCCGGACTATAGGGAGGATGTGGGACATTTGGAACGTTCATCCGAGCCAGGTAAGCGCTCACACTGAAGGAGGTTTGGCTGGACACATTATCGTATCGAATCTTCCAGACATCCTTGATGTCTTTTTGCTTGCGCGCGTCGCCTTTTTTTCAGCCTTTATATGTCAATATATACAGTGGCGGTCAAAAGTTTCCGGCCAGTTAGTTTCTTCGATTTATTTACCAAAAGGTTTCAGCAAAGAAGAAGCACAATTTCTTCAAAAGTTAGGAAATGTGAATGACCTCTGACATTTGATCATTTTGATTGGATACTGAAGATGCTTCATTCAAAGGGATAAAATTCGAAGTTCACGTGTGCAAAAGTTTCCGGCCACTTATCATTATTTAGTTTTTTTCTATCAGGAAACTGTTTTTTGGTTGTGTTTATGAATTAATCAACGTGTATAGCATAGTTTGAATTAAAAATTGTAAAGTTCAACAATTATTGTTCATAAATGAGTGATTAGTCTGTCGCTAAAAGGAAAATCTTCTCGAGATATTGCGGCAAAGTTATCGATCGGTTAAATCTACCGTAAACAATATTTAAAAATTATATAAAGATGGTCGTGGCCTTCAGGACTTCCAGAGGTCCCTGAGATCCCGGAAAATTACTATTCCTGTGGACAGAATTATCAGGAGAAAAACAATTGATAATCCGCATAACAATTCCGCTGGAATATACTGCGATTTACGAAATGAAAATATTGCTGAAATAAGTCCGTATACCGTATCAACATGCTGACGTGATGCATAACTTTATGGAAGAGTCGGTGTTAATTTTTTTTCAGAGTTAAAAAAAATACAAACGTCCCGACTGGCGTTTTCCAAAAAACACAAAGTCTGATCAAGTGAAAACTGGAAAAAAAAAGTTCTATTTTCCCATCAATTGAATTCGAAACAGTTTTGGAAGTGTTGGCAGACACAACGACCGATGACCTAACAACAAAAGATATATGATTCGACCTATGTTATTCCTACAATGAAGCATGGCGGAGGACACGTTATGCCGTGGGGAGTATTTTCTTCAAAAAGTGTCGGTCCGTTATTTGAAATCCACAGCCAGGTGAATGATACAATGTATAAGGATATCTTGCAAGACTTTTTTCTGGATTATTCGAGAAAAAAAATTGTTCGCAACTATTTTTCTCAACATGATAACGACATAAATAATGTATGCAAACCTCGATAAGCAATGGTTTTCGCACAAAAAAATTCGTTTTTGAAATGATTAACCGAACGCCCAACATGAATCCAATAGAAAATCTTTGAAAAGAAGTTGACAAAAGTCTGCGGAACTATAAATATTCAAACTCAGCCGAAATATCGCCAAAACTGCAAGAAATGTGGGAAAAACGTACCATAGACGATTTTTAACCGTTGATTGTATGAATGTCACGTTGCTGCGGCGCAGTACTTATTACAAAATATAATAAAATAGTAACACGATAAAATACTAACTGTTAATACTGTTGATCACTGTAATTTTCTATTGCAACACCACTTTTTTACAAACTTGTGAAGGTGGCCGGAAATTTTTGAGAACATGCGTTTTCCTTTATACTTAACTTTGCCAGTTAAATTTATTGATATTTACATGTTCTTCTATAAGTAATTTCCTAACTACTATTTCAATAAAATGTATAAATATCACTTTGATAGTCATCTTCATATGGGTATATTTACAAATTAACTGAAAAATTTTTGCTGGCCGGAAACTTTTGACCGCCACTGTAAGTCAACGCCTCCCACCACCGTCCGAGAAACAGGTGCGCGCGTCCATGCACGCTAGCGTCAAAATAAAGTGAGGCTCATTATTTATGAATCCAACCATGTATATTTGGTGAATGCGAAAGAGCATAAAATTTCAGACAAACATATCAAAAAATACTTAATTTGCTCACGAAAGAATTTGTCGTCCATATTAATAATAAAACTGCGCTACTAAATGGTTGATAGTCAATTTAACTAAAAGGTCAAAATTTTTTCTCTAAATCATAGGTTCCCAACGGGGGGCGGTACCGCCCCCCAGTAGGCACTGGAGCCTTCCAGGGGGCGATGGAGAATCTAAAGAAAATGGGGGGCGTTAGGAGAGTCAATGGGGGCGGTGAAGGCAAACCTACCTTTTTAGGAAGTAATATAGAGAAAATAGTTGATTGTCCAGTCCGTGGTAAAAACTTTAACTGCAACTTTAAAGAGAAATCTATACAGGTAAGCGTACATTTGAGGCAGGGGGATGGAATTTAATTTAGTATTGTCAAAAAATCGCCGTGAACACGAAGGATGGCTAAAATCGCAGAGAACAATTTTTTCTATTAGGCTAAAAACATTGTTGTTGGAATTCTTTCATGAATGCTAAAATATCACAGCGAAATATCACGCAGAGAAGTATCAAAACACTTCCACGAAGGACTTTACCAAATCCTAAAGTAACACAGAGAAATAAGAATTGCATTAACAAAGATAAAATGAAACACCTGCAGAGCATGCTAAAGAAGTTTCCGAGAGATGAAAGGTTCCATTTTTAAAATATATTTAAGAGAAATTAGCCTGACTGTAATATAAAATAATTTAGGGTTTATGGAATATTCCAAAATTTCGACAAAAAAGTATCAAACCTATTTTGTTGTTTCAAAAAGAATAAGAAAGTTTTTTTCGTAAGGGTATAAAGTCTTTTCTTTTTATCAAGAGTATATTTGACTGTAATACGAAAAATTTCATTTATAATTCTATTCAATTTTATTTATCAATATAATTACAATTTTTTGTATTAATTTTCATACTCCCCCACTGAAATAGAACGATAAAAAAGGAAAACTGTTGGGTTCCTATTTACTAAAATTAAATATTAAAGCTATTTTATGTTCCGTTAATAATATATTTAACTTTCGTATGTCAATAGTTTTTTGAACATGGTTTAATTAGTATGAATAAGTGGAAGCGGCAATTTGCTATTATTGTGCTACAATATAAATAGTAAAAAATATTCTACTAAACACTAAGGTTTATTCGAATTAATCAACGAAATTTCACTTTGTTAAACTATAAAAAATTACACAAATCAAGAAAAGTATGGTGTTTTCATGATAGAACCATCTTATTCTAAGGAGAACACGATGTTTGAGAATAATATAGTTCTATCAAATTTTTAAATGTAAATAAAATCAATGAAAATGTTATTTAAAAACTTTGATTTTGTAGAATTACTGTCTATACCTACATATGAACCTATTAATGCCAAAAGTGTTTTGCATAATTTAATAGCTTCACGTACACAGCATGGTGATTTTCAAAGTCTTCTAACTCAAAATTGATTTTTGGCCAGATAGAACCATCTTATTCTCAGGTGACGACTTGCCACAAGCATATTTAACTTAGTTAATGTAAATAACAGAATATAATTTAACAAAAACAACATTTAATATAATAATCCATTAATTATTAGAAACAATAAACATAATAGGAACAAAAACAATTTCTATTTACATTTATAGTGTATTACATTTGATATGTATGAAATAATTATGAGGCACACACTTGACAAGTACATGTTATTTTAGATGAACACTTGCCACAAACATATTTGTTCCATACATTGCAAGTATAAATCGCTCTATTTTTGTTAAATTATTGAATTTGGCAAGATTTGCGTTCATACAGATTTTTTTTTAAATTTTCTGGAGTACAATCTGCTGCTTTTCGTTCTTGTTTTTGGAGTCGGAGGATTCTATATTCACTGGAGAGTTCTTCAAATAATTAAAATAAAACTAGTTTTCTAGTTATATTTTCATCACACGTCTCTTTAGATAAAATTGACTTGGTAGCATTGATTGCTATTAAGTCATAAATATTATAAACACTCTTAAAACGAAAGAGCTGATTTGGCTTCTCATGAAAGAGCTGTAATTTTTTCGATCATAAAAGAGTTGTTTTTCAAACGATTAAATCTGCTTGATCTAAATTGGTTATTTAAATAGCTCAACTTCATTTAAATTGGTTAAAACTCGAGTTATTTCAACTCTTTTTTGAGAAGCTGCCTTTCAACATTGAGATGAGTGGATTTCAGCTCAACTTGAGCTATTTTTTGGCTGACTTTTTAAGAGAGAAGATCATGCAAAAGCCATCTTCGTGACCTTGCTTTTACGCTGTATTTGCGGACTATTTGGTCAATTACATCTGCTCCAAACTTACTCTCAATATAAAACGACAGATTTGCAGGAATATTTTTTCGTTTAGAAGCAATTTTTACATATTTATGTTTGGAGCTAAAAAGTAGTATTTTTTACGAGGCCTACTTTATAAATTATTAAAACAATATTATTTGATTTATAGAGTTTTATGTAAAAAATGAGTCATGTTATATTTTCTAACTTTAGCAATTTTTGAGGATTCTCTTTTATTTTCTCGCATATTTCCATCAAGACTTGTTTTTTACTTTTTTTTTATTTATTTTCTTTTTTTTCCTTTTTTTACCAGTAGCTTCTTTGCACGTAGTATACTTGTTAAAAAATATTCGTGGTTATATTTCTCCCACAGTTTACATAGTTTTTTACAAGAATAAAAACTACCAATTCATTCAAAGGTACTCCTGATGATCTAAGATAATCTTTGCTTAAATAGAGAATGCCATTTATAAGATATTTTCTCCATACGTCTACAGTTAATTAAAACTTACTTCCAAATTTCACCGGCTTATTAGGCAGTAAAACTGTGAAACGGATTTAAGAAATCTGCGTCTTGCTTTTGTGGGAAACAGTTGTTCATCTACGCTTATATTCTGATCTGGTTTGTAACAAACTTGACTGTCATCAATAAAGGACGTCCAAATTTCGAAAGCTAATCAATGTTTGCCAGTTCGTAAAAGAACACTCCTCTAGTTTTTATTTTATTTTATTTTATTTTATTTTATTTATTTATTTATTTTATTTTTCTTTTGTTAAAACGAATGAATCTTATAATTTCTGAAAATTTGTTTCTACTCATTGTTTCGCGAAAGAAAGAAGGGGTAATTTTCCAATCGTCCTTCTGTAAAAAATTTTTGCCCACGAGCTCAGTGCAAGTTTTTATGATTCTCCATTCGATTATCAATTATAAGTCTAAATATACTGCTAACATTACCAAGCATAATATTTAGCTTTACATAACCAGTTGGGCTTCTAGTATCCTTGAATACAGTATGTGATGGTAGTCTATCAACCAACTATTCTCTATTTCTTCCCATTCAGTATCATCGAAAGCAATTTTTTTCTTCTGTCTTTTTTCGGTTTATGTTTAGCTTTTCGATTCAGTATCTGAACATATTCGCAATCGCTTTCTGCGTTTGTGGCTGTTTTGGGGAATTTCATATTTACTTCTTCAATCTTCCCTTTCATGCATATTCATCTTTTTTACTTTCTTTTATATTCCGTACTTCATTTTCATCTTCAGCTTCTTTCGAGTTTGAAAAATCAGATTTATTTTTCAAAAAATATATGCCCAAATCATTACTTGAATTAGTGTCAGGTATGCATCGTATTTGTCCTAAAATCAAAAGTATGAAAACATGGAAGACTGGATGCATTAAGTAGTGGTTTAAATGTATTTTCATCTTTCTTTCTTTCTTTTTCTTTTTTTTCAGAATATGTTAAAAAGTATTAAAAATTTCTGTTAAATGAAGTAAAAAAATTCATAAAAAATGTAGCGAGAAGCTTTTAGTGCTAAGCATAAAAAATTATGAAAGAGGTATACCTTTTTCAAGCTTCATTAAAAAATTATTTACAAAAAAAAAAAAAAAAAAAATATTATCAGAAAATTATTTAAAAACATCAAATCGTATTGCCAAATTTTATATTTTTCGAAATGCTGCTCATCTGTTGGAACTACATATATTAAATGTTGCAAAAAATATTTCGAAAAAAAAAATTCCCTAAAAAGTTAAAATCTTTGAATATATATATATATAACTTGTAAAAATAATGTTTGCTGAAATGTTTATAAATTCAAATCAATTTATAAATATTTTATAAATTCTAAATAATTAAAATGAAAAAAAATCTATTTTGATAAAAATGCATGCATAAAGAAAGAAATACAATAGCGTCATTGCATAAAATTATTTTGTTCAATTAGTTTAATGCCACTTAATAACAATTGATCCGATCTGAAAAGGATTCAACAAAAAATTTAAAAAGGGGGAAAACTTTCTCGAAATGAGCCGAGAATTTAATTTTATTCTGACTAAACCATATTCATAACATTATTTAATTTTAGCAAGATTTTCTTGTTAATGAAAAATGGATAAATTGAAGATGAGAAAAAAAGTCTGTAAAATCAAGCTTCACTTTATAGATAATAAAACGTGGTAATTTTTCAAAACAGATACAACCCAGAAAACTAATCAGAATTCGAAACATGCAATGTTTTAATTACTTTTGGGAATTCATCTTCGCTAATGAGAAAAAGATGAAAACGTGTTTGTTACTATTTTTATTTTTCAATACGAAATAAACCGTGCAATTTACACTAAGTATTTATAATATATTTTCATTTCTATCCGCAAAATTTTAAGAATAAAATTATAATTTAAATTGCCGTCACCTGTTTTTTTTTTTTTTTTTTTTTTTTTTTGCACATGTATAAAGAAATGACGTGTAATAAATAAGATTTCTCTCAGTAAAAATGATTAGTATTTCGGAATCTTGACTGTTTTTTGCAGTAGCTAAAACATAAATGTTAAACATATATAACGTTCTCGACGTTTTACAAATCGCCTTCAACCATTACAATATCATACATTATCATTTGTTGACCCCTCACCCCGCATTATGTTATCGTTAGTATAGTTTTTTTTTTACATTATTGTTCTTTCTTTTTTATGTGCTTGATTATACATTTATTAGTCATATATTTTACGGATTTAAGATGTCAACAAAATATAATTACATGACACAAATATATATCAAATAACATTTAAAAGATTTACTTTCTATTTAAAGGAACTTAATAATAACTTAATGTTAAATAATGCATTCATTAATTATATTGTGTTCTTGCACCTCCACCTTTTCTTGATTTGTGTAAAAACGGAACATATATATATATATATATATATATATACATATATATACATATATATATATATATATATATATATATATATATATATATATATATATATATATATATATATATATATATATATATATACTTTTCTCTTTATTTATTGATAAACTCATGTATAATTTCCAACTTATCAGCTCCTGATTTCTCTACTACCGAATAATATGAGTGCATAGGAGAAGAATAGGAATGCCAAACTTGTGATATTGGAAATTTTGGAATGAAATGATTTTAAAAACTTTTCATTGCTTTTATTATAGATTTGCATTTTCATAAAAACATACAATAACAACAATAAATAAAAGGTAAGAGACTATTTGGATGTAAGGAAAAAGTTACTCTAAAAAAAGTTTATAAACTCTTAAAATTGATAACGATATCAAAAAGCCAACCTTTTTCATCTAGAGATGCACAGCGATATCATGTTCCAGACCCCTCCCCCACCCTTTTCCTTGATATGATAATATTATATTTGCACAGCTCCTAAATTATTTAAATTAGCATTTTACAAATGAAATTTGACAGGACATTGGCTGTGTTTTTGTATATTGTTTCGATCATAATTTTACTGGAGGAAACTTTTGATTGGAAAAGTTATTTTTAGTCAATACTGTAAAAGAATAAATATATTTTTTCTTTAATATGTCTTCTTTACAAAAAATTGAGATTTATAGATATTAATTTGATAATTCAACTTTTACATTGACTTCATTCTCATACGGGCATTTTGAATCTCAATTTAGAGTGAGATTGTTTCGACACAAAATCATCACAAATTTAGTTTATTTCTTATATTTAATTTTCTGAAAATAAAGTTATAAAACTAAATACTTACTGCAAATATAAGCATTATACAAATATACCCTCTTCAGACCTAATGTATCTTATAGAATACATTCCTTGCTTTTTTTCATGTATGTAAGTAATTTAAACCAAGTTGGAAATTGCACGTGAAGCGTAGCAAATGATTTGCGTTCGTACTATAAGTTTTAAAATATTCAGATCTTGCTGATATAGTAGAGCGTACTTTGGACACAGTACAGTGTTCGAAATCTTTGTGTTCCTGTAAATATGCAGGCAGTAATTCTTATTATACTTCTTTAACGTATATCTTATTCATAAAATATGAAGTAGTTTAATATAATTAAAATACGCCCCAAACAATGTTTCCCCGTATAACATTATTTAGTGGAATACATTTGTGTGGCCCTGTAATTTAATAATAAATATTCTCTGCATCCCAGATTGTACAGAATGTAGATTTTAGTACATACATCATATATTCATGTCAATTATATTATGTTCAAATGAGTGTAACACCATTAAAATGCATTTGAAACATTTTTCCCATTGATCGTAATGTAACGGAATACTTTTGTTTGTCCCTGTAATTGATCTATGCATCCGATTTTCATAACATTTGAAATGACTCGACAAAATTATGTAATAAATATACATTTTAACTTTCAAACGATTAAAGTGCATTTGAAACTTTTTTTCCCTATTGACGTAATGTAACGGAATCCTTTTGATTGTCCCTGTAATTGATCTATCCATCCGATTTTCGTAAGATTTGAAATGACTCGACAAAATTATGTAATAATTATATATTTTAAATTTAAAACGATTCGGTTGGATAGTTTTTGCGTTGTTATATGCGGACGGACAGACAGACGGACAGACGGACAGACAGACGGACAGACGGACGGACTGAGCGACAACAATAGGTGCTACGTATTTACATAATTACGAACGCACCTAAAAAACGGTGTGAATGTAATCTAACAGGTAGTAGAACTAAGAAAAATAGTAATTTGTTTCTATCCATAAGACATGGTGACGTCACTGCAACGTCGTTGTGAAGTGACATTGTGCTTTTGTGGCCATCGATTGTCGATGTGACGTCACAGTGTCACCAGTTTGTGAAAAGTGTCTCATTTGTAATGACTACTTTGACATTAACATTTTGACGAAACTGTGACAAAAGCGACGATACTTAAATTGCTAGAAACATCTTTTTTAAAGTAAATAACACGTTTTGAAGAATATTTGTAATTTTCTAAAAATTTTATAGAAAGTCACACTTTAGTCACAATGTGACATCACTGAGTGGTGGCATTTTCGTCACAGCTGAGATGTGACCAAATAGACTCACTCACAGTGAAGTCATTGTGACGTCACTGTGCCATGCATGCTATAAGGGTTATACCGCTTTTTAGAGAGATATATGTTATATTAGTATGTCTTGCAAGAGGAATGTGTGAAATATACAAAAATGAAAATTTTATAATTTTACTCTGTGTTAAGATACCATTTATAAAGTCATTAGTAAGAAAACTTTTTGTGATATATACAGGGTGAATCTGAACTCTTGGGCAAAATATTAAATACACAACAAGACAAACAATATTAAATAGGAAACTAAGATTCCCAAGCGTCTTCTGAAGTAGATAGGTGCTACTGAAGTTTAGGATCAAATATTGAAAATGATTATAAAAAACGGTAAAGTTGATCGATTCATTTTCGGTTTTTCGCTAAAACTTTTCTTTATGTCAATGTATTATTGAAAATAAATTTTAAAGGTAAAGTTCAAGAAAAACGCCGAAAGAGAGCGCTTAAAAATTTGGAGCATCAAATATTTATTTTTTTCTGTTATTTTTCTGTATGTTATTAAATGTTTTCAGAAAAGATTAGACTTCAATTTTGAGCTCAAAATCTGAATCGCCTGGAATAGTTAAATAGCTCGAACTGAATTGTGTTTAGGGGGGGGGGGGTTCAAATTTAAACTTCTGAACATTGTTCAGTTTGTGCTACTCAACCACTCCAAACGATTCAGATTTTGAGTTTAAAATTTAAACTTTTGAGAGTGTGTACACGGTCCATCTTTTGTGTTGTACTGCAACAGCATTTTTATTTCTAAACTTTTAAAATGAAGCTTTACATTTAGTTATTAGTTTTATTTGCAAAATACTATTGATACTACTTTTCCTAATAATATTTTTATGTTTCGTATATTAATTAATAGCCATATCATTCATTTTAAATTTCTTGCATTTTACCTCAGCTGCCCCAACAGTCGCTGTAATGTTATGTTTTCGAAGCTACTAGACGGGAGCTACTGGGTTCCAACCAAATCGTGTCCGTTGGCCTAACCGTTCGGAGTTTTCCATTGTTTTCTTTGGACTTTGGGTAACCTTGCGTAAATACGGATTGAGATGCCTTCTAGAAACACCCCTCACGGAGGGAACTCTCCACCTGGGGCCTTTATCCCTAGTGCAGATAATCGGCCGTCACAAGTTACACGATTTATCTCAGCAGTTCCGTGAAGTACGGTATAATTCTTTCATGTTATATAATGTGTTAAATTGCATGCCCAAAACAATATAAGAATATTGACAAACCAATACTTATTTAACACAAATATAAACTTTATAGATAAAAATGTTATATAAAAATAAAAATAAAATATTTCACTTTTCAGAAGAAAATATTACTTGCGTAGAAAGAGTCTAGTGTAAATAACAAAAACAAGATATTTTAGGTATCGTACAAAAGTATCTGTAATATTTCAGTTAGAGGTAAATATAGAAACGGAAGTAGATACGGTAAAAAGTCGATTCTAAAGTCTAAATCGAAAGTCAGAAACGAAAACACCTTTAAATAACAAAAGGAATGATATATTGCAAGACATTTTTCTTTTTAAATATAAAAATACAACATCTTTTATTATGTTTTATATACAAACTGTTTCGTTCTAATATAATTAATTATAAAAAATATGCAATTAATTCAAAAATATTATTAAACTGAACATACCTCTTTTTTTAATGTTTTTTTTTCTCTTGAAAAGTAAAAGCGGTAATATTATAAAATCACTCGATTATCCCTCCGTTTTTCTAGTAAACTATGGAACGAAGAAAGTTAAAATCTAGCAGAAGTAGTATTTTCTATTAGCTCTCACATAATAGATCATTAGTCATTCACAAATATGTCTAAAAAAACGTATGGGCTAATTAACGTACTTGAAATTAAAAATCTAATATATTTATATCATGAGAGATTTCATCTGAAAGATTTTGTAATACCTAACTCGAAGACACTTTTTTTTAGGTTTTATATATTTTTTTATTTTTATGGTTAATAATAATGTTTGTTTATAATAAGTTTTCTTCACTTATGTAAGATGTTTATTAAAGATGAAAAAATATTTGAAAAAGACTAGCATACGAAAGAAAATATATTGTATTTTCAGAAAACTGATTTATGAACCGGAAAACGTTACTTAGTTGTAGAAAAGAAACTTTGTTGATCTAAATTGGTTATTAAATCTAAAAAACAACATTTTGATTTCTAAATTTTCTAAAAACAAGGAATAGCTTTAGAACTGCGAAAAATCCAAAATAGTTTAACCTTTATATTAAGCCTTAACTTTTAATTTTTACTTTTATATTAATCCTTTGCATTAATCTCCTCATTTAACCTTTATATTAACCATTTTATTAACATTTAACCTCTCAATCTTTATATTTTTATCTATAATTGCATTATAATATATATATTATAATGTAATTTTTCTTATTTATTACAATACAGCTTGTATATTGCATTTTTTAAAATGTCCCCCCCCCCCCTCACAAGAAAAGAAAAAGAAAACTGCAAAAAAGCATATTGCAAATAGTTTTACATTTCATTTTTCCGTAAATTCTTAAAAGTATATTTATTCATATTATATATATGTATATAAACAAGCAGTTACACGAAAAGGGCTAAGTAACTGTTTAGGATCATTGTTTAGTTCATACAAAGCAATTTATTGGAAATTTAAAGAAAGTTTTTAACATGTACTTATAAACTCCAGTTATAATTTAAATAAGTATTTATAGATAAATAGGAACAATGGAATTGTCAAAATGCATGTTATAAAATAAAATAAAGGAAACCATACATCAAGTAAAAATACACCCAAAGTACCTTATGATATGAAAAATAGTATTACTTTCTTTTAATAGGCTAAAATTCCTTTTAAAATGTTTAACCACACCGAAACGTCAACTCGTTCTTCATTAATTGCACATTTTTTTCTTTTCTTTTTTTTTAAGAGCCACTTTTATTTTTTCATCACATTAATTAATGTCAAATAGATTTTTTTAAACGTTTTTTATTTTTAATGCAAAATTTTCTTTTAATATTAAAATAAAATCGAAACAATTTCACAACGGAATTTTTGTATTTAGTTGCAAAATTTCTGAAGGCAATTATGTTTTTTAGAAAGCTACAATAACATTTATAGAAAAAGAAATTTTAATTAATTAAAACCTTTAAAAAATTATTTTTTAATTATAAGAAAATTTATTATTAAGAAAATTTATTTAAAAAAAAGTTTGAATGTTCACCAAAATTACGATGAATTTGTTGATTCTCCAATTCAAATCATACCGAAAAATCTTATTCATTGCAAAAACAATATTAATTATAGCGATGCATTATTGTGCATTAACATATTGTTTTGTTTAGTGTTCTTTTTATTTGACTAATTAACATTAAATACAATGTTGTCGAAAAACTATTAAAGTTTAAAAATAGTTTAAAGCAAGAAAATAATCAGAAAAAGAAATATGTTTCAGTCAACATTTAAATTACTTTGGGGCGTTGGGAGTCCCTAATGAGAAATTAATGAAAGTATACTTTTTTGTAAATATAATGTTTTGAGGTATTTCAAAGTGGAAATTTGTAGCATATATTGGTGCATTTTGAATGAAAATAATATATTTTTTTAAATTTTGCTTTTCATTAATTTTAAATAAATTTTCTTGTGTTTACTGGGAACTATACAGGGTGTCCAGCAAATTACACCCTGATTTCAAAATTAAATTTCTCAAAAACAAAGACGGATAGTAATATGCGGTAAACGGTTTTTTCATCAGGTAAGCTGTAAAAATCTTATACAGAAATTTCAAACAGTGAATATTTTGAAAAGATTGTGTTCTGACTGCAAAGCTTGCTTTGATTTGACATTTTTCTTGCTTTAGATTGCTGCCAGAGAATGTGTTTTTCGGCTTAAAGTGCCATATTTCATAGTTTTTTAAAATTAAATTTTGAAAATTTCGAAATTCTAAAGATTTACTTCGAAAAATCTTTAAAATATTGCACTGTAAGCTGAAAAATTATTTCTCTACAGGCAATCTAAATCAAGAAAAATGTCAAATCAAACCATTTTATACAATCAGAACGCAAATTTTTTCAAAATATTCACTGTTTGAAATTTTTGTATAAGATTTTTACAGCTTACCTAATTGAAAAAACCGTTTACCGCATATTACTATCGAAATTTGTTTTTGAGAAATTAAATTTTGAAATCAGGGTGTTATTTGCTGGACACCCTGTATTTTCATGTTAAATTTAGTTTTATTATACATGTTAACCAAGTTCATCAGGGTTTGTTCGCATCAGGGTGGTTTTAGGTGGTTTCGCATCAGAAATTTCGTAAAGTACCGATTGCTATTTCTGAAACTAGAAAAAAATTCTATTAAATAAGGCAAATATTATTTTACAAACATTTTGGTAAAATTCCTTGAAGCGTAGTACGAACCCTGTTTATCATTTGTATTGAAATCCACGATAAAAGAAACACTAAAATTATAATATCTAGTTTAGGAATGAAACACAACATTAATCATAAAAGCACAAATATCGCTTTAACCCTTGATCTATCGCATTATGAATTTATGAAAATTTTACATTCTAAAGCATTTTACGCAAATTGTTTAAATTAAATTAAAAGATTTGCGTAATCATTTAATAAATATTTGAAGGATTTTAGAAGGATTTAGAAGGATTAATTAGATTTGAACTTATAAGGATTTTGAGCAATATTTATAATCCTACTCAAATCTTTTATTTTTAATTATTTTCTTAGTATTTTGTAGAATTACAAAATTGACAAATATGATGTTCTTACAATATAAATATAAGAATAGTTCCGCATTAAAAAATCCCCATCTCTTAGCGCCAAGAAAGCTGAAAAGATGCAAAGGGCAAAGCAAATCATCCTTCTAAAAGTATTTTTGTTTTATGTAAAAAATAATGCTTTTGGAACAAGGTAAAGTAATGTATCTGTAAGTCATTCTAAACAATATTACAACAAATTGACGTATTAAAAGAATTTTGTAATAAGCTATTTTAATGGTACTTATAAGTACCGTAGGGATAAAGTCGTTGCTAACTAACAAGAATGCAACGAGAATGTTCATTGTGAAAATTACTTGCACTGCGTAAGTTTTACTTTACTCATGCCTAGGTAAGTTAGGTGTGATTTCGATATCAAAGAAATCATGAAGTTTTTTCCAAACTCTTATTTACTCATCCTGTATATAGAATATATATTTTTTTTTCGACGATATAATAAATATTATGTAAAATTTTTAGGTATTCCGAATACTTTGAAGATCATATTTCGTCACCTGAGAATAATAAGGTATCTATCTGTGTTTTTGAAAATTGTCTTATTGATATATAAATGTTCTATTTGTATTTATGAAGGCATTTCTGGATTAAAATAATGTCATAATATAATTGTAAGGCTATATGTAAATTATTGATAACATCATTTTGATGCAAAATTGCCTTCAAAGATACTAATATAACCTTTCTATATCGGTAAGCCATTTTTTTCTTAGTCACAGATAGAACCTTTTTATTGTCAGGTGACGATTTGTTTGAATAAAAATATCGATGGTGGTATCAGGTTAAATCTTCAAAGGTCAGACACAAATTTAAAAACAATTTTTTAACATTCATTACTCTTATAATTCCTAAAATGAGATAATGGTTTGGGGCAATTGCCCTTTTTTGATAGTATTGAATAAATTTTTAAGTTATTACAATGTCGTTTCCATTTATATTTATTGTTCAGAAGTTATTATGAGTGTAGTAATATTCTTATGATTGCATTAACATAAACAATTAATAAAAATAAAAATTGAGTCTTTATCTCTTTTTAAATTAAAATATATATTTACGGAAATTTATTTTTATGAGTTAGTGTCATATCATGCTTTCGGAAACGTCCCTTGTTCATTTTTAATGGCAGAAAGAACATTATAATTCTTTTTTAATATGTTTCACAGGCAATTTTGGAATGTGGCAACGATAATTAAAAAAAGTGTGTTTCATTAAATACAAAATAGAAAAAATATATAACTTTTGATATTTTACATTTAAACTGATATTTTATTTTCAATGCAATCTGCATCGATATATACATATATATATATATATAAATATTTTCCGTTGCATGTTTGATTTAAAAACATGCAAATATTTTTAATTCACAGGCTATCAAAGCCTGAGTGCTTATGGACCCGCTCGTTCTTTATGTATGTATGTATAAACGTTCGTACGTAACGTTTACTCAGGATAAAAAAGTCCAATTCACTTGAAATTTTGGATATAGGTATATTCTAATAATAGTACAGTTCTAGTAATAGTATAGTTCTAATAATAGTATAATTCTAGTATATAAAGGATGTATTATGTCAAAGTCTAATAGAATAAGAAGTTTTGTGAAATCCTATACATTAATAATTGAGATATTGCTGTGGCAAAATATATAAAGTTGTTATAAAGCAGCGAAAAAAAAGGATGATTTACATCAATTAGAAATAAGTGTTAATTTATGAGGTATTCTTATCATATATATTTTAATGTAGAAGGCCATACAATTTTTGTCTGGTAATTTCAACATCAAACTTCCGGATTTTTTTTTATTATATCATGAGATAGAGAATCTTCGTGCAATGGATTATGTGTATAATATAATCAATACAAAAACCCTTAACTATAATTTAAGCTATTATTTTTCAACACAATCTAACTGATTAATAAAGTAATCATACGAATTTAATAATTTCCAACTGAGCGAAAAATTGCCCAGGCCGGGAGTCGAACCCAGGTACCCTAGGTAGCTTAACAGGTAAAAGCATTGGCCTTGTAAGCCAAGTATCTGGGTTCGACTCCCGGCCTGGGCAATTTTTCGCTCAGTTGGAAATTATTCAATTCGTATGATTACTTTACCAATCAGTTAGATTGTGTTGAAAAATAATAGTATATTTACGTACCCATCGTCATATGGAGGTCCATTACCTGCGGTCTATTCTGTTGAACTGTCTAAATGGCAAACCAGATGCTATGACCAATAAGGTTATCTGAGTGAAAAATCCCAGCCGGCTGTTGCCCCGGCAGCTTAACAGGTAAAAGCATTGGACTTGAAAGCCAAGTATCTGGGTTCGACTCTTGGCCTGGGCAATTTTTCGCTCAGTTGGAAATTATTCAATTCGTATAAGTTAAGCTGTTTAACTTATAGCTCTGAGATTTTAAAAATAATGATATCAAATTTTCGGTGACGCCATGCTATTAACTAAAACACGCATTTTTGTATTATTTATTTCATCACTTTATTTTTGTTCTATGTATAATAGCATGTGCAAAAGTTATCTTCAACATGAAAGATGTACAAAACTTTTCACCGATTCTTTTTCACAAACGCCTCTCATAAATTAAAAATATAAGTTTTAAAATATATGATATAAAATTTAAGTGATGCCTTTATGTGATTTTAAAAAGTTTGTTTTGAAATTCAAATTATGTGATGAACTTTTTATATGTGTAAAATGTATTTACACATATAAAAAGTACTTTTAATTTTCCAATTTGTTTTTAAATATAATTTTAATTGAATCTATACTATGCATTGAAATGTATTTATTTCAACCAATTGATTTATATTTTGTGTCGCGTTATTGAAAATTGTATATAATATTTATGTAAATGGTTCCTTTGCGTCAAATTATCCATTTCCATGCGTTTCACTTAATTTGGATAACTTGACGCAAAAAAAAACCATTTACATAAATATTATACATAATTTTCAATAACGCGACAGATAGAAGTTATGAAGTTATTAATTTGAAACTTTGATTTTTGATATTAAGTAATTAAAAATCAAAATAAACTGCACGACTGTGATATAATCATAATCCTCCCCTCCCCCCATACAAATTCGAAAAACAGTGTTGTTTTTATTTTATTATCGTATAATTTTCACATTCATATTCTGTATTTTTTAAATATTTTAGTGTACCATACATTATTGATAATTAGGGCCTAAAACTGGTGCTTGTCAGTTAGTTTAGTAATACTCGTACACTTTTTTGAATTGCCAATCTGATTGCCGACAAAATCCAGAAATCTATAATTTGTTAGATGCATTCGTAATAAAATATTTGATATTGTCAAAGTAAGTATTTATTTCATTTTATAATTTATAATAAATGCCCATTTTAATAATAAAAAGTAGCTTATATAAATTTAATTTTAAAATATAATTCTTGTAATTTATTCAAAGTAAACTTTTATTTCATTTAAATTAGATATAGTTGTAATTTGATTTTGTTTAACTATTACATTTTTTAAAAATTAAAATTTCATTTAATCAACTGATTAACAATATAAAAATATATACAAAGGAACGGATGATAAAGGTCAACTAACTTTATTAACTCATTTTAAAAAGATAAGGGAATAAAAAAAGTCAAAGCCCTGGACAGGATAGAACTCAGAACCTTTAGATCTCCAACCCAGCAACTTGCCGACTGGACCAAACGGGGGAAAGTAGAGATAAATGAAGCTGGAGCAAAAGAAAGAATGCGCATGAATACACTAGATGCCTTATCGGGTATTTGCATTGAGATACCCATAGAAATGCGAAAAATATAGTTCGATTTTTCATGAGGATTATATAAGAAACAAGAGTTTTCCTAGAAACTAGGTAAGTCTTATTCACCTAATAAAGAACAGATTCATATTATATATTAATTTTAAAAGAATCGCCCTGGCCGATTGCGAGATTTAAATGTTCTGACACGACACCATCGATTTTGTTTTAAAAATGGGTATCGAGATCTTAAAATATACTGGACGTCGAAATGTAAAAAATTTAAAATAGGATTAGGCTGTAGGTATAAGGCTGTTTTTAAAAAAATCAGAACAATATGAGCTATATTTGACGAGATATTTAAAGGCGGATTTTCGCATTTCCTTTGATCTCAAATTAGCTGTATATGTATGTCCCGCCCTTCGACCATTCTACGATGCGATTTTAGGCTTAAGGCTGCGTCACAGGAATGCTACCGCCTTCCATGATATCAAAACAATGATTTTAAAAAATAATATTTTGTATTTGTTTGTTATTTGAAACGATAACTTCCCCAGAATTATTTGTCGTACTTTTACCTATAGTTGAGGAATTGAAAAGGAAAATAATAAAAAAAACCTCGGAAAATAAAATTAAGAAGAAAAACTGTTACAAGAATTGAATACTGTTTTCAAAGAATTAATTAATATAAATAAAAAAACCGTTTTAATGAGAGATAACTAATATTTTTATTTATAAAACATTTAATTTAAACATGAAAGGAGTATTAAGAATATATAAAAAAATTCATATGATAATTTTTAATGATACCTAATTTTGCGGTTTATCTTTTGCGCCATGTAAAACAAATGTATCTGGATTAACTGATAGCATAAAATATTAACAACTTTTTTCAAATAATATTTTTTAGCCCCAGGTATGACTATTTTTAGGGGGCAGAAATTAAAGTGTCGTCTCTAAAAATAATTTCCTGTTCCATAAGCTAGCCATAAAACAAACGAGGTGTGTCATTGCACTTTTAAAGACGGATAATCTCTACTGCATTTTTTTTTAACTTCTAAGTATCGCACATTTTCAATTTTTATACCATCGTATAGGAAACAAAAACTATTTTTAAATATATTTTTTTAGAAATTAAGTCTGAGTTTATTGTTGAGGATTTTTTTAATCCCATTTGTTTAATTTTGGAAAATAATGCACTCCATTTTTGTAAGAAAGCAAAGCCAAAAGCCTAAAAAAAATATATATATATATATATATATATATATAGATAGATAGATCAAGAGAAGTAAGATAAGGATACACAATTTCACCTAAGCTTTTTAGTGTTGTCTTAGAAAATATTGTCAAGACGTTTGACTGGGGGATAAGGGATAATAAAGGGAATAAATGGAATAGAATAAATAGGGAATATTTAAGTCGTCCCCTATTCACTGACGACATTGCAATTTTCAGTAACAGTCCTGATAAATTGGAAAATATGCTAAAATTTCTGGCAGCAGCTAGCATACATTTGCGATTAAAAATAAATTTGGAAAAAAAAACTAAGATGATGTTCAATTCCTTTACATCAAAAAAGAAAATTGTCTACAAGAATACTGAGATTAAAGAAGTGGAAAGTTATGTGCACCTTGGGCAGGAAATGTCATCTGATAATACTATCGTGAATGAAATCAATAGAAGAATACGAAATGGGTGGAGTGCTTTTGAAAGGACAATATTATTCTGAAGAGTAATATGCCTTTTTGTTTGAAAAAAAGATTTTTAACAATTTGTTTTGCAGCACAAACTTACGGAGCAGAAATTTGGACACTTTAAAAACGGATGATAGAAAGATTACAAACGACACAGAGAAGTAACGTAGGATGCATGCTACGCTTAACTAGAAGAGACAGAAAAAGGATAACCTGAATAAGAAAACAAACAAACATTTTTGACATCATTGAAATAATTAAGCAACTAAAACGAAAATGGGCTGGGCACATCGCAGGAAGACAAAACAATAGATGGAACGCAAAAATCCTACAGTGGTATCCCAGTTATGTAAAACGACCAAGGAGATGTCCCGAAGTATGGTGGAGTGACGAAATTAGAAAAAATATGTAGCCGGTGTAAATTGGATGACGAAAGAACTAGACATGTAACATTGGAAAAATCTGGGGGAGAGCTAAGTCTAGCAGTAGATCAAAAATGGTTGATTATGATATATATATACATTTATGTATGCATGTATGTATTAATATACTAGAGCACTTTTATGATATTTAAATGCAAATTAGATACATAGCAGTTAATATAATAAAAATGCAGTAAAATATTAAAATTATAGTTTTCCTTACGTACACAGATACAATAAATTGCAAACGTTTGCAAATAAATTATTTTACAAACTAACATGACGTGTAATATATCAGTTATTATTTTCCCCGTAACATGGAATGTTTTGTGGAATACGATATATTCAAACGTATATTGTGTAAATATATGTTAATATTATAAAAATGGTGTAAAATAGTTAATTTCAGGGCAAATGTTGTTAAACACTCAAAAAGGGGGGGGGGGTTTGCTAAACAAACGATTGCTACAGTCTAGAACTCAAGTTTCGAATATTGTCCATTATTTTCTTTTTCTTCTTCTTATTTTCTTTTTCTTCTTCTCTCTCTTTTCTTTGTTTTTATCAATACCATTGCCTTTTTCACTTATGCAAATATTTACTGGCTTTAAAAGTTACGAACTAATCTTTATTCTTACTTTTTGTTATTGGAATTACACTTTATTATTTCATAAAAAAACACTCTGCAATGATATTTGCTGGCTGCAATTGATTAGTTCGTCATTTCTATTAGTTTTCTTCTGACATTTTTCTGTTATATTAGTTTGTATTTAAAAAGAGGGGACTAATCTTCCGTAATCGGATTACCATCGAATTGGTATTTTTCATATTGTAGGAAGTTTTATTTATATTTGATGATTAAACTGATTTTATAATTAGGAATTGCTAAATTTATGTATCTTTTATTATGATACAACCAAACAATACTGAGAAGTGTGCGATTTTCATCCTCTGTTATTGTAAAACTATCAAAAAGCAAAACATGCAATTCACGGCAAAAACTTTGCCAATAATGCATGGAATATTGTTTTGTCAAATTATTAATTAATCATTATAAGAAAAAAATGACAAAATGATTGTTGGATAAAATTTCGAACATTATAAACAATTTTGGCCTGCGCTCATCTCTATCAAAAAAAAAAACAAAAAAAAAACAAAAAAAAACTTACTGACAAATAAATAGTTACCTAGTTTCATTATCCTAAATAGAACAAAGAATAAATTGTGATAAATGTTGAAGAATTAATTAATTTTAAATATAAAGGGGAAAATAAACCTATTTATCTCCCAGTTTTATTATTATCATTATAAAACTGAAAAGGAAATCTTTAGTTAAAGTATTTATGAAAAGTAATATCACGAAAAGTTTTGCATATAATAACGTTGTTTATCATTGTCAGATTATGTTTAAGATGTGAAATTTTGATAATGAAAGATCAATAAGTGCGGTAATAGATGTTTGACATAACTTAATTGCACGCAGACATTTATAATTATATTATTGAAAATAATTATTATGTTTGGCTTAAATTTGGCAATGGACACCATGAAGGAATATTTGAAAAATTTTATTGGCTGCAAGGTTTATTTTTTTACCAAATAAGTCACCAATATTTTTAAAAAATACTCCGTATTTTTAATTACTTCAATACAAAAAGTATTTGTTACATTTTGCATTATTTTACTTACAATGTTTTCAAATTATTTTTTAAATTAAAATAATTAAATGCTATTATAAATAAAGCGAATTATTCTAACAAGAATATAATTTTAGTTATTTTTTTAACATATGATAAAATGATAAAGATGTACTTTAAAACATAAAAGAATAAAACTTCGAACTTGCTTAATAATTCTTTCATTATTAAGGCTGAAAGTTTTTCATTGATTTGAAATCCAGAAAATAAAAGTTATTTCACATTTTACCAAGATATCGGGTATTATTCTCACAACTGAGCGACATTTGTTACGCTACATTGATTCAAATAAAAGTAATGCCTTGAGCGAAAAACTGTGATTGAATAAGAGTTGCTGAATCAGATATTTTATATTGAAAGAATTTCCGTTTTTTCAGAAACACTTTAAAAATTAATACCGGATCAATGGAGGATTATATACGCTTTTTTTTCTCTCTTTTTATTCTAGACATAAAAATATTGCAATATTTAAAACATTATCTCTACTTAACCATATTGTTTTAATTTTTCTTTAAGTTATATGCACATCATAGTAGAAAATCTATTTTTCACATTTTTGGAATCAAATTTAAAACATTGGTAGGTTATATATTTTATATTAATTCTGTATATTACTTCTCATCCATAACTATTGTTACACACTGTAAAAAAAATTTGTAAAGGTACTAAATATTTTCTAGGAAACTGGGATTCCAAGAAATTTTCATGTAACGATAACAGGAAAAATCCATGTAACCGATTCTAAAACTTGAGTTTTTGTTGTTACCATTATAGGAAAAGTTCTTGGAATCCCAGTTTCCTAGATAAAGTATAGTACCTTTACAGATTTTTTTAACAGTGTTCTCCTTAATATCGACAAAATTTTCTATTATAAAATTAATTTCCTAAGCTCAGTGCCATTATCCATTACATAAGAGAAGGTGTTGTTCGTTTGACCACTCTGAAAATTTTCACTGTTCTTAGCTCAACTACAAAGGCTAAATTCAATTTCTTTTCTTTCTTTTTTAATAATCAATATTGTCTGGTTTATCATGCGTATTTTTTTCAATACACTTTTTACAAAAAAGCGAGAAACATGCGGTTCATGTTAGCATTTTTTCTGATCCCACCGAAGCTAGCATAGGAAAGTAAATACGAGCTCCTACTTGGTTAAATAGTTTGTTTTAAATAAATCATTCTGAATGTAGATGTACATATTAGGAACATAGAACAATGGGATTTGTAAATATCGCGAAATTGACGCCGTAAAAAGTAAATGTGATTATTCTTTGTAAATAAATGGTTCTGAATTTCGATGTACGTATTAGGGGCATATATGTGAATATCATGTTAAATTAATTAAGAAGAAATTCCAATTATATTTTTTTTAAGTAATACAACATTTGAGAAACATCATCATTAACTTCTTTAAGTCTAAATTCCAGAAAATCTTTTTTTTTTTTTTTTTTTTTTTTTTTTTTTTTTTTTTTTTTTTTTTTTACTTATTAATAAATATGTTAAATCAGAAGGAAATTAATCGTAATCTCTCTTTTAAAAAGTTTTCAAACAAAAACTGGTGATTAAATAAACGTGAATTCAAAAATCAACCAAAACAAAATGCATCTTTAAATTATTCAACATTGAAAAGCCCGTATTTTCTTCTCTATGCTAGCTTCGGTGGGATCGGTAAAAATGCTTCCTGTTAGTCTTCGTAATAAAAGGTAATCAATATTCTATCATTGAGGATCGGATTGGGCTTGTGAAGATTTTTAACATGAACAGTGACTGTGCAGCAGTTAAATTGAAGAAATTTCACAAATTATAGGGTGAAAAAAAAAAGTCTCAGGCCACAATGAGTGTATTCAATATTAAGAAATTATTTGATAAAATTGAAAAGGCGGATTCATTCTCACTTCTAACTTTTATACTTTTATATTTTTATAACCTACAATTAAAAATTGTTTTTTTTTCTCTAAACTCTAGAGCTGATATTATGCGGTATGAAGTATAAAGCCAGTAGTGCAGCAAATTCTTTACAATCATACACTTTACTAGTATACTGATGGAAGTCGGGCTGAGGAAATAGTATCCCGTATTATGCGTACCAAAGTTTTAATTTAGTTTTGTTTTTCATTATAGATTTTCTGCTTCAAACAGTGATCTGTTTGATTTTTAAACTATGGTAAAAATGATAAATTACTGAATTTGCTTGCGTTATATTTAAAGAATTAATTAATGCAATTGTTTTTGTAAGTTTTTATCTACGATCTTTAAATAAATTTTATGATGTGATACAAATATTTAAACTTTTTTATTAAAAAAAAATCTTTTTGTATTTTATTTGAACATTTTTGGAAAATATGTGTAACTGTTATAATACTGAACATGCTCTCTCTTTTTTATAAATTAATTCCATCCAATAAAAAAAAACTTGAATTTTTTTTTCCGACTTTCTTTTAATATTTATAAAACTAATAAAAAATAATACTATGGGTAAACATATCTTTATTTTCTGATTAAATCAATATAATTTCAGTTTCAAAATTCAAATGCTTGAATAATCTTTTGCAAACGTTAAAATAACTTGAATATACACTCTTCTGTCAATATTTTCTTATAACTAGATTTGTGTATATCTATGTATTTGTCTTCTAGCTCTCTATATAAATATAGTTTTTATATTTATGTATTCAAAAGTAAATATTCCAAAATGCCTTTCGAAGGATTTTTTCTATGTCATTGTGTACAAATGGCACTGAAAATGGGTTTTTGAATATATATATATGTATGTATATTTACATTATACTATATTATATGTTTTCGAAAATATTATACAAGCATTTCATATATCTTTCGTACATTATTAAAATGACAAGTATGAAGAATCACACTGGCTTTTAGGTAATATTGAAAATTTGTCTAATCGTCTTAAAAAAAAAAAAAAAAAAAAAAAAAAAAAAAAACTGCAGCTAAATAAAAAAAAAAAAAAAAAAAAAAAAAAAAAAAAAAAAAAAAAAAAAACTGCAGCTAAATTTGTATAATGTTAGGAATTGATTCATCTTAAAAATATTATTCTAAAATCATATTAATTTATAACATGATTTTCACTCACATGGAAAATTTACATCTGTTCTTTTAATTGTCTAACGTAGTTTTTTTCCATTTGAAAATGTTTTTAGAAAATAATTAAACAAAACAGAAGTATCATTATATAAACTAATAAAGCAAATTTATAATACCTACTTTTGAAAGTACATTAAAAAAATCTTGCATGGTTTTATTTCTAAATAATGAAACATGTACCGAAATAATGAAATAAAATAGAAATTAACGGTACTACTATGTTATCCCGTCGACCAAAAAATTATTGCCAAACTATAAGATTAAATGCCAATAAAGGATGATCGTGAATGCCACATTCAATGACATTAAATACGATTCACGTGTTTAATAATGTCAGTGAAAATAAGTGATTTTTATTTCGTTTTATTATTTGAATTTTTATTAACATTCTACTAATTATTTGTTTTTTCGTTATTTAAAATAAAAATTATGGCTATTAGTTTGGCGATTTGTGTAATTTGACGAAACTGGTCGACGGGATAACAGAGTAGTACCGAATTAACTCTGAAATTTATTTGCAATAAGAAATCGAAGCAGCATAAAATTATAAACATTTTTTCTCCACTATTATCTAGCAGTCACTTTTCCCTTAGCTAATAACTAAAGTGCCATTATTACATACAACTTAAATATTGTCTAAAGTTGTGGCAACCAAAAAGAGTAGAGCTTTCGATTTATGCCGCGGTGTATTGCTTTGTACTTCAGGAAATTTAGAGAAAGTGGTTTCCCACCTCAAACAGTTTATCATGGTAACCATAGTTAGTCACTCAAACTTCTAATCACAATGTTACCACACCGCAGAAAGAAAAAAATTATTTTAGGTACAGCAAAACTTTTCGAAAATAAATTAACTTCGTTTAAGCTATAAACTATCCTGAAAAAAGAGCTTTTATTATCAGAAACTTTCAAAATCAATAAATTATCCTGACGATGACTGCAAAAGTATTTCGAAACATAGATTTCATGTATGTATGACTCCTCATTGTACAAGTTCATATAAAAGATCTTGTTCTGCGTATTACCCTGCAATTTTTGCGTGTTTCTAAAGAATGCAATCGTTTAAAATTATCTACTGAATAATTTATCGCTACAAGATGTAGCGATAAATAATCAGTAGAAATTATCATTAAAAGAATCACAAGGTTCTTGAAAATAAATTGTATTTTTGACATAATTCACATCATTATGAATATATTTGTATTTTTTGTTGAAATTTTTATATATTGTTTTCCTTTTTTTCAGACATAAATACTTTTGTTCTTTGCAATATACAGGGTGTCCACTCTCAACGGTGTTCAATGACTAACGGTGTTCCAAAAACTTTAGACGTAGACCTATAGTTTCAATTATAAAAATGTGTTAAATGAGGTAAAAAAAAAACATTTTAATCACAATTTGTGTATAATAAAAACGTTCCTTTAAAAAATTACGAAAATTAAAATTTTATAACAAAACCGGTCTTTCATTTCTGTATGTTATAGTTAGAATATTTTTTCCTTTAAACTGAAAAGTAAGGGGGAAAAGTCCTCTTCATATTATAATAAAATTGACCGAGTTATGAAACTTTAAAAATGCCTGACTTTTAATATTTTTCTGCATCTGAACACAAATGAGTTCAGCCATGTTTTCAGAGGTCATATACCAAGTGCGTAAAATGTTTTTAAATGTATATTTTGCTAATATAATTGTATGTTAAAGTTTTTTTTTTTTTTTTTTTTTTTTTTTTTTTTTTTTTTTTAAGAATTTTAGATTTTTTTCATTTCAAGATTTTTTAAGCCAAATATATATATATATTAATATATATATATATAGATAGATAGAAGGATAGATAGATAGATATTTTTGAAATTTTTATTTAATTACAAAGATTGTATGTAAGTTTTTGCAGTTCAAAATTTATACTCGAACTATAACTCTTTTACAGATATACGATCGGCATTCATTTTTGCATAGTGACTTAAATCTGATGACATTATTTTTAATCTACTATTATTATGATTTTCAAGGGTTATAATTTACACTTATTCACAGTATAACATCACAAGTTTAGAATAGATTCAAGCCAAAAGTATTTGATTATATAACGCAAAATATCTAATTATACCTAATTTAACCAAATTAGATATCAAATTACTCGTCTAATTATATCAAAATACTCTTCTTATTATATCAAATTAATGGGAGTTTATATTTAATCAGTTACATTACTGAACAGAAATGTAATGTTTCTATGAATAATGTTATTAAAGCATTATAAATTGAAACAAAATATACAGTCTTTACAGGAATGTTTGATTTTTTGAACGATTCCCGAACTTTGGAATTTTAGGTGTCTGGGTGTCATTCTTAAATTATTCATTTTATGAAAGGAGGTGGGTCAATAGGGACTACTTTTCGCCCATCATATACCCGGAAAAAAAGTTTGGAATTCAGATGATTGTTTTGTGGCTTTGTATAGTTAAAGATATGTATTTTTGTTTAATATAAGTTTTACGTGATAAATAAAATAGAAAGTCATGGAAATTATAGCCCGAAAGAAGAGTGTTTTGGCTTTTTTCTGCATTTTTGACGTTTTTTGTGTCTTTGAATTAATTTTTTATTAAGAATCGATCGATGCACCCAATTAATTTTGACATGCAATGATTCTACTCTTTATAAGCTTTTATATGAGCATTATTTTATTTGATTTCAGTGTGCGCTTCTATCCGTAAAAGAAAAAAAATGTATCATGCGCAAATAATCAAATGCCACTACTATCGTAGCGCGTTCAGACTTTTTTTTGCCGTACTTAAAATGTATTAACGTTGTTGAGACGTCAATGTTGTTTTCTAAAATTGTTTTCGTAAATATTTATTAAAGAAATTACTAATAAACAATGCTTGGATACCAATTTCATTGTTGTAAAGTCTCGCAGAAAAAATTTCGTATCTGTTCTAAAAGAAAAGTTATATTGAAACTTAGATGATCGAAAAACTTACAGCGTGGTTCTAAGTAGTGATGTAAATGCAAATAGTATGTATTTCGTGCTCTCCAGGTTCTAAATACTTTTTTTTCTTCTTCTGATGGAACATAAGAGATTATGCGTCAACGATTACTGTCGATGAAACCACAAATAAGAAACCTAATATACGTTTAATCAATATCTCATTTTCACAACTCTAACGCTTGTTGTATAATATGTAAAGGTAAGAACTGCCTCGTTATTGTAGGAAAAGCTATTGAAACTCAAGCCTTTATGGAAACTAATATCTATATTTTGTCGCGAAAATGATGCTGTAAGACTCGTGTTACTTGATCGATAAATTGACTCAGATAGATTTAAGTCCTGTAAGTGAAAATACATTGATGTATGAAATGCGATGCATGAAAATATTTAAACCAATATCAGAAATGTAGAGAAGAAGGCCTCGATTTTGATACACCGGGACAATTTTCCGAAATCTATTATTATACTCTCATGGGTATATTTATGTCTGATTTTAACTACGTCTTTGAACTTGTGAAGTGCAAAATACGTTCCTGAAAAGAGGTCATCTCGTACTTACTTTGCAATGTTACTTGTAAAACTTAGAACTGATCACCATCATGGTGTTCTGTCTACATTAATCAATATAATAAAAATAATAATATCTTCTGTAAAATATGAAAACCAGATTTTGATTGAGAACGTTGTTCTAAAACACCATAGAATGGAACACATCACCAGAACACAAGTTATTGAAAAATATGCGAGGCCTTCAGCAGGAAGATTGTTTATTTCGGATCACAACAATGATATTGTGATGATTGCTTTCGATAGCACGCACGTCTATATCTAGAAGAGTGTGGACTATTCCTTTCAGAGACATTCCTTCTGGCTATACAAAGGAAGAACTTTTGTTAAGAATATGGTATTCGCAATTACTTCAAATTGCATTTTGGATGTTTTCATTCCTTACTTCGCGGAAACAAAGAACAATTACGCTAACATACTTACAAACACATTTAGAAAATATTCATATAATATCAGAGAGTGGCTGAAGCCAAATGATGTTGAGAGTATTGATAGATTTTACTTGGATTGTTTGGAACTTCTGCACAAAAATGATATTGAACATGAAATGCCAAGATTCTTAATTAAGCAGCAAAAGTTTTTAACAGTTGATGCTATAGGACACCTCTCGTAACCAGAATTTGATTTTTCAGCACATATTTTCTAAAACCTGTAATATTTGGAAAAAAACACAGCGAAACATTATAACATGAAGTGCTGGATGCATGTTGTTTTAATATTATGGTTTCTGACTTACAATACTACTGTAATGTACCATCGCTCAATCAAAATTATAAAACCAAAAATCGAATATGTTTATATACCGTACAAGACGTGGCCACTGGATGGTCCATTAGTGATTCTGGTGAAGCAATGAATAACGGAAATAATCAAAAACACATTGTCCAAAAAGGCTGAAACTGCATGATTATTATTATTATTATTATTTGTTATTTATTATTCCCCATATTACATGTATTAAAATAATAATCTTAGTAAGCTCCATTTATTTTAATTTTACACTTATTGTTGTATTTACTATTGATTATATGGATTAAAACTTATGGCAATTGTGTTTATGTTCATAAATACTCATAATATTTACTTAAATCTATATTTTATTTTTCCTTCAATTATTAAATTTCATTCAAGATATTATTATTTTCTTACTTGTTAGGAGGTATACTAATGAAAAAAATGTATGTCACGTCTAAATACTAATGGGCGAAAAATGGCCCTTATTGACCCACCTCCTTCAGTTTAGGTGCATTTCTACTAAGAATGCAGTTTATTTTAAAACATTCATTTTACAAAAAAAACCCTGATATTTATTATATTTTATCAGTAGGTGTTGTTTGTACTCTTGACCTTCTGACGGGTGTTCGTATATCTTATATCCCACTTAACTTTAATAAAGATTAGCACCAGAAGCTCTTAAATAAATTTTGTAATTTTTTAACTTCAGCTGCCTTTACCAGCTTTATCCGACAAATTCCCTTAACTGTGCTTATAACATTTTTTAATTCTTTAACTTCTATTTTGCGATTTATTTATTTCTATACGTTATGTATATATATATATATATATATATATATACACTGCTCAAAACAATTAAAGGATATTTGAAGTTTTATATAAAATAAAGATATAAACGAAATTTTTTTTGCCGAAAATAGAAGAAAAGAATCACAAATGCAATTTTTTCTGGTTTTCAAACTGTGGAGTATCCAAATTTTGAGTTCTACGTCAAAAACGTCGCTTCAGCGGCAGCGAATGAAATTTGACTTTCAACTGGATAAAAGAGAATAAAGACAAGGATTATCGGCATTCAGTGATTGCTTTGTTTCGATGAGTACAATGTCTCAGCGAAGTCATTTGACAGATTCAGAAGCTTGGAGAATTGTTGATAGGTTAGAAGGGGGCCAAACTCAAGCCGAAGTAGCCCAAGCCATCGGAGTGTCACAAAGTGTCATTTCCAGGATCTGGAACCGTTTTTTGGAGAGTGGATGTGCAGGCCGAAGAACAGAGCAAGGTCGTAGACGGGCAACAACTCCCAATGAAGATCGGTATTTAGCGTTAACAGCTCGGAGACACAGAAACATGAACGCTACTCTTCTCCAACAACACCTTCGCTCGACTACAGGCACCACGATTTCAACTCAGACTGTCCGAAACCGGCTCCATGCTGTAGGTCTGTATGCTCGCCGACCGATGGTATGTGTTAGATTTACACCAAGGCATTGTCACGACCGCAGAGAGTGGGCAACCGAGCATGTCAACTGGAGGAGAAATGAATGGAGCAATATTCCGTTTTCTGACGAGCCCCGTTTTTCTGTGCATCCGGATAATAGGTGTATTTTCATCTGGAGGGACCATGGCAGTAGGAATAATCTTGCGTTCGTGCACGAAAAAATCAGATTTAGCGGTGGAGGAGTGTTGGTGTATGGTGGCATCTCCATTGACGGGTGCACTGACCTCTACATCATTCGAGATGGAGCTCTGACTGGTCGCCGATATAGGGATGAGATCCTCAGACCTATTGTAGTCCCTTACGCTGCAGCAATCGGAGATAACTTCATTTTAATGGACGATAACTACAGGCCACATCGTGCAAACCTGTTGGAGGATTTCCTTTTCGAGGAAGGAATCGTTCGAATGGAATGGCCAGCGTGTTCTCCGGACATGAATCCAATCGAGCACGTTTGGGACGCTCTAGGAAGACGAGTTTCTGGCCGCCAACAACCCCCACAAACTCTCCAAGAACTGGAAAGAGCTCTTCTGGAAGAATGGGGCAGAATACCCCAACTCGTCATTAATAGCCTCATTGAGTCCATGCCGCAAAGGTGTTCAACGTTGCTGGCCGCCCGTGGAAACCATACCCCCTACTGAAAATGATTTTCTTTGAAGAAAACACCTTTTCTTATTCTTTTTTTTCTCATATGCACAAATTTTGTTTTTTTTCCTTTTGTACACAAATGCGCAATAAATGCATTTTTTTCTGCCAAACATGTGTAATTTATTCTCATATAACCTACTATGTCTGACTATGTATCAATCAGCTAAAATGTTTCCCAGATACAGAATCCACCTAAAACTGCAATATCCTTTAATAGTTTTGAGCAGTGTATATAACATTGCTTTAGCTACTGATGCCGAAACCACACACTTCATTTATAGTTCCAAAGTATTTGGAGCCTGAAGACTCTACTTTGGTTCTGCAAATTGCATCTGTATTTATTTATTTTATTTTATTATTTTTTTCTCCCTTGTATCAAGGTGGTAATTTACTATTAAATTCAATGGTTCATATATTATAATGCAATCAATATCTATATATATATAACGTTGCCATTATATTAAACAATTATTATGTAACTGTGTTTTTATTTACGCTATACTGTAATATTACACCAGTTATAACACTATAAATTATACCATTATGTAAGATAAATGACTATCTAATATACCTAGCATGTTGGTACAATTTATCACGTACAATTCACTAGCGTTGCAAAGGTTAGAAAAAACCCGGTTTAAACCCGGGAAAAAACCGGGTTTTTAGATATTAACCTGGAAAAAACCCGGGATTTTTTGGAATAATTCGTTTTTTTGGGAATAAACCCGGGAATAAACCTGGTCTATTGGAAATAAACCCGGGAATAAACCGACTTTTTGCAACTCTACAATTCACTAAATATGCATCCTTAATGCATAAATTGATAACAAAGAAATATTTATAGTATAATCGTTTTTTGTGTCTTTGTATGTTGTTAAATTGGATCGGTGTTGAGTTATTACCCTTATAAATGTGGGAATAAAAGATGAAGTATTCAGCAATAAAAGACAATAAACTGAATGATTTAATGAGCGTGATATCCCAAGCGAGACTCCTGTGATGATGCGTGGAAAGAACGAGGTGTTCTATAGATTTCAGCCATAGGAGTTCCGTTGATTTTAAAGGCAAAGCTTAGGGAAGCTTGATTATGCTAGCTATTTTTCGGTTTTAGTCTTATATTTGAATGTTACGCATATGTGTTTAGTCTATTAAACATCTTTTATATTTCAAAGAATATCAGTTTTGATAAAATCCCAAGTTATTCACTTAAAATCCCACATAGAGTAATGTAAATGCACGTTGCGATTGAAGATAAAAAGTGGCATCAATTGTATCGAAACGTGAATAAGAATCTCATATGTAACCACGCAGAAAAAAAGAGCATAAATTAAGTATTCGCATTTTGGCAACTCGGATTTTTCATTTACTCGCTAAATGAAGCATTTTGTCGCGATTTGGCACAATGGCGAGTTTCAACTAGTACCTTGCAACACATTATTATAGAATAAAATATATTATTAAATTGCTGTTTAGATATGATAATTTTGTTCCAACTTGGAACATTTTATTAATAAAATTATTAAAAGAAGTCATTCACAGAAAATCTGTCGAAATTAATTCCGATTCTTTTATGTTTGAGTATATTTTATGAATAACAATGAAATTTAATCCAACATATAATTATTTTTTTGGAAATCTAATAATTTTGCAACCTATAAGTGCATTCAATTTGGGTTGAACATCAATTAATGCATTTATGAAAAATATTTAAATAACTCAAACAGAACTTATACATTACTGCCACAAATTGAAATGTGTGAACATCTTCACCAATATTTCTGAAAATTTACCATTTAAAATTAAAATAAATATATTTTTAATTTCAACGTTATGAGAGCTTTCATCTGATATACCAATGAAATGTGATATCCCCCCAAAATATCTTAATTACCCCCTCTTTATTTTTTCAAATTGTGTTGGCGAATGTTTAAAACTATGTAAACATGTCGGTCAATAAACTTTATTACTCCTCGCATTTCGAAGTTTCCTCTTTTGATAATTTACGAGTAAAATGGCTGTGACATATAGACAGGCACAGGAATGATCTTATAATAGTTCCGTTTTTATTTTTTAAGTAGGTAGCCTTAAAATAAAATTTACATGGTTACTGCATATCTTACGATACTTATAACGTGGGTTCTATATTTCGGTTCAGCAGTAATGCACTCCCTCCCCTAATTACTGCAATTTAGTATTCCGGAAATATATTAGCTCATAATTGCATTGGGACTATGGCAAATATCAAACATAGATTTTCCTATAGCCGATTTCATAATGATTCGAACCTTGGTTCTACATTTTATATTTAAAAAAATTATTTCGGTAATGAAAAATTAAAATTAACGGAAACACAATTTTAATTGGACGATTTTTTATTTGGATCTGGACACTCTAAATATATATATATATAAGATGACTATTTTATTAAATAATTAATTCAATACAACTGATGTTATGTTGCGCTTATGCGTATTATTGCACTAGTTATATCACTATATTTATGCATTATGTAAGGTAAATTTCTCCATCAAATTGGACGCAGCATGTTGACAAAATTGTATGAAATAATGTTACAAAAAATTTTGATAGCATGCAATTAGTATAAATGCGGACATTACATGTTAATGAAGCACGATACAAATCATTATAAAATAAAACATATATTCTATGTGTATTTAAATATGATTATTACGTTTCAACATGGAACATTTTATTGACAAAAATGTTAAAAAATATATTTTAAAAGGTAATCTGTCGAAATGTGACCTGTTTCATTTTGAATTTATTTCACGATGAAACCGGAAATGTTATTCAACTTATAATTACAATACAGTAAATTCATTAATTTCGCAATCTATATATATATATATGTATGTTGGAGTGAAAAACATTTAATGTGAAGCTTTTTAAATGAGAAATTACGCAAGCACAACTTAATGTGTTTCCGCCGCTTAAGAGAAGATTTGTTACGCCACATTGATACATATTAAAGAGGTGCCTTAGGCAAACACTTATTTTTGAACAAGAATTGATGAGTCATGCATCTCCAGAAGAATAAGCTTTCCTTTAACAAAAACTTAAAAGAGCTTTAGGAAAATCACGTGGTTCTGAATATCCATTTGTAATTTCCAAATAAATAGTATTATTAAAGTGTGTAAAGAATGAGGGAAATGAAATAACAATGCAATATATTTTTGTCTTTCAAAAAATTTATTTTAAGCTAAAGTTGAATATTAAAAAATATACATAACATTAGAATAAAAAAATTTAGAAACATAAAAGATATATCTTTCCTTAATGGTTTTACAGATTTTTTATGAAATAATTTTCAATTTGTACGTGGTATTCAAATTTTGCTCATATCAAAACAAAAGCCTAAAACGCGCAAGTAATTGTGCCTTAATGACATTAAACTATATATTATTAAAATATTAGAGAATTCTAGAAGATATACACACATGTTTGTGAAAAATGTATTACCATAAAAAAACTGCTATTGAGTTGAAAATTTTAGAGAATATAGTAAAGTGTCTATAGTTTGTTATGCAAATGATTCCAATTTTAGAGTCACCATGTATGCATGGATACAGCAGACCCTTTTATACAGCTGCTGAAACCAAATTAATTGAAAGCTGTAGAAAGATTTTGAGGATTGTGTATGGTTCGACTATTTTATAATGGTAAAATTTCTGTTAGCCAAAGTTATGCCTTTTCGTCGAAAGTGTGCAGCATTTCAATGACTAAAGGATTTTGAATGTGGAAGAATCACCGGCTGTCGTGAAAATGGACTTTCCTATCGTGTGCTCGTTATCAGCTCGTGTGAAGTGTAAAAGCACCTAAGTGATGGGAGTTTGGATTTAGTGCACTGACGAGGATTGGGAAACTCAGATTTCTATGAGTAGACACAAAACGATGACGTCAACAGGCGATGATAGAGAGAAATACAGAATTCACCCACTCGTGAACAGCTAACCGCCATATATAGGAACAGGGTCCGCATGCCGTTTGGCTTACCGTGCAGCTTCAACTACATATTTGCCATCTAACTGGTCAACTACATCACTGTTTACATCGCCAATTCATTGACATCTTTTCAGACTTCGATTGCGTGTAAGACATCCTTTACCTTCCCCAGAGCCTGATTACTAACGGGGCACTCTCTCACCAGAAAAAAATTATAGAAATTTTCGTCTTCTTTAAACGCCCTTTTCATACAAGATTACTGTCATGAATAAGGAAAAATTCTTTATTTCTTTTTCCTGGTGGGAGAGTGCCCCGTTAGTAATCAGGCCCTGACCTTCCCACAAAATATCTACTCCTGCAAAGGCAATGTGCTCATGAACATAGAGAATGGCATGCAGATTGGCAACAAGTTGATATGTTTGTCTATTACTGTGGTGCCATTATGGAAGCGTTTCTGTTAAATGGTGTATTTTGGCTTGCATTATCGAATGTCATTGTGTACAAATATAGTAAGCTACGATCTGGGATGCAGTTGTATATCAAAGACAATCGCAATTGCCACGAAGTGCAGGTAATTTGAACAACAATAAGCACATAAGTGAAGTGCTGGAACCCAAAGTCGCTTCTTCCCATCAAAGTATCCTGAAACTATCTCTCAACGGTATATTTTCCGGTCACATGCTGTAATGAATGTTTAAGACTCCTTGTAATGACTGACAGCCTATTCCGTAAACTGTGTATTTGCCAGATAAATAAATTTCAATTAATACAAATGATTCCTTCATAGAGTTGCAATTTTCCCAAACATAATTGCGTATATATATATATTTAGTCTAGCCCTAATCTTCATTTATCATAGTAAACGTTCAAAGTTTTAAGATATATTCTTCGAAAAAAATAATTAGTGAAATTTGGAAAAAATACCTTTGTGTGATTATCAATATAGCTAGCTTACTTTTTGATATATTTTATGTCATAGTGCAAGTTCTGGAGGTTAGTACTGTATATGTCCATATAATATAATGTTATCAATGTTATAAAATGTTACAGATTTATAAGATGATTCTACGCAAAAATAGACTATTTTCATCATTGTGATGTAGAAAAAATAAATGATGTCAGAAGTTTCTAGTTTTTTGTAACAAAACATTACAAGAGATACTTAAAGGCAAAATAAATAAATAAATAAATAAAATAAATGTTTTCCTTAAAATTAAGAAATTCTATAATTATTAAATTTTTAACACTAGTAGCTCCGGAAATTGCAGTCAAGTTTAAAAAGTAAAATCATACCGGAATATTTGTTTAGAGATTTTTAACACATTTATTTAACTTACTTTTTGTTCAATGAACTCTAAACATTCTGGTCCCTATCGAATTATACCTATCTAAAATTGTTTTTTGATTTCTTTCTGATTTTTCTTTATCTTTTAGATAAAAAATGATATTTTATACACCGATTTGGATTAAAATACGATTTTTTTTCTTCAAGGGTAAAAAAATTTCAACAAAAAAATCTTTTCGTCAAGTTTTGAAGAATTATAGAGCAATTCTTTTCAATAAGAATAATTCCTTTATGTGCGGGAATGACAAATTTTACATTATTGACTTTTAAAACTTGTACGCATAAATTACATTAAATAAACAATAAATCTTCTCAATTTATCCCTTCGTTGAAAGCTATTTCACCCGTTAAATAATTTTTACAAAATATATTATATATTATAAATTTAAATGAGGGAATGATAACATGATCTTTATACTTTCGGAATATGTCTGTTATATATTAAATTATATATATTAAATTATTCCTTACATATTGATGTATTTCTCCAGAATTGCAGTATTTTACCTTTAATAGTAAGAAAAATTGGGCATCCAAATAATCATCCAACATTATACGTTGCGAGAATTTCCATTTTGCTGTAACATGTAATTTGAAAAATTTTTAATTATCGTATTAAAAAATGACAGTTTTACTTAAATCCCACTACTAGTAACATAATTCCACTTGAAATTTTTTTTATGTGATTTAAAATTGAAAAAGACCACATGGGAGCTTTTTAACAAACTACATAACATAAATATCAATTTCTCTCAAATTTTATTCGTATTATGTTTCTTTGAAGATATTATCCCTCGATTGGTGAAAGATAAATTTTGTATTCATTTACACAAGATATTTCATCGCGAAAAAAGATTTGACCAAAATTATGTCCATATTTAGTCCAAAAAATGCAATCATAACTTTATATTGAATATAAAAATAAGACTTAATAGTTTTAATTTACGTCACGCTGTACTTATGTATCTTAATTTGTAACTATTTTACAGTGAATAAGAAAACTTTGATATCCGAATAATGATCAAGTTATGTACGTCGCGACTGTTTCCATTTCACTGCGAAATCTAATTTGTAAAACTATTTTAATTATCTCATTAAAAAATTAAAGTTTTACATAAATCCCATTACTAAAAACATAACTCTATTTGAAAACGAAAGTATGAAATAATTTAAAATTTCACTTGTAAAAGTAATTAAAACTCCAAACAAAGGATTTTGTTAGGAATTAATTTAAATTGAAAATTAAAGTGTTGCGTTATAATTAACGCTAACATCATTTTAATCTTCTTCTAACGGAATATTTTACGAAAGGTTTTAAAAATAAGATATTTTTGTAGATTAATAACAGTTGGAGAAAACTGAATTGTTGTGCATGTAATTAAACTCATATTCGAATCATACTTTTGTATTATGTGTTTAATATCTAATCTCTAATTGATCTTTGATCATATTAACAAGTCAGAAATTGCACGTCAAGTGTAGCAATTTATGTACGTTTGTACTAAAAAGAAGTTTTAAAAATATTTAGATCTTGGTGTAATAGTGTATAGTACATAGGATGCACTATAGTAGTCGAAATCTTACGTGCATCCGTGTAAATACTATCTGCTTTCAGTTATGATAAAAGAAACTTGTAGTAAACTTCATCAACAAGTATCAATTTTCTAGAATGTGAAATAGTTAAATATAAATAAAACGTCAACCAAACAACGTTGTTCCTTTCATTATTATTTAATGGGATACATTTGTACAACCCTGTAGATTAATATCGAAAATTATTTTTACTACAGATTGTACAGAATGTATATTTTAGTGCATTTTTCTTAGATGCATATCAATTTTATTATGCTCGAAATAGTGTAACATCATTAAAATTCACTTAAAACTGTTTTTTACCCATTGGTCATAATGTCACGGAGTACTTTTGGTTGTCTCTGTAATTAAACTATGCATCCGATTTTCTTGAAATTTGAAACAAGTCAACAAAATTATGCAAGAATTATATGTATTAAATTTCGAACAATTTGGTTAGGTATTTTATATGCGGACAGACAGACAGATGGACGGACGGGATAAACGATAACTATATAAGTGCTTCGTATTTACAGGATTACGAACGCACCTATAAATTCATAATGAATAAACAAGTTTGAATTTTTATATCAAACGTGAGCAATAGTGTGTATTTGTACGATAATTGTTATGTACACTATATGGCCAAAGATAAACGGCCACTTTCAATTTTACACATTTTAAAAATATCTAGAAAAGTACATGAGGAATTGTCCTAAAACTTTAAGTACGTAAACATATTAGTACAGGTCATACATTTCTGTGAATACTTGCTCTCGAAACTCTTTAGGGGACCGCCAACAAATTGAGAAATAAAGAATATCTTTTGGATAACCCTGTCAAAACTAACGAAGAAAACGCGTTCAAACTGTAGATTATGATTAAGTGGCTCCTTGAAATGAACTGTGTTTATTTCTATATGGGTATCATGAATACCCTTAGAGAAATTAAGGTTTTTAAAAGAACTGTCCGAAATTTTTCTAAGTTTTTTTCTTATAAATTACATAGTTCTTAACATAAAATATTGTTTTTTTCCGAAAATATGACAAACAATATAATACACAACGATCTGTATAATTAATACAGAAATATATAATAATATTAATTATATAATAATATTAATTGTATGAAAAACGAGCAGGTTTACTAAATAATTTTTCATTGCACATGCATGGGCACTATCAGAACTTCATTTGCGCATTATGTTAGCTAAATGTGTAGAACAACTTTTATAAAAGTCTCAAAAACATAGCTTGAAAATTTTGAATGTGTTCATCAATAGAATAAACTTAAAATCCACAGTTCCCAAAATGAAGCAAAAAAACGAGGTGTATCCAAATATAGTAGTACATGACACATCGTTTATTCTATATTGACACCATCAATGGATAAATGGATACAGACATTTATCGTTTTGCTTCATTTGGGGAATAACGAATTTTAAGCTTATTCTATTGAAGAACTCTTTCAGAATTTCCAAGATATGTTTTTGAAACTTTCACAAAAGGTGCTCTATTCGTTTAGGTAACATAATATGTAAATGGAATTTTGATAGCATCCACGCATGCGCAATGAAATATTATTTAGTAAAACTGCTCATTTTTCATACGATTTTTGTTATTTTTTAATTTTGATTACAGGAAATTGTGTAAAATGTTGTTTGTCATATTTTCAGAAAATGACACTAATTTATATTAAGAACTCTGTAAATTATAACTAAAATACACGGAACATTTTGGTCAATATTTATAAAAACCTTAATTTCTCTTAGAATATATATGCGATCCCCATAAAAATAAGCACAATTAATATCAATAAGCCACTCAATCATAATCTACAATTTGAACGCCTGTACTTCATTAGTTTTGACAGGATTATCCAAAAGATATTCGTTGATTTTAAATTTTTCGACGGTCCCCTATGGAGTTTGGAAAAAATCGACATGGAAAGGCATGACCTGTGCTGCTATGGTTGCACACTTAGAGTTTCAGGACAATCCCTCGTGTATTTTTCTAGAAATTTAATTGAATGTCTAAAATCATAAGTGGCCGGTCATCTTTGGCTATATAGTGTATACAGCATTTGGCACAATAGATGGCTAATTTTTATCCAAAAATGCATAGATACAAAATTAAAAGTCCCGGTTCCATTTTGATGTTTAATAAGTCATAAAATAATAAAGATAGATTAAAATTAATAACATAAATGATTAGATAGACTCAAAAAGCTTCATGATCCTCGTCAATGAACTTCCACATGTGCCCCCTTCGTCGCACGGAGTATATCAAGTCGTTAGTCAATTCCAAGCCAGGTAGCGGCAAGCATGTTGGCATCCACATATGCTAATGCGGTTGTAATTCTGGCTTTTAAGTCATCAATGTTCGACACTTTCTTCCTGTAAACATTGTCCTTTACAAATTCCCAAAGGAAAAAGTCCAGCGGCGTTATATCAGGTAATACCTCATTGGAGTACCATCGTTCGTACTTCTTTGAATTACCATTTTCCAGGAAGATGAATTGGGCAAGGACGTCCAATTCTTCCACCCAGATCACCTGATATAACGCCGCTGGACTTTATCCTTTGGGGACTTGCAATGGACAATGTTTACAGGAGAAAAGTGTCGAACATTGGTGAGTTAAAAGCGAGAATTACAACCGTAATAGCCTCTGTAGATGCCGACATGCTTGCCGCTACCTGGCGTAAAATTGACTATCGACTTGATATTCTCCGTGCGACGAAGGGGGCACACGTGGACGATCATTGACAAGGGTAATGAAACTTTTTGAGTCTATCTAACCATTAATGTTATTAATTTTAATCTATCTTTATTATTTTATGAGTTATTAAACACAAAATGGGTCCGGAACTTTATAAACACCTTGTATATTAAATGCGGCAATATGGACATAAGATAAATACATCTTAACTCTTTCGGGTCCGGGTTGTTTTCTGTTTTGAAAACAAAATTAATTTTATCTTAATAATGTTAATCGTAACTAACCACCTATACATACTGAAGTTTAAGTATTATTTCATTGTCTGAAGTCATACAAATGTGCTTATTTTATGTAATATTCTATTTATATTTATAGAACAATAAGCTAAGAAAGAGTTTTTGTAGACATTTGGAAAATAATACACTGCAATAGAATTCGAGAGAGTATTACAACTTATTGATGTATTTGGCGTTTTATCACACGTCTGGTTCAGAAAAGTAACTCATATTTTAAATTTAAGGAGTGAAATAAAACAAAGGAATCATCAATAGTGCAAAGAAAATTAAAAAATCTCTTATTTATATTAATATTACTATATGTCAAATTCTAAATATAGTCGTAAAAAGAAAGGCATAGACATATACTATCATTTTCATATAAAGAAAGTAACTGGTTAATTGTTAAGACAAAATAATACTCGTCAAATAAGCAGTACTATTAATAGTATACCCGAAAGGATTAAGTATGACGCAATCACAGTGAAAACCAATATTAGTTACAAATGGATATCATTGAATTAATTTTTTATAATTGCATTTAATTAAAACAACTAAAACGTTAATTAATTTCTTTTAAATTTTGATTGAAGTTTCATAAAACTTAAAATGACTTGCCAAATACTCTGCAATGATTGCAGTTATTTAATTTCGATTTCTTCGATTGTGTGGTATTTGAACTATTTTATGAGGATTGACGGAGGGACGAGACGGCGACCATATGTGTTGCGTATTTATATAATTATAAATGCACCTAAAAATGGTGAAAGTAATCGAACATATTCATTCTTGAGAGTAATGTGTGTTGAAATTTTTAAAATGAATTAATAGAGATTTTACTAACCATAATCAGAAGAGATGTATTACCTGTAGAACATTCTTCGTTGACGGCGTTCAAAAGTATCCTTTACGTTATTCCAGTGGCAGTCTTCTGGTTTTGGAATCCTTGATTTTTTGTAAACTATTTCAAGGTTTTTGTTTGATGATTATATACCCTTTTAATGAAAGATTTTTCACAAAAATAAAGATGATTAGTTGGGATTTGAGAGAGATTGAATAGCATAAAACAAGAATAGAGACTTGATAAAAACATCCTGTTCGAATCATAACATTTGTTCTAACCAGCCCGCAGTCAACAATCTGCAGTATAAAGAATACAATCTAAAAAGATGAATTACAGATGATTAAATGCAAAATATATATATGAAAAAACATACTAGAAATTTTAAATTACAAATGACTTAGAAATAATGAGAAATAAAGATTTAATTAAAGTCAATAAGGTCTCTTTTTGTCAGGATCAAATGCTTGGTGCTACCATCTCCTATCTTTATTTAGTACTAATAACTCTAGAGTCATTTTCTCAAGACTTAACAGTGTGATTTCTGGAATTTCGGGACTGAAATTTGCTGTTTTACTTTCAAATTTTGTGAACAGATAATGTTACTGCATTGTTTTAAGCTATTATATTGCATAACAAAACCATGCAAATAATTTTGCCGTTTTCAAAAACTATTAATAAATAAAGATGTACAAACGACACGGGTTTAAAATGTCAAAAATTGACTGACGTTCTATTTCCAATTTGCGATTCTGCCATAAATTTAGACATTTAGCTCTTCTTGTATTTGTTTATATATTTTTAAATGAAAAAAAAATGTTGTTTAAACCGTAAAGAGCCATATTAAAAGCATCATATTGATCGAACAGTGATACACTGCTGTTTAGCAGTCTTATACGAACTCTCTGCTTTGTTGACTTTTTCAGTCATTATTATTCTCCTGATATAAGTATCAGAAGAATAATTTTGACTAAAAAAATGGGTTGAGTTTAAAAACTCAAATAATTGATTATATAATTTAGTATTAGAGATTTAATCATATTCATATAATTCCTTAGTTAAATAATGAAATAATCTTCCATACCGTAACAGAGTTCGTAAGCTTCAAGGACTTTTAAAGACATTTTACAAGCAGTTTTCTGAAATAACATGTGCCTTATTTATGGAAAATAAATCTATTCTCAGATAAATTTCATGTTCTAGAACATTGAAAATCTCTAAAATCCTCTTCATGCGCAAGAACCTTGCATAAATAATATTTAATTTTAGTGAAATATGAAATAACTTATAACACTTTTAATCAAAAATTCAAAACATTTTAATCCTGTTTACATTCCCGGTTTAAATTTATTATTTTCATATTTAAAACAACGGAATTTAGAATAATCACTTCTATTCTACCTTCCATCCTATTACAACATTTCATGGAAAAATTTGATTTGTCTTTCAATTTGGAAAATCATGAAGACATCGATAATTGGATATAAGAGTTTTCTCCTTCGATAAAATATCTCAATAGTATTCGAAAAAGATTAATAAAAATGGGAAATGAGAACAAGAATTTAAAATAATCCCATGTGTGTTGGTTGATTTAAGATATAACAGTAATAGTTTTTTTTATTATATATAAAATATATTTGTACAAATAAATTTAAGCTTTTAAAACCTAATCGCATCAGTATTGCTTGAAATTTAAATGAAAGAGGTGGAACCCGTCGAATTTCGACGAAAGAAAATGTTTAAGAAGGAACTTTTTCATTCATTCTTAAGCCTACAAAATTAACTACAGTAAAAAATGCATCTTATATCTGTCAGTTTAATTCTCAAGGAAAAAAAAATATTATTTTAAGCTAAAATTAACCAAATACTATTTCTATAAAACTCAGTTGTCCAAATTATTAAAATTAAACTTTAATTGTAAAATATCAAATTAATCGTAAAATCACTAAAATTTTATAAAAATCAGATCATGATGAAATTATCAATTGAGGCTCTTATGCTTGGTGTAAATGCGAATGAAAAAAACAATATTTGCTCTAAATTGACATGATCATAGAATTTCACGTGAAATCTAAACTTATCATCCTTTTCATTTTCTCAAAACTTACATATGCACATCTCTTCGTATTCACAATGTTAAAAAAAAATAGTATTTTAATTTGATCATTTTAAAATTACTGTAATTCAAAAGATAATGTCACAATTGATAACAACATCTTTGCATGTGAACAATAAAATAAAAAACATTTAATTGATAAATAATAATAATAATAATAATAATAACGAAATTCACTGCATTTTATAACAGACGATTTCGGTCATAGTATTTTAATTTCATTTTTTTTTTCAATTTAAAAAAAAATGGCATGTTTCTGTGGCCACAATTACAAAATTCGTCCTAAAATTAAAAAAAATAATACCTTAAAAATAAACTGAGATACAGCTTTAAAAAAAATTCATTTTAAAGTGCATTTTTTTTGTTTATATGACGATGTAAAAATTGGAAATTTGCGATATTTATAAGTTTAAAATTTGCAGTAGCGAAAATTGCAGGAGAAAGTGTTGCCACTCGCAAAATGAAGTATGCGTTACGCACAGATACTTTGGCCTTTATAATATTGGAATAAATAAATAACTACAGTAAGAATTTTTCTGTTGAGAATATACAATGTCTATGTTATTCTGACCGAGAAGACGATGCAAGTATTCTGAACAGATCAAAATATCAGTATTCCTGAAATGAAATTCATTATGCGAATAAGATAATAATATTAGTATTAGAAATCCCATGTTAAAGAGCTAACTTTATTGACGTAAAGTTTACTGCATACGTACTCGCAGAAATATCAAAGACATTGTATGCAAACTACTTGTTACCTTCGTACTACTATAGATGTGTGAAACGTATTAAGATATTTGTAAGATATACAAAGCAATTCAATCATAAATCGTTTGATTTGATCTCATACAGATTGTTTCTTTAACAATAACAAGCGAAGCAATTTCGTTTGATGTCTTTGATTTTGAAATATAAATTTATATTGTATGAGTAGTCAAATGTGTACTTATATAAGCAAAAAGTCAACATTATTCTCTTAGTATTTAGTATAATAAGTTTATTTATATAATTTAATATTAGAAATGAACATTAATATTAATCTCTAGTTAAATAATGAAGTAATATTCCATGCCATAACAGAGTTCATAAACTTCAAGTATTTTCGAGCATCTTTTACCAGATTTTTTAAAAAATAATATTTTTCTTATTCAAATAAAAAGTAATCTTTCTTCTTATATATTTCTGGTTCTGAAACACTTAAAATCCCTTGAATCCCTTGCATGAGTATTTTTCTTAATTTATTGAAATATGAAATAATATATAACACTTTAATGAAAGATTAAAAATATTTATATTTTAAACCTGTTTACATTTCCGATATAAATTTTCCTATTTAAAGCATCTGCACTTACAAAAATCACATCTATTCTACCATACATCCTATTACAACTTTTCACCGGAAAATTTCATTTGTCTTTTCATTATGAAAATCATGAAGACATCGATAATTGGATACAAGAACTTTCTCCTTCGATAAAATATCTCAATAACATTTTAAAACGATTAATAAAAATGGGATATAAGAACCAGAATTTAAACTAACCCCACGTATTTTGGTTGATTTAAGATATAAGCGTAATCGGATTTTCATTATGTATAAAATATCATTTTATAAATAAATTTAAGTTTTCAAAAACTAATCGCACCAATACTGTTTGGAATTTAACTAAAAATTACAAAATGTTTACAATAAGAGTCTTTGCTGTCGAGAATATGCAATACCTATTTCCAATTAAATCAGGATAGTTCTTGCCGAGAAAATGATGCGAGTATTCTGAACATATCATGATTTCAGTATTTCTTATTTGAAATTCATTATACATTCTTATGATAATAACATTAGTATTACAAATATCATGTTAAAGTGTTTATTGATGTTGATGTAAATTTTTATTAATTTTTATTACTTGCTGACTCGCAGAAATGTCAAAGTCATGGTATGGAAACTACAACCCTTGGCAAAAAGTTTCCGATCATTACATCAACACTACCAACTTTTGTAAGAAAAGATTATTTATTCTCACTGCATAAAAATGAAACGACTATTAGCGATAATACATTTGTGTTACATATAATGAACAACAATATGCAATAAAGAAAAATCACCATTCATCAATTTATAAACAGAAAAATTGTGATTGAAATTTAGGCACCTAAGAAAAAATTATCCGATCATGCTTTGATTTGGAAAAAAATAACCGATCACTGTAATTATATATTTCGTCAATCCACCTTTATTTAGGATGACAGTCGAAATTGTTAGTGGACTGGACTCTATAAGATTTTTACACACATTGGGAGCAACTTCATCCCAGCATTCCCTTATAGCTTTACGTAAGTTCTATGGCATTTGTAATTCATCGAAAATCGACTTTTCTTTTTAATATATTTCACATATTTGCGATGGGATTAAGATCCGGACTATTGGGCGGTCACGTCATGGTTTGAATTGGTATATTACCTACATTTTGTAGAAATTTCTTCATTGATTTGGTGCGTTGAGGAGCTAATTGTCATCTTGAAATAAGAAGTCATTTTGATTTTCGAACTATTGATCGATGCTGGGAATCAAAAAATCCACTAAAATGTCAATGTAAACTTCAAAGCTTACTGTACGTAACACAATACACAACTTGCCGACGCTTTGTGATGTAATACAACTCCAAACTGCAAATGCAGGTGAAAATTTAGTCTTCGTATTGATACACTTATAATTGAACTTTTCACCAACTCTCCTCCAAACAAATATTCCACAGTCATCACTTTTACCGATAGATATGCGAAATTCATTGCTAAAAATAACTTTATTTCATGTATCATATGGCTAGTGCACATGTTTTTACACCATTGCAGGCGCTTTTTTCTATGCTTCTTTATCATGTAAGATTTTGTTTTAATTTTACAAGATTTAAATCTTGCTACATTTAGATGATTACGTACTGCGGTCACATGCCTTTACGTTATACTTAGACCATTCGGAATCAAGTTGTTTTGAGGTTGCTCGCCGCTTTCTTTTCGATATTTTCACAAGTTTTCTTTTCCATCCTAGGTATTGACATTCATGGTCGTCCACTTCGAGGTAAATTTTTCACGCTATTAGTCAACTGATATTTTTTCCAAATATCGCATACTGTACTTTGAGCACAATTTCATAAATCAGCCACTTTCCATTGTGAATTTACTTCTTCTAATAATTAAATCATGCGGATTTTTAAATCGCGAGATAGGTTTTTCACACGAGTCATTTTCCAGCACTTCAGAGCTGCTTTTGATCTCGCAACTGGAATATTTCTTCTTTTAAATAGGATTCATATATCATACGCATGCGCAGGCACTCTAATCTATCTTCAATATGCAAATTTCAAACTTTTTTCCTCAGTGATCGGTTACTATTTTCCAACTTCGAACTTGATCGGATATTTTTTTCTCACGAGGAAACATTTTTGCCTGCATTATCATTATAAATTATATGATTGCAATATTGAATTCACTTTTTATTTATATTTTAACATTCTTTCTTTTATTTGGCATATTGCAAAACGTTCCTATGCTCTTGAATAGCGAAGTATACGCTTCGAAATACAAAACTCATAAACTTGATAACAGTGATCAGAAACTTTTTGCCAAGGGTTGTACATGTTATTTACGTATCATTATAATGACGGGAAATGTATTAACCTATTATTATGTATTATTATGTATTATTATTATGTATTATTATGGGACAAGCGAAATGTATACGTGCCGGAAAAAAGGCTTAACATTCCTTGTTTATTCCCACCAGTAAAATTTTACCGATACAATTTATCTTATATAATCGGAGCATTTTCTCGATTTAAAAAGGTACAAATTACTGCTTTTAAAAATTGGTGACAAATCAATAAAAATTTCTAAAAGGCTCCCTCGCGCTGAGGTTAAGATAAATGAAAGATATACAAAGCATTTCATTCCGTAAAATGTTTGATTTGATATAATAGAGATTGTTTCCTAAGCAATAACAAGCGATTAGAAATTTTGTTGAATGTCTCAAATTATTTTGAAATATAGTTTTTTAATATATACGTAGTTAAAAAATCCTTTATTTAAAAACACTGAAGCGTTAAATAATTAAAAATAAACATTTAAATGATTTAACAAATGAATGAACATTTAAAAAAAGGATTTTGACCATAAGCAGACACCAATGTGAAATATAAAAGCAGTAAGTTCTTGGATACGCCCATTAATAACTATATCATAATAATAATAATATATATTCTACAACGAAAGAGTAAGAACTTATAAATAATTATTTTTAAGATGTCTTTTTAATAATAAAACATTTAAAATATATTAAAAATTCACATGTTTCAACTCATTATCATTGAGTCACAGTCACAATTTAAATGGAAAATTACAAACACAATGAGCGTGAAAAACTGGAATAAACATTTATTGAATTCAAATTAAACGAGGTGATACCCGTCGAAATTCGACGAAAGAAACTGTTTAAGAAGAAACTGTTTCATTGAATTATAAAAAAATTACAAAATTAGTTACAGTAAAAAATGCATCTTACATTGATCAGTCTATCTTTCAAACAAATTTTGTAAAAAATATGTCTTATATTGATCAGTCTAATTCTAAAAAAAAATAATACTTTAAGCTAAGATTAAGAAAATACTATAAAACTCAGTTGTCCAAATTTTAAAATTAAACTTTAATCGCACATGTAATCAGTAAAATATAATAAAGATCAGTTATTATTATGAAGTTATCAAATGAGGCTCTTAAGTTTGGTATAAATGCGAATAATAATAATAATTAAAAAAACTATTCTAAATTGACACGATCATAGAATTTCATGTGAAATTAAAGCCCGTTGTCATTTTCATCTTCTCAAAATTTACACACGCACTTACCACATATTAACCACGTTAAAAAAATGTTATTTTTATTTGATCATTTTAAAATCACCTTAATTCAAAGCTTGAAGTCATTTAATTGACGAATAAGAACGAAATGAAACCGAAATCACCGAATTTTATAACAGACGATATTTTTGACAAAAATATACACATTTTATTTTATTTATTTATTTATTTATTTTTAATTTTAAGAGAAAATGGAGTTATTATGTTCCAACAATTACAGAAGTGATAATAAAAACTATAAAAAAATTAATATTTCAAAAACAAATTGAGATACAGCTTTCAAATAAATTGCATTTAAAAGTTATTTTTTTTTGTATACGATGGTGTAAAAATTAAAAATGTGCAATGTTTAAAAGTGTAAAATTTGGATTAGCGAAAATTACAAAACTGAAATTGCTCGGGAATGTGTTGCCATTTACAAAATGACTTATGCGTTACGCACAGATACGTTTAGCCTTTATAATATAGATATAACGGCCACTATATTTTCGAATCAATGTGTGTTTCTACTATGCAGTTATCCTACCACCCGCCCACCATTCAATCCATGTATTCGGATGCGAAACGATATCATATCATTAAAATCATTGGAACTTTTTACATAAATTTCAATAGATCCGCTTATGAACAAGTAAAAAAAAATTCAATCTGTAATTTATTCTAAACTCCGTTAAAATAGTATGTGAATGTTCTCTGTTTCATTGAGTCAGGATGAAGCAGATATTTTATATCCATTACATATTGTTTATATCTGACATTAAATTTCCGCTTGGACATGCCTATATAATAATATTTTATTCCTCGTTTTCAAATAAATGGAATCATATAAATTCCCGAGAGGTCCTCTGTAATGATGGGATCGATTTTGATATTTAAGAGCATCTTTAACTTTGGGGCAGGCTTAGCGTTCAAACATAAATCAGAACTTTGAAAATATGCTCAAAAAAGCCCGCGTAATGATTTATACGTCAAGTACATTTAAATTATTACTCGGAAAATCATATACGCTTCGTAAATACTACTACTGTAACAGCGTATAAAAATCAGTGTGTAAAATTTGATTCTCCCAACTACATGCGAGGTGAAAACACAAGGGAAACCCCAATTTTGGAATTTACCTTTAGTTACAGATGTGGGGAGATACAGATTTTATACATTGATTTTTATACACTGATTGTATGAGTCTTAGTACTCACCAAACAAATACATTCGTTTATAGTCTATTTCCTGTAATTATTGTGTGTTTAATCGCTGAGTTGTAATGATTTATTTTATTCACAAGTTTTTATTTAGTATTGTTGAAATATTAATTTGGTGGGCTAACTATTAATAAAGTAAGGATTATTCACCAAATGTTTTTTTTTCCTTTGTAAAATTTAAAGTATTTAACTGGAAGTATAGTAATGTATATATATATATATATATATACAAACATTAAACATTTTTACAATTTATGAACAACTATTGTTATTGTATAAATAATAAGGGAATTTATTCAAACTAAAAATCATGAATAAATTATCATTTAAATCTATGAAACAGATCTCTATATCAGTTGCTGTATGGGTTCGAAAAGAAAATAAACATCAGAAAAAAGGGACAACTGAGGACCTAAGGCAGGTTTATCGGTATCGAATTACCTTGATTATCTCAAATAACAATTACACAGTGTTCGTAAGGGTCAATCCATTTCAAATGGTCCGGCACTGGACGCTCGACCATTTTTTAAAAAATCTGAAGTTTTTTCTACAACAACCCTAACATGATGGAAGTTCAAAATGACCGTTATTTTAATTTTACTATTTTTTGTTTGTGCATGGCGGCTATCTTTGTTTCATCGAGTGCAGCGATTTTCGATTTTCTCAGATACTGGGATACACAAAATTGTAAATATCTCATCTTTTATTTTCCCGATTGAAATGGAATTTGCAGCATTTTGTTCAGAATAAAATAGGCTAAATGTACAGTGGTAGAATAATTTTGGAAAATAAAATTTTACAGGTGAAATTTAAGCACAAAATTTAAGACTTTTTCCAAAATCTATCCGTTTGCAAGAGGAAATTTTTCATGAAAGAAAAACTGTCAACCTTACACAATTTTTTTACAAATAGGTCAAAAGGGCGTGTACTTATACATCAAGTTCCAGATCTAGGAGTTGATTTCTCTTTGCAAAAAAATTCCGAAATTCGTCAAAAATTTCAAAAATCGCACATTTTAGGCTTTGTTATCTCTGGTGGGGCACGAGATAAAAATCTGAAATTCTGGACTTTGATAATATTGTGTAGTAGTGTTATATACAAAAAATTTCAAGAAGGAGATTTGACTACAAGCGGAGATATGACATGGACAATATGTGAAAACAATACTGCCAAACTATTGTAACCTACCATGTAGTTGTTCAACAAGACTGTCAACCTTACACAATTTTTTCTACAACTAGGTCAAAAGTACGTATACTCATACACCAAGTCCCAGATCTGGGAGTTAATTTCTCTTTGAGGAAAAAATTCCGAAATTCGTCAAAAATATCAAAAATCGCACTTTTTAGGCTTTGATATCTCTGGCTGAACACGAGATAAAAATCTGAAATTGTGACCTTTGATAGTATTGTGTAGTAGTGTTATGTACAAAAAATTTCAAGAAGGAAATTTGACTATAAACTGAGATACGGTGATTAAAAAATGTTAAGAAAGGTTATTATGAGTACATTAAGAGAAATGAGATTAGTCTCATTTATTACAATATTTACGCCGAAAATATCGTTTGTTGAAAACAGTTTAATAATAAATGTTTAATTTACAAAGATACTACATATGCTCAACAAAGAGCTTAACACTATTTACGAGCGATGTTATGAGTTCGACCAGTTACTGTTGTCAGTCCATCAGGCTATTCGTTCTCAAAATTTTATTTCAAGCCACACAAGTCTTGTCATCCCTTGTTGACTTGAATGGAATTCTCTAGGTTTAATAATTGAAACCATATAAACTCGATCAGTTGCAACCCATTGTCTGATATTTACTTTTCCTGAAATCTGTACCGAGTAAAATTGTTGCAAAAGCATTTCTAGTCGGTTTGTTCCTCTGGACAAATAGTGTATTGGCAGAGCATACATTCTGAATTGTTTAAATCACACAGATACATTTGAAGAAGATATATGTAATTAACATTTAACTTTGTACCATAAATAATTAATTTAAAATTTTGGAGGTATGAACAATTACATAGTAGGTTACAATAGTTTGGCAGTATTGTTTTCACATACTGTCCATGTCATATCTCAGCTTGTAGTCAAATCTCCTTCTTGAAATTTTTTGTGCATAACACTACTACACAATACTATCAAAGGCAAGAATATCAAATATTTATCTCGTGCCTCACCAGAGATATCAAAGCCTAAAAAGTCCGATTTTTGAAATTTTTGAAGAATTTCGGAATTTTTTTCGCAAAGAGAAATTAACTCCCAGATCTGGGACTTAGTATATGACTACACGCTCTTTTGACCTATTTGTAGGAAAAATTGTGTAAGGTTGACAGTTTTCGTTGCATAAAAAATTTCCTCTTGCAAGTGGATAGATTTTGGAAAAAATCTTAAATTTTGTGCTAAAATATCACCTGTAAAAATTTATTTTTCAAAATTATTCTACCACTGTACATTTAGCCTATTTTATTTTGAACAAAATGCTGCAAAACCGATTTCAATTGGGAAAATAAAAGACGAGATATTTACAATTTTGTGTATCCTAGTATCTGAGAAAATCGCTGAACACGATGAAAGATGGCCGCCAACAAGATGGCCGCCATGCACAAACAAAAAATAGTAAAATTACAATAACGGTCATTTTGAACTTCCGTCATGTTAGGGTTGTTGTACAAAAAATGCAGATTTTTAAAAAATGGTCGAGCGACCAAAAAATTTTCTGGACCACTTGAAATGGATTGACCCGTAAGGATCTTGCAATTTTCAGAAAATTCTTCGGTACCAGTATACACTCTCAAAAAACTTTTTTCTTTTCACTAAAAATGTACTGGTAGCAGTGCTGCTGGTAATTTTCTTTCAATTGACGGTTATCCGTTAATTTTTTTTCTCCGTTCGAAGAGATAAAATATCTGTCAATTAAAAATAGTTTGGAAAAAGCAAAGCGGTAGACGCTGGAATCGAACAAACCAGATCAAACCCAGCGTTGATAGGCAAGCACGCTACCACGGTGCTACGGTTATATAGAAACAAGATGCTTTGAAATAAATGTGTTATTTTCAGATGGGTGCGGCTTGGTCAATTTGTTTTAGAAAGCTTTTAATTTTGAAGTGATTTCGGGAAGTTTCTGTGTTTGATGAAACTAAGTATAGGATTTTTATACGTTAGTATTAACCTTTTCCGGCGCAGTGTTACCACTCGGGCAACACCGAATTTTAATTCCAAACTTACAAATGGCACCAATAATAATTTAGTAAACTTTTAATTTTACAACGACAGCTTAAATCAGGGAATTCTTAATTTCTGAAAAAGATTTTTGTAAATTCCGGTGTCAGTCAAAAATTTCTCATTTTACGATTAGAATTTGTCTGCGCCGGAAAGGGCATAAACATGTGAATTTTAAATACATTTACGTATATTGCTAGAGATAAAATATGGGTGTTCAGTTTTTATTCAATAAGATTTTTTTGAGTAATACCGAATTTTTTGCATTTAATTTTTTATTAAAATATCCTTTAAATGTGTTCGCTTAAAGTATATTTTAAATGCAAATATTTATTTATAAATAACTTTGTAAATTCAACTTTATTCAATTTATCCAATTTTAAGTAATAAATTGTGAGTATTTTTGAATGAACGAAGAAAGTAATTGTTATTTATTTTCAAATTAAAAAACATTTTTGTCTTTTTAAATTAAATTAGACATCTTAATCTACAGATTTTAAGCTATTGCGTAGCTTTTATCGCGGGCTTTGAGCGCAGCGACCGAAGCTAGAAATTCCGTAACGAGAAAACCTAACACTTCCGTAACGAAAAAAACCTAACACTTCGGCTAACGTCGTTTCAGTTCGGCAAACTTCGGCACGGTATCCTTCGGTAGACTTCGGCAGACATTGACGCGGTATTTTTCAGATATTAGGATATCAAGTCTCAAACTTATGTTTCTTATGATCTAATTTTCATAGCGCGGACAAATTTTGTTTGGTAATTTATTAAGAGACAGACTTAATTTTTGGTGACAGGAGACCCCCCACCGTGAGGGTCGAAAAATTTAAAATGCTTATAACTCGCGATCTAATTTTCGTAGCGCGGCCAAATTTTGTTTGGTAATTTATTATGAGAGAGTGTTAATTTTTGGTGACAGGAGACCTCCCACGGTGATAGTCAAAAAATTTAAAATGCTTATATCTCGCGATCTAACTTTCGTAGCGCGGCCAAATTTTATTTTGTAATTTATAATGAGACATTGTAATTTTTGGTGACAGGAGACACCCCACGGTGAGGGTCGAAAAATTTAAAATGTTTATAACTCACGATCTACTTATCGTAGCACGGCCAAATTTTGTTTGGTAATTTATTATGAGACAGTGTTAATTTTTGGTGATAGGAAAACCTACACGGTGAGGATCGAAAAATTTAAAATGCTTATAACTCACGATCTAATTTTCGTAGCGCGGTCAAATTTTGTTTGGTAATTTATTATGAGACAGTGTTAATTTTTGGTGACAGGAGACCCCCCCACCGTGAGGGTCGAACATTTTAAAATGCTTATAACTCGCGATCTAATTTACGTAGCACGGCCAAATTTTGTTTGATAATTTATTATGAGACAGTGTTAATTTTTGGTGACAGGAAAACCCACACGGTGAGGATCGAAAAATTTAAAATGCTTATAACTCACGATTTAATTTTCGTAGCGCGGCCAAATTTTGTTTGGTAATTTATTATGAGACATTGTTAATTTCTGTGACAGGAGACATCCTACCGTGAGGGTCAAAAAATTAAAAATGCTTATAACTCGCGATCTAATTTTGGTAGCTTGGCAAAATATTGTTTGTTAATTTATTATGGAACAGTGTTAATTTTTGTTGACAGGAGACCCCTCACAATGAGGGTCGAAAAATTTAAATTGTTTATAACTCGCGATCTAATTTTCGTAGCGCGGCCAAATTTTGTTTGGTAATTTATTAAGCTATTGCATAGCTTTTATCGCGGGCTTTGAGCGCGGCGACCAAATTTAGAAATTCCGTAGCGAGGAAAATCCTAACACTCCGGCTAACGACGTTTCAGTTTGGCAGACTTCGGCACGGTATCCTTCGATAGACTTCGGCAGACATTGACGCGGTATTTTTGCGTAAGTTGATAATAAATACTATGCAATAGCTTTACCGCGGCAGTCCCCGAGTGTCACACACATTTTGTTTTTGTTTTTGTTTTTCATTTAAAAAATAAATTCTTATTTATTACTAATAAACCCTATTCATATGAGTCCTAGAAATAAATGAAATCTCTTCTTCTTCTTTAAGACGTTCGAAATGAATTCCCGGATCAAATATGTTTTCAAGAAGTACGGAAATTATTTGTCAAAAATTAAGGATGATTTAGTGTATATTGTCGAATTTTTCTGACAGTGTTTTCTTATTGAAAATCTGCTATTGATAAAGACAAAATTACACGTTTTTTAATTGCATTTTTTTCTATTAAAAAATGCTAGCATATAACACCTGGAAAATAACTGTATCCTTACAAACCACTAAGTTCTTAGCCATAAAAATTCCTCAAAACCTTATGCATAAAGATTAGCAATAATTTGAGTAAGGATTGTGTAAAACTGAGTTAACCTGGCATGATGTAAAAGGGGTGTTTTGAACTCCATGCCTGAAAATTTCATCAGTTCTTTCTCCCTATAAACCAAAGTGGTCTGGTCCATCAATACCTGCATCCTGCATACGTAGTATATAAAATCAGCTTGCACAGTCTCTTTTTAGTCTTATAGAAAGATCTTGTGTAGCCACACACAAAAAAATCTGAATTTTCTGATCCATGTGCATCCTAGTTATCATGAAAAATCGTAAATATCAGTACTCTTATTCAAAATATTGTTTAATTTTATTATAATAGAACTTGTAACGAAAAATTCTTTAGTACTGCTTGTGAAAAGTTAATATTTTCGAACAAGAAACATAAAAGTATGTTCTTATTATCTATTATTTATTGATTTTTAAATTAATGATAATTTAAAATTTCAGTTATCCTTTTATTATGAGAAAGAGTAATTATCATGAATTTCATTAAAAGCTAGAGATGTAAAGGTTGTTTTCTGTTTTATGCCTTTTAATACGTTTCCGATGTGCTAACACCCCGTGTCCGTTTCGGTGTTATATTTCACGGTGCCCGTCCAGCTGGGTAAAGGACACATTCGGATTTAAGTGAAATCTTCTGACATTAACTTTAATGTATACACTGTAAAACATTTTCCAGCAAAGTAACCGATCTATCATTTTTTTATGTAGAAAAGGGTTATGTAACTATAATTTAACTGCATTCTTATCATAATGTGAGCAATAATATGGTCAATTTGGATCTTTCGTTACAAAATACTGTTACATTACGGTAATATAACCACCTTTTGTGAAAACATTCGAAAGACTAGCTATTTTGCTGCTGATTTTTTTACAGTGTGTATATTGCATATCAAGCATATACAATATCAAGCATAAATATTCTCTTAATTGAAGAACAGGCGCTATATTGAATGATCTCGATAATAATAAATTAAAATAGGAAGAGCTACTGTTCTGCAGTACTTCACCTGAGATATCTTAGGATAAAATTTGTTGTAGGATAACTCATGAACAATTAACTGATATGCTTATTTCAGCTCATGCGCGCTAGAAAAAGCATTTATTGTTAACAGGCATGAAACTAACAAAGTTTATATATAAATTAAATACGTGTCATACAGATATCCTATCATGTTACCTGGAACACACGTACCATAGGTATGCCATTCCCGCGCATTGATGCTAATATATACTGAAGATGCTAAAAGTTTTGTTGCCCGACTGAAAATGATTACTTGATAGCATCCGAAGTACAGTATTTCGTGTTGATACCGGGTTAAAAATAAATCCCATTATTCTGTTAAAACTATTCCTAGCTGTTTCTGGAAATGGCAAGCACAAAAGGAAACTTAATAATAAAATATTCTAATATATAATAATTATAAACGATTATTTAAAGTTTAGAAATTTATTTGTTTCTGGGTAAAAGAAAACGGCTTTAGAACTTTCTGGTAGATAAAAAAACATTTATGTTATGTTTTTATTTTAAATTATGATGTTTATTTGAGATATCATTAAAAATCGATTTTAAGCTATGCAAAATATTTTGCTAATTAAAATCTAAACAATTAAATTTTATGAAGATTTTTTCCCTAAAGTATAATATTTGTGGATAACGTGTCATTGTGGTGTTTTGGTGGGAAGAGAAGGAGATGAGAACATCTATTTTTTGTTTCATCTCAAATGTAGGCTATGTGATAGTAATTAATGGGTAAATGACATTGCGTTGGATGGAGGCCAGCAAAAGACCCTTAAATAAAAAGTATTATGACAAAAGACAACCATTGATATTTCTTAATAATGAATCCTTAACTATGATAATATTAACTCGTAGCAAAGATGTAAAAATATAAAGTGATAAGAATAAAAGTTACCTGGACTTCCTGGCTGATGAAGACAACTTCAGGTAGACAAATGAACAGGCATTGACACAATAAAATGAAGAGAAGATTTTGAAGAAGACAAGTATATTTATTTTTAATCACTTGTGAAATTCTTCATGACTTGGCTATTTTTATATAGATATATATTCATTTGTTATCATGCACAAACTTATATAAGTAGAATTATTATTATTTTCGTACAACAATTGCTCCACAAGGATGATATACATAAGTCGACATATTTTTAACACAACTCTTCTTTATATATATTTTGTATTCATTTTTGATAACATGATAACATTTTTCTTGAACGATATGAAAAACTCAAATATTTTTAGAATATCAAACAAATATTACTTCAAAAGGAATATGCCTGAAAAATCACAAAAAGATATTCAATATCTTCACTTTGGGGATGCCGTTTTCATGCTCAGATAATTATATTTATGCATATGGCCGATTAATCATGAAATGAAAAGGAATTAAATTATGATATATTTTATATATGAATCACTTTCTCTGCATCCTTTTCAGAGGAAAAATGAATTCACTAAAAAATGATGAAATGAAAATCAGTTGGAGAAGCTTGATAATAAATTGACGAGAGTTCTTTGAAGATAAACTATGAAGACTCTTAAAACAAAATTGAGTAGCCGGAATAAAAAAGAAAACCAAAGGATTTAGGTTGTGGCGGTAGGAGAGCCTAGCTCCTCGCAGCATTAAAAAAAAACATCCATCATACGGTGGAATCATCCGCTCAACATTTCCCGGCACCTGCTCAACTCAAAAGGGTCACGCACAACAGCCTCGGGGCGCGCATACTTGCCCCGGTGTCCGCTAAATTTCTCGGCACATCTCAACTGCATCGGTTACGCTCACCCAACAGCATCCATCTCAATAGAGCTCCAAATGCGCAACTGCACTCGTGGCGCAGAGCCAGGAGGGAGAAAAGAACAAGGGTTACTGTAAACCCGGAAAACGCCAAGTTGGCAACGTTCGAATGAGGAGAGCGAGGGAAAATAGGCCAAGCTACGATTTAATGTATGGTGAAATATAAATTTAATAAGGAAAAAAAGACAAACTCTTAAAGAATGAAGGCCAAAGAAGGTGGCCAGGCACTTAGCTGGTTAAATCACGTCACCTGTGGATTTTAATTTGATAGGCCAAGGGGCGTGCCAGATTAACCGGAAATACCACCCATAGAACGAACTAGATTGTTCTAGAAAGATTTCCAAACCGGAAGGAATGAATTCAAACAAGATTTTACCGGTTTAGAACATTCGATAAGCTATGTAAGGAAGAATTTACAATTTTAATTATTTACAATTTACAATTTAATTAATCTAAAATTTACAGGCGACGGTATCAAAAGAAACGAAATCGAAATAATATTTAAATTGAGAACATTAATAAAAAGGAAATGATAGGAAATAAAATAGCTAATAAAATTGAATTAAAATGAAAATATGGGGGGGTTATCGAGCAACCACCACAGTCATAAATATGTGAAATAGCGAATAAAACTTGTATATGAAAAAAGCTAGATTAAAGAGATCCAAAGAGAGCTATATTCAGGTCTTTTAATGTATAAAAATATACTCTCTCTGTCCCAAATTAATTGCGACATTTGAATACTTTTGTACTGATTATTGATACTTATGACTTTATAATTTTGTTTGAACATTTTTCAGAGAGCTGTACTATCGAGCATCAATATTTACGTATCTAACATTTCCTCCATCATTCCATAAATAAGTAATTCATTAGTTTAAAAAAATCCCGGTACACGCACTCTTAAGCTACGCCCCAAATTTGAAAGACTTTTTAAATAGTAATCACATAAAACTATCTTTAAGCTAATCAATCGTGAATTCATTTACGAACGTTTTATTCCAACATTTCTGAAAAGTATATTTTAGCATAAACATGTTGCAAACAAAATCGAATTCTGTCGAGCCTATTTTTTCCATTAGACTTTGCTTAATGATGGATGAAATACGCTCCAAATTTCTTTCCGCCCTGAGAATCCTGTGTAATATTTATTTACGAATTATAACAGCATATGATAATCTTCGCAGTAATTGTCTTTTTTTTATTAGGACATCTTTGATTTTACTCAGTTGCATTTTTTTTCGTCCACATTTTCAATTTGTTGTAAACGTACATTGTAAATTTGCCTGCTTCTGCAAACGGGATAGGATGAACATTATAATGCGCATTGAATTTAAAAGCTGCGGCATTTATGGCATTAGAGCTTAGTTTACAATTTTTTAAATATCGTTTCAAACATTCCAGTACAACGTTGTGCTCAATATTATTCATTTCTTTCTTCAGAGAATTTTCTAAATTATTATTATTTTTTTCTTTTGCTTAGAATTCGAGATAACTTTTTTTCTGACACCTAGTATACACCTTTATATTCGTTCCAGTATAATTTTACTGGTGTCGATCTAATAAACTGTATCAGAAGTTATTTATGACTCCACCCACTTGAAATGTCGCAACTAATTTGGGACAAAATTTTCAACCTAAATGTTGCAACTAATTTGGGACAGAGAGAGTAATAATTTACAGTACGTAAAAAACAGAATTTTTTTACACTTATATATATATATATATATATATATATATATATATAATAAAGATTAAGAACGTTTTATACAGTTTTATTGTTATTTTAAACACTTTATTAACATTAATAACAATATTAATATAATAATTGTTTAAAAAAATGACATGTATTTTGTCTTTTTTTAAATACTTTTATTCAGTACATTGTTTTCATAATAAATGTTAAACATAGTACTGAAAATAAAAAAATGATAAAAAAATGGGATATTGAAATTAAAAATATAAAAATTTTCTAAATAGAAATAATTGTGTTCTAAATATATCTGATAAAAGTTGTACTACTTTATAAATTTTTAGAAACTACTTTTCTATCTTTGTTTTTGCGTAAAAAAATAATTATAAATAACATTAAAAAAATAATCTGTGCACGCATATCACACACTTAAAAAGTATACTAATTTTTTCTATAATCATTGAAGATAAAGTAAATTATAAATTACAGGAATATTATTTATTATTTAATTTAAAGACATGGATACGCATATAATTCGTCTACATACTATAAAACAACGGATTACACCTCTTCTACTTATGAAAAAATTATCATTATCTACAATCATTCTAGTAATTACTTTTAACCGGAAAGAAGTTATCTTTATTATAGAAGAAATCTTTATTTCATGTTATTTCGCCAAAAAGCCTTTCTAAACAAAAATATATTGTAATTTCTCACGTAAACGCCGTACATTGCATAAATCAACTTCTCACCAGAATTAACTTTTAAAATTGTTATTAGTTTGTGCTTAGCATGCATTTTACTTCTTTTTCTCGATAAATTTTCTGGCTTAAAAAAGAATTTTCTAAGCCGCGACGTTTACGTGAGAAATTACGGTAACTTATTTAGATTGTTTTTGGTTTATATAAAAATTCATTCTTTTTTTTTTTTACTTCAGTTAATTTGTTCAAAACGATTGTATAATTTCTGATACAATTTATATGCAATCTTTTATTAGAAATCCCAAATGCCCAAAAGTAATTTAAATGTTCACCGGAACGTTTATCTCGTTCTCTTGTGTATGTGCAATTGCTTTTGAAACATTAACATAGCTTACTTTTTGCTGCTTAAACATTTTTTATTCAGATTTTCTATTCAAAAATGTACACTATTTGATCACATCATAAAAAAATAGGGAAAAAAGTGGACTTAGTAGTATATAACACAGTCTTTTATTGTGTGTACAAACCATTAACGCATTATTGGACTTATAATTCGTAATTTTTTTTTCAAATCAGAAAATTCAATCATAGTTCTCTTAAAAATTACATACTCTTGTTTCGACTGCATTGTTAATTAAATTGTATCGGATATTTAACAGTTTGACAAAATTAAAGATACAGTTTTTCCCTTTTAAATGTAATATTTTGAATTAAAAAATTATAAAGATAAGATTAAATTTTTAATAAAAAACAATAATTAAACATATATTTTTTCTTTGTAGTTATGAATGAAACGTGATTTTCGTTTTCATTTCTGAACGTAATATCATTAATTGCTTAAAGCTACTTCGTGTAATTTTCATTCAAAAAACAAAATACCATCCATTACAGCCTTACGAAAGAAATATAATCCTAAAGAATAAAAAAGGAATAATTATCATTAATAATGACGTCTACATAAAAAAATAATTTCCCGTACAAACCTTTATTTATGTAGCACATTTAAATTTCTATATTTACCACGTTACGTTATAATTACATATGTTACAACTAGTATTTTATGATATAATATTTGAAAAAATGCGATTGTAATGAAATATTTAAAAGATATATCGTAATCATATATAAAAGGAAAAAATAGAAATATGTAAATAAAAAAACTCATGGTTTATAAAAAGAATATTGAAAAATGTTTACACTATTTTGTTATCAGATTTTAATATTAAAAATGCAGATTGTTTTATATTTATTCACTATTAGGCTCTGCCCCCTACGAGCTACGCTCGCCAACCCCCGTTTGGTCATAGCAGACTCTTAAAACATGCTAATTTGGTCGGTCTTAAAAAGATTACGGAAGATTGAGTTATAATTAAAAAACAGTGGCTATCTAGACAGGTAGGCGGCAGCAAAGTTAACCACATCGAATTCCTATATGAAAATGAAGTGTTAGTTAAATTAAGATTCACATATTAAAACGCAATCGGTCTGCTAATTTCTATCTTGGTGGAAAACACTTAAAAACCTAATTTTATCGGTTGATTCAAAGGTTTACCATTGTTTCCCTGTTCCCAATCCTCCATATTTTCATGCATTTGAGCGCAGGAAAGTACAATGTTAAACCTATGAGTAACCGATCAAGTCGGGTTTTTAAGTGTTTTCCACCAAGATACAGTTTGGCAGACCGATTGCATTTTAATACGGAAATCAAGATTTAACTAATATTAAATTTTCACCGTTAGGTAATTATCTGTGCTGTCGCTTCCCAGTCTAAATTTCTTGTAAAAGGGTTTACATTCATTCCCTGTTGATTGGGAAATTTAAATCTGAACCAGTTTCTGGTTTAAGAAATCAAAGGTTGTTTTTGTCTTTGCTTAAATAAGATCACTTAAACATTTGTAAATAAATAATATGAAATAATTTAAGTAAATTAGGTCTTTGAGTCCGTGTATTTTTGAACAATGCTATTAGAAAACGGTTATAAATATACGATTTTGAATGTATCGTATTAAATCTAATGTAATTATCACTCCCCCCTTTTTTTTATTATTCCGTGAAATTACTTTTTTGTTAGAAAGGAAATATTGTTTGCTCTGTCTCAGAACTTGCAACAATGCGCTTTCTTGGGAATAAGGGTTCCAGATTGCAAGAAATCACGCGTTCGTGGTATTTTACCTTCGGGATTATCAATCGAATATATGGATGCGATTTTTATATTTTATTAGTATAAAGATGGTAATACAGTTGCCAAAATTTTGCGCAGCGTACGAACACACAAAAAGTCAAATGTTTAGAAAAGAAAATGTTTATTTTCCTCGCTTTTTCATTAGAAATGGCACAGATGTCATATGCGCACCACATTGGCACGTTTTTTTTTTGTGACGCCAGTTTGGCAAAAACTTCGTTATCAAATATAAAGTATATATTTTTAAAATCATTTTTCATTATTTTAAGAAGAAAATAATAATAAACTACAAAAGTTTAATTAATATCTATAAAAGAAAACAATTTATATCAATTCATAAAAAATATATAAAGTAAATAAACAGTTTATCAATAAATAAACAACAATGACTGGATAACCATATGAGGCATAAAATCGCGCAAATGTTTTTTTGCACACGCGCAAATGTAATGCGTACATGACACTGTGCCAAAATGGTGATATTTTAAAATGGTGGTTAGCGAAGTTAAAACGAAGTTAACGATAAAAATTCATAAGAGGTTCATATTTAAAAGAAAGAAAGAAAAATAATAATGACAGTTTAAGTTTGATTTAGAAAATGTTTTCTTACTGCATTATTGGAACGTATTGATGCATGCACGTTGTACATTATTTTCTTGAACTTACGGACGCCACAACAAATAAAATATCCACTTGGTACATATTTAATTTAAAATCATTATTAAAGTTCTCTTTGTACATTTATTCACCTTTATTTTTTTATTTATTTTTAGAGAATCTCGCTTTTCATGGTGTTTGTTTGATTCATTTATTATACAATTATTAAAAAATACTCTAGTGAGCAACAAAGAAGGTTAATATGTTTTTAAGTATGAAAAAGTGTTTGACATGTGCTTCTAATTGAGCATGAGGAGAGGGCAAGCGGTCCCTTCTCGGCTGCAACTCACTGCCAATGTCAAATTTGAAAAAATCATATTTGCGCTTTTTCCATATAAAAGAAATTAGTCACAATTACGAAAAAATGTATAGTGCAAAGACGTAGCCAGAAAAAAAGCGCAGCGCAATTTAACATGAATCTAAGGTGAAATAGTACCAGAAACCTTACTTCCTGCAGCGTATCATACCATTACCCCCTACAACAGTAAGCCTCCGGGCAGGTTGCTGTATTGAAAAATGACGTAGTTAGAGTAGTCCATAAAGACTATAAAGCATGGTTACCATATTTCCCTGTCTATCGCTTTCCCCGTATTGGATTTCGCTTTAGCTTGGGGGTTTCTTCCTTAAGGCGGGAAAAGATTAAACGCGCGTTGCTTTGCTTGACTCTTAAAAGTAGTTCGCTGTATTTTTTTTTTATCTTTGCATTTTATATAAAAGAATTGTTCTGTGTCTTTGTTATAAAGGATGCCTTATCGATGCTGTGCCGTAAATTGCAACGGCAATTATAAAAATGGCCCAAAAGTGCCAGTGTTTTCTTTCCCCAAGAATGAAGATTTAAGACGAAGATGGTTGCAAGCGATTTGTCGAAAGGATTTTATTATAACTCCAAACTCAAGAGTAAGTTGATTCTTATTTGTAACTTTTCTGTTTTTTAACTGATCTCAATCTTTTATGTTTTACAATTGTTTGCGCAACAAGGTTTCCATTAAATGCAAAAATGAAGATTCCATTCCTTGTGTTATCACAATTATTTATTATCGGAATCCTAATATTGTGACCTAGACCATTATAAAATTAAATAAACAAATAAAAACCATTATACAATATTTACTAATATTGCTTAAAATACATAGAGTAAATTCTTATGCACATAAGCAAATTAGTCTTAAAATAAACTAAATACGATTCTGATTGGCTATTTTTTGGCTCTTTCTGTAGAAATTTTCCCTTTATTCAATGTTTGTTTATAACTGCCAAATTAATTGTTTTTCCATGCTTAACAAAACTTGTTTTAAACTCCATTAAATTTTCTTTAAAATTGCATCATTTATTTAAATTCAATTTGAAAAAATTTAAAATACAGATATTTTAATCTTCTTTTTTTTTTTTTTTTTTTTTTTTTTTTGTTCTCTATGTAATTGATTGCAGTATATACATGTTTTAATTTGTGTATAGTGTTGCTCAGTTCTGTCACTTTTAGAATTTTCAAATTTGTATTAATTTATACAGTATTTCAAAAAAAGATTTCAAAATTTTAAAATGAATTTTCGTATTAAAAAATTGATGAATCAGTTCAAATAAAATATATGCAATTATATTTTTAAATTATATATATACATATGTTAAAATATATTAATTATTCATGCATGATTTGTATATTGACATTTATTGATAATAATTTGCAATGGTATATTAAGATTTATAAATATATATATGCATACACATATGGGTAGACGTTCCAGTAATGGGCACCCTTAAGAAATTTCTTTTAAAATTATTTTTTTTATCAATAGTTATTATGTTTCATTTTTTTTTCGAATATTATATTAATCTATCAACAATATTTAACCATTCTTTGTCTGATTTCCCAATATGAATTAAGATTTAATTATAAATATAAGAAATATATCAAAACATCCAAAAGTTTATTAATTAGTTTTAATGGATAGTTGAAATATTAAAAATGTCAGACAATTACTGCTATCAAATTATTGAGACAGTTGGTGATTTAAATGGTAGTAAAAGTTTTGTAATATTGGTGTATAACTTTATCTTTTTTATTTTTAACAATTAATCTTTAAGAGACTACTTCATGCATAATTTTTAATAAATAATATTGCAAATATGAAAGAAATATTGTGAGTTTAATATATTAAATAAAAAATAAAATATTTTAAAAATAAAACTGTAGAACTGATGTTTGAGGGCAGTGATCTGCAGATTTACTAGTTTCACGGTTATTATAACTTTCATTATTATTGCAATTTTTATTTATTTATTTTTAAATATTTTATTTATTTATTTATTTTTAAATATTTTTTTTTCTGCTTCCTGATTGTTTTGATTAAAAGTGTCAACAATAACCCAGATTTTATAAACGTGCAAGGAAAAAATATAAAAAAAAATAATAATTTAAGCTAAATATTTATTAGTTATTTTTTATGCGCCAAAAACATCAAATGATGTCCATTACTGGCATATAAAATTTATATAATAAGCATTCAATAACAATATTGAAGCTTTTGATTAAAATGGTATAGGGGTGAGAATCTTTCGTATTTCAGTAGTTTCTGATTTGTAATAAAATATTATATAAATGTGTCCCCCCCCCCTCAACCTAAAATTTCTCTAATTAAAAAGTTCTAAAGAAAAAATTTAAAAATAGTGTTTTTTTCTTTAAATTTACTTTTTTATCTGTTATATTAATGCATCAGATAAAAAATCAAACGATTAAAAATTATATCCCTTAAATTTTTAAATAATTTTTTCGCACCAAAAAGTTTGTAAAAGAGGAGGAAATGGCCTATATTTTGGAATGAAAAAGAAAACCAAAACTACTTAAAAGTCAATAGTAGACTTATTTTCGAGAGGAGGGGGGGGGGATGCTTACAAACTCGATTTTATGGTATCTCTCAATAAAAAATAAATATCAATAAACTTTAAATAACAAAGGTAAAATAGTAATTTAATTGCAATATACAATGCATTTTAGTCACATGAAAATATTTATTTTACAGGTGTGCATACAGCATTTTTCGGATGAGTTGATCATCAAGGAATCATCATTTATAGATTCTGCTACAGGAAATATTATCAAAGTTCCATTGTCTCACTATAAACTAAAAGACGGAGCAGTACCTTCAATCTTTGATGGATGTCCAAGTTATATGACAAAGAATATCAAGTGTAGAGAAACGCGTGATGAGAAGTTAAAAAATGCTGAGATGAGAAATATGAATATAGCCATCACAGAAAGTTTGAAATCGAATGAAGAATACAAGAAGAATAATTTTTTTAGTGATTATGGTGAATTCAGAAATTTGTTAAAAGGTATGAATATTGATTCATTTTGGTTTCTACATGAACTTTCTGACAAAACATGCTTCACTGCTATTGATTTTGTACCTTGTCCAATTGTAAAATTTTCAATTGCTATTTATCATAATTTAAATGTTGAAGTTTTTGCAAAAAATGTTAAATTAAGAAATATCGGTAAATTTAACTTTCCATTTAGTTTATCGGGCCCCACCAGTGGCCGAGAGGTTCAGACCTCTCAACTGGTAGACGGCAGGTGCTGGGTTCGAATCCAATCGCGGCCGTCGGCCTAACCGTTCGGAGTTTTCGTGGTTTTCTTCGAACCTTGCGTAAATACGGGTTAGGTTCCCTTAGAAAGACCCCCACGAAGGGCACTCGCCCTGGTCCTATATCCCTAGCGTAGATAATCGGACGACAAAAATAAACCAAACCAAACCATTTAGTTTATCCTCTGTCAATGAATTGGAAGAATTGTTACATGAAGTTAAATCATACCATGTTGATAAAAATGACTGCAATGAAATAGTTGATTTAATACATGAATTGCTAAATCAATTAAAAGAGCATGTGTCCAATGAAAAAATTAATGCTATTGAATTTCTGGATGAGCAAATTTCATTATTGTTAGTCCAAAAAAATTTGTTACGGTATAGTTCTGAATTGTTAATATTCTGTAGTTTGCTCCACTCAATTTCTCCCCATTCTTATAAATTTTTTAGGGATTCAAATCAATCAACACTACCCCATCCATCAACTATTGAAAGACTTTGCTCATCTTTTCATTTAGACCCAAAGATCGAGCAATCTGAAGAAAATTTTTTACTATATGCCAGAAATAATTTTCAATATTTAAAGCCAAATGAAATTCTTACATCTCTAATGATAGATGAGATCCATTTAAAACCTTATTTTGATTATAAAGGTGGCAATGTTGCAGGGAAATCTGCAAATAACGAAAAAGCAGCTAATGCTGCATATGTTTTTATGCTGCATAGTTTTTTATCAGATTTTTCTGACGTTGTACATGTATTACCAGTAAATAATATTAATGCTGATTTTTTGCATGAATTCGTAAAAAAGGTAATCTTAGGATTAGAAGAAATTGGGTATCGAGTGATTTCTGTTTCATCAGACAATAATTCTTTGAATGGCAAAGCCATGTCTTTGTTTTCGATACCCAATAAACTTAGCATTGTATATCCTCATCCTGCTGATCCTAAAAGACCTTTGTTTTTTATATTTGATCCTGTACATATTTTCAAATGTATCAGAAATAACTGGATTAATCAAAAAAAATGAGCAAAATATGTACTTTCCTGATTTTGATGATTATTCGAAAACTAAAACTGCATGTTTTCAAACAATAAAAAATATTCATTCTTTGGAGGAGGGACAACTCTTAAAATATGCTTATGGCATTTCTGTTAAAGCACTTTGTCCGACCAGCATGGAACGACAGAATGTTAGGTTGGTAGCACAAATATTTAATGATCATGTTGAGGGCTTAAGGAAAGTGTCAATCTTTAAAATGAATATTGGATTGTTTTTAACTTAGATGGCTATATTTTAATTTTATTACATTAAAAAAGAAAAATAGTAAATAATTTTCTTAGCGTACTCTATAAATGCAAAATTTTATTTCAAAATTCTATTCTGAATGTGGCATTTTGGAATTAAAATTAAGATGGATATATTTTAACCCACCCTCCCTCTAGGGTTTAACAATTAAAATTTAATAAACTTTATCTGAGGCTATAGTCTTGTAAGTACTAGAAATGTTTTGTATGTTATAAATAAATCTTAGATATCAAGTTTAATTATTCAGTCATTTAGTTCTAAGTTGATGTGATATTCTAAAATCAATCTATTTTTAGAAATTTTAGCCATGCCTTTTAATCCCTGATTCATTTTGGATTTGTTTTATTATTATCTTAATTATTAAAATGGATTTATTGAAAATTGATTACATAATCATACATTGATTTAAGAATTCTGAAAACTTTATAATGTGAGGATTAAACTATTATTCAAGTATTGAAATATTTCTGTTGAATAGTTTCAATGTCATAAAATTTTAACAAATTTATCATTTAATATTAATATGTACTATATCATTTAGTACTATAACTGCTGGTGTGCATGTTTTCTTTTTATTGCATGTTCAAAAGATAAAAGTTTAATTAATCCCTTTTACATAAGTGCATTTTAAAGTTGCATATTTGTGACTATTTTCTTTTATTACCACTGAAATTAGGTTTAATTTTTAATTGCTTTATATGAGAAAAATGTAAAATCATTCTCACATTAATGTATTTTTATCTGTGATTATCATTGCCATTTGTTGTTGTGACATAGTTGAATAAAATTTTTATTAATATTATGTTTTCTTATTTGAAAGTGTTGCTACATAAATTTTAAGTGTTGAAGATAATGCTTTTAAAGATTTTTAAAAAATCTGCAGAAAAAGGAAAAAAAAATGATAGAATGATGTCTATTTTCTTTATATTATGTTAACAAGATTATTATAAAAAATGTTAAATACAAATTCTTATGAAATGATTATAAGCTTTAGACTTAGTGAAAAAAAAATACATTGGTATAAAAGTAAATACATATGTTTTAAGAGAAGTTTTATATTCCTAATTTTAAAAAGTGCTGAAAATTGATACAAGATTTTATTGCGTACATGTATGTATACATATATTACAATGTGTATGCTTATCATAAAGGAGATCACAAAGATGAAGACAAATTGAAAACATTTTTTAAATGTTTGTACTACTTTTTTTTTAATCAATAAACATATATATTGTGAAATATTTTCTCTAATAAACTATACATACATTTTTTCTCACGTTTCTAATCTGCAGAAAAAAACAAATGATAGCATGTCTATTTTCTTATGGAAACAAGATTATTATAAAAAATTTATTAAATACAAATTCTTATGAAATGATTATAAGCTATAGACTTAGTGAAAAAAAAAAAAAAAAAAAAAAAAAAATACATTGGTTTAGTAAATACACATGTTTTAAGAAAAATTTTATATTCCTAATTTTAAAAAGTGTTGAAAATTGATACAAGATTTGATTGCGTACATGTATGTATACATATATTACAATGTGTATGCTTATCATAAAGGAGATCACAAAGATGAAGACAAATTGAAAACATATTTTTTAAATGTTTGTACTACTTTTTTTTTAATCAATAAACATATATATTGTGGAATATTTTCTCTAATAAACTATTATATACATTTTTTCTTGCGTTTCTAATCTGCAGAAAAAAAAAGCTAGAATGATGTCTATTTTCTGATGGAAACAAGATTATTATAAAAAACTTATTAAATACAAATTCTAATAAATATAAAATATAACACGGAACACAATTTTAGCCTTGCTTTAATATAAAATATGTAATATGAACTTTAAAAATGATCAGGATAACTTTAAAAGCAATTAAATAATCAACTAGATGTTTTTTTTTTCCTAAGAAAATTATTCTTTGAGAAAGAACCTGGAATTAAGGTTCGAAAGTACTGAGATTTTTTTCAAATAAAATTAACTACCAACACCTGTAGTTGATTATTTAATCGCCTTTTAAGTAATCCTGAACATTTTTAAAGTTCGCATTATATATTTTATACAAATTCTAATTATATGATTACAAGCTATAGACTTAGTATAAAAATTACATTGGTTTAAAAGTAAATACACATGTTTTAGTGGGAATTTTATATTCCTCATTTTAAAAGTACTGAAAATTGATGCAATATTTTCTCTAAGAGACAATTATATATATTTTTTCTCACATTTCTATTTTTTTTTAATAATGAACATAAATTCTAGATATATATATATAATATATATATACCGTTATAAGTATGCATTGCTCCAGAAAAAAAAATGTATATATATATATATATATTACATACATTAAAACATAAAAATGCTACTATTAATTAGTTATCAACTAAAGAGCAATTTGTAATCGCTTCACAATAATCTTAAACCTTAATTTTGTAATTTTTTTCTTTGCTTTAATTATAAGAAAAATTTATCTATCGAGAAAAAAGCGAGCAAAGTATTGAAATTTTCATCTATACTATAAGTTTGAATATCACTTGCGAAATCCGCGCCGATTTGAACATCGGTCTACTTCAACGACGTCACTGCTTCCGTGCGGAGGCTTACTGTTGTAGGGGGTAATGATCATACTCATTGCAGTGCCACCAAGCATGCCCGCAGCGTAGAATTGGACAGAAACCTGACTTGTCATGCAGTTGCACAGCAGAGTCAACAGTGCAGTTCACATGTAAAGCAGGATTGAAAATTTTATTAAAACCAAGGAGTTGAACGAAAAAATTACAGTGCGCACACAACTTTATTCAAAGAACTGAAACTAAGGCCATTTTCAGCACAACTTACCACTAACTTACCGAAGTAACCAAAGTTATGTCCGATTGTAGACGAAGTACGAAATGAAAATCAAGGCGAAGTGTAATGTCAGGTACAATTCAACTGGATAGTTTTCATTTGTACTACAATTCGCTTTCGTACTGTTCTACAATCGGCCGGTAACATTGGTTACTTCGGTAAGTTGTGTTGAACATGCCCTAAATGTTTCGCAATAAAAACAAATAACCATGTTTATCACATGATTTATTTAATTTAAATATATTATGTTAAATACATAAAGAAATTATATTTATTTAAATTTGGTGACAATGAATAAAAAATCTACAACAGCAACAACAAGAACAATGTTCAACTGGAGCTTTAAGACACAAATTGGAATTTCTCAGCGATCATCAAATATACAATAATGAAAAAAATATATTTTAAGTTTTATAAAAAAGGATTAAAATAAACCAAAAATATAGTTAACCCATCCACAGGATCATTAGCTATTGTTTGTTGAATTTTACGTCTTCATTTTTTTGCTAAAAGTTAAATAAAAAGCTACAGTAAACTACGATATTTTTTTTTTCAATGCAATCAATTTATTCGTCTTGTAACCAGAAGTACGATAACCCAGAAGTACCCATTTTATTTACGACACAAATTCTCCTATTTACTGCTTGAAGTTATTATTTATTTTATTATTTAAAAATTTTATTTCTCTTTTAAAATTAGCGTGGAAATATTTTTATTTCTAGAAAGTGAAAATGTTTATTTGCAGTGATTTAAAGTTGGCAACAATCCTTCTATAGTAAAAAAAACTAGCCTTAAAAGGAATGACTCCTGGAATGATGCTGATGTGGAAGATTTCCGGAACTAACGAATCCGGGTTGTCCACTCCTTCCATGAGTCGAATAGACCAATCAGGAAAGGACTCCGTCTATGCATCGCCGTATGGGTTACCATAAAGAGAGGAAAGGTTACCATCGCCAACAATCGCCAAGTTTGTCGCCAACTTGGCGATATATCGCCAAATTTGGCGACCAAAATTAGTTGTCAAAAGTGACGCCAACTTGGCGATAACTGTAATATTTCGCCAAATTTTTAATTTCTTTACAACACCAGTCGTTTGATACATCATTTGAGATGTTTGCAACTGCTTATTCATATAATGGATGTCTTGTGTGTTATCCCCCATTCTGCTCCCCAGGGGGGACACATTTTTAATTTCTTTACAACACCAGTCGTGTTACACAAGATTTGAAAGGTCTGCAACTGCTTATTCATATTATGGATGTCTTGTGTGTCACCCCCACACTCTGCTCTCCCCAAGGGGGGGGGTCACATTTTTAATTTCTTTACAACACCAGTTGTGTGACACATCATTTGAAAGGTCTGCAACTGCATATTCATATTATGGATGTGTCGTGTGTCATCCCCCACTCTGGCCCCGGGGGGGGGGCACATTTTTAATTTCTTTACAACACCAATTGTGTGACACATCATTTGAGATGTCTGCAACTGCTTATTCATATTATGGATATCTTGTGTGTAACCCCCCCCTGCCCTCAGAGGGGGCGCATTTTGTAATTTCTTTACAACACAAATTGTGTGACACATCATTTGAAAGGTCTGCAACTGTTTATTCATTTTATGGATGTCTTGTGTGTCACCCCCACTCTGCCCTCCAGAGGGGCACATTTTTAATTTCTTTACAACACCAGTCGTGTGACACATCATTTGAGAGGTCTGCAGCTGCTTATTCATATTATGGATATCTTTTGTGTCGCCTCCCACTCTGCCCCCCAGGGGGGCACATTTTTAATTTCTTTACAACACCAGTCGTGTGACACATCATTTGAAAGGTCTGCAACTGATTATTCATACCATGGGGTATTGGCGAGCGCAGCAAGCAGGGGTAGCCAATAATTTGGAATCGCGAAGCGATTACGCGGGGGGTTGGCGAGCATAGCGAGCAGGGGGGCGGGGCCCCCCTAGTAGTTTAAAAGATAATACTGAAATGTGAAATAATGTGCCATGTAAATGTGTTTTTATATTTAAACTGTTTGGAAATATTATTTTGTAGCATATGACGTAAGCTTTTTCATTTACAGCTTTTATCGCATATTAATGCATTTATTATTTTAATATTTTATTTCTCTTTTAAAACTAACGTGTAAATATAATTTTTATGATGTAATGACAGCATTTTTTGCTTTTAATAATTAATCATTTAATTCTAACTTGTACAATTTTTTTCTGTATTCTACTTGTATAATTACCTATATACGAATACAAGTAATCAGAATATAGCATAGAAAACATAATTTACTTATTTCCAATATTGCTTCCAAGGGTTATGCTTTAGGGTTATTCGTCTGGTAACCAGAAGTACCATAACCCAGAAGTACCCATTTTATTTACGACACAAGTTCTCCTATTTACTGCTTGAAGTTATTATTTATTTTATTATTTAAAAATTTTATTTCTCTTTTAAAATTAGCGTGGAAATATTTTTATTTCTAGAAAGTGAAAATGTTTATTTGCAGTGATTTAAAGTTGGCAACAATAGTTTAAAAGATAATCCTTAAATGTGAAATAATGTGCCATGTAAATGTGTTTTTATATTTAAACTGTTTGGAAATATTATTTTGTAGCATATGACGTAAGCTTTTTCATTTACAGCTTTTATCGCATATTAATGCATTTATTATTTTAATATTTTATTTCTCTTTTAAAACTTACGTGTAAATATAATTTTTATGATGTAATTACAGCATTTTTTGCTTTTAATAATTAATCATTTAATTCTAACTTGTACATTTTTTTCTGTATTCTACTTGTATAATTACCTATATACGAATACAAGTAATCAGAATATAGCATAGAAAACATAATTTACTTATTTCCAATATTGCTTCCAAGGGTTATGCTTTAGGGTTATTCGTCTTGTAACCAGAAGTACGATAACCCAGAAGTACCCATTTTATTTACGACACAAGTTCTCCTATTTACTGCTTGAAGTTATTATTTATTTTATTATTTAAAAATTTTATTTCTCTTTTAAAATTAGCGTGGAAATATTTTTATTTCTAGAAAGTGAAAATGTTTATTTGCAGTGATTTAAAGTTGGCAACAATAGTTTAAAAGATAATCCTTAAATGTGAAATAATGTGCCATGTAAATGTGTTTTTATATTTAAACTGTTTGGAAATATTATTTTGTAGCATATGACGTAAGCTTTTTCATTTACAGCTTTTATCGCATATTAATGCATTTATTATTTTAATATTTTATTTCTCTTTTAAAACTTACGTGCAAATATAATTTTTATGATGTAATTACAGCATTTTTTGCTTTTAATAATTAATCATTTAATTCTAACTTGTACAATTTTTTTTCTGTATTCTACTTGTATAATTACCTATATACGAATACAAGTAATCAGAATGTAGCATAGAAAACATAATTTACTTACTTCCAATATTGCTTCCAAGGGTTATGCTTTCTTATTACGTACTGCAACGAAGAGATTTTCGAGATGGAATAACACAATAATCAGATTTTAAACGCTATCATGTACGGCATTGCTGCAGCCATTTTCCAGTATTTTTCGGCAATATTTTCGTTATTTACGTATTAACGCCATCGCAGCAGAATTTGCGCTAATGCGTCAACAAAGAGCAATCTTGTTGTTTGCACGCGCACAAAAAATTCGTCAAAAATAAGCAAAAAAGCCCTGATAATGGCGTCAAAAATGAGCAAAAAGAAAAAAAAGCATTATAAAAGCACGAACAAGAAGAGTGCTGTTTATTGGCGCATTAGCGCATCTTCTTCTGCGGTGGCGTTAATCCGTCAGTACCATATTTTATTTAATCTGAAAAGGAATAAGAAAAATACTGAAACTTTTAAGTATATAATAAATATAAGAATTCATTGCCATTTGTGTTTACTGGTATGCTTTATCTTATAAAATATACCATTTTATCAGATAAGATTGGATCATACATGTATTATACAAAGCCGTATTAATCATATTTCTATATAATTATATCAAACATATAAAATATTTAAATTAAAAAAAAATATACAACTAATGAAAATTATAAAATTAATATCCGAATTAGGTACGCAATGTGACATAAAAATATAATGTAAATGGATTCTAGATGTCTTTTTACAGTACGAATCCAAAATAAGAACCCATTGTGCCAAGTTCTTTTTCAGTTATTCTGAAAAGAATATCCACAGAACATTTTTGAAAATTATAAATGCAGTTTTCATTATTAGAAGTTCCAAGCCAATTGTGAAACAACTTCAAAGAATGGTATCGAATTTGATGGTGCATTTTAAAGAATCAGCTAAAAGTGATATTAAAAGTAGGTACTAATTAAATTTAACAATTAAAATTATGTGATTATTACAAACGGGCAATTTTTTTGTTTTATTTTTTTATACATATTTTTTTTAACAATACTGCATTCTTAATCAATAGGTAAATTTATTTAGCTAGCGACATTCGAGACATTTCCAGAGCTAATGCACAAATGCCGGCATTTCTTAATTATTCTGTAGTCTCATCCATAAAATATCTTTCCAACCAGAAATTCTACTTCCTAAACCATTTTAAAATGATATTTTATGAGTACCATGTTAAAAAAGGACGCATTTTCTTATAAACATTTTCCGATTTTAAATTTCTTTGTCTTGGATCAATTTGACGTCATGACGTCTGAATATTTAAAATGGTATTGGCGTCTGCGGCTAAAAAGACATCTAGAACACTGTTCTAAGACAAGTATAAAACTCTTCATACTTTACACACACATATATATATATATGTATACAGAAATATTGTATAATATTTGTAAATTATTACACGTGTACAATTACTTATATACGAATAAAAGTCATCAAAATATATCTTAAAGAACATGATTTCCTTATTTCCAATAATGCATCAAAGAGTCACGCTTTCCTATTTATATTCTGAGAGCGTTTCTTAATTTTTCTGGAGTCTCATCCATACAAATCTATTTCCTACTAGAAATTCTATTTTATAAACCATTTTAAAATGACACTTTATGAGTACCACGTTAAAAATTTAACTGCATTTTCTTATAAACATTTTCCGGTGTTAAATTTGTTTTTCTTGGATCAATTTGACGTCTTGACGCCTGAATAATTAAAATGGTATTCGCGTCTGTGTCTAAAAAGACATCTAGAACACTGTTCTAAAACAAGTATAAAACTCTTTATATTTTACACACACACACACACACACACAGACACATATATATATATATATGTATATATATAAAGAGAAATATTGTATTATATTTGTAAATTATTATACATGTATAAATACTTATATATGAATAAAAGTCATCAAAATATATCATAGAGAACATGATTTCCTTATTTCCAATATAGCATCAAAGGGTTACGCTTTCCTATCACGTAGTGCATGAAAGAGATTTTCGAGATGGGCTAACGCAGTAATCATATTTGAAACGCTATCATGTATGGCATTGCTGCAGTTATTTTTCCGGCATTTTTCGGGAAGATTTTCTTTACACTTAAAAGAAGAAGAATAAAAAAACTCAAACATTATTGGTACTGATTGTGTTACGAATTAATTTGGTTGTTCCTACAAAAATTTCAAAGATCGATATATAGTGTAATACTAGCAAAAGTCATGCTTTGTTTGGATTCGCGAAGCATTATTTTATAAAACAGATATTTGAAAGTAACAATATTTTTTTTATTATTATTTTTGCATCTTTATTAAACAAAAACGTTCTTTTATGTTTTGGCGCAATTAATTTTTTATTTATGATGTAAAACTGGCATAATAAGATATTTTCGAAGCAAACTTTTACAATTTTTTTTTTTAAATTTTCAACTAAAAGCTCTTTTAAAGATGTTTTTACAATTTCAAGTAGCCACTGGTGTTTTTTAATTGTTTGAAATATGCATGTTTCCAATCTTTGTAATCAACATCCGATAATCTTTGATAGCTATTTTAGAATAATATATTTGAAGAAAGCTTGAAGAAAGTTACTTCTTCAAAATCCTATTTTCTGGAAAAAAACATTTGAAATCTGCTTTCGTTGATACTATGAATTTTTAACTGTAAAACATTTTATTTTAATTTCTTCGTTTTTATACATTTTAGCGTATGAGAATTGCTGTAATTCTCTCCGCGTGGGAGAACTTTTTACTTTCTGCGAATGGCAACTCAATTAATGGAATTACCTTTTAACGAAGCGCTCTCTCATTCTCGCAGTGACGTTTTCACGAATAATTATTGTTGTGTTTGCGAACTTATTAAAGTCTTATTTTTCTATAAAGTCCTTCTGATTAATGAGTCGATATTATTTAGCCACAATACGACCTTCGCAAAAATATTTATAAAGAGCTTGAACCAACAACTTCACGCAGATCTTTTAATTTTTCATTTATATAACAAATTTAAGAAATTATTTTATTTGTTTACAATTATTTTGTTGCCAGTTTACAAAAAAAAAAAAAAAAAAAAATCCATAATACAATTTTTTTAAAATGTTTAAGTGTCATCTGTGCAAACGGTTTTGCGGGATAATGAAAACATGGTTTATTTAATAAATTAATCATGATTCTATCTATAATTATTTACTCCATGATTTAAACTTTTTTTTCCTGAAAATATACGCGTTTCATTTTTTATTTATTTGCTAAAATGCGTCCGTATTGGAAATGCATGTAAAATAAATTAATTAAAATAATAATTTTTTTAACGTTTTACTGTAAAAAAAATATATTCTGCAAATCTACAGATCATAATTTATTTTTGTGTTTAATTTGAAGTTAAAATATTGAATAATTTTTTTGTGAAGCGTACGACAAATTGTAATTTGAGTGGACTAGTAGAGGATTCGCTTCGCTCATCCTAATGATTGCAATTTGAATATGTTATATATATATATAAACTCATTGCTATTTGTGTTTACTCATATGGTTTATCTGATAAAAAAATAACATTTTATCAGACAAGATTGCAACATACAAGTATTATACAAAGCACTATTAAACTGAATTCTATCAAATATATAAATTAAAAATTTATACAACTTTTGAAAATTATAAAAATAACATCTGAATTAAGTATGCGATGTAACTGAAAAAAATAATATTAATGGATTTTATGAAAGGTCTTTACTATACTAATACAAAATAAATTTTTCAGTTATGCTGAAATAAAAGTCCTCAATATATGTTTTTTAAAATTAAAATTCAGGTTACATTACACAAAGATCCAAGCCATTTCTTAAACAATTTTAAAGAATAATATTGAATCTGGTGGTGCACTTTAAAGAATCAGCTGAAAATGATGTTAAAAGTAGGTACTCGAATTAAATTTAAAATTAGAATTATGTGGTTATAACAAACAGGTAAATTTTTTGTTTCATTTTTGAAACATATTTCTAACAATTCTACATTCTGAATAAATAGGTAAATTTATTAAGGTAGCGACATTCGAGACATTTCCAGAGCTAATACATAAATGCCAGCATTTCTTAATTTTTCTGGAGTCTGATCCATACAAATCTATTTCCTACCAGAAATTCTATTTTATAAACCATTTTAAAATGACCCTTTATGAGTACCATGTTAAAAATTAAAATGTATTTTCCTATAAACATTTTCTGGTGTTAAATTTGTTTTTCTTGGATCAATTTGACGTGTTGACGCCTGAATAATATAAATGGTATTGGCGTCGGTGTCTAAAAAGACATCTAGAACACTGTTCTAAAACAAGTATAAAACTCTTTTTACTTTACACACACATACACACACATAAATATATATATAAAGAGAAATATTGTATTATATTTGTAAATTATTATGCGTGCACAATTACTTATATATGAATAAAAGTCATCAAAATATATCATAGAGAACATGATTTCCTTATTTCCAATATAGCACCAAAGGGTTACGCTTTCCTATCACGTAGTGCATCAAAGAGATTTTCGAGATGGGCTAACACAGTAATCATATTTGAAACGCTATCATGTATGGCATTGCTGCAGTTATTTTTCCGGCATTTTTCGGGAAGAATTTCTTTACACTTAAAAGAAGAAAAATAAAAAAACTCAAACATTATTGGTACTGATTGTGTTACGAATTAATTTGGTTGTTCCTACAAAAATTTCAAAGATCAATCTATAGTGTAATATGATTGCAATTTGAATATGTTATATATATATGTTGCTATTTATGTTTACTCATATGGTTTATCTGATAAAAAATAACATTTTATCAGATAAGATTGCATCATACAAGTATTATACAAAGCACTATTAAACTGAATTGTATCAAGTAAGGTACCCTGGGGTAATAACGCCACGTTAAGGTTCTATCAATTTTCACGGCTTAGTTTTAGATTGTATTTTTCAAACAAATATAGGATCTGATACAGCAACTCATTGACTATCTATGTAAAATAAAATAATTTAACAGATATGTATTCATAAAATGTAATGGCGTTTTTTCTTGACCAATGCTATTTGGCGTTAATACCCACCTATATGGGTAATAACGCCATGCAAACAAAACTATAAAATAAGATGGAATAATGGCATGTAGATTGCCCAATTCTAAAAATACAAACTCTACAGCTCTAGAAATTGACAAATTGCAATCTAAGCTATTGAAAATGTACAATTTTTTTTGTGACTCTAAAATAAAAAGAAAGCTGTGGTGGTGGCGGGGGGAGGAGGCAAAAGAATATCAGATTCTAAGCTACGTTTTGCTTAAAAATGACCATTTAAATAGAATTATTAGAAACATTGCACGGATTATTTCAATCAGTATTTATATTCCCATGTATGCATTCCATGCGATAGAAAATATTGATTTTTTGTGAAAGTGAAAGAAAAAGGAGTGAGGGGGAGCTTCAACAGAATATAACACCCTGTGTCTCTCTTTGCTTAAAAAGACCCGCTTAAATATGATTATAAGAAACATTGCATGGTTTTAACCATTCATAATGTAATATTTTAATCATGTGAAGTTTTATAATACTAGAGTTATATGTAATAAATGTTTTTGTTAAACCTTAACTGCTGTTAGCGTCTCACATACCGCTGAGTTTTTCAATTTCAGAGTTTAACATGCAGTGTTTAGTTTAACTATAGATACCGGGAAATTTTTGTTTCATTTGGAGTCCTATTACTATCTCTAGAAACTTTTGAATAGCTGAATTTTATTTATAATAGTCCTGTATATAAAGTTCAATACAAAAATACTATTCTAAAACTTAATTTAACATTTTATTCATCGTTAGATTAAACGGTCTGACAGCCGCTCACAGTAAGTTATGCGACAATTTTTGTCACAGAAGTTAAGGGTTAATACTATTATAGTAATCTAGTAAATAGTTTTTAACCCATAACTCCACACTAATGCGGGTTCTCCAAACCTACAGTTAAACTGTCGATGTTTTAAAAAGCGTGCTTTAATAAATTTTAATAAATTGAATAAAATTTTTGATTAAAAAATATTATCCCAAAGAGATCTCTTATTCAATTTTATACATAATTCATATGGTTATATATCATTATCTCTATATTAGCAACAAAATTAACCTTTAACTGCTGTTAGCAATCTGACTGAACACTGTACCCCCTCCCCCCCCCAAAAAAAAACAGCGTTTAACTTGTATTTTCCAGTTTAACTATAGTTACAACTGAAATTCTCTTTCGTTTGGAGTTCTCGTAATATTGTTAGAAATATTTAAATAGATTAAATTTAATTAGAATTAAATCTGTACAAAAAGTTTAGCGCAGGAACAGTATTCTATGATTTTTAATCATGCATCGCAGTTTAACCTTTAACTAATGTTACCGGTCTCGTAGACCACTATTTTTTTTTAATTTTTTAGTTTAACTTGTAATTTTCAGTTTAACTGCAAACACTACCGAAATTTTGCTTCATTTGAAATTTTAGTACTATCACCAGAGACTAAATAGGTGAATATTAAGTATAATACTCTTGTATAAAAAGTTTAGTACAAAAACACAATCCTATCAGTTATTCCCGCCTTTTATTCATCTTTCAATTTTGTGGTCTCACAAAACGCATCACATTCATACGTTACAATTTCTGTCACATCAGTTAAAGGTTAAATTTATAAAGTTTTGAAAAACCGAACGCTGAGAAAGCGGACAGTTAAAATTTTGAACTCAATTCAACAATAAAGTGGCAATTTAATAGAAACCTGATTTTGAAGATGTTCGAATTTGAATCTCGAAAACATTTTGATATAGATTTATTTACAAGAGTTAAAAATTATTTTTTACCTTAGTAAAATAGTAGTATTATTTAATATTTATTATAATAATTATTATTAAATAGTAGTATTAGTAGTTAGTAGTATTTTTTTACTAATGTAAAAAATTTATAATAATAATAATGTAATAAAAAAATAAAATGGAGAGATTATTTTTAAGTATTGGGCACCCCCCCCCCTTAATCTTATCATTTCAACAATGGTGATAATGCTGTCCTATATTAATATATAAAGCCTATTCAGATATAGTTCGGCCACTGTCGGGAATCAACCGGGGTAATAACGCCAATCCCTGGCGTTATTACCCCGGGATACTTATTGTGCAGTAAATCCTAAACTACAAATTATCTCGAGAAGATATCCAAAATCTTCTACTACAATTTGAAAGTACATAAAATACACTACAAATTTATGTAATAAACAAAGTATTTTTGGATAAAAAATATAGTCTTCAGATCAATAACCTTACCTCGCAAATTTTAGATCAAGCGTTAATTTTAGTTGCTTGTAAAAACAATAAGACCTAAAATTGAAACAAATTAACTTGAAGCTGTTTTTTGCGATTTATATGACTCAAAACCCTTCTGCGCAGAGCACATGGGTGTCATTTACCCGATTATTTCATAATTATGCGAAATATAAGCACTTGGCGTTATTACCCCGCCTGGCGTTATTACCCCAGGGTACCTTATATAAATTTAAAATTTATACATCTTATGAAACTTATAAAAATAAAATGTGAATTAAGTATGCAATGTAACCCAAAAAATAATATAAATGGATTTTATGATAGGTTTTTACGGTAGAAATCCAAAATAAGTTTTCCAGTTATGCCAAAATGAAAATCCCCACTACATGTTTATTAGGTGCGTTCGTAATTGTGTAAACACGTAGCACCTATTGTTGTCGCTCAGTCCGGCCGTCTGTCCGTCTGTCTGTCCCTATATAACAACGCAAAAAGTACCCAACCGAATCGTTTGAAATTTAAAATACATAATTATAACATAATTTTGTCGAGTCATTTCAAATTTTATGAAAATCGGATGGATAGATCAATTACAGGGACAATCAAAAGGATTCCGTTACATTACGGTCGATGGGGAAAAAAGTTTCAAATGCATTTTAATCGTTTGAAATTTAAAACATATAATTATTGCGTAATTTTGCCGAGTCATTTCAAATGTTATGAAAGTCGGATGGATAGATCATTTACATTTATTCCATTACATTATGGTCAATGAGAAAAAAGTTTCAAATGCATTTTAATGATGTTACACTCATTCGAACATAATAGAATTGGCATGAATCTATGAAATATATACTAAAATATGCATTCTGCACAATATGTGATGCAAAGAATTTTTATTATTATATTACAGGGCCACACAAAAGTATTCCACTACATAATGATATACGGGGAAACATTGTTTGGGGCGTGTTTTAATTATATTCAACTATTTCACATTTTATGAAAAATACGTTGCTGAGGTGTAATAAAAATTAACTTCCTGCATATTTACAGAAACACAAAGATTTCGACTACTATACCGTATCCGAAGTACGCTCTACTATATCAGCAAGATCTGAATATTTTTAAAACTTCGTTATCGTACGAACGCACCTCATTTGCTACGTTCACCTGCAATTTCCAACTTGTTTTAAATTAGAAATGCAGGATTCATTATTGAAAGATACAAGCCATTTCTTAAACAATTTTAAAGAATAATGTTGAATCTGATGTTGCACTTTAAAGAATCAGCTGAAAATGAGAATCAGCTGAAACATTTTCCGGTTTTAAACTTGTTTGTCTTGGATCAATTTGTCGTCATGACGCCTGAATAATTATAATGGTATTAGCGTCTGTGGCTAAAAATTTATCTAGAACACTGTTGTAAAACAAGTATTAAACTCTTTATACTTTACAGACATATATATATGTATACGAAATATTGTATTGTATTTGTAAATTATTATATGTTTAAAATTGCTTATATGTATGAATAAAAATCATCAAAATATATCATACAGAACATGATTTCCTTATTTCCAATATTGCATCAAAGAGTTATGCTTTCCTATCACGAAGTGCAGCTAAGGGATTTTTGAGCTGAAACACCACTATAATCAGATTTGAAACGCTATCATGTATGGCATTGCTGCAGCAACTTTCCGGCATTTTTCGGGAAGATTTTCTTTACTCTGAAAAGAACAAGAATAAAAAACTCAAACATTACTGGTATTGATTTTGTTACGAATAAGTTTGGTTGTTCTTACAAAATTACTTATAAACGAATAAAAGTCATCAAAATATATCTTAGAGAACATGATTTCCTTATTTCCAATAATGCAGCAAAGAGTTACGCTTACTTATCACGTAGTGCAACAAAGAGATTTTCGAGATGGGCTAACACAATAATCAGGTTTGAAACGCTATCATATATGGCATTGCTGCAGTAATTTTCCCGGCATTTTCGGGAAGATTTTCTTTACTCTGAAAAGAAGAAAAATAACTCAAACATTGATATTGATCATGTTGAGAATAAGTTCAGTTGTTCTTAACAAAATTTCGGGGATCGATTTATGGTGTAACTTGGTTGCGATTTAAATATATTATAAATAAAATAATATATTTTTATTTGTGTATACCGGTAACCAAATATGTCATTTAATTAGACAAGATTGAATCATATGAGTACTATGCAATGCATGATTAATCTAAATTCTATCAAGCTAGCTGCATTAGATAACTTGGCTATATCAGTTCAAATCTTTATTTTTTCTTTGAAAAAAGACAAATAGTTCTGCTGAAACGTTCGGGATAGTTTTATCATTGTTTCTAATATGTAAATGTCATACAAAATGGTATGTATATTTTAAACTGTTACATTTTATCCCATTGTACACTGTTTTAGGAAATATATAAATAAAAATTCTGAGCTTTTCTCAATTTCCATATGTTATATATATGTAATAATATGTCAGTTTACTTGAAAATATAAACTGGTTTGCTTGAAATAATAGATCGATTCTCGTAGAATAACATCTGTCTTTTATCAAGTTTGATTTAGCAGCCGTAGTCGGAAGCAATGGAGTTGTGTTCTATGGGAGTTTCTCCGGTAAAAATGCAAGAAAATCAGGTTTTAGTCCTTTATTATTTTTGAGCACGACCATCAGTTATTCCACATCTCTCCAGTCTCCCCATATTCCTAATAGACAACTTTCTCTAAGTCTGCATCATCTCAAACGTTCTAAATTATTCCGAAGATGAGACGGTAATCCTGGAATTTTAGAGGTCAAAAGCATTCTGCGGCTCTACCTAAGCAAAGCGACTCTCTCAAAATTCCAAGCCAATCTAACCCCTCCCTTTTTTAAGTAAGATCAATTAGGACCGTATTCAACGCAAAGATCGTCCAACCCACTCTTTAATATCGGACGCTAGGCGTGACTAGTGGTACGAACTCTTTACCTAATCGCGGAATAGCGTAATTTGCTCACGCGAAAAAGCGTATGAATCCCCTAGCAGACGATTATTTAAATAATAAAACAAAATTAAAGTTTCGATAAATGTTTTTTAATTATAAAAAGGAAAATACTGAATATAAGATTTCGCAAAAAGATATTGGCATTCAAGAAACATTCTAGCTCTTTTTTAAGCAAATAATCAATAGATTATGCTAAGTTAAATAAAACAAAATAAAAGAATTTTAGCCGTTAAAAATATTAATACATTACGGAAACTAAGAGTAAGAAAAGAAGAAGAAGAATTTAAACATTATTGATATTGATCGTGTTAATAATAAGTTTGGACAGTCTTAGAAAAGTTTCGAAGATCGATCTGAGTGTAACTTCGCAGTATTTGAATATATAATATATAAAAAAAAATTTTGTTTGATTATCCGGTAACAAAATGTAACGTTTTATTAGAAATGATTGCATCGTACGGTTATCATACAATGTACGATTAATATAAAATCTATTAAATATGTAAAATAAAAACTTATATTGCAACTTATAGAACTTATAAAAATAATATTTAAAATAAGTATGCAGTGTAGACTAAAAATAAAATATATGTATTTCTAGATGGTTTAATAATACGAATCAAAAATTAGAACTCGTTTCACTAAAGATTTTTTTTAAGTTATGTTGGAAAGAATATATTAAATGTAGTTTTTTTAGAGATTTTTTTAATAAACAGGATTTGTTATTCGAAGTTTCGAACTTTAAATCAGTCTAATTCTTAAATAAAGAGTGATATTAAATCTGATATATTGTATTTTTTTTTTATTCCTATTAAAATAATTTTGATTGTTTCATTTAAAAATTACATATTCTGTGCAAATACTAATGAACATATATTTCTTTTTTATAATAAAACAGAAATATGACATTATATTTGTAAATTATTATGCTTGTACAACTAATATATACGAATAAAAGTCATCAAAATGTATCATAAAAAGTATAATTTCTTTATTTCCAATATTTATCCAAGGATTATGATTTCCTGTCACGTACTGCAGCAAAGAGATTTTCGAGCTGGAATATCACAATAATCAGCTTGGAAATTCTATCATGTATGGCATTGCTGGAGCAATTTTCCGGCATTTTTCGGGAAGATTTTTTTTTACTCTGAAAAGAAGAAGAAAAAGAACTCAAATTTTACTGATATTGATCGTGTTAATAATAAGTTTGGACAGTCTTAGAAAAGTTTCGGAGATCGATCTGAGTGTAACTTCGCAGTATTTGAATATATAATATATAAAAAATTTTTTTTGTTTGATTATCCGGTAACAAAATGTAACGTTTTATTAGAAATTATTGCATCGTATGGTTATTATACAATGCATGTTTAATATAAAACCTATTTAATATATAAATTAAAAAGTTATATTGCAACTTATAGAAATTATAAAAATAATAATATGAAATAAGCATTCAGTGTGCCCAAATTATATTATATATGTATTTCTAGATGGTTTAAAAATACGAACAAAAATTAGAACTCGTTTCAGCAAATATTTTTTTTTTAATTATGTTGGAAAGAATATATTAAATGTTGTTTTTTTAAGATTTTTTTAAAAACAGGTTTTATTATTCGAAGTTTCAAACTTTACACCTGTCTAATTCTTAAATAACGTGTGATGTTACATCTGATATATTGTATTTTTTTATATTCCTATTAAAAGAAATTTCGATTGTTTCATTTTAAATTTACTTATTCTACGCAAATACTACTGTACATATATTTCTTTTTTTTAATACAGAAAAATACTATTATTTTTGTAAAATGTTATACTTGTACAATTACCTATATAGATGTTTAATATAAAACCTATTTAATATATAAATTAAAAAAGTTATATTGCAACTTATAGAACTTATAAAAATAATAATATGAAATAAGCATGCAGTGTGCCCTAATAATATAATATATGTATTTCTAGATGGTTTAATAATAAGAACCAAAAATTAGAACTCGTTTCAGCAAATATTTTTTTTTAAATTATGTTGGAAAGAATACCTTAAATGTAGTTTTTTTTAAGATTTTTTTTTAAAAAAAACGTTTTATTATTCAAAGTTTCAAACTTTACACCTGTCTAATTCTTAAATAACGTGTGATGTTACATCTTATATATTGTATTTTTTTTATATTCCTATTAAAAGAAATTTTGATTGTTTCATTTTAAAATTACTTATTCTACGCAAATACTACTGAACATATATTTCTTTTTTATAATAATACAGAAAAATAATATTATATTTGTAAAATGTTAGACCTGTACAATTACCTATATACGAATAAAAGTCATCAAAATGTATGATAAAAAAGTATAATTTCATTATTTTCAATATTGCATCAAAGGGTTATGCTTTCTCATCACGTACTGCAGCAAAGAGATTTACAAGCTGGAACATCACAATAATCAGATTTGAAACGCTATCATGCATGGCATTGCTGGAGCAATTTTACGACATTTTTCGGGAAAATATTTTTTACTCTGAAAAGAAAAAGAAAAAGAATTCAAATTTTACTGGTATTGATCGTGCTAATTATAAGTTTGGACATTCTTAGCAAAGTTTCGGAGATCGATCTACAGTGTAAATTGGCAGGATTTGAATACATAATAAATAAAAAAATAGATTATTTGTTTATCCGGTATTAAAATGTACCGTTTAATTAGAAATTATTGTATCGTACGGTTATTATGATTAATATAAAATCTATTAAATATATAAATTAAAAAATTATACTACAACATATACAACTTATAAAATTAATATTCAAAATAAGTATACAATGTAACCTAAAAATATAATATATGCATTTCTAGATAGTTTAGTAATACGAAACAAAAATTAGAAATCGTTTCACCAAGTATTTTCCCAGCTATGTTGGAAAGAATATCTTAAATGCAGTTTTTAACAGTTTTTATTATTCGAAGTTTCAAACTTTAAACTTGTCTTATTCTTAAACAACGAGCGATATTGATTCTGACATATTGTATTTTTTTTAATATTCCTATTAAAAGAATTTTCATTATTTCATTTCAAATTACATATTCTGCGCAAATACAAATGTACATATATTTCTTTTTATAATAAAACGGAAGTGTGGTAGTATCATATTTGTAAATTACTATACATGTACAATTACCTATATACGAATAAAAATCAACAAAACGTATAAAAAAAACATAATTTCCTTATTTCCAATGTTACGTCCAAGGGTTACGCTTTCCGATCACGTACCGCAGCAAAGAAATTTTCGAGCTGAGATAGCACGATAATCAGATTTGAAACGCTATCATGTATGGCATTGCTGCCGCAATTTTCTGCCATTTTTCGGGATTATTTCTTAACTCAGAAAAAAAGAAAAAAAACCTCAAAACGTTACTGATATTGATTGTGTTAAGAATAAGTTTGGTTGGCCTTAGCGAAATTTTGGAAATTGGTCTATGGTGTAACTTGACTGCTAATTAAATATATCACAAATAAAATGATTCTTTGTTATTTGTGTATACTGATAACAAAATAACCGTTTTATCAGACAAGATTGCATGATACGAGTAGTATACAATGCATGGTCAATCTAAGTTCAATTAAATGTATAAAGTTAAAAAATTCACTTGGTATGGTTATGGTATGTGTTACGTAATGGTGTGATGTAATGGTATGTGTTATGTAATTTATAAAGTTTATATATGAATTAACTATGCAATATAATGGAAAAAATGTAATAAAATGCATTACTAGATGGTTTTATTATTTGGATCTAAAATAGAACACATTATGTAAAGTATTTTTTGAATTATGCTGAAAATAATATGTTTAATACAGTTTTTTCAAACAGTTTTTATTATTAGAAGTTCAACTATCATACTCTGTGGAATTACCAATATACACATATTTGTATTTATTTAAACAACATCAACAACAATAAAAATGAAATAAATTACTCTGTTTCTAAATTATTATACGTGTACAATTATATATATAAGAATAAAAATCCATTAAAATATATCACAGAAGACATAATTTCCTTATTTACAATATTGCATCGAAAGGTTATGCTTTTCTATCACGTAGTGCAACTAAGATTCTTTCGATCTGGGATAACACAATAATCAGATTTGAAACGCTTTCATGTATGGCACTGCTGCAGCAATTTTCCGGCATTTTTGGAAAAATTTTCTTTACTCTAAAAAGAAAAAGAAAATGAACTCAAACAATTATGTTATTGATCGAGTTTAGAATAAATATGATTCTTCTTAATAAATTTTCGGAGTTTAATTTATTGTGTAACTTGGCTTTGAATACTATATAATATATAAAAAAAATCATTGTTATTTCTATGTAGCAGTAAAAAAATGCACCCTTTTTTCAGTAAAGACTGCATGATACGGTTCTTATAAAATATATGATTAATATGAAGTCTATCGATTATATAAATTAAAAAATATAAATATTGCAAGTTAAACAACTTATAAAATGATTATTCGAAAAAAAGTATGTATTGTAGACTTTAAAAATGTAATATATGTATTTCTAGATGGTTTAACTACACACATAAAGAATTAGAACTTGTTCCACCAAGTACATTTTGAGTTATATTGAAAAAATATCCTTAATGTAGTTTTTTTAAATGATAAAACAGATTTTAGTTTTAAGTTCCGAACTTTAAATTGATCGAATTCCTAAATAATAAATGACAATCAATCTGATATACTATAACTTTTTTATTAATATTAAAATAATTTTGATTGATTCTTTTCAAATTATATATTCTGTGCAAATAATAATGTACACATGTTTGTTTTATAATAAAAAAGAAATATTATCTTATGTTTGTAAAATATTATACTTGTACAAATACATATATACGGTAAAAGTCTTATAAAACATGATTTCCTTATTTCCAAATGTCATCCAAGAGTTATGCTCTCCTATCACGAGCTGCAACAAAGAGATTTTCGAGCTGGAATAACACGATAATTAGATTTGAAACGCTACCATGTATGGCATTGCTGCAGCTATTTTTCCGGCATTTATCGGGAAGATTTTCTTTACCATCAAAAGAAGAAGAAAAAGAAATCAAACATTATTGATGATTGTATTGAGAATAAGTTTGGTTGTTATTAGCAAGATTTCAGAGATCGATCTATAGTGTAACTTGGCTGCGATATAAGTATATAATAAAATAAACAATTATTTGTTACCTGTATTTTCCGGTAACTAATTATACAATTTTATCCGATAAGATTGCATCTTTCGAGTAGTATACAATACATGATTAATCTTATCTTCTATCAAATATATAAATTTCCAAAATGTACAACAATTTCTATAACTTGTAAAAAATTATATCCAAATTACCCAGGTAAAAATGAACGGCAGTGAAACTGTAAAGCAACTGCAGTTGGCAAACTGTGGTGGTTTGCCACAAATAACTGAAGTTTTTTTAAAGTCGAAATAACCACAAATGTACTGCGGTGAATGTGTAATTGATAACTAAATATTCACTGCAGTGAATTTATAGTTGAAAAGCAACGAAAAAAAACAGTGGGAGCGCCATCTGTTGACCTTGTCAGACAACATTCCAAAGACCCACATTTTTACGCTAGAATCAGTTGGATTCGACCCGAACAGAAGTTGCATGCTCTATCCACTCGACCACACAGACCTGTTTGTATGGGAGGTAATAAGTGTATTATGTTAGCATTTCGGCAAGTGATTGTTTATCGCTCAAGATGGATGGGAGATGAAAAAAGTTGGAAGTTTTACGTGATTTTATTATATTATTTATTTATTATTTATTTTATTATTTATTTAAAAGTTAATTTAATATTTAAACGAATGAAATAAATCTCTTAGAAATTAGTTAAAGCAAAAATTGGTTTTTCTTATAAATGTAAGAAATAGTAAATATTTAATAAAATAATTTTGTACTTGTTCAAATATTATTTGTTCAAATAATAAAATTTTATTATGAATTATAATGTAATGATATGCGTTATGTTAATTTATGAAACACATATAAAATGGAAACACTTACTTTAATAAATTATTTAGGTAGTAAATTAATAACTTTTACTTAGAATAAAAAATATTTTATATATTTTGCTAATTAAGTAGAACATATTTTTTATTCTTATGTTACAATAATAATTTTTACTTAAAAATATTTTTTTTTTTCTTTTAATTTTTTTTTTCTTTTACTATAAGGAAAGGGCAGCTGACGTCACTGCGGACGAATTACTGTGGATAAGGGAGAAAAACATGTCCGTTCTTTAACGACTGACACTGTACGGATGACCTCCGGGAATTTGATTGGTCTAAGTTTGCCAATGTAAAAGTAAGTATGATATGATTGGGCTACGTCGTCAAGATGATTTCTACAATGATCGCTATGGCAAAAAATGCAGCGGTAGATTGGTTGACAGAAGTGTTTGTTTGTAAACATGCCCTTTCCTTATTTTTTTCTTTTTTTTCTTCTTTTTTCTTTTTCTTCTCTGTTAATATAATTTTCTTTTTAGGAATTAAAATGTAATAAAGTGTGGTTATTAAAAAATATTTATTTGTAAAATATAAAAACTAATCCTAATAAAAAATATAGTTTCTTAATTATTTGAACTCTTTTTATGGTAATTTTTTACAAAGGAAAATTTTTGAATCTTTCTTTTAAATTTTAAATAAGGTACCCTGGGGTAATAACGCCAGACGGGGTAATAACGCCAAGTGCTAATATTTTGCATAATTATGAAATAATCTGGTAAATGACACCCATGTGTTCTGTGGAGAAGGGTTTTGAGTCATCTAAGTCGCAAAAAACAGCTTCAAGTTAATTTGTTTCATTTTTAGGTCTTATTGTTTTTACAAGCAGCTAAAATTAACGCTTCATCTAAAATTTGCGAGATACGTTTTGTGATGTGAAGACTATTTTTTTTATCCGGAAATATTTTGTTAATCGCATAAATTTGTAGTACATTTCATGGCCTTTCAAAATGTTGTTGAAGATTTTGGATATCTTCTCGAGATAATTTGTAATTTAAAATGTACAGCGCAATAACTATAACGGGGTAATAACGCCAATCCTTGCAATTTTTACCCCCGTTGATTCCCTACAGTGGCATAGCTACATCCTAAATACTGATTCAAATAAACACAGTTAAAACTGTGCAATGTTTCTAATAATTCTATTTAAACGCTCCTTTTTAAGCAAAAAGAAGCTCACGGTCTGATATTCTTTTGCCTCATCCCCCCCTCCCCACACCACACCTTTTTTTTTCTTACACTTTCACGAAAAAATGAACATTTTCAATAGCTTAGGATGCAATTTGTCAATTTTTAGAGCTGAGAGTTTGTATTTTTAGAATTGGGCAATCTACATGCAATCAATCCAACTTATTTCATTGTTTTGTTTGCGAGGCGTTATTACCCATATAGGTGGGTAATAACGCCAAATAGCATTGGTCAAGAAATCACGCCATTACCTTTTATGTATTCATATCTGTTAAATTATTTTTTTTATATAGATAGTCAATGAGTTGCTGTATCAAATCATATATTTGTTTGAAAAATACAAACTAAAACTGAGCCGTGAAAATTGCTAGAACCTTAACGTGGCGTTATTACCCCAGGGTACCGTATAAAAAGATGACTAGATTTTTTCGTATTCTTATTGAATGTAAAATAATTTTAAATCTTTTTAATAATTTAATATTTATTTGAAATATTAAATTTTGTTGTTCTTTTAATATGAATATATAATTAGAAAATAATCTCAATTAAATCTCAAATTAAGTCTCGTCTGTCCTCCCTCTGATGAGAACGGACGGTTTTTTTTCCTGCCTGTATCTTATTTATAGTTTTGTAATTGTTTATCATTAATAGTTTACTTTTTAGATATGCATTCTATGCTTGAGATTTTGAACTTGCATTTCATAATATGAAATACAATTTATAGTATTATTTTTGCTTTATAGAGCTGTTTTAACGATAATGGTGCTGCAGTTTTTCATGTTGAATTGAAACTAATTAGAAAATAAGTTCAATTAACTTATCAAGTAATTTTTTTTCTTTCTATGTTTAAGTTTAGAACGAATAATAATTTATAACAAGAGAGATTCAAAAAATTATTTGATGATTCAGATATTTGTATGTCCATTTCCGAATGAAGTAATTGTAAATCCTTTTCAGTTATGAAAATGACGGGGGATGGGGGGCAGGAAGCAGAGGAAACAAATTGCCCCTCCTTGGATTTTAAAATTTAATTAAATTAAATTTCTTTTCCTTCTTTTTTAAAAACTATAACATAAAATTTTCGAGTAACTTAAAAAGAAAAGATATAGGGGTAGTCTCATTGCCCCTCCATGGATTTTGAAATTTATTTAGTATTTTTTTTTCTCCAATTTACACAAACATAATAAAATTTATTGTTTTAGAGTAATTTAAAATAAAGAAACGAAAAATTTTCCTTTGGTTTAAGGGGGATAGATGAGCCATTTTTCCTCCCTTGATTTTAAAATGTAACTAATTTTTTCCCGATTTTTTAAAAAACATATTAAATTTTAATCTTTTTTCTTAGCTTAAAATATAAGAGGAACTAAAAATTTTATGCTAAAGGGAGGAAGGTAGAAGAAAGCTGTTGCCCCTCCGTAAATAAATAGATAAATTAAAAAAAAATTAACAAAATTTTCATTTTCTTCTAATTTCAAAATCATAGTAAAATGTATAATTTTCAAGTAATTTACAATTAAAAATAAGAAGAAATTTCGCATTATGGACCTGCTGAGTAAAATGCACATTGTCTCTCATATCTTTTGAATCTTAATGTATTTTTTCTCTGATTTTGATAAACATAGCGTTATACATTCGTTCAGAGTAACTTAAAATAAAGGAACTAATAAATTTTCGTTGTAGGCAGGGAACATAGGTAGCCAACTACCACTCATAGTGATTTTGAAATGTAACTTAGTGAAATTTTTTTCTCATAGCTTAAAATAATAAAGGAAATAAGAAATTTAAGTTAGGGGGAAGGAAGCATAGATAAGAGCGCCCAAGCCTGAATTTAAAATAAGAGGAATTTTAACACATTAAAACTTATAATTTCCAAGTAACAATATAAAGTAGAAACTAATAAATTTTTCGCTAAGAAAGTAAGTGGATGGGATGGGAAATCCCTAATTCGATTTTGAAGTATAATTGAAATTATTTTTCTCCGATTAAAGTCTCTGAATTTACCGGACACAGTTATACTAGAGATACATTGCAAAGTGTGGTTCTAAATTTATGGCTGGATAATAATTCAAATTAACTGCAGTGATTCTACGGTTATAAAATCTTATATATTTTTCATTTTTTGATTATAAAATGACTTTATAAAAACTACAGTGTATTTAAAGTTAATAGCTCATAGAATGTTTAAAATAAATTACTGCAAAATCACCTTCAATTAACTATAAAATAACTGAAGGTATTTTATAGTTGAGATTGCACTACAGAAAGTCTAGAGTTAATATTAGAAAAACCTCAAAAACACTTTACTTCTGCGAAAAAAAATGCAGTTCATTTTTAGCTGGGTAACTACGCAATGTAACTTATTAAAATATAATATAAATGGATTTCTTGATTATTTTATTATAAACCATCTAGAAATACATATATGTTGCATTTTTATAGTCTACAATCTATATATTTATTCGATCATTAATTTTATACTTTGTTTAATTTACAATATATATTTTTAATTTATATATTCTATAGTCTTCATATTAATCATACATTTCATAATAACCGTATCTTGCAGTCTTTACTGAAAAAGGTGCATTTTGTTACTGATAAACACAAATAACAATGACGTTTTTTATATATTATACATTTAAATTGCAACCAAGTTATATAATAAATTAAAATCCAAAAGAATTATCAAATTTATTCTCAACACAAAAGAAAATCTTCCCAAAAAATGCCGGAAAAATTGCTGCAGCAATGCCATACATGATAGCGTTTCAAATCTGATTATTGTGATATTCCAGCTCGAAAATCTCTTTGCTGCAGTACGTGACAGGAAATCATAATCCTTGGATAAATATTGGAAATAAAGAAATTATACTTTTTATGATACATTTTTATGACTTTTATTCGTATATAGTAACCCCAAAAGCCGTCGGTTCGAATCCCCTCGACAACTTTACCTTTTTCCCTCGGTGAATAAATATAGTAATTTCTAAACTGCTGGATAAATGGCACTACCAGTGAATTCTTATATCATCGCTTTTTCAAACGGAATTCTTCCTTATTTTATTTTCCCAAAATGGAAAATCTTCTAATGGAACGGAATAAGTCTGGCGACTTAGCTGCCAGTAGTTTTGTCGTGAATTCACGAGTGTATTTTTAACAGTGTACTTTTCTACAGATGCTCTTTAAGATTTTATCGTAAATGTGTCATTTAGAAATTTAAACTTGTTATTCTTATTATTATATATATACATATGTACATATACTTTTTTTCTTTAAATAATGTAAATTGAAATTTGCATACTATCCTGTACAAAAGAATTACTGAAATCCAGCAGTGTAAGTTTTACTGAAAAGCGTAAGGTTGAAAATAAATATAATAAAATATATCTTATCCGAAGTTTCAAACTATATCTCCTTTCTAGATTTCTGGTTCAGATTTTCGATTGTGATATTTTATGCTACATTCTATTTCCATTCTATTGTGCACCTTGACTTTTATCCTCTTAAAATATCACAGAAATTCTTGTGACGCATATGAACTATCTAAGGTTAGATATTTACTTAAGATTCTCTCCCAGAATGTCAACTTTCTTTAGAAAAGGCCCGTAGAATAAAATATTTTATGTATGGTTTATTTACAAATGTATACACATTTTATTAAATTCTCTATTTTATGGATTACGAATATGGTTCAATAAGATATTCTTATTTTTTATATCATTTTTTTAAATATTTTTCAAAAATGCTTTGGAACATTTAGGGAATTTGATATATAAAGCTCTTGCTCTCCAATTTCAATACAATCGCAATATTATCATCTCAAAGTATCACATAAACAATCAACACATAATTTTATTTAAAATTAATAATATTATTAATTAATTCTAAAAAAATTGTGTCTGATGAATCAATATTGTGCTCGACTTGGACATAAAGTGCTCAGCAAAAGTTTAGACACTGGTGTTCTTTAACCTTTAAATGAAAAATACGAACATTTGAGTTTTACACATGGCTACACTTATTTTTAAATATATTTTAAACAATGTAGGATAAAAATAATGGTTATAATATAAGATAATATTTAATTTAACTGAAAAAGTAAAATTTGCATATTGCAAAAGTTTAGACACTTTTTTGATTTTTTGCCGACTTTTCATGGAAAAATGCAAATTTCTAAGTTACGATGTCACATATCTGAAGTATTTAAGTATGCCTCGATATAGCATCAGTTAGTGAAGATGTCGCGAGCTAAAAATATTCAGTTAGATGAGATAATTGAAGTAGGAAAGCTGAAGTGGAAAGGGAAGACTGTTGCAGAAATTTCAACAGCATTGAATCGTCCAAAATGGCCCCTCTATGAAGTATAGTCTAAGGGTGACTCCTTCACAACAAAATATAAATCTGGCAGACCTTGTGTGACCAGAAAATGAGATGACAAAAGGATCCATAAACTGACAATGACACAAATAATGATTGCTAATCACATTAAAAGTAAGCCAGGACTTTCTGTATCGACGGACATGATTCGTAAATGAATTAAATAAACTGGTAAATCAATTTACATGAAAATGATAAAACAATCAGCTTTAAAATATCGCTACAAATTGGCGAGAATTCAATGAACTTGCAAACATACATCATATGGACCCAAATAGTACGCTATGATATTCAGTAACTTAAAACAGTAAAATTTGAATAACCCAAATGGATGGGCATTCTATTGGCACGACTTGCATAAAGAGCATGGGACTTTCTTAATCGACAACAAGAAGGTGACTTTTTAATGATTTGGTCCTCACTTTGCTTTAATGCTCGAGTATATCTAGAGTTATTCAATGGTTGTTAAGCAACGTAAAAATACATACATACGATGGAGATAAATTTTTAGTCATTTGGGGAATTTTTAGCTGGCCTAAAGTATGATTTTAGCAAGATAATGCGTCTATGCATGTTGCACACAAAACAAGAACTTCATTCAACTCTGAAAATACTACTGATCTCAACTGGCCGGCGTGTAGCTCTGATCTGGACACAATCGAAAACCTTTTTAACATCATATGTCGTAAGGTTTATGCAAATTTTTGCTATTTTCTTCTGTTAATGAGCTTTGAGCTGCTGTTGAACATGTTTAGTACAAAATAGACCCCCAAGTGAAGTAGCATCTAGTTTCTTCGATGTAAAGTCACATTCTTGCACTAATTGCAGACAATGTAGGTGCAATTCGATTTTAATTTGTAGTAATTATACAAACTGTCTATACTTTTGCCACAATGTTAATTTCGTTTTTTTGTCATTATATATTATGTAAAAGGTAAAATTTAAAATTTATTGTTTGTGAGTAAAGGATAAGTCACCAGTAACATATGACAGATGAATTACAAAAATTAGGTACAAACTTCTGAAGATAGAAGCGTAATCGATCATTGTCTAAGCTATTGCTGAGCACTGTACTTCATCCTGTTCTTCTTACCCTTAGTTAACTTGTGATAAATGATGTAATAAATATTCATTTGTTTTAAACGTTATTTCACTTCTAAAATTAATTGAAAGATTAATTTTAATTATGTGTATGTTGATCTACACTGGTTCATTTGTGTTTCATGTTACGCCACACGATTCTGTGCTCGTGATGATGAATGCATCTTATGTTGCAGTTGCAGCCTTACCAACATGGGGGATAGGGAAATTCTAAGCTAGACATCGCCCTCCTAACTTAATTGGTAGAAACCTTGGAGAGCTATTCCAATGGTTCCAGGTTTGATTCCCGTCTTGGACATCACCTTATTGGCTCTAAGGTATCATAGCATGTGATAAATTACGTATTAAATACGCAATAAATGTGGTGTTGTAGAAAAAACTACAAGATATTGATTTCGATATTTTTATTTATTTTTTTAATTAAGAGGGAAATACGTTTAAAAATTATAAAATTGCATATAAGATATGCCAAATATCCTAAAATTATTTATCCTCTCTTTTAATCCCTTTAGTCTGAGATTTTGTACAGATTCTGAAATACGTATTGATTTTATTTGTTTCTATATTTTAGTAAAATTATTTTCGAAAGCATTGCGCTTTTCTGTCTAAAATGGCCACTGAAATATGACAAAAGTCTCTAAAGATTCGACACCCAACTCTTTAACACTTACGAAAGATTTCAGGAAAAATCATGTTTAATTATTATTATTATTATTATTATTATTATTATTATTATTATTATTATTATTATTATTATTATTATTATTATTATTAAAATTATTATTATTATTATTATTATTATTATTATTATTATTATTATTATTATTATTATTGTTTGGTAAATTTATTTTCTAAAATGTCATGCTCCTACATAAAACTAGGGTGAATATTCAGAAATTTTCACTTGGCGCACAATTGTGTCAAGAAGTACTTCCCATATATTTTTTTTGCTTCTGGGTTCAGTAGTTTGGACTGGGCGATGATAAGATATTGCCTTATATATATATATTAATATATATATATATACAGGGTGCCCAGCAAATAACACCCTGATTTGAAATTTAAATTTTTCAAAAACAAAAATCTATAAAACTATGCGGTAATCGGTCTTTTATTAAGAAAGCTGTAAAAATGTTATACAGATGTTTCGAGGGGTAGATATTTTGAAAAGATTATGTTCTGATTGCAAAGAATGCTTGACTTAACATTTTTCTTGCTTTAAATTGCTTGGTTTGAATGAGATTTTGGGCGATCGACGCCATATTTTAAAGTTTTTTGGAACAAAATTTTTGGAATTTCAGAAATTTCAAAAATTTAGTTCTAGAAATATGGCTAAGTACCCCGAAAAACTCGTTTTCTACAAGCAATCTAAAGCAAGTCGAGCATTCTTTGCAATCAGAATATAATCTTTTCAAAATATTCACCGTTCTAAATTTTAGTATAACCTTTTTACAGCTTACCTAATAAAGAAACCGTTTACCGCATAGTTCTATCGATTTTTGTTTATGAGAAATTTAAAATTGAAATCAGGGTGTTATTTGCTGGACACCCTGTATATATATGTATGGTGATATATATTAAACTTCTTCCTAACACGTGGTCTGCCCATTTTTTACTCAATTTTTACACTTTCTAAGATATTTGACAAGTGTTAATGAATTCGGCTTGTTGTCTGTCCGCCCGGACTGGTTCGCATTACTAGAATGAGATTTTCATGTAATTTACATATGTTATCAGTATTTACTGTGGTATATTCGGTATTAAAAATATAGTTTGTATTATAACTATTTATTTAACAGGAGGATGCTTAAGAATTCTATTAAATTATGGCTAATACAGAAAAAAAGTTTATCATGTAATTTTTAATGAAATTGCACTATTTTAAATATATTGACCATTGCATGTATCACTGAGGTATACTAAAACTGAGGTATACTAAAATATACTGTATAATTTATTTATCGGTCATTTACAGAAACACACTAAAGTATTCTACTATATTACTGTCTATCAAGAATATTTGCAGAATATTATGTTTTCAGTTGGTAGTGCTATAATATTAAAAGATAATATAGACTGCCGTTTGGAAAAGACAGTTACCGAAGACAATTTTCAAGAACAGCGCAAATTAGTCAAAACCAAAGACTATTCTGAATACTCCATAATTGAATCAATAACACACAAACCCAAACGCGTAACGAAAACAATCAAGACAACTAGGTTTAATTCGAATGTGGTTTCCATAAAATGGGTTTCATGACATGAAATATGAACTCTAATGTACATTCATTTTAAATCTTAATCTTTTATTATCGCCTAATATAAATTGGAGTAAACGGTATTTGTATTAGAACTTTTGAAGAGTATCTGTAAAAAATAATATTTAGGATGTCGCGACTAAGATACATGGCAATACTTTGTGTTTATAACACAAAGTATTGCGATATATCTTACACCATAATAATAGTAATAAAAACAGACAAACAAAAAAAAATAAACTGAGTGACGACTGTTTATTATTTAAGAAAGTAAAATGTCAGAAAAGATCGTCTTTATACACTAAATTATTCGCTAGTTTCATGTATCAATTAAAAAAATCATTTACAGATTCTGTTCCAAGAATTTTTCTTCTTGCCCTTATGTGGAAATTTGTAGGCATCCCAGTTTCCTGTAAAAAATTTAATATCTTTACAAATTGTTTTTTTCTACTGTATATGAACGGTCATAAACATGTCTTATTTTCTAGGGAGGTTTTTCACGTAAGTGACATTTACATTAAATATATGCATTACATGTATTTAGGAAAATAAAGCATACTTTTTTACTGAACTAAAGTTTGAAAGGTTTCAAACAGTCTAATATATAAAAAAGAAAGAATATGCAAAAACATAACCTTAAAAAAAAAAAAAAAAAAAAAAAATTCAATTATCTTACCTTAAAGTTTATCATAAAAACGGTATGCTAATCCTCTGACTTTTTATAAAAACAAGTTTACAGATATTCTAATATCAATGCAGTGCGAAAACATTAAGTCATTTTTATACGAAAGAAAAATATTATCTATTGTTTACTATCCAAAACTTAATATTTATTAGTCGGTAAATGAAGTATACTTTTTAATGAACTAAAGCTTGAAATAGTTATTAATGTTTCGAGCTGTTTAATAAATAAAAAGAAAATAAGCTGCAAAAAGAAAATCTTTGAAAAACAAATACTTTTCAATTATCTTATCTTAAAGTTTATGATCAAAACTGTGTTTAAATTTTCTTGCTTTCATAAAAACGAGCGTAAAAATATTCCAATAGCAATGCAGTGCGAAAATATTAAGTTATTTTTATACGAAAGAAAAATATTATTTAATGTTTACTGTCCAAAAATTAATCATCATTACAAACAAATAAACACAAGATAATTTGATCATTAAGACATTTCCCGATGAAAATATAAAAAACTGAATTTCATTTTAAATAATCCCCCGACTTGGAAATAAATCCTTAGGCAATACATGTTGTTAAAAAGTCGCAAGCATGTCATTAAAATCTCATTAAAACAGATAATATGTATTTAAATACTGAAACATCTAAATCAGAAAATGATACAACATGTAATTTAAATAATTCATGAAATGTACAGATACAAGTTGTTAAATCGTTAATATCGTAAGAAGTAATTATGAAATATTTTTTTCAAAGATACAGAAATATTTTCTTGGAAATAAATCTTTTTAAGAAATGCATTTATACTGATATGTCATTCGGAAAATATTTGTTAAAAAACAGAATAATTCTTTAAAAACATATATGATAATTTGTTTAAATCTTTTAAGGAATAATGTATTTTAGGAGGTGCAATAAAAATAATAACTTCATTATTTCTTAAATTTCATAAAAATGTCTGCAATTAAAATGCTTGGGGATATTAAAATGAAGTGAAATTAGAATTAATTTGTAATATGCATGTTTTATTTTAGATTTCAATGTTTTTGAGAGTTTAACATAAATATATATATATATATATATATCGGAATTATTTCAGATGTAAATTTAATACGGTAGCAGGAAATATTTGATGCAGTACCACGCTTTAATCTAAAATAGTAAAAAATAATACTGAAGAAATTATTTTTCTATTTAATTTTTCTCATATATTATTGTTTTATTATTTATTTAGTAATGTTTTGTGACTGCAACTGATTATTTTCATGGGAGAAACTCTACTGGATTGCTCTAGTGATCCTCTTGCTTAAACCTATCATACAAGTTAACTACCTACAATATATTATTTTTACTTCATGCCAGAGTTATGTTATAATATCATAGATACCCTAAATTATTAGGTGCTAATATCTTAGAGATTGTTTCGTCAAACATAAGTGCTGTAGATATTAAACAATTAAAACAATTTCAACAACATTTAATTGCAGATTTCTTAAAAAAAATGTTCAATTACACAATTAAAATATCAAATGCAATTGCTGAATTTTTCAATGGTTTTATTTAAATATATGTTTATTTTTTTAAATAATAAAGATATATAATTATATGCGTTCCTGTGTTATATTTGAATATCTTATCTCAAATTCAACTAAATGGCACACACAGAAACATATATTTTATCTTAATAAAGATAGAGATTTATGTTGAAAAATTACTGATTTAATATAATTTTTAATAACACGTTATCTAAACGATCAAACATTGCAATAACAATATATAAATGTTCTATAACAGGAAACTCATATATACTCATATACTTATTTATTATTTTATAATTTGGTGAAATTGATAAACTAATTTATGAAATTTACAGTTCAGAGCAGTGCATATACTTACTTTGAATTATCATATAGTTTTCGTTAAGTTCCGAATAATAAATTTTAAATGTGATATGTGTTCTAATATTCTGTTTCTGAAACATTTTTAATTTTACTTAAAGTTTTATTATTATAATAATTATAAAAAAAAATATTTCAAATATTATTCGATACTTCTAGTTTTTTTAGAAAAATATGAAGAAAAGTTATCATGTCAATTTTTTTGTCTTTCATTTTAAAAACCTTAATTAACTTTTTTCGAATGAAAAAGAAAACTATTAAATGTCATTTTATGTAAAGTGATCATTAAATTTGCTTTGACAGGAGAACTTTTTGGCTGACATTGCAAGTCATTTTATAGTTACTAATTAACAAACTTTTCCAAAATGTACGTAAAAGTTATTGCTTTTTTGCATATATTTTTTTTTTTACTAGACATGAAATTTCAAATAAAAAAGGTACTCAGTCTCGTGTCGGAAGATTATCATTACTTATATATATATATATATTATGCATGCAGTTAATCGAACATTGATGTTTTTTATTCTGAATTATTTTTTATGTATTTTTTATAAAGATAGTTAAAGAAAGGTATTTTTTATGTTGGATATAAATTTAAAGTGTGACAAAATATCGAAATGTCGATGCATTCAACAATAATAATAAACTAGAGTCACCTTCTGCAATAATTATTATACAAAAGCATTTTTATTACGGACTATCTCTTATGCAATGTTTCTACATTTTTGTCATATAAAAATATGATAATATTCAATAAATAATTTAATTCCATGTTATAATTTGATGCATGTTCATTTTTTTAATTCCAATACCTGAATGTTTATATTTAAGTAAAAAATACATAACTACAAATCGATGTATATCCCTATTTCTCGAGCCCAGAAGTGTTTTATAGATTCCGCTCTCGAAGCTTGTAGATGGCAAGTGATGTTTTCGATCCCACACACGCTCGTTGTAATAGTCGTTCGGAAATTTTCTTGGTTTTCTTCGAAACTTGGAACCATTGCGTAAATATGGAACAAAGATAAACTTAATTTGGTTTATTTTATGTAGGCCGATTATATACACATGGGATATAGGGCCAAGAAGGGGGGAGAAGTTTACCCGTGAGAGTTTTTCTAAGGGAGTCTAACTCGTATATACGCCAGGAAATCCAAGGTTCGAAGAAAACCACGGAAAATTCGGAATGGATAGGCCGAAGGCCGCGATTGGGCTCAAACCCAGCACCTGCCATCTACCAGTTTCGGAGGCAAAACCTCTTGGTCACTGGACAGTATCCAATGGAGGACACCCAAAGATAGGGCCCTTATCCGGCGTGTTGATAATGGCTGTCATATATACAACGATTTTTTTTTCTCGTTTTTCCACTGCAAATCTTATTTGACTTGAAATACAAAAGCATATGCAGTCAAATAATCTAGCGTTGTCAGAGGGAGACATTTCAAACATTTTATTAAGCGAATATTATGTGATTGCTAATATTCACTACTATTAACAAAATTTCATTAATGGGATTTGGTGTAACCCTCCGGATCCGAATCCGGACGTAATCCTCCAATCCCTTCGGAAGTCATGTAAACTCTTAAAGCAGTTTTATGTACTCAAAACAAAAATTTTCTACATAGATATTTTAAGTATTTCCAACAGCAAAACGTATTTCATTGTAAATACAAAAGCATGAAACAGGTGTTGTACAGCCACAGGAAAAACAAGTTCGAAATTGCAAGTAAAGCGTAGCAAATGTGGTGCACTCGTAAGATAACTAAGTTTTAAAAATATCACTCTCATATATCAATCTCATAAAATTGTAAATAGTTAATTACAATTTAAAAGCGCACCAAACAATGGTCTCCCAATACTAATACTCCCAATACTCCCAATACTCCATGTAATGGAATACATTTGTGTGGACTTGTGAATAAAAAACAAATGTTCTTTTCTCTACAGATTATGCAAATTTATATTATAATACGTACTTTTTAGATGCATATCAATTTTATTATGCTCAAATGAGTATAACACTATTAAAATGCATTTGAAACATTTTTCCCCATGGGCCCTTATATAACGGAATATATTTGATTGTCCCTGTAATAGATCTATACATCCGATTTTCATAAAACTTGAAATCACTCGACAAAATTATGTAATAATTATGTATTTTAAATTTCAAATGATTAAAGTGGATTTGAAACTTTTCCACCATATACCGTAATGTAACGGGATACTTTTAATCGTCCCTGTAATTGATCTATGCGCCCGATTTTCAAAAAATTTGAAATTACTCAGCAAAATTATGTAATAATTATATATTTTAAATTTCCAACGATTCGGTAGGTAGTTTTTGCGTTGTTATATGCGGACGACGGACTGAAATACAACTATAGGTGCTACGTATTTACATAATTACAAACGTACCTAAAAATGGGAATTAAATTAATTTTGAACACAACTCTACATCTTAATCTTAATGTGTTAAAGTATTTGAAAAAATGTCTTTGAAAGTTTATTTAGTTTACACAATATATTTATATTTTTATTTCCAACAAGAAATTAAAACCATGCGTTTTGAAAAAGTTATACAGTCACTTTACAAAACATTCATAATATTATAACAAAATTTTACGAATTATTAAGGCAAAAGATGTTTAATTGAACAATTTAAACAAATTAAAGAATGAAGTAAATCATAGAAGCATTTGTCTCTTTCTATTTTTGAAAAAATCAGTGTGATATTTTTAGAATAGACAAATCTTTCACATTATATTAATAAATAGAGAATTTAAGACTTCTGTACTTAGTACATTAACATAATTTACATATTTTATATTCGTTACAATTTGCAGATTTTTTATTTTAGAATGATAATTATTTTTACCATTTTTTTTTTTTTTACATTCAATTTTTCTTAAATGTACAAATGTCTTTATATTTTCTATATGATTACAATAAACATACACACACACAAATAAAAAATCCTGCACATCAAGTCAATGAGTTCGTATCGCTTTTTATAAATAGTTTTTTTGAAAATTAAAATATATATATGTGTTTTTCGCGCATGCGCAAAAAATTATCCCATGCAGCTACTCAGATTTCATACAATATATTTATATTCTAATTGCACTATATTGTTGATAATACTTTAAGCCAATTTTTCTGAAACTCAAGTTAAATTTGGTTGAAAACCCTGCAAGGCATATAATTTAAAAACATGCAATATTTTTTTAATTTAAAAAAATCACTATATCTCCATGAATATACGTGCTTTTCTAACAAAATTCAATGAACATGTTGTACAACATCTACATATTTGTATTCTGTCACAATTATGTCATCTCATGCATTTTAATGTACTGTGTACATCGAAATATTTTTATTTTATTTTTAATATTTTTGTTGCCTTCTGATTTTTCCCGTGATGAAATGAACATTGATAAATATGATGTAAAAGTAACCTTTTTAATCCGACGAGCATATTTCGACAAAATGTTTAAAATCGAAGATTTCCGGTCATTAATGAACATATAGTGTACTGTAGCCCCATCTCTATGTCACGACAGTCAGATAATTAATTAAAAAAGGGAAAATTTAGAATATTCGATATACAAATGGCATTTCGACCAAAATTTTTTTTTTTCTACAGAAAACAATTGTTTTACATTTGTTTGTAAATGCAGTGTAACAGAAAAAAATTTTGATATAAAATTAACGATGCTGTGCTACATATTTCGTAGCTCCCGTTAAATGAACTTCAACTTTTTAATTTAAAATAAACTTGTAGTAGGATTTTAGTGTAAAAAAAGAGAAATAAGAAGGAGTTGGAAAAAAGATGTATATACATATGAAATATGTTTAAATAAATGCGAATTATCAAGGGTTTAATATAAAAGTTTTTAGTTTATATTCCATGCAATTAAAATCACATATGAAAATGATATTAGGTTATTTTTTATTATAATTTAAAATTCTTTTAATCTAAATGTAAAAAATAAAATAAAATAAATATTTGTATTTATTTTTAGCATAAAATTTCTGTAAAAAAGTAAAAAAAAAATATTTACAAAATTTATCATATAATTAATTTATAGCACTGAAATATAGTAATATACTAAATTTTGTAATGCAAAGAAAAAAACAATTTAAGGGAATTAATGATTTAGAAATTGTGAAGTTCTTGTGTATGCAGAAAATATCCTTAGTAACAGATATGAATTAGTTAAATAAAAAATATTTATATATATATATATCAACATTAACGCACACAAAAAAGAAAAAAAGAACTATAGGTTTGTGTAATAGGCTAATTATAACAAAAAGTATTGTTGTGTGTTTAATATAAACGGCATGTAAAAGATGAAAAGAAAAAAAATCTAATCTATAATTTTTTTAAAAACAATTTTTTTTACAATATATATGTGTATTAAAAGCTGTGAAAATTTATATTGATAAATGAAATACAAAATAAGTTTAAATAAACATTCGAATTGTCTTACATAGTTTGATAAAATATTTTATTTAAAAAGAATAAACTAAATTCAACTGAAATTTCATATCATTTTAGTGAAATAATATAAATGGGTTTCTCAATTAAAAATCGAAACTAATTTCTTTGTAATAATACAGTATTTCAAAATTTGAAATAAAAACAAGAGTCAAATATCTTATACTTTTCCGGAAATTATTTTTAAAAGCAAACAATATTCTTAAAATCTCATTCTTTGATAACGGAAAACGATTACATTTCCTTTTATTGGATTATTTTTCTCCAATTTTATTGAGCATAGACTAACATTAACTCTGATTACGTTTTGTTTGATTTGTATTATATGAAAAAGTCTTTTCAAATACAATTTTTTTCAAATCGGATTTATTTCATAATTGTTTATTTTAAATGGAAAACTGAACGGAGTAATCGTTGAGTTTAATTTGAAGAAAATAAAATATTTCAGAAAGTATTAAGTTAATCAAAATATTATAAATATTTATAACGTTAAATGATAATTTTCGTTTTTACTGATTTTTTTTGGAACGTCAAAACAAAAAATTATAAGAATAAAACAGTAGTAAAAAATATTATTCTTTTTGAACAAATCGTGGTATTCATTTAAATGAAAGGTAGGTAAATAAATACTTCGCTAGTTAATATTTTGAAAAAAATGCGTTCAAAAATGTGTACTTGAAACATTATTACAGAACATTACATTTGAATACATACAGAACATTACATATACTGTCACATTTGAATTTTTTTTATTTTAATTTTTTATGGCAGAATGTATTTTGAATCACAAAAATACTCGGATTTGTTAATAGAAAATTTAGAATAAACTGGTGAGAACTGGTGAACTGGTGGTTTTATTGGTGAGAAAAATAAATTAGGATTGGAATATGGATGCCCGTACGTCGTACGTGCTGATCAGCAAAGCGGTTAAGAATACGTTAAATTTCTTTTATGATATTTAGAAAAAAATAGTCGTAAGGAGATACTGTAATACTTACCTATCCTGTATATGCATAACATAATATATGAAAATAAAACATGTGTAAACTATTTATAAGATGATTTGCAATTCCAAAACAATATCTAAACACATTTTTAAATATTTTTAATATACATAGTAATGATCTATTAATGAATTGCTTATTAACCAATTTCTACAAATTATATAAAACGCCAAACTACTTAAATAGTGCCGAATTGCGTAAAAGAAGCATCCTTATAACTCCAAAAAAACAATCATATTCATTTTTACTGCGTCGGATTGAATGTCTGATTTCTAATAAAAATATATCTTTGAATTGAAATTTGATTGATTTATAGGGTCATGAAAAATTGAAGAATGTGGGAAACAGGATTACAAATATCTCGGCGACTAATAATCCGATCGACTTCACTCTTTATTCTGAATTTGTGTTATTTTATAGCCTTTTACGTCTATTCCTTAAAATAAAAAAAATCGAAAAGTTTTATATACCTTTCATGCGAAAAAAGGTTTCGAGAGTCCGAAAAAAATAGTTCCAGACAATCGAGGTTTATGACTATAAATAGGCTTCGGTTCATTCTTACATACTAAGTAAATACTAAATTTCAAGTTTCTATCTCAATTTATTTGGTAGATAGAGCGTTTACCAAACGTTCTAACTAGTAACGTAACACAGACAAACACACAAAGACAGGCACAGAGGCTGCCATACAGCAATTCTTTTTCTAAAAATATGATTTTCGGAATCTTCAGTATCTGAAATCTGCAAATCCGACATTTTTTTCAATTTTCAAAACATTTGCAAGACTTACACTATACTATGTATGATGGGTAAGCAATAATGTTTTCTGCACTTTTAAAACGATAAACAAACAAACAAACAAACAAAATAACTTATTGTTCGACTTTGTTTAATAAATAGTGCACGATTTGCTCTTGCAAATAAATTTTACCTTCCTTAAGAGATTATTAATTTATTGATTTATACGGTAAACAATTATACAGAACGTCCGATTTTTTAGTACGATAATTTAACGGTTTAATTTATTCTATTCACAACAAATTGTACATTAAATTTTAAGTAAGCTAACCTAGTTATTCTTACAAATGTTCAACATCGCCACCTTTAGGTATCAACACATTTCTAATTTTCATACCCACTAGCCGACTTTTGGGGACCAGATTGATCTCATTTAAATGTATGATAATTCTTGTTTCATGTTATTTTTATCTACAGTCACAGCAAAAAAAATCTCGACACTTGCGATTTCATACGTTTTGTCTAATATTAAGAAACATACATGAGGAATGACTCTGAATCTCCGGATGTATAAATAGAATAGAACAAGTCATATATTTTCGAGAAGATTTTTTTTCCAAAATCCAATAGGGGACCGCCAACAAATTGAAAAAGAACGAATATCTTTTGAATAACCCAGCCTAAAATAATGTAGCAAAAGCGTTCAAACTGCAGATTATGTTTAAGCGGATTATGTTAATTAACTGTGTTCAATTTTGTGCGGATAGCATGTATACTCATAAAGAAATTAAGGTTTTTATAAAAACGGTCCCAAATTTTGTCATGTTTTTTGCCTATAATTTTCGTAGTTCTTAATAAAAAGCAATGATAGTTTCAGAAAATATGAGAAACGATATTGTACATAAAACTCTGAAATCAAAATAATAAAATATTAATAATTGTATGAAAAATGAGCAGGTATACTAAAGAAATTTTCACTGCGCATGCGTCAACTCTATAAAAAAATTTCATTTGTATATTGTGTTAACTAAATGAATAGCAACTTTTGTTAAAGTTTCAAAATCATACCTTCAAAATTCTGAAATTTATTGTCGATAGAATAACATCAAATCCGTTATTCCCAAAATGAAGCAAAAAAATGAGGAGCCGTATCCAAATACGTGCAGTATTGTGTAGACAGATTAATGGAATATGGATACAGCCCCTCATTTTTTTGCTTTGAAAGTAAATGTACTGTAAGCTTTTAATTGCTATATTTTAGCCTAAAATGAGGTGAAACATTAATAATGTCATTACTATGTCTTTTCGCAAATACCGTAATGGCCAACATGTCATGGAAATGAGAAACTTCAAGACTTTTTGTATTTTCTAATATTATTTTACAAAAATTATTATCAATAACATAAATTTGAGTTACTATAAAGATTTAAACTTACTGACATATTGTTTAAAATTTATTTAAATCCGATTTTACAAAACAATCATTTTTGTTTGTGAACAAAAAGGATTTTTCTTTTACATTATTAATGTTTATATTTATTTCATGAATGGTAATAACAAGTGGGTCAGTGATTAAATATAAATTTCTTAATTTTTAATGTACTTATATTTTATGAAATTGTATTATAAAGTAATTATTTGTTCTTTCAGTTATTAATTTCGGTTTCTATAAATTAAGGCCATAAATAAGGCTAACGATTTCTGCTGATATTTTTCTCAGACATGTAAGACATGCAAACATTCCATTATTACAAAAAAAAAAAAAAAAAAAAAAAAACCATAGAAGTTAAAAACAAATCTTTTTTTTTCAAAGGCAAAATTTCCATTTATCTAAGAATAACCCAGATGTGAAGTGACGCTTTGTTTCAAACTATGGAATTTATTTTCCGTCCATCAATCTGGACCTAATTAAGCTATCTCGACCTTTGTATGTTTAGAAACTGATGTATCCTCCTTTAAAATTCTTTAAAATGCCTGTGTGAATGTAAAAAAATTTAAATTCATTTCTATCATTAATTCCTGAATCAACACTCAACTCAATATACTATTTGCGCAAGTTATTTATAAAAGGTGATTCCGTTACTATAGTACATTGCCAATGAATTCGATCGACGTAGTCTTCTGCCGATGAATTTAAATTGTATACAGCACGATAGTACTGGATAGTAGAGCTGAGATGCATCTCTAATGTTAAAGTCCAAAGTTTGCCTCTTAATAACTTTAGAAATAATCATCGGATAGCGACAAAATTGAAAAGGGGAAGTGTCCTGCCCTAGATCTCAAAGTTTACAAAAATTCATCCAGATCCACCGATTAGTTTCGGAGATCCAGAACCCCTGTTTTGTCACTTTTTGCTCGTGAAACAAGAAAAAAGACAAACAACTCAATTATAACATGAACCAGGAAACATTCAGCGACGTGTAATAGCTTGTTCGAAAGCTTTTAATTTAGGGATGTGCCTTTCGAAGGTCCGAAAGAAAAATCAAAAATTAAGCAAATGGCACTCATTTAAAATTTATATAATCGCATTTCATAATTTAACATTATAGTAATCTCTCCTTTTTAATTGCTAATCCAATTGTTTCTTTCGAGTTGCCACCAACTAAAAAACAATGCAATAATTTAAAAAAGAAACGATAACATGTGTTCTTTTTTTTTATAGATCAATAAAAATTCTGATTGACCTGATAGTTTTGAACCTTTGAAATTGACGTCACTCGAAACAGAAAATGCATATGTTTCATAAACATGTATATAAACTGTAATTAAATATGTGTTAAAACGACATCGCATCTGTATTTGAGTGTTTTCGACGTAAAACAGTTACTACAATACAGATATTTCAATTAAAAAGGGATAATTAGGAAAAAAAATCTTCTATATTTATAAAAATAACTATTTGAAAATGAAGCTATGAAAATTTGTGTAGATACCTATCGTCATAAGAAAATCTGCATAGATACCGAGAAACTGCAGTGGGACTACTATCTGGGAGGAGGCGGTTCGGTCGCCAAATGTCACCAAGGTTTTCGCCAACTTGGCGATATATCGCCAAATCTGGCGTCCAAGATTACTCGCCAAAATTGAAGCCAACATAGCGTTATATCCGATATTTCGCCAAATAAATATGTCTACAAATACTTTTAAACTAATACTAATAATAGCTTAGATTTGTTAGTTGAAGGTGATTGATAAAGTTCCTGAAAGGATATGAAAAAGCTATGAAATCACACAAAAAACTGGTGAAACCAGAGAGAAAAGTAGAGCTCGATCTTTTAAAATGTTACAGTAAAAATTGGGAAATATTCTCAATCTAAAAATGTGCGTATAAAAGAAAGGGAATCAGCTTATGAAATAACCGAAATTTTTGTTAGCTGAAAATGTGGAGTGAGCTGTACTGGTGCCTTATATTCAGAATTATACTATTATCCACTCAAAATGATTACTGAGGAAAGTAGTCAACAGAATATATTGTTATGTTGTCTCAAATCGGTTAAGCTCGACAACGCTAAACAAATATAAACAATGACGTGATAAATTAAATTATAACATTAATATAATCAAGTTGTTGAGCAATTGATGTAGATAAGTATGTCTGAACACAAATATTTGTATATGATTGAATCGTATCTATTCAAGGTTTTGAGTTTACTTGGAGCTTTGATCTTCCAGTTATCAAAACTGTGCAATGGAATTGTGTTCACACTTTGTACTGAATGAACCGTTCTCATACTTCATTACATTAGCCTGAAACATATAGTTATGAACCCAAATTTTTAAACTGTATGTGGATGATTGAAATACGGAGTGAGTTAAAAATGCCTCTTTTTCCCTGATTGATTTTAAGGTATCGGTAAAGCTCAGTCCTCATTTTCAGCTAATAAAAATTTGGGTTATTTCATGAGCTTTACAGATCATCTGATTCCCTTTCTTTTATACGCACATTTTTAGATTGAAAATATTTCCCAATTTTTACTGTAACATTTTTTTAGATCGAACTCTACTTTTCTCCTAGTTCCACAAGTTTTTTGTATAAGTAAATAGAGAACATGCATTATTTGGTATGGCTGCCTGGTTAGCCATGCTTTTTCTATAAAAAGACCTGCCAATAGATTTATTTGTTCTTGTTAGCATTGCATCAAGGAATGGAAGATCATATTATGTTTAAATTCAGTAGTGAATTTAAGGCTATTGTCTATCATACAACATGATAGTGCTGTATAGTAGAGCTCAGATGCATCTCTAATGTTAAAGTCCAAAGTTTGCCTCTTAATAATTTTGGAACTAATCATCGGATGCCGACGAAATTGAAAAGGGGAAGTGTCCTACTTTAGATCTCAAAGTTTACAAAAATTCATCCAGATCCACCGATTAGTTTTGTATTTAAATTGTAATGGTTTTAAAACTATAGTTTCATTGAATTCGGTTTGCTAAGCTTTTTCTATCGTTTTGCTTGCCAGAGATCTCATATGTTTTTAAGAATCAAACAACATTCCCAGATGGAAATGTTCGGGATGTATTGTAAAGGCGTTTCTTCTGAAGAGCTGATTGAACAGCAATATTAAATTCATCTTCTAAGTATTTATATATTGTATGACTTAAGAGAAATGTGTTGTGATGCATACATACTAGGCTTTTTTTTCTTTGTTGAACCATGAGGGTCATAAACGTTCAAGCATGACAAGTTGAATTGATTTTTTCAAACGTGGAGTGGAAACAATTAATGCAATCAATAAACGCAAGATTATGTTTGCCATTGTCAGGCATCTCGCATGGGAAAAATCTCCAGATTTTCTGTTTGAAAATTTTGGTGATTGCTTTCAGTGAAGTTTGATTACATATTTCTGATCCGTGCTCAAATTTTTCTTGTTAATCTCTGGAAAAATGCTATATATTTTGATATATTCAACGAAAGGTATTTTTGGCAGTTTATTAAGCCTTCACTTACAAGACCACTGAAATACATTAGATCATCTACGATAAAAGAAAGTTTTCTGAAAGGTAATTCATATAAATAAAGCAACAAAATCACTACTTGTATTGCGTGCTATAAAGAACACCAATTCAATGTAATTTATCTATTAGAGACACCAGTATTTGTTGCTTATAATGCACCCAAGAATTTTAAGAATTGTCAGACGAATGCAGTTCATTTCATGTATTTTAGTATTGAAGATACTATGACTTTCCCAGAACCACTGTTTTGAATTACATAACTAAAATATGTTGAACATGATTCTTCTATATACATCAAGATAACTTATCAAGATAAACATACAAGGAAATCTAGATTTTCTTTGAATAATAATTTTCTAATTCAATGTTGAACTATTGTATCTGTAACCCTTTTCATTTAAATATTAAACTTTTCGAGTTTATTTTTATTTGTGTGTCTGTGTGTGGTACTTAAAAAAATGTTTCTAATGCCATAAGCCAAATCAAATCAGACTAGTAAACTAATTAAAAATTACTATACATTTTATTTACATGATATCCGGAGTTTTGCAGATATAAAAAAATTGTCTGTAACAAATTTAAAAACATCAACAAAGTAAATCGAAAATCTTGGATATTTAGTAAAATAATGAGATTTTTAATTAGATTCCGGGAGACTTATAAAATTAATGTCAGAAACATTTTTTTTTCAAATGCTTATCTAAACTTTTTGTTTTTGTACTTCCAAAGAAACACTTACTTTATATTCATATATTTAAAAAATAAGAAAAAACTACATTTTAGGCCAAAAAGTTTAAATTTCACACTTATTCCGGGAGACCTAAATATTTTTCATTTTCAAAAATATTTTCATAGGGAAATATGTGATCATAGTAACAACCTTTTATCAACTTAACATTTTGAATTTTATAAAAAAGATTTTCGCGATACACAATGCCCCACATCAAAAGGATAACTTTAAATCCCCAATTAGGATGTTGGCATAGGCTCCTCGGTCAGTTCGCTACTACGCCAATACGCTATTCATTTCATGTTTTTCGGGCTTGCCAGCAAGCTTGGCCAATTTGAGATTTGGCCCGGCTCCGTGTTCTTGGCATAATATATATATATATATATATATATATATATATATATATATATATTTGTCATTGCTGAATGTATATTTATTTCTTTGTTAATAATTTATAATTTCAGATTTATTTTAGCCTTTTTTATCTTAAGTTTATATTTATTTAATTAAGTTTGAATGATAACAATAGAACAATATTTCGAAGATATATTTATCAGAAAATTTTCTTTTACGAGCTTATGTTAAATTAAAATATTGTATCATTGCATATTTAATTTACATTTTGTTAAAAACTTTCAATTTTAATAGTTTTAACACAGGTTTAATCTTCCGTGGAATGTATTAGATATTTCCTTTTCATTCATAATGAAACATAAAAATCTTAACACAAGTAAATTGATAAAAAAAATAAATTTGTTTTTAGATTTAGCTTTTAAAGTATGTGCATCAGAAATACTAGTAAGGATTGATAATTATTCTTATATTAGATTAAACCATTTTAGCGTCCGTTAGAATTATACGATTGGCTTCTTTTTTTTTTTTTTTTTTTTGTATAGACATATTGGAAAAAAAGTTTCCAGAGAGATTGTGCATCGGGTATAAATAAACTATGGGAGATTACCCTTCTTAATGTACGTTAACATCTAATTTCTGTTATTCGTCTCATTTAAGGAAGTTTTATTTTTTATTTTATTTATTTTAATTGTTTCTCATAGTGTAACTTGTAATTTTATAGTTTAGCAGTAAATTCAAGTAAATTTGTGTTTCATTCTCTTTGTAGCTCTAATATTATCGTTAAAGATGTTTGAATAAATGAAATTTAATAATAATAGTCTCATACATAGTGTTAGTACAAAAACAGTATCACACGAGATCTCACAGACATCTCATGGTAGTTATACGGTAATGTTTGAGACAGAAGTAAAGTGCTATACAAGTTTATCTTTTATTAAAATTATATAATTGCTTTGAAATTTTGAATACCGTCTTATCTGGTAAAAGCAGTGTAGCAGTGTGTTGACTGTTTGGAATTGGTACAGGAAACATAAGACATGCTCGAAGCATAACAACCATTAATATACCGGATGCGTCATAAATTCATGCAAACTTTAAAAATCCATAATAAAAGAAGTAATGCTTGAAAAAAATTCGTTTGCAGGAATATGATCAAACGGATTTTGGATTATTTTTCGATATATAATAAAAATCATTCCAAAAAATACCGATAGAGGGCGTTCAGATGTTTAACTGAGGCGTTTTATGCATATCTAGCAATAAAATACGCAGCTGAAGATGGATTCGTCATTCGATATCGGCAGCATGCTATCATTACCAGATTGAGCGCTGGTGGTTAAACCTTTCTATAAAGAATGGTGTGAATCCACAAATATTGCATTTCAAAAATTTCGCATGTTAAGCATCTTTTACTACCTTATAATCAATGCAAAGTGTTATGTTATTGTGATTTGTTTCATTGTCTATTTGTGTTTGTCTGATTTGCATAAAATGTCTCAATGTGGAGAGTGGGCGGCCTCTATCGGTTATTTTTGGAATCATTTTTATTATCCATGGAAACAAATCCAAAATCTGTCTGATCATACTCATGCGAACTGAAATTTTTTCGTATTACGTCGTTCATTATATATTTTTTAAAGTTGCACGAATTTATGACGTGCAACCCTGTATTTCTGTGAAAAAGTAAAAAATAAAAAGTGAACCTGTAGAAGAACAAGTTTTCTATTCATGACTCATAAAACAGTAAAAGAAATGATAAATTGATGTAAATGGAATATTAAGTTAATGGAATATCTAGCTTCTGATTTATAAATTTTTATTACTCATGTTTTCTGTTTTCTGTTTTTTTTTTTTTTTTTTTTTTTTTTTTTTTTTTTAAGAGTTGAAAACTATTACGATCAAGTTGGTTGTGTAACCGTGAAATCCGGAACTTTAATTCTTTGTTTATAATGTTATTGCACCCTATTTACATAATATTCATGATTGACATATTTTCACTCTAAATCTTTATATATAAAAATCTTTTGTGCGTGTGTATGCAATTGAACTCCTCCTAAACGACTGGACCGATTTTGATGAAATTTTGTGTGTGCGTTCCAGTAGATTCGAGAATGGTTTAGATTCACATTTCGCCGAAATTGATTCAGTACTTTTTTAGTAATTAGGCAAAAACCAATAGTTAGTGATTTTTCGCTAATTAAATGTGCTATATATATAAAAGAAAGTCTGGATTTCGTATTAATCATAGCACAAAAAAATCTACCACACCAAAAATCTTGAAAATTGGGGTAAAAATACTTCTTATAACATCGAGTGCCGCTAAGAAGGGATTTTCGAAACCCCCCCCCCCCTAAGGAGGGTAAAGAAAAGAACGAACTTAAAAAAATTCCTTTAAAATCGGCTTTTGTAGATATTTTTCATCTGATAACATATTTTAGTGCATTTTTTCATTCTGAATCGAATAGTACTAAGCAAATTCGTTTAAATCCAGTAGTTCGTGAGATATTCACATTTTCCTAATTTGGCGATGTCTTTGGCGCAAAAATCTGAAATTTTCAATCCTTTTCTATATATATGAAAGAAAGTCAGGATTTCGTTTTAATCACAGCACAAAAAATTCTACCGAACCAAAAATCTTGAAAATTGGCGTAAAAATACTTCTTATAACATCGAGTGCTGTTGAGAAGGGATTTTTGAAAAATCCACGCCCACCCTACGGAGGGTAAAAAAAGAGAACCAACTTTTAAAAAGTTCCTTTAAAATCGGCTTTTGTAGTTATTTTTCAACTTATAACATATTATAGTGTATGTTTTCATGCTGAATCGAATGGTACTAAGCAAATTTTTTTAAGTCCAGTAGTTCGTGAGATAATTTACATTTTCCTAATTTGGCGATATCTTCGGCGCAAAAACCTGAAATTTTCAATGCTTATCTTTATATATAAAAATCTTCTGTGCGTGTGTATGTAATTAAACTCCTCCTAAACGACTGGGCCGATTTTGATGAAATTTTTTGTGTGCGTTCCAGTAGATTCGAGAATGGTTTAGATTCACATTTCGTCGAAATTGATTCAGTACTTTTTTAGTAATTAGGCAAAAACTAATAGTTAGTGATTTTTCGCTGATTAAAAGTGTTGAATAAGTTCGATGAATAAAGTGCGGACGGAATGTCCGAGCGGTTTAAGGCGCCAGATTTAAGTTCAGCTTCTTGAAGAAAGAGATCGCGTGTTCGAACCCCACTTCTTACAAACGTGTATCCTTTACAATAATATTTCCTGTATTATAATTTTGATTAACCGACTTCAGAAAATCGTTAACTTTTAACTAAAAAGAGAGAAATAAACTTTTCTATCAAAAATTGAACCGACTTCAAAAAGTACTGAAGAGTGAAAAATAATTTCCTTACATAATTGTAATAAGAAATTAAATTAAGAGCGTAGTGTTTATCGTGTGTATTACTATATTTACGTACATTTATTTGATTTACTGGAGTCGGTGCCAAGAAGGACAACGTCTGTCGGTGACAGGACAACGTCTGTCGCGCTAGTCTTTATATAAAAAAATCTTCTGTGCGTGTGTATGTAATTGAACTCCTCCTAAACGACTGGACCGATTTTGATGAAATTTTTTGTGTGCGTTCCAGTAGATTCGAGAATGGTTTAGATTCACATTTCGTCGAAATTGATTCAGTACTTTTTTAGTAACTAGGCAAAAACTAATAGTTAGTGATTTTTCGCTAATTAAAAGTGTTGAATAAGTTCGATGAATTGAGTGCGGACGGAATGCCCGAGCGGTCTAAGGCGCCAGATATAAGCTCTGCTTCTTGAAGAAAGAGATCGCGTGTTCGAACCCCGCTCCTGTCAAACGTGTATGCTTTACAGTAATATAGCCTGTATTATAATTTTGATTAACTGATTTCAGAAAACCGTTAACTTTTAACAAAAAAGAGAAAAATAAGCTTTTCTATCAAAAATTGAACCGACTTCAAAAAATACTGAAGAGTGAGAAATAATTTCCTTACATAATTGTAATAAGAAATTAAATTAAGAACGTAGTGTTTATCGTGCGTATTACTATATTTAAGTACATTTATTTGATTTTCTGGTGTCGGTGCCAGGAAGGACAACGTCTGTCGGGGACAGGACAATGTCTGTCGGGTCCGCTAGTTATATATATATATATATACACTGCTCAAAACAATTAAAGGATATTTGAAGTTTTATATAAAATAAAGATAACGTAATTTTTTTGCCGAAAATAGAAGAAGAGAATCACAAATGCAAATTTTTCTGGTTTTCAAACTGTGGAGTATGCAAATTTTGAGTTCGACGTCAAAAAAATCGCTTCAGTGGCAGCGAATGAAATTTGACTTTCAACTGGATAAAATAGAATGAAGACAAGGATGATCGGCATTCAGTGATTGCTTTGTTTCGATGAGTACGATGTCTCAGCTAAGTCATTTGACAGATTCAGAAGCTTGGAGAATTCTTGGTAGGTTAGAAGGGGGCTAAACTCAAGCCGAAGTAGCGCAAGCCATTGGAGTGTCACAAAGTGTCATTTCCAGGATCTGGAACCGTTTTTTGGAGAGTGGATGTGCAGGCCGAAGACCAGGGCATGATCGTAGACGGGCAACAACGCCCAATGAAGATCGGTATTTAGCGTTAACAGCTCGGAGACACCGAAACATGAACGCTACTCTTCGCCAACAACACCTTCGCTCGACTACAGGCACCACGATTTCAACTCAGACTGTCCGAAACCGGCTCCATGCTGTAGGTCTGTATGCTCGCCGACCGATGGTATGTGTTAGATTAACATCAAGGCACCGTCGCGACCGCAGGGAGTGGGCAACCGAGCATGTCAACTGGAGGAGAAATGAATAGAGCAATATTCTGTTTTCTGACGAGTCCCGTTTTTCTGTGCATCCGGTTAATAGGCGTATTTTCATCTGGAGGGACCGTGGCAGTAGGAATAATCCTGCGTTCGTGCACGAAAGTGTCAGATTTGGCGGTAGAGGAGTGTTGGTGTATGGTGGCATCTCCATTGACGGGCACGCTGACCTCTACATCATTCGAGATGGAGCTCTGACTGGTCGCCGATATAGGGATGAAATCCTCAGACCTATTGTAGTCCCTTACGCTGCAGCAATCGGAGATAACTTCATTTTAATGGACGATAACTGCAGGCCACATCGTGCAAATATGGTGGAGGATTTCCTTTTCGAGGAAGGAATCGTTCGAATGGAATGGCCAGCGTGTTCTCCAGACATGAATCCAATCGAGCACGTTTGGGATGCTCTAGGAAGACGAGTTTCTGGCCGCCAACAACCCCCACAAACTCTCCAAGAACTGGAAAGAGCTCTTCTGGAAGAGTGGGGCAGAATACCCCAACTCGTCATTAATAGCCTCATTGAGTCCATGCCTCAAAGGTGTTCAACGTTGCTGGCCGCCCGTGAAAACCATACCCCCTACTGAAAATGATTTTCTTTGAAGAAAACACCTTTTTTTATTCTTTTTTTCTCATATGCACAAAATGTGTTTTTTTTTTCCTTTTGTACACAAATGCGCAATAAAATGCATTTTTTTCTGCCAAACATGTGTAATTTATTCTCATATAACCTACTATGTCTGTCGACCATGTATCAATCAGCTAAAAAGTTTCCCAGTTAAAAAATCCACCTAAAACTGCAATATCCTTCAATTGTTTTGAGCAGCGTATATGGGTGATTCTCAAAATAGGGGACGATTTCAAAAATGAAATCTTAAAAAAATTACTGTTAGCAAAATTTCTGAAAAAAATAGGTGTTGTTAATATAGTATTAGGTATACTTTCCATGTAGTCAGCAGAGCTAAATATTTAAAAATTAACTTAAAAAATAATTAGTATTTTTTGAGCCATGCTAATGACAAAACGAATTGTATGGAATAAATATATTATGAAATTTTTATTTTCTTCCTGTTTAAATATTTTTTTCTATATTTATTAGGCTTCTTTTTCAGCAAATGGTTTCCATTTTTGCATATATACATATAAGGAGAATAAACACATTACCAAAGAGCAAACCTTGTTACATGAGCAACATTCTGACACTAACAATGTAAGATGCTGTCTTAGTGATTTTCCTACAGATTTAATGCATATTTTAGGGATAATAAATGTAATACCTAAATTTATACGTAAAATTAAACTTTATAAAGGATACAATATAAGCACTGGTTACATTTATGTACATAGGAGTCTTTAGCATGGACAGAAAAACCCTGCTAATGACACTGATATCTGCCCATGCTAATGACAAATTTTAATTTAAATAAGATTATGAGCCATAATATAATAACAATGCAATATTCCTTTCTGGGGCTTTTTAAAACACAAAAGTTCTATGCAAATAAAAAAAAAATTAACTATAAAATAAACATGAAAATTTTTATCCATTCTAATGACATACAATTGATGTAACCCCCTAATATTCAACTTCTATTCTTAAAATACAATACATGCTTCTATTTTCTGGCTGGTTTAAAATGACTACTTGTTGCCATGGAGAAACTTTATATTTTCAAACTATTGTCATATGTGAAAATGAAATTTTGATTAATAACCAGCTGTTTTAGTATGACCTTGTTTTGAAAATCGAATATGGGGGACAAACTTTAATTCTTTTTTTATGTACTATAATTTTATTTTTAAAAAGAAATTTATTGGATAAATCCTTTCCTTGATTAATTTAAAGAAAGGATAACATTTGTTTTATTTTATAAACATGATATTAACTCTTGAAAAAGCTAGTATATATAAGGCACAGCTGCTGTGGACATCCATGCTAATGACATTTTGAACATTTATTCTGTTATTTTAAGGTGTTTTTAACTAAAAAGTGAGTAATTCTTGAGTGCAAAGAATGAATAATATTAAGACAAACATATCTAAATATAAAAACATGACAGAAAACCTCTCAATTTTTTTTATATGCCGAAAGACATAAATTGTCCCCTATTTTGAGAATCACCCATATATATATATATATATATTCTTTATCTGGTATTTAAATGATAGTATTTTTTTATTCTGTTCAAAATAAAGTGTGAGTTAGATGTTTTACACGTGCACTTCAAAAGTCAATGCTATAAAAAACAAAAATTAACGGTCTTAAAAGTAAAACTAAACCAGACGTCACCTCTGTTCTACATAATACAAAAGTAATTAATCTTCTAATTTGCCTCAGTAAAACATTTTATTATTTGAGACATCATTTAATTTGGGTCCTCATTTGCTACTATACTTTAAATTTGAGAGACAGATGTTGCTTATCTGTATTAAAGATTATTTTTTTAAATATATATGCATGTTATAAAGCTCCTGTAATTACTATATAAATCATACATGTATGTACTTATGTATACATAAAATATACATAAGTAAAATAACGATGAAGGTAATTCAACATAGAAATTTATTCTGAATTAAGATAATTTCAAATTTTGAAAACAACTAATAATTTTTCAAACTCGTTTCAGGTTGCTCCGCAAACTTTAAAATGCACTTTTCTTTTTACAAGTAAGGTACAAATTAAGACTATATTAATAAAATAATCCATCTGTATATTATTATTAAGTTAAGTATTTTTCGAGTTTACTATGAAAAAAAGATGCAATTTTATTGCTAAAAAGTTCCGCAATTTCATAAAAAACAAACTACCGATACTGTATGATTTTTGTTTACACAAAAGTGGTTTATTTTTCTTGTACTTACTAGTGCTATGATTTAAAAAAAAAAACATTAAAAATGTTTTATAAAGAACAGAAACCGTAAATAATTTTCTAAACTGAAATGTTTCGAAAATTAAATGTAGGAGAATTTCTCAAGCATATTATCAATTCCATCATAATTTCGATACATTAGGGATTTCTATCCTAAAAGTAAAATAATTGATCGTAATACATTATTTTTTGGACAACCTGTGTGTACGTTCGATGCATTATGATTGCTCCAATATTAAATATTTTAACAACTTTTTAGGAATAATTAACTATTATTCTCTACAAATTGCAATTTTTTATATAAAGACGTTTCATATAATATGTATATATATATAAAGATAAACGCGCTTACCTTTACCTAAAATACGTATAACACGTTTATCTTTATATAGAAAATTATAATTTTTTATTGTAAAGATAAACGTTTTTGATCATTATACGTAAGGCGTTATTTTTATTATTTAATTGCTACAGGAACATCAGTTTTATAATTTTTCGAAAAAATAATAATCATCTTTATTTTTGATTTATTCATATATTTTCCCTAAATTTTATGTATTCAATTTATTTTCCTTTATACTTAAATTTCCACACTTGCATAAAAATTCCCTTTGATATACTGCCATATACATTTGAACTGATTAATGTAATTATGTGCAGGTTTTCATTGTCATCCCTTATTTTAGAACCCTGCATTAGCACCATTAATAATCCCAGCACTCATAGAAATTAATTAATAAATGCGCTGTATAATTTGTACCTAGAGAGCGATATTTATTGTACCACTAAACATGTCAACGGAAGAAAATGATATGCTCCAAGATCATAAATCAAAGCATTACTACCATTTTAGTATTCATAATGATGTGATGTCATTTTGAGTTATAGACAAGTAACTGTGAATTACTACTAAAACGTTGATATATTTAGTTACTTTATTGAATCATAAATCACACGGACATTTAAAGTGGGTTTTAAAATATCAGAATTTTCCCTACACAAAACAGATCTAACTCATTGTATTTACATAGATAAATGAAACATAAGAAAATATGTTTTTAATTTTTTTTTAAAGAAAAAATGTTGTCATAGAAATTTCATCGATTTTTGATTTTTGACGTACAATTAGTGGTCAAAAATCCCCAAAATTATGATTAAACAAAATGGCTATCAGTCTAAGTGAATGTATGTATGTGTGCACGTGTGTGTACGTGTATGTTAATGTGTCCGTCTGTCCGAGCGTATGCATGTCTTCTTCGTGAAGTCGAAAAGAGTATGAAATTAAACATAGAATTAAAAAAAATTGCATTTATGTGTTTTTAGCTATAGCCAGCAAGTCCTTCATGAATTTCGAAATATTCCGCCGGTAGGAGACTCTGTAGTACCATTTTTCTACAATTTTCATTACTGAATTATCAAAAAGTTTATGAAATTATGCATAGAATTTAATCAGGTTCCATACCTATCTTTTTTGCTTAGACAGCAGTTCACAGGTGAATTTGGGGATATTCTGGCGGAAGGATACACTATATCCGAGATTTTTTTTGTCCTTCCATTATTGTATCGCTTGAAGTCACATAATGCATATAATTAAATAAATGATATTTTATTTCAATTTTACTCCAACAGAAGGAGAACGATTTTTGAGTTATATCACACTTTTTCGTGTGCTTATGTAAGTAAGTTTTTTTTTTTTTTTTTTTTTTTTTTTTTTTTTTTTTTTTTAATTTGGGATTCTTTACGTTTAGTAAATATGGCGATTCATAAGCATCTGACTGACAACATAACAAAATATGTTTACATATACTGATTATATTAAATTTTATGGTAGAGATATTATGATGAAGAATTCTAGAGAATATTATAAACATTTCATAATCGTCCAAATAGAAAATTAAAGTAGACATTTTAGACGAAAATAATATTTGCTGTAGTATTGAATTGATACTCCTCAAATATTAGCATTTGTATTTTTTTAAAGTATTAATTTATTTCAGAAAGAAGAAATTTCTTAGATTTGAACTTAAGACTAGTGAATTGTTAAATCTATAAAGGATCACTTCTGCTAAAATTTGAAAATATTTTTAAATAAATATTTGATTTTCCATACTTTATTTCTTAAGTGTTCTATGATTTATTGTCAGTATTTTCTCTTGAATGTGCGAGTTTAATTTACCAGTTCATGTAAGAATTTAATACTGCACATTTAGATTTTAAAAAATAAATGAATCTGACAGTTATTTATTTCCAGACAACCTCTATTTATAATAGGTGTGACTAATTTGGGGCTTATAAGAGTGAATTAGTCCTCCATTATTCGTCCGGAATAGCCCAGTTTGAAGAGCATTAGAGGCTTTAGCCAATACATGCCTGATTCAAATTCTGGCTTTGGACTTTTTTCACCCACTTGTAAAATTTACATCTGTTATAACCTCTATTTAGTTTTTTTTTACATACCGGGTGTCCCAAAAATGTCTGATGGATTTTAAAATTCAATAATTTGCAAACGGTGACAGCTATTTAAAAAAAAAAAATTGCAGGAGGGCTATGTATAATGTCAGAATTTTTTTTTACCATAATTTTTTGTTTTAGCTCGAATTTCAAACAATAGATGGCGCTGTCGGTGATTGAAGGCCAGGTGATCAGTGCTGAGTGAGGTCAATTTCGGCGTCGACCTGACCTTTAATTGCCGTCAGCGCCATCTATTGTTTGAAATTCGAACTAAAATGAAAAATTACGGTAAAAAAAAAAAACTCCTGACATTATACATAACGCTCCTGCAAAAACTTTTTTAATAACTGTCACCGTTTGCAAGTTATTGAATTTTTAAATCCATCAGTCATTTTTGGGACACCCGGTATATATTTTGATTTATATTATATGTATGCAATCCAGGGGTCATAAATAGCAGGAATAAATTAGTGGATATATTTTTACAGTGTTTTGTGCAACATATTTAACGATAGAGAAAAAATAGTTGTTACGAACGAGAACCGATGTTACTTTGGAAAGCTACATCAGATAAATGTGTCATTCTACATGAACATTGAGTGTAGTTAGTTTTCTTAAGTGAAGTGTTCTTAAGTACATTGAGAGTTCTTAAGTGAAAAATCTTGTTATATTCCCTTTTTTGATAATACTTGCTTCAGATATTAGCAGCAGTGTATAGCAGCACAGTATATGATGTCGTATACTTTTTGCCATTGATAACTACTTAATAATCTAAATAAAACTTCTAAATAATGTTTTAATACGCCAAATTATTTAATTTTCTTTACAGAATCTTTCGTCTATATTTTCATTCTCATTTGTTCATATTTTAATGCTGGGATATTATAATTTTAAATTACTTTATTTACAGACTTTTATTTATTTATTTATTTATTTATTTATTTATTTATTATTTATTTATTTATTTATTTATTTATTTATTTATTATTTATTTATTTATTTATTTATTTTGCATTTAGATTTATTTTTCTAACACAAAAAATTAGACAACATTGTAATTAACTACCAACAAAACTGAATCAATTGCTAAAAAAAGTATTGGAGGGTTGGGTAAACAGATCTATTGACAAATGCATATTAAAGATGATTGTATGTCTCAATCCAATAATTACTGTAAGATTACTAAGTACAATTTATGCAGTCAAGATTGACAATAAATTGTTACATATACGCATAGCCCTTGATAATAGCTTTATTTTCTGCTCAAAATAAGCTGTAAATTAATCCCATTGTTACTTTTCTTGCAAATATTACTTAAGGATTTATGCATGTATGCTAAAATTAATCCACGGTGTTAGTTAATCTGTGTTCACCCTTTGAAATCATAAAATAAGATTTTATTCATTGCTATATTGTTACTCATATGAATGTATTATATTCTATAAAATGATCGTATAGTAGAGAAGAATCACTAAAGCAATTTTATAGAAACTGTGTTTAAATAGTGATTTTATTATGTTTATCTCTTAATTTCATAAACAATTAAGTTATGTAAACAAACATTTCGAATTCAAACACAAAATATTTTCTTGTAAGTTATATTTCACAATTTTATGTTAAACTTAGATATATCTTAGTTAAGTTTTTTCTTCGGACCCGGCAAAATATGAAGAGTCATTTTTTTAATTTTATCCAATTTATTAATTTGTCTTCGATATAGCTAATCCTTTACCTTCAAAGTAAATGGAATTGACAAAATCATATTTTTTTCATAGCGAAGCTCTTATTTAAAGATAAGTCCTTATCACTATTTAAAAAAAGAGCTATATTTTGTTGTAGTTAACTAAATCTTGGATCAAGTACTGGTAATTGTAGTTTTCCATCGAAAAAGTAGTTGTTTTTCAGACCTTAAATTTTAATTACGTTACATGGCTTCGTCCTTTGTTACTCTTATGACTATCCGAGTAAATTTTCATAAAAATATCCAATTATTATGTTACAAATTATAATTAGTATAAAATTGAAATGACAGGTTAAGTCATGATGCTTTCTACTGACATAAATTCGTTCTAATTAGAAATAAAAAGCATTATCTTTGTTTATATACTAAATTGAAATGTTGCTATTTTTGTGACAGATTTTCTAGAAAGGAAAAAAAGTGACATGCAACACCCAGAAGGAATCATCAGAATTAAATGAAATTTAATGCATAAATGGCTGGCAATGGCATATAAATGATTACATTTTCTAAGCAATAATGATAATAATAATAATATTAATAATAATAAGTATCCTAAATCTGTATTTGGTTTAGCAATCACACGCTATAATATGTACAGCTACACAACATAGCGTTGATTCAATAAATTTTTAATCGTTTGAAAAGGGAAGAGTTCTATATCAATTGTATGCATATCCGAAATTCATCTGCTGAAGCTATAGAAGAAAGGAACGCATGCTTGTTGACTGTGAAACTGGAATAATTTGCTTGACGCAATTTGTATTTTCTGAAAAGTTCCAGCCTATTTTCAAAAGATGTGCTTGTATATATTAAGTAAAAAATCTTTTTGTTAGAAATTAGATGCATTTTATGTCAGTAGAACATGCTAGTGATTAACTTGTGATATATATATATTTATCATAACAATAATAAAAATGCATTTAGTAAAATTTGCTCTATTTGTCACAAGATCAACGAATGTACTTACTTATCTGTATTGTTATTATTAATGCATCTTACGAAATCTTACCAATAAATTTCATAGTCATCTCCCATATACAAATCCTGCATTATCATCAATTAAAATATTAACAAATATGGACAGAAAACAATAAATGTATTTTTTTAATTCGTACCCTTAGAGAGTTATATACAATATTGAAATAATCGTGTCAATGGAAGAAAATTACATTAACCAAAATCATAAATCGAAACATTCCGGCTATTTTCTATTCACAAATCTAAATTGCAGAAGCTACAAATACTAAATCAAATAAAGATACATAAATTTTGTAAAATGTTCATTGAATTACGTCTACTATTTAAGTGTTCTTAAAATGCTTTCCAATTCAAATACATTTAAATCATTGTAGTAGACGATGAGTCTTCTGATTTTGAGAAGTGGTTTGAATGTTTGTAATACCGTTAAAAGAAAAATATACAACGCAATTATCTTAGATATCAATGAATTCTTCAATATGCATATGATATATACTTCAGTACATGTGTGCGTTCAAATTTAAACACTAAAATTACAATTGTAAGTGGAATTTAAATAACACATTTTTATATATCTGTTCATTAAATATTTATTTCATTTTTATTTCGTGATAAAATTTAATTTTTCCATTCGATATTCTGTCGTACTATTTGAATTTATCATTATATTTGCTCAAATGGTTACCAAGATTTCCACTTTCAGTTCTCATTGACAAATTTAGCGTTATATTCATTAATAACCAGAACATTCATAGAAATTAAATTATCACACAGGTTGTATAATTTGTACCTAGAGAATGATATTTATTGTACCATTAAACATGTCAACGACAGAAAATGATACGTTCAAAATTAATAAATCAGAGCATTTCGAAGATTTTAGTATACATAACGATTCGGTGTCATTATGAATTACGATCATACAGATATATACTTAAACCTAAACGCAGATATATTGAATTGCTAAAACGGTTTGCAAATTACGTGTAAAATTTAAGTATGCTTGAAAATACCGGCATTTTCCCATTCACATATATCTAAATTCGCAGGAATTATGTACAGATGATAACATGAAATTTCCAGAAATGAGTTATGAAGTAATTCAGATTAATGTAAGACAGAAAATTAGATGATTCTGCAACTTTATTCTCTCTCTCTCTATCCCTGTATATATATATATATACTAGAGGCCTTCGCCAGCTACGCTGGTCGGTTTAGACAGTCAGACGGGCATTAAATAGTTTAATAGTTTAATTATTACGAGAGTTAAATAGTTTAATTACTAGTATTAAATAGCTTAATACTATTAAAATGCATACCAAACAATATCTCAATATATAAGTATGCAATGGAATACTTTTGTATGGCCCTGTAAATTAATAAGAAATATTAATTGCACCACAGATTGTACAGAATGTATATTATACTATATACATCATAGATGCATATCAACTTTATTATGTTTGAAAGAGTGTAAGAGCATTAAAATGGAGTTGAAACCTTTTTCCCTATTGACCGTAATGCATCGGAATTCTTTTGATTGACCCTGTAATTGAACTATCCATAAAACTATCCATAAAATTGAACTATCATAAAACTTGAAATGGCTGGACAAAATTATCTAATAATTATATATTTTAAGTTTCAAACTATTTCGTTGGGAAGTTTTTGTGTTGTTATATGCGGACAGACGGACGGACGGTCAGACAGACAGACGAATGGGAAAATCGGGATCCCAGGATTTTTTCCCTTCAATTCAAAACAAACGTGAACGTTTCTCTGTTTACGGGATCGGAGAAGATAGCGTCACATACATACATACAGTAGGATTTTAATAGTGTAAATACATTCTTTATGCTTCTCAGCGTCTTGCAAATGGGTAAAACTCTAATGTAGTTTTCTCTGTATTTTATTTTAAATGCTCAGAAAATTTGATTATTTCAACATTATACATAAAAATAACTTAATTACAAATATGAATATAATTCTTGAGAGTATTAATGATTTTTTATTGTATTAAATATTCATTAAATCTACATAATTATGTTATCTTAAATATTGATTATATTGCAGTGAAATCTATAGCTTTGGGAACGGAATATTTAATTACAAACACTTAAAGGGTTAATGTAAATAGATACATTTACAGTCTTAGCCGAAAAAGTAGACTTTTTTTTTAGTAATTGTGTAGAATTTTTGCATTGCCATTCAGCAAAATAAAGAATGTTGAATATTGAAACGAAAAAGTAAGCCTCATAGAATTAATAAAACTACCTTAAAATTGACAAATGTCGGCGAATGTACATTATCAAAATGTCACAAAAAGTCCTATTTCTTTGACCAGGAATGTGTATACATATGAGACTAAATTGCAGGCCTAATGTGAAGGACCGAAGATGAGAAAATAAAGAATAATGTAGGGGTACATGATAAATCGACCAAAAATAAATAAATAGAATAAAATTAATAAGTATTTGTTTTCCACTAAATTACATAAGAAATGGTTAAGTAACTATATGACAAAATATGCCATATAAATAAACTCTTAAAGATAAATTTTTGCTTATTTAACCACCATTAAATAATGCATTTCCTATTTTTTGGATGAGTAATTAAAGTGCCGAAAATATAGCCTGGTGTTGCGTAAGATGATGCGTTTATGTGCTAATGCCAGCGAGGAGAAAGACAGAATATTTTTAAAGGACATGTGTTAAGATTCAGAACAGAACTAATCATACAAAAAATCTCAAAACCACTCACCATCAATAAAACCTCATAATTCCTTATATTAGGTTGTTCGGAAAGTCCTTTCCGTTTGCTAAAATCAATTCGTACCAGAAAATTTTATCCATTAATATCTATGTATTAGATATCGGAAATAATATTTAATAATTAAATAAGAGAATTTTTCGGTACAAATTGATTTTCCCAATATTTAATATATATAATATACAGGGTGATTCTGAATTCATCATCAATATTTGGTGGGCAGGTAGGGAATAGGAAAAGAACACTATTTCACATAGGAAAGCTTGGCACAAACTAACGCATGACGGTGTAGAGGGCGCTTTGTGTCCGCATCTCCCATGAACGCGCATAGCTGTCTGCCATGTGCAGCCAGTCGTCATTCGACAAGGTGACTTCGCAGAAGTAACATGAACCGGTATACGTTTCAAGAACTTGCAGATATGCATCTAACTTACGGTGCCGCAGGAGAAAGTTGTCTTAGAGCTAGGCAAATGTATGCAGAGCGCTACCCCAACCGGCGCGTGCCACAGCATCAAATGTTTTCACGTGTTCATCGACAACTGTGCGAAACTGGATCATTTGCTGGTATTAATGTTGATCGAGGCAGCCGCCGATCAACACGGACAGCTTCAGTCGAGGAAGATGTCCTACAGTCTGTCGAAGAACAGCCAAGTTCTAGCACACGAGGTATTGCTCGCCAGTTTGGAGTTTCACAATCAACAGTGTGGCGGATACTAAACGAGGAACGTTTACATCCTTTACATTTGCAAAGAGTGCAGTTACTGGAAGCAGAGGACTATCGCAAGCGTGTTACTTTTGGTCAGTGGTTCATGCAGAGAACAGCCGTTGATCCCAATTTCCCAACGTATGTTCTTTTCACAGATGAAGCGTCCTTCACTCGTGAAGGTGTCTTCAACACACACAATTCACATGTGTGGGCTAATCAGAATCCACACGGTACGAGAGTTAGAGCTGCGCAACAACGCTTTGCCGTCAATGTGTGGACTGGGACCGTATTTACTACCATCCCGTTTAGATTGCGCAAACTACCTCATATTTCTTCAGACTGTGTTACCGGGTCTTATGAACGAGGTTCCTGCTGTTATTCTCCGGCAAATGTGGTTCCAGCATGACGGCACTCCAGCACATTTCGCGAATGATGTGCGTTGTTACCTGACCAGAAAATTTGGAGCTCAATGGATTGGTCGCGGTGGACCGGTTTGTTGGCCACCACAGTCACCGGATTTATCTCCAATAGACTTCTTTGTATGGGGTGCCATGAAAAACATGGTGTACGAGACCCCTGTTGCCAGTGCTATGGACCTTGTAGCACGCATATCGGTTGCCGCCGCAAATATCCGGGAAATGCCAGGCATATTCCAGAAAGTTCGGTTGTCCATGCAACGTCGTTGTGAGGCATGTACTCTAGCAAATGGTCAGAATTTCGAGCACCTCTTGTAAGTCTGTACAAAAGATGCACAAATAAATGTTTTTTCTCTTACGACTTTCTTGTTATGTTTTCTTTCCATCATTTAATCGGATTCATATTGCCCTACTACATGACGTCTGCGCCCATGCTTTCCTATGTGAAATAGTGTTCTTTTCCTATTCCCTACCTCCCCACCAAATATTGATGATGAATTCAGAATCACCCTATATATATATATATATATATATATATGTGCACAGCATATGCATGCATAACAAAGAACGTCCTAAAATAAACTCTACGCAATGTTTTACTATTATTATTATTATTATTATTATTTTACAAAAGGAACTTGTACTAAAATCCAGTTTTGCTATAGAATTCATACGCATTTGAAAACGCACATTAATGAATTCATGACTATAGATTCTAATGCTTACTAAATATTTTCTACATACTTGTATTTATGTACTTATCTGCATGCTATTGTTTTTTTGTACTTATCTGAAGCTATGTGAAACCAACAGAAAATTATTTTAACTGAAAACCGAAAATATTGAACTGAAAACTCATTTTTATCAATTATCATAGAAAAACAATAATGCAATTGAATTAACTTGCGTGACTGTCAATAACTCACTTATAAACACAATGGGCACCATGTTCTATACAAATCATTTTATAGTAAAACTCAAGACGATCACCTTAATAACATAAAAAATATTGATAGGCCTTGGTATCCATAAAGTTCTACATTTTGTTTGTATTTCTATATATATATATATGTATGTATAGCATACGCATGTACAACAAAGAACGTCCTAAAATAAATTTTAATTTTGTACCTATTAAATTAAAATTAAAAAAAAAACATTTTCGAATGATATAGCTCGTAAGCAAAAAAACAAGATAAAAACAACAAAGACAAGAATCAGCAACAACAACAAAAAGTAAAATCACTTTTACTGTCTTAAGTAACTAAACGTGAGCAACATACTTCAAATAAATATTGGATTGTTGGAAAAAAATTAAAGCAAAGAAAATGAAAAATACGCCATGCTTTTTTATAAGCATTTCATTTGCAGAATTTAACCGTAGTGGTATGTATTACATATCATTTTAGCATTTAAACTATTCCTTTGTAAATTATTCTTTATTTTTTAGGTTATTAATTGACTTAAAAAGCTGACATCTAAAATGTGAGTTTTGTTGATTTTAATTTTTCGAGTTTAAACTTTGTAGTCACAGTGCAACACAAAGTTCCCGAAACATTCATGATGTTTGGGGAGAGTAAAGCACCAACGTAAGTGCATTTCTGTGTTGGTTTGAAAAGTGTCATCAAAGATATTTTAACCATGAAGATGAGGGTGATCGCCGTCAATCTTCGATGATAAAATGAAAGCAATTGTCGAAGCTGATCAAATCAAAATAACTCAATAAATTATGAAGGAATTTACGTTGACCATACTTGTATCATTAGACACTTAGAACAAACTGTCACGGTGAAAATACCCGAGTGTGTGCCACAACAGTAAATCGCGTGTCCAATTGACTCTCCATAAATTGCACGCGCTGGCTTACAAAAGGCTGCTTCATACTATGTTCTCATATTATTGAATGCTAACCAGGTAGCACTATTTTGAAAACATCTAGAGAACTTCGTAAGGAGAAAAATTTTTGTAATGCCGGAAACGACTTCACAAAATTTGCCTCTTCCAAAACTGCTCAATTAAACAGATTAAGCAACACTGAAAAATGTAAAAAGAATAAATATATATTTTATTATATCCTTTATTATATTGACTTGAAATACGTAAATGACATTTAAAATTTTAAAAAATCACAAATAATTAAATAATAATAATTTAAATATAATAAAATTAGTGATTGCTACTACTACATGAAAGTACCTGTGTAAGCATATGCTATAAAAAAATATGTCTGTTTGTTTATACTTTTCACTACCTTTTTCTATAATATGAAGAGCAGAGCGATCATATCTACCACAGACATCTTCATTGATCCTAGAATGTAAAACAGACTTTCAGATTAAATTGGTATTGTAGTCATATTTTATTTTAAAGCCCCTTTTTAGCGAAAGTATCTAATAACGACATTACTTTTTTTGAAAATATAATACCAGTATTGCTTTGTTTCATATTAATATGAGCTGCTTGTCACTTAAAAATCATGTAATTCGTAGTAAGTTCAATATTAAAAATGACTAATATAAATATTCAAAATACAAAAATGGAATAATCAAAACTATTTTATCAAAAATTATGTTCATATGAATTACAGAAATAATGATAAGAGATAAATAGTGATAGATTATGTGCTTTTCGAAATAGTAGAAAAAATTCTTGATTTTTGCTTCGTTTCAATAAATCAATTTAATAGTTTTTTTTAGTTTACACTTAATGAAAAGAAATTATATGATAACGATTCATACAATTTACTTCCATAATACGAAATGGCTCAAAAATTGTAATAATATTCATGCGCATTAAATTATAAATTCCTGTTTTGCTTAATATATATAATAAGCATGGAATCGGAAATTGCCCATTGAGTAACATACTCTGATAATTTACTTTTGCCTAAATTGTTACAAACCACTCTGCAGATATTTACTATACTTGCAATGATTAATTCGCTTGCGCCAATTACACAAGTGAACAAAAAATTAGCAATAATTGAAAGCTATCTGAGTTTTTATCTCAAGTATTCTTTACGCAATAGAATTTTATTGCCTATACAGGGTGAGTCATAAATATCGAAACAATAAGCTATCTCCTTAAATATTGCCCCTAGACCCATACTTCCAATTGCAAAGTTTCATAAAAAAAGGTGAATTTTTTGATAAGATAAGTTGCAACTCCATGGGGGGCCTATTTTAAAAAATACGAAAATTAAATTTTTATACGGCCCCCTGAGGATAAAACATCCAATTAGAAAATTTTTCCTTATTCATTCCTGAACTGAACAAAAAAAATTTCATCTTGATATCTTCAAAACTCAGAGAGTTATGACAATTTTAATAAATCGTGAGGTTTCAAGGGATCAGACACAAATTGAAATGCGTGTAATTGAAGAAACAATGTTCCTGTAATGGGTCCAGGAAACATTTATTTTATTTATTTATTTATAAAGTTGGAATTTTGAATGTTTTGTGATGGTTAACCATATAATTTGTAAGCATTATCACATCATAAGACTTCTTAATATTTAAAAAAAAAAAAAATTGAGTAAATTGAAATTGTTATAACTCAAAATATTATTTGTATATACAATTTTAATTCAGCATTTTAAATAATATGTATTTAAAAAAAAAAAGTATTTAAAATAGCAATATTTTAAAAAAAAAGTAATTTTTGTAAACAAATCATATTTTTAAAAGTAAATTTTCTGAGCTGAAAATTAGCGTAACCGACGGTTATTGACGTATGTCAGTTTAAAAATGAGAAATACTGAAATAAAAACATTTGATGCAGTAAAGTGCATTTAGTTTTAAGATGGGCAAAGATGGGCTCCTAACGTTTAAATGCTGTATAGTTTCGATTTCAGATTTTGTTTAAGTTTTGCCATTTTCACCTTCTTTAATTACTGTTTAAATGCGTCAGTTGATTTAAACTTTATTTTTTTATCACGTCGATTTCAAATTTTTTCATTGTGCTGTGACTCACAGACAGACATTTCATAAAAACATGTTTTTCGGTATCTCTGAGCCCTAAAACGTGCGAATCCATCGAAAACCGGAAATCAAAATTTTCATGAATCCAATACTTTCTTCTTGTAAAAACAGAAGAAAGCAAAAATAGGTTTAAAACCTTCATAAATTTTGAAACTGAATACAGTTAAACCTCTAAATAACGGACACCTCAGGAACGCAGAAATTGTCCGCTATTCGTAGGTGTCCACTATTGGGAAAATCAAAAATATTCAAAAAGTGCTAAGAAACGTTTAACATTTTATTAATTGACTTTTATGTGTCCAAAAACTTCTTTTATATGATTAATCAGAAATTAAAATTATTTTTTAAGCAATGGGGCTAAATAAAACTGTACACACCTTAACCCACTGTTCATTACATGCTTGTGAAAAAACCCTATTACAAAAGTTAACTTTTGCTTGCGATTGCATGTAATTTGTTTTTCAAAATGACATTATTGGACATTATAGAGTTCCGGTCTGGGAGGGGGATTGCACTTTTTGGCTGTTAAAAGCATAAAATCTCAATTTTCCGAGGGGATATTTCAATGCTCTGGAAGATGTCCTTCCTTGGCAACCCCTTCAATTCAACTCTGAACGTGGGGGGGGGGGGGTTGGATTTTTCCCAGCTCATTTATCACAAAATTTCCTGATAAATTTAGAGGGCTTTTTACTTTTTTTCATTTTTTTGTCCTTAAAAAATACTTTTTCATCCTTTATCGCCTTAAATAGTGTCCACTATTCGGAATGATCGTTATTCAGAGGTTAAATATACACAAATTTAGGTTTTGAGAATGGGGATTGGAAAATAGTCCGTTAAACAGAGGTGTCTATTATTCGGGAGTGTCCGTTATAGCGGTTTAACTGTAGTATAAAGTAGATTTTTTAAAATATTTCTATGTAATTTATTAAAATATATTTCCATTGATTCCGCTAATAGAAGAGTCATTTTCGCTATTACTATATTTACTAAACTTATTGCCTGCGCCAAAAAGTTTTTAAGACACTTTTAATGAGAGTTTAATTAATATCACTTAATTTGTTAACACTTTTAATAAGTGTTTAATAAGACGTTCAATGAGTCGTGCCAGTTACGAAGTTGGTGGCAAGGTCGAAATATTGCAGACATCTAGCAAATTTCATCGAAGTTTAAAGCAAAAACCTATACTCTTTTATTTTATATCTAAAAGTTTAAGTGTTGTCTTGGATCGATATTTAACAATCCGTAAATTTATGGTAGATCCCTTAATTGTACTTCAAATGAACTGATTTTGCTGCGCTCAAAGGCATGCTTAAGTGGTGTAAGTCAGGAATTTTGGAAAATTTTAAATATTAATATCTTTCGGGGATTTGCAGATATCGAGATGAAATTTTTTTTGTTCAATTTAGGAAGAGATAAAGAAATTTTTTCTAATTGGAAGTTTTATCCTCTGTGGGCCGTATAAAAATTTAATTTTCGTATTTTTTAAAACAGACCCCCCATGGAGTTGCAACTTATCTTATCAAAAAATTCATTTTTTTTATGAATTTTTGCAATTGGAAGTATGGGTCTACGGGCAATATTTAAGGAGATAGCCTATTGTTTCGATATTTATGACTCACCCTGTATGATGTCATTTTCATATCAAACGTTTCAACAATAATTGCGTAAAAATCATGAAATTTGCAAACTTAAATGTCCAGTTTATTTATATTATAAACGTTACCTATTCCTCGAAGTAAGAAACTTTATAAAATAAGTTTCACAAATATTTTTTAATAGTATCATTAAATTCGATATTCTTTTCCCCCATAAACAGAAAGATGGCATGCAATACAAGCAGTGCAACTTACTGGGTTGATACAACAGTTAGAAAAAACTTTATTTAGTGTTTTGTTTTTTGTAGAAAACGATGTTTGATTATCTAACTATTAATGCTTACCAGGAAACTATCCCAATAGTGAAATAATGAAAAAATCTAAAAAAATAGCTATCGAATTCAACGGTGTTTTTAAAAACTAATGTATTTGCCTGTTCTCCCCGTTTTCAAGACAGAAAGTTTTACAATTTGCAAAATAAGAACATCGAGCATTAAGAAAGACAGACTGCCGGCTAATCAGTGAGCGAAACAGTCCATAGGTCTCAAAGAGATTTTACACAGTTAGAGCAAATGAATTACTAGATTTTAAAAATTTAACTTTTCAAATATATTACACATATTATAAAAAGTGATATATGAAAAACTAGCAATCTTCGCCCGCTACGCTGATCAGTTTCTGAAAAAGAATCTTGATCAAACGAAATACATCTATTAAAGATTTAAAAAAAATTAATAAAAAAATTAATATCTAATAAACATCCATAATTGTCGTCTTTGTCATATATTGTTAAATTATCCTGTTCAAAGTCGATGTTGACGGCATAATGGGCAAAATCCCTCTAAAGTGACTGAAATACATATGTTTAATTATTTTTTAATAGATGTTGAATTCTACGCTTCTATCTAAACCTTCTACTGAGATATGACGAAAGATCTCAGAGGCGCTTGAGATACATAATTTGAAATAAGGGTTAGAGAGCTTCCCAATGATATATTACATTAGGGATGCACGCTAAATTTTTATAATTGCCCCAATCTCCAGAGATCCAACTGTCACATCACCCCGGTATAAAATCTTACCCTCTATTTAAAAAATTTCAAATCTTAATACTATTATTTATCAGATGGCTCCGTAAAAAAATTCGATCTGTACTGATAGAAAGCTACAATTTTTTAAAAAATCGAAATCTGCCCCTCTCTTCTACGGGTGGGGGGGGGGGTCATATTTTGAAATTGGGGTGTGGGAAGAAAAGTTAATAATATAAAAGAGCGGTCCGAAGTTTTTAAAAAAAGCGTCCGAGCGGACATTTAAGTCCCTCGGGAAGGGGGGGGGATTTCAGAGATTTCAAAAATCGCGGAAATATGCGTTTAATTATATTTTAGTAGATTTATTTTTTGGAATTTCACTCTACTACCTTAAACGGTAACTAAGATATAGGAAGATGTTCCAGGATTTTCGATCCCCGTTTGCCCACCAGGAATTTTCAAAAATATCATCTTAGAGCACGCTTGCATCATAAGAAGCATATTTTCCCCAATTTTAATTTTTCTACGTTCAGTAGTTTAGGCTGGGCGTTGATTATCAGTCAGTAAGGACAAACTATTTTATGTATGTAAAAAAACAAAAAAAATTCCAAAAGTTTTTTTTTTTTTTTTTTTTTTTTTTTTTTTTTTTTTTTTTTTTAATCAGCGAATTTTTTGTAACACGCAAAACAACTAATCTCTAATCAAGTTCATTTCACGAACTTGGCAGCTTGTACAGTCAACAATTCTTAATGCTGCACTGGTGCATTAAAATAGCAAATAATGCAGCACTTGTGCACATTTTAGCTTTATTATGTGATGTATCAATGCTGAATTAAGTATCGGTGAGTGTGCAAAACTACCAAATATGTAGAATAAGCTTGTTTAGTGACTTTTTGTTAATCGTTTTATGAGAGTTTCGCATACCGAACTTTTTTAATTTAAAAACAAATTGGAATTAACCTCTTTATTTTCATATTTAACTTATTATAAATAGCATAACAGTTTGAAAATATAAATTTTCAAGTTCCGGATATTCTTTTGTGTTCACTATGCATGTCTCAATAACGCAGGCACGAGGGCAAATAGATTATGTATGAGCAAAATTATTTCTATAATCTCTTTCGATAGCTGTTTATTTTGATTTTTTCATTTTTACACTAAAGTGTAGTTTACTGGTTAAAAACAAACAAGTTACAAATTATCGTGAGATAAGGCAAATGAGGTAAATTCGTATTATAACTAGTTTTTAACCTATTCAGATCTTGGTCAAGTAGTCGTTGAACTTTTATGCAAAAATTCATGAAAAGAAAATTTATTATATAATAAATTTTGTAAAACAGAACTGATATCTCTCCATTTCTCAGTATGACGTAAGCATTATGGGGAACTAGAATTATTACCTATCACAGTATGGTATTGAATTAATTATTTTTGACACGAGTTAATATAATATTCACCATGTATACCAAGAATTATTATTTGTTATTGATTTAATTATGCATGATATGATTAAATAGAATGATGGAACCAATTTAAAGAATATCTTTTAAGGTTTTGGTTCGATTTTCGGAAAATTGTAAATGACTTAGCAAAGTTAAGAAACAACTGTAATTATTGAATTTTAAACTATTCTTTTGCGTATTTTTTGTGCTGTTATTAGCGATAATTACAATTGCAAACACACACAAAAATTTAAGCAGCATATTTTAATTTATTATATTATAAAAACTTGCTACGTCGTATTATTATAAACACTATGATACCTTGAATGCAAATTTCATATTCAAATTTGCATTATATAAATCACAATAACATAAAAACACACTTGCTCTCTCCTGGAAAAATTTAAAAACATATTTGACATTTCATGTTTTTCAATATTTAACAAATATTGAGCTCAAACTTGGAAGAAACGAATTGAAACACTTTATGGTTAAACAGAAAAATTCAAGATATTCGAAAATCAAAATTTCATACGAGAAAGAAAATATGCATGTCATGCATCTTATTTTTTATCGCAGATGTTCAATACTTTAACAAAAAATAGTATACATTGAAAATGAAAGCGAAAATAACAGCAATATGAAACCGAAACATTAATAAATTGATTAAAAAATACTCAAAGAGATCCATAAATATTTTAAAAAACAATTACAAAAAAGAAAACTTAGGAAGAAAAATTATTTAGCTACATATAGCAAAAATCAAATTACTTTTATAATAAAAAAATATACACCATAAAAATGAGATATTTTTAACATAATTTACATTCAAAGTTCAAGTTTGAATTGATATACGTTGAAATACGACTTGATATTAAGTCTGTAAATAGATTTTAAGAGATTAGCACATAATTTAAGTTCTGTTATGATAAAGAAAATAACACTTAAAATATTGAAAATAAAACTCATTTTGGCCTCATTTATTAACTAAAAATACACTTTGGGTTTCTTTACTGAAGCAGTAAAATCAGAACAATTATATGATCAACTGCAAGTCTGTCTGTCCAAATGTTTGCACAGCCGTTTTGCTCAAAAATCATGGAACGAGGAATGCTGATATTTGACAGGAATAATAATGATTATTGATTTACTTATTTACAGTTTATTATACATTCATAAATATGTATTTAATAAAGTAAAGGAATGTTAATTAGTCTACATAATAATGGAAATATTTTTTTATTATATCTTTTGGTGTAACGCGTATAATCTCTTGTAACATTAAACTCAAAAATATATCTGATCTTGTGTTCGGTATTTTTATAACTTCGAAAATGTAATGCAAAAAAAAAAAAAAAAAAAAAAAAAACCCTGAAACTAGTAAAATTAATATTATTTAAAAAAGGCATAGTAGAAGTTTACTTAAACTTCACATAAAAATTATTGTGATTATGCAGGGTTACATAGACATTGAGAAAATCACATTTTTTTCGAATGCAGTCAAATATAACTTTGCGGACCTCAGGAAAGGCGTTGAGGGATGCTCTAGGTACCTCTCATCAAAAAGTATAAAATCATTGTTGAAATCGATTTTAAAAATCAAAAATCTCAATAATTCGCATAGTTATTATCCTATAAAGACTTTATATACGAAATAATTAAGAAAAAAAAACTTTTTCGACATAATTTTGAAATTTAAAATCACTGATTAATGAGTATGAAAGCATTTTGTGTGTTCTATCGAAAACGATTCACTCACACATATATATGGTATGTGTATAAATATAAATATGAATATTTTAAACAGCTTTTTTACGTTATTTCAATCTTTATTTCAGTACTATAACGTTAATGTTTTTACGTTAATTCTCCATATGATCTAAAATTCAGAATTATCTTATTTTAAATTTACAAATCTTTAGAAACATTTGTATTTTGATATATGTTACAGAATTACTATTCCGATAAATTAAATCTAAACTACTTTTTGAGGATGTAAATATATCACTCCTTTGAGTCATTATTTCCAAAAATATAGTCACCAAAATTGAGCGTTTGAATTCATTCTTGCCAAGCAAATTATTCTTTTTTTGCAAGATAGTTGAATCTTGCCAAAAATGTGTCTTTTCTTTTCGTAAAAAGTAATTTGGCTTTACTCCACTAAACTAAAACATATTTTACAGTATATTAAAAAAATAACAAAAGACTATATAGGAGTGTTTAGAAATCATATATATATAGATATCACATGACATCTTTTGATACAGAAATCATTTAGTATTCGAAAACATATGAAGTATATGCATAAACATATACTGGTATTTAGGCCAAAAAAAAAAAAAAATCCCATTTAATATTGATAAAATCTTTTGATGGGCGGTGATCATGCAACGTGACCATCTAATTTCAATTCCAGAATTGATAATTTGCATCTAGAACATTATAATGAAATTTTACCTATATAATGAATGTGTGGAAATATACCCTTTCTCTCTTTTACTATTTGAAATTCTAGTTGTATTAACACATAAATTTTCAGCCTTTCTTTTTCCTTTTTCTTTTATTATTTTTCCTTTTTTATTTTAGCATAATATGTGTAATTGTTCGACTATTTTTATGGCTTCCCGATGATTTGCTATACAATCTATAAAATCTGGTTTCAATCAATTATTTAATCATTTTATAAACAGAATTTTTTAATCTTGAAAGAGTTAAAGTGGTGGGTCAACTCTGATTGATTGTAAAGTCAAGTATTTAAATTTAAAAAAAAATCATAAAGGTGTGAATGGACGTTACAGTTTTTTTTCTACTAAGGATATAATTTTCGTATTTGTAACCTCTGAATGTTTAAGAGTTTTCATAAATTTTCATAAATGTGTTCATAAAAATAATGTTCATTGAAATTTTCTTTTCTCTTTTGTTTCGGAAATACCATTCCAGTCTTTTCATTCGACATACATTTTAGAATATTTTTCTTTTCGATTTTTTTTACACGCTAAGTTGATTGTTTTTTTTAATAAAAAGAATATTGTCCAGTTAAACTGGTGGCATTGAGCTCACAGGCTACGCATGCTAATTGTATATTGCAGCCTTACATTTTCAAGGGTTAATTCCGTTTGAAAAAATATTTAAAGGAGGGAAAACAGCTCACCCCTTTCCCCTTTTTACACTTAATCAATGAATCCCCTAAACAAATTACGGACATGCTTTATTATATAAAAAAATATATATCCAAAATTCTTAATAAAAACCCATTTATATAATTTAAGAGGGGTTATCCCCCTCTTTTATACTTAACCTTTAAACTTCTAAAACTATTCGATTTGAACTAGATCTGATAATTCTGCATGAAAAACCCATTTATATAAATTAAGGAGAGGGGCATTAAAACCCCCGTTCCCCCTTTTTATACTTATCCTATGAACACCTAATACCAATCAAGGAAGCGCCTCATCAGAATGATCCTATATCTAAGTTTTGAACGAAAACTGATAATTCTGCATGAAAAACCCATTTATATAAAGTAAGAGAGGGGTGATGAGCCCCTTATTCCCCCTCTTATACATATTGAATAAACTCCAAAAACTAATCCGGGAAGCGCCTTATCAGAATATACCTATTTAGAAAATTTCAAGTGAATTTATATTTTTATCACGAGTTATCGTATTACGCATGAACGCACGTACGTACATACAGAACGGGCGGGCACATAAGCTCTCAGGCTATGATAGCCTGTGAGCTAAAAACGGAAAAAAGGGAAAACGTTTAAGGAAGAATGTGAGAAACAAGGGGGTTTACCCTTGAATCATCGTCTAACAATTTCAGCACGCTTCTAATATTTATAGATAGTAAAAAAAAAGATTCGTAAAATTCTATGTATCATAATTTCATTCAATAATTTAATCATAATCAAGTTTTTTTCTCATTAAATAGATTATGACATAAAATTGAATCTTTATTTAAAAACATGTTTATAAAAAACACTTGAAGTCAACTGCAGTCATATCATAAAAGCAATTATATTATAAAATAAATTACAATTTTTATTGAAATTTCGTCATTTAACACGATTAAAAAAGTAAAACTTTTTTCATTTGACATAAAGGACTGTGATGTTGAATGTTAGAGGTTTGAAAAATGCAAATAAAAGTGGGATTTGAAAAAAAAAATTAAAAAAAAATTCGAAAATATAATTTCCATAATGAAAGATGTAGATGCGTAGATAGTATATAGAACAGATTTTAAGAACAGAATTATATTTAAGAAATAAATTGAAAAAGTATATTTTTAATGTAGATTAAAAGATTCTGATTTTACACATAGATAAAAGTAAAATCAGAAGGCTGGTTTTTTAACAACAATACAAAATCAATAATTATACTTTTAATATGTTATTAATATATTTTACTGCTATATGACTTATTCATAAGTTTTACTAAGCTTCCTTAAGCTTTTCTATGTCATATTTATTAAAGACAAAGACAACAATCTTTTCTTTTTCAAATTATTATTTACTTCAAACAGTACATTTACGCCCCACCAGTGGCCGAGAGGTTCGGACCTCTCAACTGGTAGACGGCAGGTGCTGGGTTCGAACCCAATCGCGGCTGTCGGCCTAACCGTTCGGAGTTTTCCGTGGTTTTCTTCGAACCTTGCGTAAATACGGGTTAGGTTCCCTTAGAAAGACCCCCACGGAGGGCGCTCCCCCTGGTCCTATATCCCATTAGCGTAGATAATCGGACGACAAAAATCAACCAACCAACCAACCAGTACATTTATAAAAGTACGAAAATAATGTTTAATAGGATACAAAGTTTAAAATATACTTCATTAACAAACAAGAAAATATGATTGCTTTTTAATTGATTTCATGACAACAGCCACTTATGTAGATGAAGTAATTGACAAAAAATAATAATTTAAAAAAAAACTCAAAAAAATAAAATTAAAATTAATTTTATTATTTATATATATTCTAAAACGTTTAACCTGATAAAAAATTGCCTATGCATTTTTAAACTTCTAAAAAATAGGCGTTTTACTAAATTAGTATTATAAATGTTGTTGAAATCAAATTCCTTCGGTCATATTTTAAAATGATCCTTTATTCCATTTTGTCAAACATTTGAGATTTTTTTCATTTGATATATATGTATATATATATAATGGAAACTTTTTAAATAGAAAACCTTAGGTGTTTTCTGAAGCCAAAATGTGCATGAAAGAATGTCTTGAAACATGATAATATATATACAGGGTGATTATAATTAAAGTCCGAGTTTTAAAACGCTCTAAAAAGCGAACCACTCGTTAGAATGGCGTCAAAATTTAACAGCATATTATTAACGAAGGAGGAAGAACATGAACCAAAAAAAAGTTCCAAATTTGAATGAATTAAAATACCTGGCATGCGCACGACAATTTCAGGTGTTATAAAAGATGTTATATGGAGGAATGCTTTTTATGCGGTTTTTTGCCTCAGGACAATTAAAAACCGATTTTTCCCATCCGATCTGGTACGACCTTGTCGTGGTGTACGGGCTTACGTAACTAACAGTATCACACGCGTACAGTCATGCACACTGAACAATACAGTTGGTTTATATCGTGTAATTTACGCCTTAGCCGTTGTTTTACGATTTGTCCTTTGTAGTCGAAATTATGACGCTTACAGCGCCATCTGTCGCTAAAATTTGGAACTTTTTTTTGGTTCATGTTCTTTCCCCTTTCTTCAATGATACGCTGTTAAATTTTGACTCCATTCTAACGAGTGGTTCGCTTTTTAGAGCGTTTTGAAACTCGGACTTTAATTATAATCACCCTGTATATATCAGGGGTCGCAGCGTCCCTAAAATTTTCACACTTTCCTACCACAATTTTAAAACGACAATATTTATTGTAGAATTTCATTGTAGTGGTTAAAGGAATCTGACACGAAGATTTTTGATTTAAAATACTGGTAGAAGAGTGCGAAAATTTTAGTGACGCTGCGACCCCTGATATATATATATATATATAAATTTAAAATAAATATGTATAATTTTAGCAATTGCATTTAGGTCGAAAAAACGTATATTTTTCATCTATTCATTGGTGGAAGTAGTTCTCGAAAAGTTCTAAAAACTAAAGACTGTTGGCACAGTATGGATTACAAATTGTATTATTTTAAAATTAAATGAAAAGAAAAGTTATTGCGAAATACTTTTTATTACTGAAGTAAAACTCCAATCATATAGAAACTCCATCACTCCATCAATAGAAACAAGAAACAATAGTGGATGGATGTTATTACCATTTTCTTATCAATAAAACAAAAATGAGTGAAAATAATAAATAAAAAAATTAAATCTATGATAAAAAAAATTAATTTTATAGAAAATTAATGTTTTAATATGATACAGCTCTTTAACAATCCATTTACTACACTGGTGTCCAAAAGTTAAGCATAATTGGTAATTAAGTAAGTAATGAAAGAAATATAAATCGAAATGTGGTGAAACTCCAGGTGTGTAAACAAAATAGTACGCGTCATATATTTTCGCGAAGAGTTTTCCCCGAAATCGAACAGGGGACCGTCAACAAATTGAAAAAGAACGAAGATCTTTTGGATAATCCTCTCAAAACTAATGTAGCAAAAGCGTTCAAACTGCACATTATGATTAAGTGGCTTATTGTAGTGTATTGTGCTTATTTTATTAAGGATAGCATGTATACTCGTAGAGAAATTAAGGTTTTTATAAAAACAGTCCTACGTTTTTTGCTTATAATTTGCAGAGTTCTTAATATAAAATAATGTTCTTTTCTGCAAATATGACAAACATCATGGTACAGAATACCCTGTCATCAGAATTTAAAAATAAAAAAAATTGTATGACAAATGAGCAGGTTTACTAAATAATTTTTTACTGCGCATGCGTGAACGCTATTAAAATTTCATTTGCATATTATGTTAGTTAAATGTGTAGAGCAACTTTTGTGAAAGTCTCAAAAACATAGATTAAAAATTCTGAAAATTATCGTTGATAGAATGAGATCAAAATATTTTATTCCCTAATGAAGCAAAAAGATGAGGGGTTGTATCCATATTCCATTGTTTCGTGCCTAGACAATATTGCACGTACAACTGTATTTGGATAAAACCCCTGATATTTTGCTTCCTTTTAGGAATAACGGATTTTGAGTTGATTCTTTAGACGATAATTTTCAGAATTTTCAAGCTATGTTTTTGAAACTCTTACAGAAGTTGCTCTATACATTTAGCTAACACAATATGCAAATGAAATTTTGATATCGTTGACGCATGCGCAATGAAAAATTATTTACTAAATTTACTCATTTTTCATACAATTTTTATTATTTTTAAATTCTGATGACAGGGTATTGTGTACAATGATGTTTGTCATATTTTCAGAAAAGAACATTATTTTATATTAAGAACTCTGCAAATTATAAGTAAAAAAAAACTTAGGACTAATTTTATAAAAACCTTAATTTCTCTACGAGTATGAATGCTATCCTTATAAAAATAAACACAGTACACTACAATAAGCCACTTAATCATAATGTGCAGTTTGAACGCTTTTGCTACATTAGTTTTGACAGGGTTATCCAAAAGACCTTCGTTCTTTTTCAATTTGTTGACGGTCGCCTGTTCGATTTCGGGGAAAACTCTTCGCGAAAATATATGACGAGTGCTATTTTGTTTACACATCTGTAGTTTCACCACATTTCGATTTATATTTCTTTCATTACTTACTTAATTACCAATTATGCTTAACTTTTGGACACCAGTGTATATTAATATCAATATGATGTAGATACCTCTATATATCAAGGAGATTTTCTTGAAATCATATCTTCTTTTATAGACGAATTTAAATAAAAATGAAATCTAAGTATTTTGACATTTTAAATTAACTTATCGCCGGAATTTTTACAAATTAAAATGTTTGCTGTCAATTTTGAAATGTTATTCGTAATATAAAATAAATATTGCTGTTATCGAATGAGTGGGTTATTTTTATTTTCGGTTTATCAAACCTAGGCAGATATCCAATAAAACATCTACATTCAAAAAATTCTGTTAACCCTCTGCGACATAGTATACACGCAATTAAATAACTGAAATTGTCAAAGTATTTTTAAAATATACAAATTTAAAAAACTAAGTAAGTATTCATTGTAAAATATAAATCATGTGATTTATTCTGGAAAGAGTTTTAAATATATTTGAATATGTGACTATCACATTGCTTACAAGTCGTAGAACCAACATAATGAAAATACTCCAAGACGTGGATGCAACCCGGAAGCTTGGAATAGCGCTTTACCATTTCAGCTTCGAAGATGACGCGCAGCTTGCAATTCTCACTTCTCAGGCTGCAACTGCTGCAACAGGCTGCAGAAATAGATGACAACGTCTATATCAGCACACAAACATGAGTTTTTAATATTTGGACTAATATTCAATGGATAAAAACATAGTACATTTAAATATAAATTTCGGCTTGAAGAATATACAGTCGGCTCTCGTTAATTCGAACTCGTCGGGACCACAAGAAATGTTCGAATTATCCGAAATTCGAATTATGGAAAATATGAAATTAAAACATGCTTAATATGGTACTATTACAAAGGAATTAATGTTATAGTGTTTTTTTAATTTATTTAGTCTGTTATCATTAGAATATGATTGAATATTAAATAAGAATGCATAAATACATAAACTAATTAAAAGATTAGAAACGAGCACAATGGAAGAAAAATTTAAAGCGTCACTGTTGGACAACCGGACAGTAAGAAAATAGATATCAAATGCATTGGGTTACATGTATACTCGTTTGGAACAGTTTTCACAAAAATCAAAGAAAGAAAGTTGTTCAAATGATCTAAAATTCTTGCGAAAGAAAAGAAAAATGAAAAATCGGAATTTTAGTTAGTTCAAATTAAACGAAGTCAAGAGAAAATCAGTTCGAATTAATGAAAATTTTTAACGTTATTCTGTCATTGAAAATTTCGGGACTTCATGTTTAGTTCGAATTAAGCGAAGATTTGAATTATCCGATTTCGAATTAACGAGAGTCGACTGTATTTTGAAAGATGTGGTAAGAAGTCGCCAAATTACTCTTTATGAAGAATTCGTCAAATCACTCTTTATGTATGTGATGAAATGTCTGAATCCAAATGTGGCTGCTTCATTTTTGCAATATATTGTGCATTTGAATAACTAGTATTCATGAAAATTTCACTTAGCAAATATATAGTTTTTGAAAATGTAAGATACGTCTATTATAAGTGATAAGATAAGGTATAGATTGTATTATTTTATTATATAAAAGGCTTTAAATATCTAAAGTTACTTTTAATGGAACAAATGAAAACTTTATTTAAACATTTCCGTTTCATAAATATGATTGTAAAAATAAGCAAGTTGTAACATAGAAGGAAACGAAACTTTTGCTGTTACTAGGGGTAAAAAAAAAGAAAATAGGGTGACAAAGCAATCCAGAGTTTGTTTCCTAACTGAAATATGCTTTAAGTACTTCAGTGTTACCTCAAATATCGATTTTAAAAAATGTACACGTCTTAGACCACCAAACAGTATTTTACCGATTAAACATTACGATATATTGCGACAAATATGATTTTTGTTTTATTATTACTTCTCTCTGTGTGAAAGCATTGATTACATCATCACATGGAGTGTTGTTGGTTAATATAATGATTTTGACAGGTTAATGTAGTTTTTAATTACCATCGTGACATTGTGTTCGGTTTTTTAAAAAATCTTAGTCTGCCATGACTCCCAAGGTCTTAGAAATTAACAGCTTTTCTTCATTAGTGAGGACTGTCAGACGAACCCTAGACTTGATACGTCTTCCAAGGCAGTTGTTGACAAGAATAGTACGTGGTACAGTAAAACCCCGATAATTCGGATTAATTGGGACCAGACCCAATTCGGATTATTGAAAATCCGGATTAACCGGAGAATTAGAAAAAATTATATAAAATAAAACATACTTACAGAAAATCCCTTCCATGTTAAACTTATTGAATATTTACAGACAGTAAAAACGTTTACTTTGTAATAAAAAAACGGTCGCGCATCCGCTTGAGCATAAGTAGTCCGTTAGGTGCAATTTAAATAAGAATTTAAATAAAAGTTTAAATAAGAAAGCTTAAGGTATTCTTCCGAAAAGCTTTCAGAAAAAGTTTTTTATTATTGAGAATATGATGACAAAACAAATTAATGTTATGGAAATTAGCTTATCGCTTCTCAAATGTGAAAAAAAAAATACCAAACCGATCCGGATTATACGGAGATACGGATTGACGGGGTCCAAATTAGCGGGGTTCAATATTTGGAATGTTTGGGACGTCTAGTTCTTTACTCATGCCATTATTGTTGGCTAGGGTCACCCGGGGTAAAATGGGTATAAAAATCAGCTTTTTTAATTTTAATGTTTCATGGCAGAAATATTATGAAATAAATTCATGTTTTTGTTCAATATTTTTGACATTGTGTATCTTAGGTCTAAATTAAATATAATTTGTGTTTCCTTTTTTTAAAAATTTTTGTGTAAAACACTATACCTATTTTACCCCGGTGTAAACCCATTTTACCCCGTGGTTCGGGGTAAAACGGGTATGCACCAGGGTAAAATGGGTATATGCTGGTTAAAGTTGAATAATAAATTAAATATACTTAAATACACTATAATTAATGTGTAAACCATTTAAAAGTTTTGTACTTTCATCCTCTGAATCATGTGTAAACTTGGAAGGTGGGGGGGGGGGGCTTTAAAAACTCCCCACTTCAATTTGCTTACATTTTTTTCTTAACATATAAAAACACTGTTATGAAACTAATGCAAATAAGATGAGAGTACTGGCAAATCCTATCCTCCACCACATCAGTTTACGCACATGCTGTGAATCGTGTTTCTCTTTAAAAGGTTTTTTTTTTTAAATTTTTTATTTAATGCAATTCAAAAGCAGATAGATATCAGCATGAATATCTGTAGGGAAAAAATGAGAAGTTAAATTACACTGGAAAATCAATGTTTAATCAAAAGCAATTTATGCAGATAGGTATAACATAATAAAAATTTACATGCAAAGTATATACTGGCAAGGACTGTTGCAGCTTGGTTGAGATAGCTTTCTGACAATTTGGATGCGTTCACATCAGCAACATCATCTTTCTCAGGAATGACATAAAATAATCCAGCAGATGACTTTGTTGCAAACTTCACAGTATTTTAACCTTCATCAGAGATATCAATAATAAGACCTGTGAATTCTTGAACAGACTTCTTTACATTAAATTTTACAGGGACTCAATCGCCAATCACTGGATTCATTGCAGTGAAAACCTTTGGTTTAACTTCTATTTTATGGGTTGCTTCGATTCTTTTAACTGTTTGTACTTTTTTTGTGTTCCTAGTGCAAAGAATTGCAGCCAGCTGCTCTGTAGGTAAAATTTCTCCTACCTTTGCTTGTACTCTCTTGCGTTTTCTCTGAGTTTTTTTATAGACTCGCCAGTACTAGAAAATGTATTTCAATTTAATTTCCAATATTTTTCTTACTTTGTGTTCCTGTACATTTAATCAATTTGCATGTATTTTAATGTCACCCAAAATAGTCTAATTTATAAGATAAATGATAAATTGATGATATAAGTAATAGCGTAATTTCATATAACTCAGTTTAAAACATAGGATCAATAACAATTTGTCCTCAAAGGTCTTTCAACTTTGATCAATCTTCATACATTCATATCTTGACCTGTACCCATTTTACCCCATATGACAAAAAACGTTATAAAATTTTTGTGAGTAAATAAATTTACTTAATTTTACAGTTTTCAGTTAGAAGAATCCTTCTTCTGTAAATATCAAACAGTTTATTCCTAAAATTCTTCTTGTATATTTTTCTGGAAAGAAGTTTTTCAACCACTAAAAACACTTTGTTCTATCTTCTGAAAAACAAAATGGTTGCCAAGCCCATTATATGCGTCGCCAGTTTGTTTTTACAAGGTTTAAGTATTGCCAGATATGTAAGCACTTTGTTCGTAATTTTAAATTTTTTAAAAAATTTGTCTGGTAAAATAATAAAATAAATAAATAAAATACACCCATTTTACCCCGGCTACCCATTTTACCCCGGGTGACCCTACCATCTCGTTTGTCACATTTTTTTCAATGAAAGTGTGATAATGCCAGACCCCTAGTGTTTTTTCACATTTTTCTTTCTGGAAAAGGCCTCTAACAAAAGTGGGATTTTATCGCATGAGTGAAACATACGAATAAATATGCATAAAACTGTAACAAACTCGTTCACCTACAAGGCGACAAAGTTACACCAGGGTGCGTTTCTCTCGTTTACGGTATACTATAAACCATAGGTTCCCAACGGGGGCGGTACCGCCCCCCAGTGGGCGCTGGAGCCTTCCAGGGGGGCGGTAGAGGGGCTGGAGAAAAATGGGGGGCGTTAGGACAGTCAAGGGGGGCGGTCATGCCTTACTTGCGTATATAGGAATTATATAATGAACATAGTTGATCTCCTCTGTACTGCCCAGACCGTGGCTAAATTCTTATCTGCACCGAACGTTGAATTCAGACCATTTTCTCCGGGAGGGACTTCTGTGGCTCCGGGGGAGGGGACACAATAGAGCTCCGGAAGGAAATTACGCGTTTCTACCATTGAAAATACAAAATTTCAAATTTTCCAGGAGGGGAATGTCTCCCGCCCCACTCCTGGCCACACCCTGAATTCAACACTGACTGCACCTATGAAAATCTATTCAGACGAATTTAGATCTGAGTATTAAATTCATTTTACTAGTATTAAAAAAAATCAAAGTGGAAGACGAAAAAGGGCTAAAATCGCGGAGAACAAGATTTTATTCTATCAAGCTAAAAACATTCTAGCTGCAGTTCCTTCATGAATGTCAAAATATCTAAGCGGAACACGAAAAACCACTATGACCCACATTAAAAATCATTATGAATTTAAAAATTGTCGAGTACAAAATTCGCGATAATTGTTGTCTGAAAGTTTTAAACAGAATTCTTTTTTATATACCTGTATTTCAAAAAATTCTGAAATATGACTACATATGTCTGAACAGAGATTTTTAAACGAACCCGTTATTTTAATCAATTCAAGAAATTTGTTTTTGTTTTTAGTGAAAGTGATAAAAATCATTATATCTATAAGTTTGTTCAAATTTAAATTTATTTAAACTTAAATAGGGAAAAATTTCTTTCAAAATATCTTAGGCCTCTGACCTCGCTCGAGGAAACGCTCGCGAGCTAATTCTATTCCTATGGGGAAGCATTTTTCTAATAACTCTTTCGCATTTTGACATTTTTGAATAATTTTTTTTTGCATTGGATAGCTGAGGTGCATGCCAACAGCGCACCTTTTTTACTTTTTCGATTTTGAATGCAGATATTTTTTACAAAGTTAGTTTCCCTTTCAAAACCGGTTTCGAAACTTAAAGTGCTTTTTAAAAAAATATCTGCAACCAAAATTGAAAAATTAAAAAAGGTGCGCGCGCTATTGGCATGCACCTCACCTATCCAATGCAAAAAAAAAAAAAAAAAAAAAAAAAAAAAAAATTATTCAAAAATGTCAAAATGCGAAAGAGTTATTAGAAAAATGCTTCCCCATAGGAATAGCATTAGCTCGTGAGCGTTTCCTTGAGCGAGGACAGGGGCCTTAATCAAACAAAAAATGGCGGCAGTACAATATTGAGGATTTGAAATAGGGATCTACGCACTCTCCTACAAATCACTCGTTGCCTATGTGCTTAATTTGTAAAAAAATGCTTTTTTCAAATGAAGCAATGAAGCCTTCTAGGGTAGAAAAGCATTTGAATAAATCTCTGCTGATAGAAAAGCAGAGCTGCCAAGTCTCCGGCTTTTAGTACATCACTATTATCTTAGTGAAAATGTCTTTATTTTAAATCGCCCAAATGTTAAAATTAAATAAAGAAACATTTTCTGAATTAAAATATTGGTATCAAAAAAGCTGAAGACTTGGCAGCTCTGGAAAGGATATGTTCTAATTTTCAAAAATTAAAAAAGAAAGAAATTAGAGCTGTCACCTATATCAAACCTTTTCTGTCGTTATCTAAACAAAATGACGGACTACGAGCCTCATATAATAATACATTGTTAATCGCAAAAAGTATGAAAACTGCACACAAACGGTGAGAAATTAATCTCGCCAGCAGTCAGAGAGATAATAAAAAATGTTCTTCATCATAAGAAACTGCCAGATATCGTCAGAAAAAATGCTGAGTAATAATTCGGTACAAAGAAGAATAGATGGCTAAAGGCATTGAAATATCATCATGCTATTACTTAAAGACCTGCAAATTTTCTATTCAACTCGATGGATCAGTGTTACCAAATAACAAAAACTCGTAAAAGAAAAAAAAATGTAAAGAGTTATTATTTGCTAAAAATTTGGAAACTAATACGAAGAGAGAATTGATATTTAATACCATGGAGTTAGTCCAAGAGAAATTCCTTTTCATAATATCATGCTACTGATGTTGCTCGAGCAACGACGGGACATCATCAGGGTTTCATTAGCACATTTGAAACAAGCAGTAATAAATGTACTCTCTGTGCATTCTTTTACACATCATCAGCATTTGGTTTCAAAATTGTTGAATGAGCACCAGTATACATTGCTTCATTACAGTATTAGATTTAGTCAATGTGACTAGAAGCTATTTATTGAATGACAGGATATTTAACCGACTTCATCATGGTGAAAATCATCTCAAAACAAAGTGAAACAATTGTATCACTTTGTAGTGCAGTTGCCACTATCACTTTGAGTCAGACTTGCAAATGATTACAATTGTTTCCTACTGCAATCATAAGTTCGTTGTCTTTGCAAAGGTATTTGTCTGAATCGTTTTTCAATATATTTGATTCAGCATTATACTTAATTGAAAACAGAGGTGTAAAAATACGCTAAAACCTGATTACATTAAAAAGATGACATCGATTATTTGACAGAGCTGTTTAGAATCTTTAATTAAATCAATTTAAACATTCTAAATATTTTAATAAGGCATCATATGATTGCAAGATGATGACTTGAATTTAATTAAAACAAAAAACCTCATAGCTGCTTCTCTGGGTAAACTTTTTTTGTTCAAACGAAATCTAAGTAAATGAGGATACAGCCACTTTGCCACATTATTCGCAGTTTGTAAAAACAGGAAAATTTACTTCGCAAATGCAGATACAGCAGTATCATCATATTTAGACGAGAAAATCACAGCAAACGAGAATTAAAAGTAAAATTCAGAAATGGATACTAAGAGTTCTAACTTAAAAAAACTACAGTTCTCTAACATAGATTATGAGCGAGATTACATAAAATTTTAATTGCTTTTCCTTCATCAGATTCGCTGAGAGTGGGTTCAGTGCAGTAGCTCTTTTACTGTATAATAAAGGGAACAGACATCTTTGAACCTGACAATTTGTTTATTAAAGAAATTGGAATCCAACATGAACAAACTGTTAAAACTCCATTAGCTTCAACCATTTCGGTATTTTTTAAAAATTCTTATTGGTTTTGTGTTAATTTTTCAGTTCTTAATAAACAATTTTTGGTACTACTAGGTTATCCCGTCGACCAAAACATTATCGCCAAACTATAAGATTAAATGCCAATAATGGATGATCGTGAATGTCACATTCAATGACATTAAATATGATTCATGTGTTTAAAATGTCATTAAGTGGTTTTTATTTCGACTTTTTATAAATATTTTTATTAATATTCTACTAATTATTTGTTTTTTCGTTATTTAAAATAAAAATTATGTCAATATGTATAATTTGGCAATTAGTTTGGCGAATTGTATAATTTGACGAAATTGGTCGACGGGATAACAGAGTAGTACCCAATTTTTTATTATATTTGATGATCGTTTTAATTAACTACTATGTGATTCTACTTTGTGTTTCTTAATAGATAGATAAACATATAATATGCAACAATATTTTAACATTTTGTATAATTAACTATTATGGAAGAGGGGGGCGTTGTCATTTTTTTCTCTTGTAAAGGGGGCGGTGGTCCAGAAAAGGTTGGGAACCTATGCTATAAACGCCTAAAATCAAAATTTCCCGCTAACATTCTGGAACATTGCATACACGTATTGAAATAACTTATTTTGTCAAAATAATTTTAAAGCATATATAGTTGGAAAATTTGAGATAATATTTCTTAAAATTAGAATTTTAAAAAATGTAGATCATGTGATTGTATTCTGGAATATTTTAAATATTTGAAATACAATTTAATAAGTAAAAGATTAGTACATTTAAAAATGTATTTCCGTTTCAAGAATATTTTTTCAAAAATGTGTAAAAAATCGTCAAGTAACTTTCTAGGTATGTGAAGGATGTATTTCTTTAGGATGAAATGTTTGAATCCAAGAGTAGCTGCTTTATTTTTGCAACATATTGTATATTTGAATAACTCATTTCCTTTAAATTGTCTTAAAATACATAGTTATGAAAATGTAAGATACGTTTTATTAAAAGTGATTTTTTTTGTAAGATATAGACCATGTGAATTTATTTTGTTAAAAAAAAGTTAAATATTTAGTTACTTTTAATGGCATAAATGAACACTATATTTAAACATACACTTCTGTTTTATAGATATGTTTGGAAAAATATGTAAGTTTTAACATTGAAAGAAATATAAACAAAAAACGACAATATCAGGAAATCGATAGGATCAATATACCATATTCGAAATAGAATATATTTTACGTTTAAAAGGAAATAAATATATGCAAGAATATAAATATAATCTACATTTAGCTATTTCGCTTTTAAGTAAACCCATATTTTATGTGATGGCTTTTTCTGAACTGAGAGACAAAATTTAGAGAGAAAAGATAAATGGAATAAGTTTAATATATTGCAAACCAAAACTATATAGATACATTCCATCGCATTCATTTATGGATTTCAATGATATGGAAATTTCAAAACAGCGAATTTCTGATCTATTTTCAGGTTTTAAGGTAAGGAATCTGTATTTTTTTTCTTGTAGTGTTAGTTACTTATTGTATTCCCCTTGATGATTGATCATTCAGAAACTTAGTTTACTCTTTAAACTTAAACTAGGAAAACGCGCGCTTACCCAGGGTATAAATGGTTTTAACTTTGTCACCAATAAAATCATATTATAATCGTCATTTTATTAAAACGGAGACAATCCTTACAAATCCTGCGATAAAATAAGTTAAAGATTGCTTTAAAAAAATTAGTAGTTACAATTGCAAAAGCCCTACGCACTCCAGATCTAAAAAACCTGGCGAGCGCGGAAAAAAAAAAAAAAAAAAAAAAAAAAAAAAACTACTTATTGGGGGGGAGGGGATTTGTAATGCTTACCTTTCGAGAATATGTATAATATAAAATGTGAAAATGAAATATGCGTAAACTATTTATAAAATTCATAGCCATCCCAAAATAAAATTTAAACGTATATTTAAATATTTCAAATACATAGTAAAACTCTATTAATGAACTGCTGATGAATCAATTTCCACAAATTATATAAAACGGCAAAATACTCAAGTAGTACCGAATTGCGTAAAAGAAACATCCATTTAACTCCGAAAATTATAATCATATTAACTAACAAATTACTGTCTCAGATTAAGCGTTTCATATCCAATTAAAATAAATCTTTGAATTGAAATTTGAGTGAAATACACGCTCATGAAAAATCCTCAACTAATTATTCGATCGACTATATTCAATATGCAAAGTTTGTGTAATTTTTTTTTATATCCTTTATTTTAAATAAAAAAATTCTAAATATTTTTTGTACTTTTCATCAGAACGAATATTTGGAGAGTACTAAGAAAATTGTTCTGGATATTCGAGGTTACTGATCTTATACAAGGATCTTCCCATTATTACGTAATAAGTACACACCAAATATCATGTCTCTATCTTAATTTGTTCGGGAGATACAGCGTTTACAGGCATAGATACCTATAAAGGCGAATTCAAATAAACCAATTAGACAATTAAACAAACTTTATATTACCATTAATAAAAAGTTAGTGCTGGTTCATTCCAAAACACTCTGAAGTAATAGTATTTTACATCCCATACGACATCATTCTCGTTTAAAATCTTTCAGCAGTAATTTCTTTAGAATCATTTGACTTGCAAAATGAAATTTTCAGATTATTGACATTGTAAACGTTATTATTTAAAATAACAAACTTCATACCGGGTGTCCCAAAAATGACTGATGGATTTTAAAATTCAATAACTTGCAAAAGGTGATCAGTGCTGAGTGAAGCGTCGACCTGGCCTTCAATCGCCGTCAGCGCCACCTATTGTTTTAAATTTGAACTAAAATAAAAAATTACGGTAAAAAACGCCTGACATAATCCATAACCCTCCTGCAAAAATTTTTTAAATAGCTGTCACCGTTTAAGTTATTGAATTTTAAAATCCATCAGTCATTTTTGGGACACCCGGTAGAAATGTTATAAAATGTATTTCTTTTTATTTGTAGAATGAAATTAGATACCCATTTCTCCTGTAAATTGAAATCTGACGTGCAATACAAATACTGCAAGCTATTAAATTCCTACGAAAGCTAGTAATATTTATATATATATATGTTTTTTTTCTATGTAGATAATTGTGTTTTACTATTGTAGCTATTAATTATTGTAAAAGAAAAATACCGGAAGTTGTACATCAAACATGTTAAAGAGGTGGATTCATGCTATTACTAGCATTATAAATATTCAGAATTTGGTGCAATAGAATTTGAACTCTTGAAAGATAAACAAGAACAAAAATTACGATTATATATAATAAATTCTATAAAATAAAAATCATATTACTTCATCGTAAGTTTGACGCAATCATCATGGAAAATTATAATCTTTACATATCATGGAGCATCGTTCAATTATCTACGTAAGATAGGATTGTACAGAATACTAACTACAGTAACATAGAATCATTAATTGTAATAAGCATTTAATTAAATTATGATGTGATATAATATAAAATTTGTGTTATGATAAGTTATAGTAAAATAAGAGTATAAGTTAAAAAAATAACTTTTTATATTTCAAAAAAAAATCCCATTTACATAAAATTTGAAATGATTTGAAAAAATTCTACAACATTATATAGAGATTACAAACCTTCGCTTGGTAATTTTTATACTATTATATGCGGAGAGATGGACAGACAGATTAATAAATAGTCTAGACAATTTAGATGCTACTTATTTATTTAATTACGAACCCACCTAATAAAAATCAGCATGTTTTAATTTATTAACATTTATTTTATTAAAACAACCGATGTATTATATTACGGTATACGATCTATTATATTAGTATATATATTATAATACATTTTAGAATATCTTTAATACAAATTTCATAATGAAATTTGCTTTACATACGTTACAATAACATAAGAAAATCCTAAATACATACTTCCGGCTGTCTACTGGAAGTATTTCAAAATATCTGACATTTCAGGTTTTCCAATATTTAACAAATATTATGATCAATTTCAGAAGACCCAAACTAAAAGATTTTATGCTTCAAAGGAAAATGTAAGATATCGGAAATGAAAAGTCATACAAGATGAATAAATATATTTATAGCATCTTATTTTGCATTAACTCCAATGTTATAAATAATTGTAGTTATAAATAATAATATTATAAATAATATTTTTCTTTGAAAATGAAAGAAGCTATCTAAATATAAAATAAGAAAATGCGGTTTAAACGAAATATATTAAGGTGACAATGGACGGTTTTTTTCTTCTTTTCCCAATTTTTATCATAGCAATAGGGAATTTTCTGCTTATATACATATCACAAAAAGCATATAGAACATCTTTAAAAAAATTCCAATCTTATTAAAATTTATAATTAAAAAAAATTCTAAACGAAATTTTAAAATGCTCCTCATGTTATAATTGTTTGAGATATTTTTTTGCTTTTGCATTTTAACACTTAAAAATCTATTATAAAGAATTTTGTGCCAGATATTTTTAATCGCTTGAAAAGTTAGTAATTTACAGATTTTTTTCTAAATTCCATATCGATTTTCATCATAATTTTGCTTTTTAATAAGTAAAAAAAAATAATTTGATTATTTTAATGAACGCGAATTTTAAAAAGCTTACACAATTTATTTTTAAACAATACCTGAATACTTCTTTATCAATTTCAGAAATATTGATCAAATATTACGTCGCAAGAAGCATTTCAAAAATCTAAAAACGCTGAAAAATTAGTTTTCAGATAAACAGATTTAAAGTATATAAAAACACTTACCTTTATTTTTTACTTTTTAAAACCTTCGTAAATGATATTTTAATAGGAAAAAACTGTTTTTGTACTATTATACCACAGAAATAAACCCTGTTTGTGACGATTTTGCTCAAATAAAGGTCTACAGTCCCCTTAAGAAATATATAAACATTTATTAAACAGTATTGCTAAAAATGCGAATTGGAAAATGCGCGATATTTAGCTAGATATAGTGAAAACAAAAATGAATATATAACAAATATTATGTTCAAATTCAAAAGGAGAAAAATAATGGATTTTATGCTTCCAAAGAAAGTACAAACTATTGGAAATCAAAAGTTAGATAAGAGAGTTTAATGCATATCGCAGATCCTATTTTTCATTGCAAAACTCTAATATTCTAACTAATGTTATTGAAAATGAAAGCAGTGATCTGTAATTAAAATATGAATATGCAATGTTAACGAAATGTATTAAGAAAGATATAAACTTTTATTAAAACATATTAAATGTTAAAAATTCGGCTTTAGAAAAACTCAAAACTTAGTTACAGGTAGTGAAAATGAAACTGTATGTATAATAAAATATGTTATGTTCAAACTCAAGAAAAAAAAAATATGCTTCAAAGGAAATTATAAGCTTTTTGAAATCAAAAGTTATGTGAGAGAAACCAATGCATTTTCTGCATCTTACTTTTCACTGTAAAACTCCCATATTATAACCAATATTAAAATACAATGAAAATAAAAACAGCATTCTACAATTTAAACATCAATATGCGGTTTAAACGAAATATTTTAAGAAATACATAAACATTTATTAAAACATATTGCTAAAAATGCGAATTTAGAAAGGCATAATATTTAACTACATACAGTGAAAATGAAACAGAATAATAAAAAAAAAATTATGTTTATAATCAGAAGAAAAAATAAATGTATGCTTCAAAAGAATGTACAAGCTATTAGAAATCAAAAGCTATATAAGAGAAATTAATGAATTTTACGCATCTCATTTTTCATTGCATGACTCCAATATTAAAACTAATGTTATTATACAATGAAAATGAAAGCAGCAATCTAAAACTGAAATATGAATATGGAATGTTAACGAAATATTTTAAGAAATATACAAACATTTATTAAAACATATTGTTAAAAATGCAGTTTTAGTAAGCGCAAAATTTAGTTTTAGATAGTGAAAATGAAATTGAATAGGTAACAAAAAAAAGTTATGTTCAAACTCAAAAGAAGAAAAATGAAAAATTTTATTCTAAAGGAAAATATAAGCTTTTTGAAATCGAAAGTTAGATGAGAGAAACCAATGCATTTTCTGCATCTTATTTTCATTGCAAAACTCCAATATTATAACTAATATTAAAATACAATGAAAACGAAAGCAGCAATCGACAATTTAAACATAAATATGCGGTTTAAACGAAATATTTTAAGAAAAATATAAACATTTATTAAAACATATTGTTAAAAGTGTGAATTTAGAAAGGCGCAATATTTAGCTACATGCAGTGAAAACAAAATTGAATAATAACAAAAATGTTATGTTTAAAATCAGAAGAAAAAACAAATGTATGCTTCAAAGGAATGTACAAGCTATTAGAAAACAAAAGGTATATAAGAGAAATTGATGCATTTTATGCATCTCATTTTTCATTGCATAATTCCAATAATAAAACTGATATTAGTATACAATGAACATGAAAGCAGCAGTCTAAAATTAAAACACGAATAAATGGTTTAAACAAAATATTTCAGTAAAGAGATAAATAGTTCAAATATTACAAATTCTCTTCAGACCTGTAGGGAAAATCCTGTATGATACCCATTTTTATAAATTTTTTCCATGTATATCTTACCGGCCAAACCCGATTTTAGGCCAAACTAGTTTATCCTAACGCCCATCGGAAAAACTAGTTTTTCCTAGGCCAAACTAATCTATCCTAAGGCCCATAGGGCAAACTTGTTTATCCTAGGCCAAACTAATATGGCCTAACTCTTATAGAATAAATTAGTTTAGACTGCTGTTTATTGATCTGAACTAGTTTATCCTAGGCCAAATCCATTTGGAATGATTTTATTGAATTCAATGACCAACTCAGCGCCAACATTCTATTTTATCTTAGACCAATATAATTTTTTGTGTTTTTAGCGCCGTCAAATAACGGGTTCGCAGGCTCTGTATGTACGCATGTATTAACGCATGTATGTACGTATGTATGCACGTAACGCGATAATTCTTGATAGAAGTAATGTAATTTGGCGTGTTTTTATTTAATCAGACTACCAAAGCCCGAGAACTAATGTGTCCGTGGGTTCTGTATCCATGTATGAATAAGTATGTAACGCAATAAATCTTGATAGAAATATTCGTTTCTGATTAATTTTGGGAGGTCATCGGAGAAGAATAATGGGGAGGAAGAACGAGAGGCTGATTCCCCCCTTGACTTAATTCAAATAAATGGATTTCCATGCATTATTATAATACTTTATTCAAATTTTAGATATAGGAGCATTCTGATGAGGCGCCTCTATGATTAGTTGTGGGTGTTTATTGTTTAAGTATAAAGATAGGGGGGAATAGGGCCCCATAATTTACGAAATTTTTTTTTCACACTGATTGACTGAATTTACTGATTTGCTTCAAATTTTAGAAATAGATTCATTCTGATTAAGCACTTCCCTAATTAATTTTTGGGGTTAATTGGTTAAGAATAAAGGGAAGAAAGGAGGTCTACCACCTAATTTTTACAAACGGGTTTTCATGCTGAATTAACCGATTTGCTACAAAACTTCGATTTGTTCATTCTGATGAAGCGCTTCACTGATTAATTTTGGTGGTTATTTGGTTAAGTATAAAGGGGAAACGTACAATTTATTTCCTTCTTTAAATTAGATAAATTGGTTATAATACAGAATTATGCAATTTGCTTAAAATTTTGGACATAAATTTGTTTTGATCAGGCGCTTCTTAATTAATTTTGGTTTTTTTATGTTAAGTATAATGGGGTAATGGACGATTTATCGCCTTTCTTGAATTAGATAAATTGGTTTATATGCAGATTTATCCGATTTGCCGTAAATTTTGAATATGGTTTTTTTTATAAGGTGAATCCCTGAATAGTTTTGAGGGTTTAATGACGGAATTATACGGATTTAATGTTTTGAGGGTTTTTGAGGGTCAAAATTTGAATCAAATCGGATTTTTCTATCAAGAGTCGTTAGGTACATACGTACGTACCGCGATATGTACGTATGTACGTAACACAACATATACATATGTACGTATGTAAGTACACACATAGGTATTTTCGTACATACATGCGTACATACAAAACCTGTGAGCCCATTATTTCTCAGGTTTTGACGCCTGTGAGCAAAAAACACGTAAAATTGCATTGGCCTAGGATAAACTAGATCAGCCCAGGACAAACTAGAATGTTGGCGCTGAGGAGGTCATTGAATTCAATAAAATCACGCCAAATTAAATTGGCCTAGGATAAACTAGATCGGCCTAAATCTAGTAAGCCCCTACTAGTTTATCCTATAATAGTTATGACAAACTAGTTTGGCCTAGGAGAAACTAGTTGTCCTATGGGACTTAAAATAGACTAGTTTGGCCTAGAAAAACTAGTTTATTCAATGGGCCTTGGGATAGACTAGTTTGGCCTAGGAAAAACTACTTTATCCGATAGGCGTTAGGACAGACCGGTTTGCCTTAGGAAAAACTAGTTTATCCGATGGACGTCAGGATAAACTAGTTTGGCCTAAAATCGGGTTTGACCTGTAACATATATAAATATTGTTAAAAAAGAGAAATTTGTGAAAATTGAGCCTATTAGACAGCAGGACAATACAAAATAGCTATTTGTTTCTAATAGGTTTTTTCAAGAAGCTACACGTGTTATGTAAAAACGGCTTGCACCGCAAATGTACGAAATATACAAAAATGGAAACGTAAATAATTATAGTGTGCTTAAAGATATCATTTAAGGCGTCCATTAGTAATAAAATATTATTAAATGTATATTAGTTTTGTGTTTTTCAATGTTTTTGCAACGCAAAAATTTACAAATGATTTTTCTTTTTAATTTTGTATTGCTACTCTTTGTCATAAAAAAGAAAGAAATTTTCGAAACACATTTATCTTTTTTATGTGGCACATATTTCTAATATTTGTATTATATTATAATTTCCTTAAAATTTTATTAAATATTAACAAATTTTAATACTTCCAGATTTTCCACGTTTATAAATACTATACAGATCGTATGACGGATTTATTTTATTTATCTGTTTTTTTTTTTCAATGAAAATGACTTTTTTGATGCATGTAAAATTTTTTATATTTTATAATTTAATTATTTTTTTATACGTAAGCAGTTTCATTTAAAATATCAAATACCAAAATATCAAAAATATCAAAATATTTCACCAGTTATGATAAAACGAAACATAACTAAAGGATCATTTACTTTTTATTATAAATAAAGCAATATTTTATTTAAAACTTTTATAAAAATACTACAATGGGATTATTTTCTGCCACATAGCATGTGCTTTTTATCGAAATATTTCTCTCAGCTATAAAACTTTATTGCAGTAATTTTTAACTGGCTTTAAAAAGGAATAAATAATACAGTATACATTTATACATCCTATGATAAAAATTCTACCAAAATGAAAGTAGAGCTTTGTAGGACAATAAATATGATTCGAAGGATCATAAAAGGTATTTAATGAACAAATACTAAAGGTTTTAAAATTTTGTTTTGGATTTTATTGCTTTTATATGCTCATTTTTCATGTAGGTTTTAGAAGAGTATTTGGGTGTTAGTCTATCTAAAAACAATTATTGACCATTACAAAATGTCCGGATATTATTATAATATTACATTATACAAAACATATTACAAAAATGACCGGATAATTCAGGAACTGGCCAAATGCGACTGGTCAATTCACGAAATAGATACAGGCACTCGGCTTATTCCTTTCTAACATAGTTGAAAGTGTCTATGAATACAAATAGCCTAGCCGTCTGCCTGAACTTGCTCTAACTCGAGTAAAGTCTCGGGTTAACTTGTAATTGTTATCTTAGTTGGTTTATCAATTAATTTCGGTGTTGAAAATTAATTGCGTACTATTTATGGTGGTATTATCTTTGGTCACTAATTTAGTGTGGTACACAAAATTATTTCGACTCAATTAATCAATGAGAATCGTTTCTATTGTGCATTTTCATGTTGTTACATTATCTTAGTTACAATAAAATTGGTACCTATGCATCATTAAGATGGGCGAGAAACCGTTATCTATTACAGTGTATGAAATATAAAAATTCCAGATTTTTTACTGAGGCACTGAAAAGATTTTCCTTACAAAGAAGAGAATGATGAAAGGGGTTTTTTTAGTGAATTTAATGATGTTACACTATTTCAAACATGATGAAATTCACCTGCTTCTCTCATATGGGAAGCAATTTCTTTTGTAGAGTATATTGATTAAGTAGCCATTATAGTTCGTTTATTGGGATGTAAAAAGGAATTCTTGTAAAGAATTATGATATATCAAAAAAATCTATCATGGGAAATTTTAATGATGTTACTCTATTTCAATTTTTTTTCTATTGCATTTTTTTTCCTTTTTTGTAGAGTATTGATTAAGTAGCCATTGTAGATAGTTCATAGGTACGCCAAAAAGAATTCTTATAAAGAATTATGATATTTCTAAAAAATCATTACTAGAGTATTTTAATGATGTTACAATATTTCAATTATAATGCTATTTATAAACCTCACTTATGTGAGGACATAAATATATATTTTGTAGAGTATTGATTAAGTAGTCAATAAAGTTCGTTTATAGGGACTCCAAAAATAATTCCGAAAAATAATTATGATAAATTTCGAACATAATGAAATATATATGCCTTACTCATGTGGGAAGTAATAAATTTGTGTAGAATATTTATTAAGTAGTCATTATAGTTCATTTATAGGAACGCCAAAAGGAATTCCAGTAAAGAATTATGATATAGTCGAAAAAATCTTTAATATGGTATTGAAGTGGAAAAACTTCTTTTAAACACCATAAAATAAATTAATTGCGAAAGGCCTTCGGAAAGAATTTAGTCTTTCTTCGTCAGGCGTAAAATAGACGCGTGTCTACGATTAATGTAGCGGCAAGTATGGAGTGAAAAGGTGGGAAAGAGAGCAAGCTGAAGGAACAGCCAATAGGAAAATAAAAAGCAGCAGCCAATCACGGAAGAGCATAATCAGAACGGACGAGAAATACAATGAAGCAGGGGAAGGAAAAAGGATAATTAGTAAGAAAAAAAATACTTGTTTACAGTTATAAACACACATACATACATTTAAAATTTATGTACAAAATTGTAAATTTAATTTAAAGAAAACTTTCATTAAGAGGCAGAGCTGAAAAGGTTTTTCCAGGCGACGGAGAATGTTTTAAAATCAGATTTATCATCAACAATAATTTCACAATTAAGATAAATAGCTAAATTTTTAAGAAAATCTAATTCAGAAGTACTACTGGCATAAAAGATAATTTTAGCAGTTTGAAAATTGGAACTATGGCCGGAATCACAAGAGTGCTTAGCAACAGAAGATTTAGAAATTTCTTGATTAATGACAGGCCGAGAGTGTTCTTTTAAGCGTTTTTCGATATTTCTTTTAGTTTGACCAATATAAGACAAATCACAGCCATTACATGGAACATTATAAATACCGCATTTTTGGAGGAGTTGGGGACAGAAGATTTCATGGAAGGAAATTTGAATTTATTGGCAAGTTTAAAGAAAACTTTAAAATTGAATCGTCTTAAAACGTTAACTACTTTAAAACATAAAGGTGGATACAAGGAGAAGACGACCAAATTATCAGATTTACTTTTATCATAATTATAAAGAGTGGATTTGTTAGGTGATCTATTGAATTTGTTCACAGCAGTATTAATGATAAAAGGATTGAATCCTCTTTTAGCAGCAACTCTTTTATGTAATTCAGTTCATCCTTAAGGGATGCAATGTCGGAACAAGTTTTGAGTGCACGATTTACATATGTATAAAAAACTCCGATCTTTTGGTTGACGGGATGATTTGAGAGAGCATGTGGTGGATTAGAGACAGAAAAAGGATTTCTATAAACACAAGTTTTGAAATAAGAATCACATTTGGTAACTAAAACATCATATTTTTTATGATATTTCACAACTTAGAACATAATAAAGCCTTTATACATTTTTAACATGTTCTTCAACATGTTTCCTATAGATTATTGACTAGATGGAATTTGTCATTTATGTACAGACTCACTTAAATTATTTGGTTGTAATTAATTATGAGCCATTATTGTTTGATGTGTGTTTCCAGCTCTGATAAGCTTTTAAATTTTATTCGTAAAGTAGGCTTATGGATCATATGCAAGTTTGCATCAAAGATAAAATAAATAGATTACTGATTATGGATACTCATTGCTAAATTAAAATATTACTTCTTTTTTTATTAACAAGCATATAAGAATAGCATAGAAATATTCTTTCCTGACACATGTGCATGTCAGTGCCATCTACCGGGCCGTCGCGAAACAACTTTCTTCACTAAATAAGAAACAACTTCTAAAAGAAATTTCATGATGGCCCCGCATCTAAATTTTAGCCTTAAATACCCGGTTCGGATGTTGGCCAAAGCTTCCGGGCAGTTCGCAAATTGGCTGGCCAAAACCCGAAATATGCTATTCATTTATGGTATTTCGGGTTTTGGCCAAGAAGCTTGGCCAGTTCGGATATTGGCCGGCCAGTTCTACAATTGGCCAGGATCTGGGTTTTGGCCGTAACATATATATATTTATTTATGATACAATTTTTATTTTTCTTTGATGCATACAAAGGTTGTTCAATAATTATTGTCCAAAGCATATATATAACACTTGAATTCGCTACTGTCGTTTGCACTCGGGATCATACTGTTGTAGACAAATCTGATCTACTGCCACAGATCTAGTCCTGCAAGCTCCAGCACTCTCCCTCATCCTCCACCCTTTAAAAAAACCCTTCATAAACAGGTTTTGCAAATTTCACTTTTATCATGAAAATGTATTAATATAGCAGCAACGGTTATGATAGTGAGCATGTAAGCATCTAAGATTTAGACTTCTATATTGTTCATTGAGCATCGTATTATAACTACTTTATATACACTGAGCACAATAATTATTGAACTATCCACGTAATTAATCGGTTTTGCAAATAAATTTGTAATTGTGGCAAACTCTAATATTGAAAATTTTGCATATATCTAAAAAAAACATAGCTCTATTGCACTAGTAGCTAGATATAACAGTTTGAATTTCGAATGGGGGTGACATTTTAAAAAATCAATTTGCTTGCAACAGCACTCGTATATATCAACCGAATCGATGTGAGTGTGCATGTGCACACGAATTAATATTTCGTTCAAGCTCATTGATTTGTTTTACCCATCAATTTTATTTAAAATAGTCGGTATTTCATGATATCATGAAATTTGGCGACCTTATAAATCACTTAAATTAAAACCTGTTTAAATAAACGTTGATTAATTTCTAAAAAATCTCATGTATATTCAGAATTGCCAAAAACTACTATTGAATCTTACATACTTGGGTCCCTCTAATTTGAACTTCGTATTTTAACTTAGTTTGAATAATGAAACATAATTTATAATAAATAAATTAATTAATTAAACGAGGTATATGAAAGCTACCTCTTCCTTCCGGTACTGCCCGGAAGGACTTTAACTCTGTCACTCTGTATGTGATAAAATTTTGTGGAGGCTCTATTTCAAGAAGCACAGAATTTTACAAAAAATAGCATTCAGTTAGACTTTGATAAAAACTGTATCTGATTAGCTTCTGGTGCTTATCGCTCAAAAGAAGGCGCTACTGTACTATCTTATTTACAATTACCTCAATAGCTTTATCTCAAGGTATATTGCATTGATTTTTATAAAAATTAATATTCAGTTAGTACTTGAAATAATTTCATTTTTACTATTTTTTGGTGCAAATCGTTCAAATTGCCGCATTTGATTTGTTAAAAATCATTTCTAAATTTGTGTGATCCGATAATCCTAAGGTAAGTTAATACAAAAACTTATGGAACTATTTCATTCACGAAATACTATAATCCCAATGTTATTGTTATTAAATTTCTGTAGATTACCTTTTTCATAACTTTTAACAATTTCAGTAAAAATGTTCTAGTTTTCCATTGATTCATATCTTTTCACATTATTTATCTCAAAATACTTAATTTTCTTTCTATAACAGGTATCGTTTGTGTTCCCTTATTTTGAAACTTAAAATATCAATATTTTTCTACCAAAATATAAATATTCTTCAAACGGATGAAATTTCGTCTTATTGAACCCTTTATCTACCAACGGTACTTATAAGTACCATTAATATTACTTATTATAAAATTCTTTTAATACGTCAATTAGTTGTAATACTGTTTAGAATGAGTTAGAGATACATTATTTTATTTTGTTCCGAAAGAATTATCGGTTACACAAAGCGAAATATTTTTAAAAGGATGATTACTTTTGCCTTCGTAGTTTTTTAGGTTTCTTGGCGCCGAGAGAGGGGAATGGGTATTATTCAATTCGGAAATATTTCTATATTTATATTGTAAGAACATCATATTTGTACATTTTATAATTCTACAAAATACTAAGTAAACAGATCCTCTGTTTTCCTATTGGTCAAGAAACTTATCACTTGAATCCCCATCCTCCCTATATATATATGAGTAAATCTCCACTATCTTTAGCACTGAGGAAGGTATGCTATATGCTACCGAAACCGGTATGCTTGGAATTCGAATATTCTGGTGTTCTAACGTTGTAAATAATTTTAACTTTACTAAGTAAACAATTTAAAATAAAAGATTTGAGTGGGGTTATAAATGCTAACAAAATCCCTGTACATTCAAATTTAATTAATCTGTCTAAGTCCTTCAATCCTTCGAAAATCCTGCAAAAATTTATTACATGATTATGTAAATCTTTTAATTTTGTATAAACAAGTTAGTAAAATGCTTTAGAATGTAAAATTTTCATGAACTCATAATTCATTCCGTAGATAAAGTGTTAATGAGAAATTTTCTATAAGAAAGTACTGGCACTGAAGATATGCCTGCTCTGGAAATTCAAGATCCTATCTGAACCCAGTAGACAAGGTGATTAAAAAAAACGTGGACAAATTGATAGGACAAATCAGGCATAAGACAAGGATAAAAAATCACATAAGAACATAGGGCCGCAAACCACTTATTGAGTCACAAACTCAATTTGGGTTGACCGTAATATATTTCTGAAAACTGAGGTATATTATAATAAAACAATCAACAAACATTCTCACTTTTGTTTTAAATGTGATAACACCAATCAAAAGTGGTAGAAGTTTGCATTATGCGCACCAGCAATATGCACTTGACACCTCACATTTTGGACTGTGATAAACAGCTTATACGATATCATCGATTGCTTGAGCAATATGTTTTTCCAAATCTTTTCGTACCGTTAATACATTTCACACAAAATAAGGTACATATCGTTGCATTTTCGTTAAAATATTTTGATTTTCCTCGAAATTATTACTTTCAAACCGGATGTAGCTAATATTTAACACCCTGTATTTGAGACTCAATAAGTAATTTGCGACTCAATGTTCTTATGTGATTATTTATCCTTGTTGTATGCTTGATTTGTCATATCATTTTGTCCACGTTTTTTTAATCACCCTGTATAAATAAACTAGAGCACTTTTGAATATTCTTGTCAACTGCTATTTTTATAATAAAGATTCACGAGTAATGCATCAAAAATTTCATTAAAAAAAATAAAATACTGTTTCTTTTTACATGTATTTCTTACCAGTTTTCATATAGTACTGATTTTCATACATCTAAACAGAATGTTATAGTTATATAAAGATCTCCCCATGCGGTTCATGATAATGTATCATTCCCATACATAGAATTATTATCATTAATAAACGCGACACTCATAGAAATTAATTAATAAATACGTTGATTCCTTGAAAGCTTTATTTAGCGTGCCACTAAACATGTCAACGGAGGAAAATGATATGTTTTAAGATCATAAATCAAAGCACTGCCTCAATTTTAATATATATAAATACTTGATAATATTACGAGATATAGGACTGTAACTTCTTGTTATTACTAATTAATCTATTATAACTCTTCTATAATAGACTTCAAAAGAGCTAAATTGCTAAAGAAAATATCAAATTACCAGAAGATTAAAATCATGGAATCAATTGAAATTTTATGTCGAGCTAACAATACTTGTAACGACACTTTGTCGTACGATATTCCAAGAATATCGTACAATCTGCTCAAAATAACTTGAACCCCCTTCCTATCGAATTTGGAACATTCCGACATCTCCCCCCTTTTTTACGTTTTCTTTAGATCAGTCCACTTCGTATAAAAGAACTCAGCCTTCGACTTTTAATCTTTTGTTTTTTTAACCCTGATGATGAGCATGACATGCTCGGAAGTACCAGGTTTTATTAATAAAAATAACCTTTAAGTAATCTGAGTATTTTATTTTGGTTTTATGTATAAATAAGGTGTATTAAAGGATTCGACATATGTGATATGTTATATCATTTTAGTCTTTGATAAAACCATTTCACACCAGAATTGTTATTTAGAACATTTTAATATATTTAAATGACTTATTTTGCTGAATATGACATTTAACTTTCTTGATGAAAAATGTTCTGGTTCGAATCGTATAAAGCAAATAATAGTTATGGGTTGATTAGACACATTCAGGGTAGGAAGGTTAAGGCAGACCAGACATTTCTTGATTATTTTATAGAGATAAAAATTCTTCTTTGAAAATTTTTGGTATAAAATCGATTTTTTTTAATTAAAAAATAGAAACTCTTATTTTTGTTTCTTTTCTTGAATTTCCTGTATTTCAGAAATTTACTAATTTCACATTTTTTAATCATATTATATCTAAGTTTAAATATCTCTTTTTTGTCATGCTGTGTAGACAAGTGCGATAGATCATATGTAAAACTACACAGAATAAGCACTAAGCATTGAAGAATGTTAGCGGCAATGGCTTATAAGTAGCTTTTAATTGAGCTATGCACTTTCAATATTTAACTTTATGTCAATATTTAACCTCTTGCGGCGCAGTGGTATATCTATGAAACCACTTAATTTTAATTCCTAAACGCCACATTGGAACCGGAATTATGGTTAAAAATATTTCGGTTTATTGAATGAGCGAAATATAGCTTTTTCTTTTTTACAAATAAAGTTGTTTTCCAATACAAGTGTCAATCATTAATTTCAATACTTAAGCAATGAATTTGCCTTTCGCCGCAAAGGGTTAACTATATTATAACGTATTTATAATATTAATAAAATCATATATAGGGAAATGCAAATAAGTGGATAGATAATCACTAATAAATAACAATGTCACTGATTTCAGTATGTTTAATATTATAACCTTGTTGTAACATTATACAGTGAAACCTCCGAATAAGGGACACCTCAATTTAAGGTACAAAAGTTCCGTTCCCATAGCTGTCTCTGATTTGGAAGTTTCACTGTAATAAAAACTCCGAATAAATCAGACTCCAAATAAGGGACACCTCTATTTAAGGGACAAAACTTCCGGTCCCATAGCTGTCTCTTATTTGGAAGTTTCACTGTAATAAAAACTCCGAATAAGGGACACATCTATTTAAGGGACAAAGTTTCCGGTCCCATAGGTGTCCCTTATTCGGAGGTTTCACTGTATAGCATAACAACTATAATGCTATATAATGTTATAAATTTATACCTTACTATGTGATGTAAAATATTGTTTATAATACACAGATGAATATAAAATTCATGTATGTTTCCGCATATTAATACAAATTACTTAAAGAAAATTTTCACGCAAAAAAATAATAAAATAAAATAAAATAAAATAAACAAATAAATAAAAGACGAGTAATTTGCTAATCTACAGTAGCAATGGTGAAGTACTCAAGGTCAGCTTAATGGGTTTTTTTCTTTTGCATTTGCAAAAGAAAATGCGTTATGTAAAAATAAATTATACTAGCGGCGAATCTGCCGACAAGAGTCTACCACCGGACGCAATGCTGCCTACTAATATATAACGCATATTTTTATTAATTTTCAGCTGTGAAATTACACTTGAAATTCTTGTATGTTTAATGCATGAATTTTCGCTTTGCTACTAAGGGTAAAAAAAACTCAGTAAAAAATGTCCAAGCCGGGGATGAAATCCAAAGCTCTTAGAATAGCACTCCAAGTGCTCTACCATTTAAGATACGAGGACGATTCCCAGCCTAGCACTTTTCGCTTCATATGTTCGTAAGGCTGCAATTCTCAGCACGAGATGGATTGATTCTATTCCTAGTAGCAATGTGAAAATTCATGTTTAAAATATTCAAGAGCAATTTCATGCTTAATGAAATTCATGTGCAATATTACTGCTGAAAATTAATTGAAAAATTAATTAAAATGTGTGAGTTATCGATGATAGGATTGTCTGTGTCTCATGATATGCAGCAGGATTTTGTGCTCATGAAGACGGCTCCATCTCGTGCTGCGAATTGAAGCCTTAGCAGCATATGAAGGGGAAAATTTTAGGCTGGACATAGTGCTCGTAGCATAAATGGTAGAGCACTTGGAATGCTATTCCAAGCCTCTCCATTTTTACAGAGTTGGTTCTACGTAGCAATGTGAAAATTCACGTATTAAATATTAAAAAAATATATAACACTTTTGAAAAATGTATATCTTCTATTATAGCATTTTTGCATTGTTTAAATTTGAATACTTTTAACCTCATTTATTTAAATTTCTGCCTATGATATAATTGCTATATAAATTTATTGTAAAATTTATCAACGCAATGTTTATTTATTAGTCCGAGTGCTACGCGACAAAAATAAGGTGAAAACTGCAAATCGTGATAAGAATATACCACTTGGTGAGTATGTACTTTATGATAATACAATAGATACTAGAGGGGGAGGCATCTCGTAAAGTCGTCGGAATTCAAGCTGGCGGCCGTTATTCAAAATGGCGTCTTTTTCTGAATTCTGTTAATACGCGTAATATAAATGTGCATTTCACGTCGATTTCGATATTTTTAAAGTCTAATTTTCGTTTTTAACTCTTTTCCAACATTATATAAAAGAGTGTAAGAATTTGATTTATCTGTCCGTTTGTCCGCCTGTCCTTCCATGCTCTAGCTCACTTAAATGTAATCAGATTGTCAGGCAAATTTTATATGTTGCATAAAGTTTGTAATAACATGTTCGGAGTAAAATATAAAGTGTATAGCTTTTATAGTCCATTTACAGGGTGCTAAAAAAATGACATTACAATATTGTGTATGCAACGAAATCGTTTGCAATGTGTTTTAATGATGTTATACTCTTTAAAACTCATTCAAATCGATCTTCATTACAATGTTAATACTGCAATGAACTACCAAATACTTACTAAATAATAAGGTGTGCAAATTTATCGTTTATTAAAAGTGACACACTAAAACAAGAAAATATGCGTTTGTAATTTGTATGTAAATTTTATAAAGATCACGATCTAATTCAAGTATCATTAGTGGAGGTGCTAGGAGGGACAAAACTTCATTTTGTGATAAGGATATCCCGAATAGTGAATATCTATCGTATATTAAAAAATACATATAAAAATTTGAGGCATCGTATAAATTTATAGAAATTCAAAATGACGACTATTATCTAAAATCTTTCGCAGTTTTATTCCTCGGCATCTTACAAGCCTATTTCTGATGTTTAATTTCCACTTTTTATAACTCAAAAAATTATCTTTATAATAATAGAAATGTACCTAAAATGAAAATTGGACAATTATTAAAATATTTTTTGTCATTTACAGTAGAAAAATTAAAGGAATATATAAATAATAAAAATACTATTTTATCAACAAATTACTTATACAATATATTAAAAAATTAATGTTACATATAAAGCTTTAGAATATAGAAACTTCACTTGGTATAATCATATTTTTCACATTCGTTTTTGGAATTGCACAATAATGTGCAAGAAAGTCCAACTTTTCTACAGACACATTCATTTTTACATATTTTACATTTACATTTTATTAATTCTTCATAAGAGTCTGAAATCTCTGGCAACTCCAACCATTATTTTTTCAATGATAAATTATCCAACCACCATTCCCATTTGTTTGGAGAGGGTAGACGTATTTCACGCTGATCTGCTTGTCCCCAAATGTGTCCAAGTTGGAAAGCACTGCGTAAAATATGTTGTTGAATTGCACCCTTGGTTGGCGGATGATGTTCAAAAGAACAATTTTTTGCCATAAACTATTCTTATCTTGCATTATCGACACTTATGCTATTGCTTGTTGAACAGTACAACAATACTACGAAATTTTCTAAAAGATTTAAAAGATTTTCAGGAATGGAAGTTTGTGGTTTTGATAGGTATGAAAATGCTGCAGTAGTTCCTTTAAATGGAATCCATGTTTTCCTATTTGATTTTTTTGTCTTTCCTGTGAAACCCGGATTACTGTCGCATTCCATGAAAGCATGCAATTCTACTAAAGCCTTTTCTCGTCCAATTGCTGCAGCTATGGTATGAGCAGGAATAAATTTTTATTTTTTCCCTGTTACAAATGCAACTCAAATATTTTCTAGGAATTTATCTGAAATGATAAAAAAATATGCAATCGCTAAAACTAATACATCAGTGTATATAGAGCGTATGACAATATTTTTCAATCCTTTTTCAACCATGTCTTTAAAATGCAGTATTATTCTTGAATCAGCTTCTTCGTGACCACGGCAAGTCATTCCAATTAAGGAATTTACAGCAGTAAACCTCTTCCAGATTTAACTTCTTCTCCTGAAGTGGTTATATTAAAGCTTGTGTATTTTTAACCGACTTCAAGGAGGAGGTTATGATTTCGACCTGTATGTATTTGTTGTTCACGCATAACTTTCGTAAATATGAACCGATTTTGATAATTCTTTTTTTGTTTGAAAGCGTATGGGGCCTATGTGGTCCCATTCAAATTTCATAAAAATCTGTTGATTAGAACTTTTTAAAAAATTTAAACATTAAAATTCAATATCTTTTCGAAGCAATCGACCAATTAGAAACGTTCATTTTTCATGTTTTTAAGTTACACTTACATAGACACACGATCTTTTCAAAGTGTGAAATCCTAACTGAACAAGGTTTACATTTATTAACAGTGTACACTGTAAAAAATTGACCCTTTTGCTGCATAATCACTCCCCCGTTTTTATAGAATATCTCTCTCTTGACCCATGAGAATTCTCCACGATAGGCTGAAGTAATCGTTTTCTATAAAAGCGGTGGATTGACGATGCAGCAAAAGGGCCAAATTTTTTACAGTGTACACTGTAAAAATTTTGATCCTTTTGTTGTATCGTCACTCCCCCGCTTTTATTGAATATCTCTCCTTTTTACCCATGAGAATGCTCCATGACACATTGTTAAAAATTTGACCCATTTGCTGCAGCGTCACACCATAGCTTTTATAGAATATGTGTTTTATAACCAATGAGAATGCTCCATAACACAGTAAAGTTATCGTTTTCTATAAAAGCGGTGGACTGATGATGCAGCAAAAGGCTCAAAGTTTTTGTAGTGTAATTGGGACAAAAGCGTCTGTAAAAGAAATATTTGGGAATCAAATGCTGTCACTCTCTTATAAAGGCAGCCAGGTATAGGTAATGAGTTTCAGATTCCTCATGGAATACGCCACCGCTCATTTCCAATTGCGAAATTTTAAGATGGAGGGCCAAAATCACAGTCAGGTGTGATCCAGCGACCTCATTGGTCGTGTGGTATAGGTGGAAATCACGAACGCGTTTCTCCATTTGAAAAAGAGTAAGGGGTAAAGTAATTTTGAAGCAATTGTTACAGTCTGTTCTTATTTACGATAAACCATCGAAATTAACTCAATTAAGATATTTTGATGACATTATATAAAATGAGAGTGAAAAATAGATTATAAATGAAAACAGATAAGATTTACATCAAATTGACGCTACGATATTTTTTCGAAAAAAGAAGTAAGGCGACATTTCGCCTACCGTTAAGAGATTGTTCTCTGAAAAGGACGCGTCTCAATGACCAATGAGGTGTTTGGATTTCACCGGACTGTGATTTTGACCCTCCATTTTAAAATTTCGCTTTCCGATTACAGTGTCACTGTAAAAAATGTGACTCTCTTGCTGCATCGTCACTCCCCTGCTTTTGTAGAATATCTCTCTTTTGACCCATGAGAATGCTTCGCAATTGGGTGAAGTAATCGTTTTCTATAAAAGCAATAGAGTGATGATATAGCAAAAGTCTCAAATTTTTTACAGTGTAGGATTCCTCGATATGAATATGACGACACATCTAGCACAGTATATAATTGGTTGAAACGATTCTGGACAAAAACGAGTCACCAAGCATCTTGTTGAGCGGGCAATTTTCGTCAATCTTATTAACTTCTCATACGAGTACAATCGAATTCTTCCAGGAAATCATCATCAAATTTCATAATAAAAAATGCCTGGCAATGCAATGCACTGTTAAAAATTTGCAACTTTTGCTGCATCGTCACTCCATCGCTTTTACAGTATATATTTATTTTTATCAATGAGAATCCTTCATAATGCATTTAACTAATCGTTTTCTATATAAGCGGTGAAGTGATGATACACTGTTAGAAATCTGCTACATTTTGTTGCAACGCACTCCGCCGCTTGTATATAATGTCTCTACTGAGACCTATGAGAATGCTCCTTAATACAGTCAAGTAACCGTTTTCTATACAAGCGCTGGAGTGCGTAGCAAAAAAATGCAGCAGATTTTTAACATTGTACAGCAAAAATATCAAATTTTTAACAGTGTAGTTGGGACAAAAGCGTCTGTAAATAAATATTTGGGAATCAAATGCTGTCACTCTCTTATAGAGGCAGCCAGGTATTGGTTATGAGTTTCATATTCCTCGACGAATCGCCACTGCTCATTTCCGATGCCATTACTGCCTGTATAGGTATTAGATTGTTGCTGTTTATCGATTGGAGCATAGTGCGATTTTTTCTAAAATTTTTCTTTTTCCTTTTTCTGAGTGAAGGGGGAGTACTTTTGACTGACTACACTAGAAAAGCATTTTACTATACATTAATATATGAAGTCATTTTGCTGCGTGCTCATATATGGAAGCACTATATCGCGCTCTTATGTGTAAGGACACTTTACTTGATGGATTGTCACCTTTTGATACCCACTTTCGATGACCGTAGGATTCGATGCACACTAAGATTTCATAAATGCGGTAGCTTTTCGAAGTGGCAGATCTTGTCTGAAGAAGTTACCATACAAAGAAATTCTTAAGATTCACAACGATACTAACCGATATTGTAAGTGGTTTCAGAAAAGTTGACAATCAAACAGTGACAAGTAAACTGAATACATCAGAACTTAGCAAAGTGCGTACATTAATAATGCATTGCAAAGAGCTATCGTGTGCCAGTACACATAATTATGTACTACGGTATGCATAACTAAAAAGTAGGAAATAAAATAAGCTTTTTAAGAAAAAAATATCAACCGACTTCAAAAAAGCGCTAAAAAGAATTAAATAATTCTTTAAAATTCTCTAATGACAAAACGTTATCCAATAAGCACACATCGGATATCAGGTACCGGCATAAAGAACGGTTAAATTTAATATGTATAATTTAATATCCACCAAACATAGATTTTAGAGATAATATTATTTTACAAGAGATGAATTGACATATTTATGATTTATTTTATGAATATATACATATAAAAAGTAATGAATTACTTTTTGAAGTTGGTGCCAAACTATTTGATGTATATTAAGAATTGTAGCTAAATTATGCATAGTACCATAATTAAAATGGGGATAATCATTATCGATTGTGATTGTTTGGCACCAACTTCAAAAAGTAATTCATTACTTTTTATATGTATATATTCATAAAATAAATCATAAATATGTCAATTCATCTCTTGTAAAATAATATTATCTCTAAAATCTATGTTTGGTGGATATTAAATTATACATATTAAATTTAACCGTTCTTTATGCCGGTACCTGATATCCGATGTGTGCTTATTGGATAACGTTTTGTCATTAGAGAATTTTAAAGAATTATTTAATTCTTTTTAGCGCTTTTTTGAAGTCGGTTGATATTTTTTTCTTAAAAAGCTTATTTTATTATGGTATTTATTGCTGGCGTCCCAAGTTGATTAAAAAGCTCGTCTTTGTTATTTGCAAACTTTTAAGAAATCTACCATGTGGTTGCACTTGTCATCTGGTCCCTGCACCCCTCTTCTGTCTTGTTTCTCTTTTAAAACTTGGTGTAATATATCTATCCCAAATCTATTCTTTGACATATAAAACTCTCAATGTCGTTACGTAAGCGAGGATAAAATGTGTTAATGTAGTAATCATTAAATGTGTTTGAAGTTTGTTGAGGCTTTAAAATGTTAGTAAGAACTGGCTCAACATATATTAAAGCATCACATGTTCCTGGAAAAACTTTGCCATTTTCCAAACAGTTTCCTCTAAAATATGTGGTAAATCACTCTTATGGCTAGGTCTAAATTCCCTGTTACTAGAAAATGCAGATAGAAAGGGTTGATTTTCATATTTGAAAAAAAATTGCAAGTCTAACTGACGATTCTGTATAACATTTTAAAGCCTGGAAAACAACTGGACGTCTGTTTTTAAAACCTTCAAGACTGTATTTTTATTGTTTATGTTTTTCCCCGGAGTACTAAACACTGGAATTTTTTTTTAAAAGGTTGAAATATTCATGAAAATTGATTTACTAGGCGTTCCTTAATGAATCTGTGGAATTGATCAATACCAGTTGACTCAGCTGAATAAATTGATTCATTAATATCCTTATGAACAATAACTCTGCTTTCGATTACAAGCAAGTCTTCACTATCTTCTAAAAATGGGTTCCCTAATTCCTTTAGTACGCTATAGAGTGCTTGAACCTTAGCACTCTATAGAAAAATTTAATTTGAAAAAAGTGATATTGTTCATGATGGTATCGATTTCTGTCTTGGGGTTTGCTTGAATGTTAGACTCAAACTCTTCTATGGAATTACAGATTTCTGATCCAGATACCATACAACGTATAAATGTCGATGGATCCTGCAATACTGCACCTCTTTCTCCTCTGAGAACAGCATTTTTTTGTTCATGCGCTTGATATATGCCCAGCCCATAGCTAAGAAGAGTTTGTTTGATTTTCTTATCACAAAATGTCCCGATAAAAATGCACTAAGTACGTCTGGTAAATTAATATCTGCATCAAGCAGATCTTTTAGATGGATTGGTAGTTAACGTACATAATTAGGGTGATCAGAAAGAAATGAGTCTGCGAGAAGAGTTAGGAATCGAAACAAAAATAAAGGAAAATAAATTCAAATTGAAATTTTGGATCACTTTTGATTCATCTCATTTTGGTTGGTGATTAATCATCGTAATTACAATGTGCATTTATAAGCTGCATTTCAAACAAAAAAATAATCATATGACATTTTGCAATTCGTTCCTACTTGGCAAAGTTTAAAAAAGCATATTATAAATTGAAAAGCACATACACAACATTATGGTTATAGACAGCACTGTAAACGTATTTTTTTTTAAACTTGTAAATGAACTATAAATTCTACGCTCACCATACTGTACAGCAAGTATCTCGTACTGCACTTCAGAGATATCTTTTAATTTCAATATGTTTCAAACAGTTTAACATCATTAAAACACTGTAAAAAGTATTTTCGCCAATAGACCAATATGTAAGAGAATTATTTTGAGTGTGCCTGTAAACAAACTATAAATTCTACACTCTTATTTTCGATGTAGAACATTTTGCAGTATACCACTTCTTTAAATTACATATAGAGATAGCACATATATAAATTACACGGAAATCCGAGTAAATTTAACCAAAAAAAGAGTAGGGCCAGACTGATGGCTAGACAATTCATAAATACTTTGAGTGCCCTGTAAATGGACCATAAAAGCTATACGCTTTGTTTTTTACTCTGAACATGTTATTATAAACTTTATATAACATATAAAATTTTCATGGCAATCTGAGTATATTTAAGCGAGCTAGAGCATGGAAGGACAGGCGGACAGACAGACAGATAAACCGAATTCATACACTTTTAAATAAAGTTGGAAGGTGTCAAAAACGAAAATTTGACTTTAAAAACATCGAAATCGACTTGAAATGCACATTTATATTACGCATATTAAGAAAATTAAAAAAATGACGCAATTTTGAATAACGGCGCCATCTTGAATTCCGTCGACTTTACGAGATGCCTCCCCCTCTAATATTCATTGTATTATCATAAAGTATATACTCACCAAGCGGTATATTCTTATCACGATTTGCAGTTTTCTGATGCGTAGCACCCGGACTATTATGTGATTATTTTAATTTATTAGTTTAAAAATATTTAGTTCAATATCTATGCCTTCAGAAAAATAGTATTTAGTTTTAATAATTACTTTCATTTTATATTTTTATGATTTTCATCATTTAATGACCTTTTTTTTATTTTTACTTATACTGTTATCTTACCTTTAATTTCAATTTCTTATTCAGATATATTAGACATTAATTACTTTTTGACGATGTAAAACAAGCAGTTTAAAAAACAAATTTATAAGAAATGTATTCCAAAAAATGAAGCGTGGAAAATTATGCCTGAAAAGTAGATTTTTCTTTTTATCCAGAAATATATTGGTTTTCTAATGGAAATGATTTTGGCTATATTCCATTCAGTTAATCATATTTTATAAATTTAAGAAAAAAATGAATTGTGTGTGAGTACTTTCTAATTTTGAGAGAAAATTAAGGAATAAAATATTGAAAAGATATTAATAATCTTTCGTTAAGTATAGGAATCAAACAATAAGCAAGAAAATGTATCTTGACTTAATATGCATTTATTAAAACATAAAGAAAAATAGAATAAATTCTAAGAAACAAAATAAAAATAAATGTATAGAAATAACACATATGAATGCAAACACAAAAGCCAATTCCTATACTCTTGCAATAAACTATTTCAATTCTTGTTAATGTATATTTTGCAAAACCATTTTTTTTTTTGTTCATTAGAATTATTATATACATCATTTTGAAAATATCAATATACATATAAATGTGAATATATTATTATTCATTCAAGTTATTTATAAATTTACTATAGTAATACACCATCAATTATAACTACAGTACATAAATATTTGAGGCTATTATAAATTATGCTTTTAATTCTGATTCATAAATATAAATCATTTAAAAATTCGTTTGATACTACAAAGTAAAAACTTTTTTTTTTTTATAAAATCTTTACATATTTTATATTTTTATTATATTAAAATTTCGTCTGCTTGCATAAAATCTGATTTTATTCCTATTTGCAACATCACACATATTTATAATAATATTAAAAAAAAAATTGATAAATATATTTAACCTGTGTGTAAATATTTTAATAATCATATGTATGGAGAAAACAATTCCACATCTTAATGTGAAATAGACTTTTGGCTGTTCAAATTTATATACATTTGATCTTTAGAGTCTTATGTGTTTAAATCTCTTAAAAAGACAGTTTTTCTTAAATATGGTCAAAAAATAATTTTCATTTTTTATTGAACAAAAGACCTCATTTATACATATTCGGTAACTATGCCACGAGATATTGTAAATTTTTATAGTGCTTTCAGTGCAATTACCCGCACAGATATATGTATATATATATATATATATATATATATATATATATATATATATATATATATATATATATATATATATATATTGTATTATAGTATACTATATTATTATTATTATTATTATTACTATTTTAAAATAAATATGCATGTATCTGTGTTATATTTCATCATTTTACACTACGTATATCAATAAAACTTGCATTAAGTAATATGTTAGATGTCTCTAAAAGTCATGCGAAGGCTTGTTTATATACATTGTAATACACATTTAAAAATCTAGAAAAATGACGAATAGTAATCTTGAAGAGTAATAATTGAGCAAGATTATCACAAAATAATTATTCAGGATTCAGACATTTATTTATAAATAAGAATACATTTGCATTTCATGCCTTTTTTAAAATTTATAACGTTTTGCAATTATTTTTGTCATCAAGTACCTTTCGTACAGATTTTAAAATAATTTTGTTTTAATTTTTGAAAATTGATATGTTTTTTTATAAACTTGCTGAATATTTATTTTTCACATATATTTATTTTTATTTGTTTTTGTATTATAACCTTTAAATGATTTTATAAGTTGTCAGAATTGTGCAATCATATCATGACTTTAAATTTCTAATTATTCAGTTTTCAATTTTTATACAATATTCTTTGTTTTACGGTACGTTACCATTCTAAATTTCCTTGATGTCCGCTACCTGTCTGCCACAGGGCTTTAAAAATCTATCTATATATGTTATTTCCCTTTTTTTATTGAGTTGTAATTTTTGTAAATGAATAACTCAATATACTCAATTGGAATCTGTCTCATATATTGTCTTTTCATCATCATAAGTGAAAAATAGTTTTTAATGTATTGGGAAACATAGTTCCTTTTATTTTATTGGTAAAATTAAATTCTCACATTTTGCGATAAACAAATAACATAAAACTTACGGATTCTACATGTATTATTTGTAGATCACGCTCTGTAGATGTACTCTTACAGATTTATATTTCAAGAATAGAATTCTTAGATAAGATTTGTAACTCTGAGTATACTAGAATGTATTTATCATATTGATATTTGCATTATGTAGCAATTTATCGAAATTTTAAATAGAAATTTAAACATAAATATTTTTCAGCATTTTTGTTTTGATAAGAATTTGTAATTATTTACTAAAATAGCTTTTCTCTAAATTTTACAATGAACTATGAGATTAAATATATCGATTTTAAATGAATTCTTTAAAATTGATCATTACTATTTAAAATTAAAGGAAAAATGAATTTTTCATCAAAATTATATTGATTTAAGTAAAGTTTGTAGTCTAGTAAAGAGTGTTTATAAAAATTTAAAGGGAATTTAATTATTTCAAAAAATATATAAAAAGAAACTTTTTTGTCATGGCTTCATATAGAGTCTTAAATCTTTCTCAACGTTTAATTAAAAATTTATAAAGTATATTCAACGCGAACATTTCTTCCCATCAGTGGATCATCAAGTGAGGTGTTTTAATGTTAATATTTCACTTCCTTTTTTACACATTTTTTTATGTGTATCTATCGTTCTTCCACGTTTTTCAGTTTCTTTTGCTTTTCATTCTCTTCTTTCTCTTTTTTGTTTAAAATTTTTGTTTGTAATATTTTTAGCATTTTGCTTTCTGAAGTGAAAAAATTCCTTTGAAACACCATAAAATAAAATAATTATGCAAGGCCTTTCGACAGATCTTAGTCTTTCTTCGTCAGGCGCAAAAAGACGTGAGTCTACTATGAATGTAGGGGCACGATTGAATCGAAAAGGTGGAAAAGCCAGCAAACTGAAGGTACAGCCAACAGGAAAGTAGCAGGCAACAGCCAATCACGGAAGAGCATAATCAAAACATACGAGAAATAAAATGAAGGAGGGGAAGGGAAAAGAAAAATGGTAACAAGGGGAAAAGTACAAAAAAAAAATAATAAAAAGTATTAAGTAAAATGACAGATTAAATTGAATACACACACACACAATAATAATAATAATAATAATAATAATAATAAGGAAAATGCAAACGTCTTTTTGAAATTTCTAGCGAACCAGTTAACGTACGATAGTGATTTTTTTTCAAAAGATAGAAGTTGACGAGACTTATAAAATGATAGCATTAAAAAAATATCCTAGATTACTGTAGTTTTTACTTAACTTTTGACGAAAAAATGAAAACCTAAAATTAGATTAGCTAACGATCCTATGGATGGATTAACTTCATTTTTGGTTAATTTTAATCCTTTTGGTAAAACTTAAAATAAAATTTTTTCACCTTTATATATTCGACGATCGTTGAGAAAATCGCATTTGTCTCTTAAAGCTCCAGTTGAACATTGTTTCTTGTTGTTGCTGCTGAATTTTTTTTATTTGTTTCCACCAAGTTTAAATAAGTATAAATTTTTTATGTATGTAACATAATTCATTCAAATTAAATAAATCACATGAAAACATAATAATTCGTTTTTATTGCGAAGCATCTAGTTTCAGTTTTTTGAATAAAGTTGTGAGCGCACTGTGATTACTTTCGTTCGACTCTTTTGTTTATTTTTCAGACATCATGCATTTTATATGGCAATGCAGTAACTATCTTAAATATACTAATACAACAAACAATTTTGGCAGCAAAAATTACCCTTTTCAAGATATAAAAAAAATATACAGTTTTTATCAAAAAAATTAAATTACAAGTAATAAAAAATGCTCTGGTGTGCAACAAAAAGGGTTAATATGAAAAGGTGTTTGACAAGTGCTTCTAATTGAGCATGAGAGAGGACAGGGGGTCCCTTCTTGGCTACAGCTCACTCTCAATGCCGAATTCGAAAGAGTCATATTTGAGCTTTTCCCATATAAAAGAAATTTGCGTAAAACTTTCCGTCTTTCTTGTTAGTAAAATTTTCAATTCTGTTTTACATGTGAACTGCGCTGTTGACTCTACACTGCAAACTCAGTTTTCTGTGCAGTTCTATGCTGCGGGCATACTTGGTGGCACTGTATGAGTATGATACGATACAGGAACTAAGGTTTCTGATACTATTTCGCCTTACATTCATATTTAATTAAGTTGCTTTTTTTCTGGCTATGTCTTTGCGCTACACATTTTTAGCGTAATTTTGACTCATTCCTCTTACATGAAAAAAGCGCAATTACGATTTTTTTCAAATTTGTCATTGACAGTGATTATATATATATATATATATATATATATATATATATATATATATATATATATGCAGAAAAAAAACTATTTATGCAACTACAAGCAAAACTCAAGTAAATTTATGTAACATATTGCAAAAAATAGCTTCCTATATTTTTGATAAAACATCTTCTTTTTATTAATTAAAAGTTTTGAAATATTTTGTCACTATCATGTGGTAACATTTTTAAGGTAAACATATTCTTACAACTGGAAATATTTTTTTCCTTTACTATAAAAAGTAAGTAGCATAAAAATAATTGGTTTTTCCTAAGTTTAGTTAATGAAGTAATTTTTAAATGTGATATTTCTTCTTTCTTAATGTCAATGTTTTAAAACGAGACAGTTTAATCAGGAAAGTTTAAATGAAGATCTTTTGAATAGCTTCCCATTCTTTATGTTTACTTAAATTGATATCAATGAATTCTTTAAATATTTGCATAAGATTAAAGTATTAAGTTTTGAATGGGTATTCATTAAATGAATGTAGAGATCATTTGAGTTTTTTTTAATAAATGCCAAGTTTTTTTTTTTTTATTATTATTATAAATCTTTGTTAAGCCAATGCACTTTTCTTCATCCTTTGAACAATGTACATTTTTTATTTATATTAATGAAAAAAAAATATTTTTTTTAATCTGCTAATTGTAATATTGATTTGTATTGTTTAATTATACAGTTTATTTTATTATTTGTAACAAAAACTGATAATATTTTGATAGAATGTTTTTTATTCAATTGTTGCTATAATCTAATGTATAAATTTCTACTCTTTTTAATAATTAACAGAATTTTTATTGGGTCACATTACCGATCTTTTTATATTCATAGACAGAAAAAAAATGTTACAAAAATCCACCAGATATTAAATTATAATATAGATCAGTTTTTAATTTAAAATAGTAGACATTATATAACTGATAGTCAAAATTTTATGTTATTAAATCTTTTGTAAAAATAAATAAATAAATAAATAAATAGCTTCTTTTTATCTAAAAATAGTTTTGAACTATTTTGTCAGGATCATGTTGTAACATTTTAAAAAAATCATATATCCTTGCAAATGAAAATATTTCTTTTCCTTTAGTATAAAAAGTAAGTAGCATAAAAAATAATTGATTTTTCCTAAGTTTAGTTAATGAAGTAATCTCTAAATGTGATATTCCTTCTTTCTTAATTTCATTGCATTAGTACGAGATAGTTTAATCAGGAAAATTTAAATGAAGATCTTATGAATAGAATCCCATTCTTTATTTTTACTTAAATTGATATCAATGTATCCTTTAAATATTTGCATAAGATTAAAATATTAAGTTTTGAATGGTTATTCATTAAATGAATGTAGAGATCATTTGCCTTTTTTTAATATGCGCCAAGTTTCTTTCATTTTAAATCTCTGTTATCCCAACGCATTTTTTCATCAAAATAAGTTTTTTTTTCCAATTTAATGAATTTTTTTTTTTTTTTTTTTTTTTTTTTTTTTTTTTTTTTTTTAATCCGTTAATTGTAATATTGATTTGGATTGTTTAACTTCATAATTATTTTTTTAATTTGTAACAAATACTGAAAACAATTATTTAAGAGAATATTTTTAAAAATATATTTATACATAATTTACTTCAAGCGTTTTTATTATTAAATATATCAATTGTTGTGATTTGGAAATACTTTCATATTCCTTCCATCCGATCACCTGCCAGGCTAAAATTATTGCGCAATGAGAAGCAAGAATCTCAGTTGGTTTTCTCTGACAAACAGGTGTGACGCATGTGCGGAACATTTTATCTTACCTAAGACCATTTTTGTTTATTAAATTTTATTCTTTTTGTTTTGTAGGACAGTTGGATGTTTCATGGTGTAAACATCTAATTTTGATAGTGTAACTGCAGAACCAGTAAATAATGTTTGTGTGTATTTATGTAGTGAATCGTCTTTATTAAAATATGAAAACTACAGCAGGACTCTATTTTTGAATATAAAGAAATTGTCTCTTATAAATGAAGTCGCCAAGGATTTAACCCATTAGTGCTTAGCGTCTCACTTTTGGGACAGTTTTAAAAAATTAAAGTAAGCGCATTTCACACCAGTCAAAAGGAATATAAATAAATACTTTTTTTTTCAAGACAAAGTCCTGGATAAAGTAAGATAAAAGTTATTCTTGATTTAAAAGTGGTGAAAAATGCAAAATTTGAATTTTAACGCAGAAAATAATTCCGGCACTAAAAGTTTAATTAGGAAATCCGGACACCCGATCATTGAATTTGGAATTTTGGAGGTAAAAATTTTTATATCTTACCTAATCCTTGTTTTATGACAATATTTAGAATCAATTATGATATTGATATTCTTTTGTGTAGCAGCTCTGGCTGTGATTATTTAATTTAGGCAGTCGGAGTTGTCACATTAGTTTCTGTTCTTTTTCTGCTCAATAGAATTTTTATTAGTTTCTATTGCCGAATTTTTATATCAGTAGAAGTGTAAAAGTTGTTAAAAAAATCCAACCAGAGATTAATTTACAAAATACACATTAGTGTTTTTTAAAAATTTTAAATAGTAGAAATTTTGTAACTTGAAAACAATTATTTTAACAGTAAATGATTTTCCAATTGTATTTTCATTTTTTTATATTATTTCAAAAAGCTATTTTGGATGATATTATATATATATATATAAGCAATTAATTTCCAGATTGAATTTATAGAATATATTACAAGAAATGACTTATTATTTTTCTTATTAAACAGCTTCTTTTTATTATTTAAAAAATATGACGATGCCTTGTCAGTATCATGTTGTAAAATTCTTACAACATGCATATTTTTGCGAATATTTTTTTCCTTTAGCATAAAAAGTAAGTGCCATAAAAATAATTGGTTTTTCCTAAGTTCAGTTAATGAAGTAATAGTTTAATGTGAGATTCCTTCTTTCTTAATACCAATGTATTCAAACGTGATAGTTTAATCAGAAAAATTTAAATGAAGATCGTTTGAATTGCTGCACATTCTTTATTTTTACTTAAATTGATATCAATGAATCCTTTAAATATTTGCATAAGATTAAAGTATTAAGTTTTGAATGGCTATTCATTAAAGAAATGTAGAGATCATTTGACTTTTTTCAACAAACGCCAAGTTTCTTCTATTTTAAATCTTTGTTATCCCAATGCACTTTTCTTCGTCCTTTGAATAGTTTTTTTTTTTTCATTTTAATGGGAAAAAGCGTTTTTTTTTTAATCGGCTAATTGTATTATTGATTTGGATTATTTAATTTTACAGTTATTTTTTTATTTGTAACAAAAACTGATTACATTTTATTGTTAAAAAAATTCAAGTGTTGTTATAATTTAAAGCATTAGTTTCTGTTCTTTTTATTAACAGAATTTACATTGCCTCACATTACCGCTAATTTTTTATTCATATACAGAAAAAAATTTCTATAAAAATCAACCAGTTATTAATTTATAAAATAGAAAAGGTTTTTTTAAATTCAAAATAGTAGAAATTATATAACTGGTATTGAATTAGTAGATGAAGCAGTTTGTACTGAATTTTAGAAATTGCATTTTCGTGATCTATTATAAAATAATAATGAATAATAAAAAAATGCTGAATCAAAAATTAAAGCAGTTTGTACTGAATTTTACAAATAGTGTAAAAATATAATATTAAAATAAACTTTTGTACTATACAAAATACAAAATCAACATGCAGCTTACAAAACATAGAAAATATACCTTTCTGAACTTTTATATAATAATAAAAAAAACACTAATTTTGTTATTCAGTGCATTTTTTTTTATTTAGCTTTTTTTTTAAAAAAGATTAATAGAAAATATTAGAAGAAATAATCTGTAGAAATTTTAAGATTTTAAGTAAAGATATTTATGTAAAAGCGATAATTGTAATGACCACATTTTACTGTTTCTTTTGCCCGTCTAAGATATTTTTAAATTACAGAAATTAAGGGAAAAATATAAGTTATAATTAACTATTGAACTTGACCATTTAAATAGGCTTTATATGTATGAATTAAGAATTGTACAGTCTTATTCCAAAATTTTAGAAAGTGTTTTGTGGTTTACACACCATCACATAGGAATGCAATTATTTCATGTTTGTTTTTTATTGATATTCTAAAAGTTTTATTTTTAAAAATAGGTTACGAAGATTTGTGTTTAAGAAAACAGTTAGAATACTGAAAAAAAGACTCAATTTGAAATTAATGCTATCAATGAATTCTAAAAGAACACAATATACACGTTAAAAATAATAATTTTATTGTTGTTTGATTCATTTTCTTTAATAAATTTACTATATACAAAGCAATAACACAAGGTTACTATATTTGTATAAAGTCTACTAAGTCATATTTGTTTAGGGTTTAACTTGTGAATGTAGCATTTTATTTCAATCAAAAGGTAAAATATGTATACAGGATGGTTTCTAAAGTCAGTTCCACTCTCTCAACAGTAGAACGGCTGTAACTGTGTCATACAGAGTAATGTCTTACAATAGTAAAGAGGCTACGCGTTACTAGACGTGAGCCCTTACAGCGCAAACTGGTGCAAAAGAGCGAAGTTAGCCACTCTGTCTCAAAATGGTAAAAAGTAAATTAGAAAATTGTGAGCTCATCGATTTAGTACAAAAAGACATCTCTTTTAAATGAATGTTTATCACAAGAATGTTAAAACGGGTTTGTTAGTTATTTCCTTCACCGCGACGTGAAGAAAGGAAGTTACATTGTAGAAAACAAATAGATAGCACAAGACACCTCTATTGTCCATATCCAAACTTCTCTCCGTCAGATATAATGAACACCTGAATGCTTGATAGGACTTCAAGTTCGCCGTATTGTAGTACAGGGTGTTCAGTAAATGACTAACCCATTTTGAATGTAAACAAAAAAAAAAAAAAAAAAAAAAAAAAAAAAAAAAAAAAAAAAAAAAAACGGTTTGAGATGAAAATGAGCGGTTTGCTGTATTGTTTTCAAAAAATCAATAAATTTTCAAACATGCAATTTGTTAACCCTTTCCGGCACACTGTGCCCGGTCTGGGATACCTAATTTTAATTCCAAATTTGCAAACGGCACCAGTAATATTTTAGTAAAATTTTGCTTTTACTATAAACCCTTAAACTAAGGAATTCAAAATATTTAAAAAATTCGTTTGTGAATTCCGGTGTCAGTCGATAATGTCTCCTTTTACTAACGATTTTACCAGTGCCGGAAAGGGTTAATATAGCTCGAATTTCAGGCAAAATATGGCGCTGGCAGCAACAGACTGTTTGAATACAGACATGATTCTAATTTTCATAGTTAGGAGACTTTCGGTTGAATCCGAATCTATATGTTGTCGAATCTGAATTTATATGTTGAATCGACTGTCAACTCAGCTTCAGAAATAGGGTACGTTGATTGGAAAGAGATTTAAAATAATATTTATGATTGAACAATCTGTATTATACTTAACCTCTTCAATCCTGAGACTGATATGTTACTTTAAAGATATTTATCTTATATTAAAAAAGTGCATGTTATAAAATTTATTGTTTTTCTGAAAACAATACAGTAAACCGTTCATTTTTATCTCAAGCCGTTTTTTTGTTATTTGCATTCAAAATGGGTCAGTCATTTATTGCATATCCTGTATATCGTGTGACATGTTGGCACAAACATCCATAACACAGGGCTGCTACAAGCGACTATTTTTATATTCTGTTCACATCAATATTTTTCTATTAAAAATCTTGAAGTATATTGTTCCTACAAATTTTGTCAAAGTGTGTCAACGATTTCTGTTTAAATAAACTGGTGCCAGTAAGAATTAAAAAATAGTCGCCCGTGGCAGCCTTAATAACGCTTCGTTGAATGTGTGCAATGTAGGAGAAGAGGTTATATTCATCTGCTGTTTTAGGCATCTGTATAGAAAACTGTATTTTGGTGTCGGGTCATTTATACACGGAAGCTACATCACGAAGCGACATACCCGATTATTTCTTTATTTATTTATTTTTGGAGTTCCTCCACTAGATACTGCTTCATTGATGCTGTCTTCTGCATTTTGCGGACTTGTTTTTTCTCTCAATCCTGATCATTTTTTTTCATTCAATTTTCGTGATGTTTCCCTAGTAGCAAATAAATATTGGTCTAATGTTGTGGCAATATTTCATTTATTGGAAATATTGAAATAAAATGTCAATATCGCCCCAATATTGGGATGTTTACATTTGGTCCTTATTTAATTAATATTTTCAATCAATATAATGCCAATATTGGGGTTTCATGGGTAAATTTGCCAATAAAACGTCATTATTGTACAAATGTTGGCGTTACATCGGAAATATTTCCAATGAAATTCCAATATTTAACCAATATTGACATAATATTGGCTGCAAATATTGGCTAAATAAGGGCAAAATGTAAACACCCCAATATTGGAACAATATGTCATGCCAATATTGCGCCAATGCGCCAATATTGCTCCAAGATGTAGCCAATATTGGTTCAATATTGTTTGGCTACTGGGGATTGTAATGAGAAGATTACATCAATCATTTCCTTTCATCATTTCCAATCATCAGAATTTACTCTTTTCTCTCATTCACCCGCAGCTGGAAAAAAGTGTTCTCGTTATTAGAGAAATACTATTAAAATTTAAATCAAATTAATGTTTCAACAACATTAAAAAATACATAAAAATAATTTAAAATATTACACGCGCAACAATTTTAAATTTAAAAGTACGCCATATATTAAACCTATACGGATGTAGTGATTTTCATAAGGAGGTTGATGAAAAAGAAAGGCTACGGCTGTGATTTAAGGATATGTTTTTCTTTTAACCCTTTGACGGTTAAAGCACTTCTATTCATAAAATACTAAAATGATTGAAAGACACCGGAATTTAAAAACAAATTTATTTTATAATTTATAAATGTTTTTTTTACGTTCTTTGTAAAATTAAAATTTTCATTTAAAAATTCCGGTGTCAGTATGGCATTTCGCAATTCAAATTAAGTGGTATTCTGGGCGCGTATACGCGCTTATAACCACGAAAGGGTTAAAAATTGCTGGAGTAGTTCGATTCTCAAATGCACCTATGCAGTTGTACAAAAAAAGAATAACGTCACATTAGTGGTATGCAAAAACAGACGTGTGGAATGCACCACCATAGGTGCCATCCTTACATAGATTGTCCGTAATGCGTGCGTTAATTTGATCCTGGTTCAATGAGTTTCGAACCAGCAAATTTTCAAAGAAATGAAATTAAGTATGTTCCACTAACAATCTTGAAATTAAACAAATAAAGATTCATGAAATATATTTTCTGGTTTGAGATGACGTTAACCTGAATCAAACTAATCCAGGTATTACGGAAGATTAGTTGAAAGTTGGCAGCTATGCACCACTATGGTCAGTTATTTTCGGTAAACTGGGGCATTATTCATGCGATACCAAACTAGGAATCACATGGTGTAAAATTAATACGGCTAGTATATTTAGTTAAATATTTCGTCACTTGATGCAGAATAAATGCAGATGCACGCTTTCGCAAAATTTTTTTGATTTATTTTGTACGAATTCTTATTAAAGAAATATTAGAACATTGCAATTTAATTCATTAAATAAAATAAACAATTTACATTGCAAAAATAGCATAGAAACATGCTTGACGATACATTTAAGTATAGAAGAGACTGAGAACAAGTTACGGAAAATTGCTAAAAGTGGAATAAAATTTAAAATATTAGCTTAAAACTTCAAAACACAGTGCATTTCCATGAATGTTAATGTTCAACAAGTAAATGCTTTATTTGACTAAGAATATTAAGGATCTTATCTACTGGGATTGTTTGTTTGAAATATATCTGCATTTTGATGATGAAATCTGTAACTACAATAACTGTTGTAATAAAATACAAAATTATCTATAATTTATCTTAGTATACAAAGAGATAATGAAGACCTTAAACAGAGACTTTCTACACGTAAGGCAGATTTCTAGTTTATTCCAGTTTTCATTCCATATCTAAAATCATTAATGAAAACTATGTAATATGTATTTTTTAAATACATTTGACTCGTCTATTATTTATATTTTGAAATTCAGATATGATTGAGATTCATCAACGACCGTAAACAAATTTAAGAAAATCTGCACTTTTAGTGTGATATTTTATATAAAAAAAAACACGACATTTTCGAGAAATGATCATTAAAATTCACGAAATTTAATATATATATATATATATATATATATTTATTTATTTATTTATTTATTTTTAATTTGAACTAATTATGTTTTTTGAAAAAATATTTTTTATACATTGTTTCGGTTTCTGTATGCTTGTATTAAAGTTTGTATATTGTTTTCGTGAATGTATTTCTAATACTTCACAAACGTTTTCTGTCTTTAAGAAAAAAACTACTTCAATTTCTATTTAAAAAACTAAGAAAATCTTTTTTCTGTCTCAAACTTTAATTCGTTAAGAATTGAAAAAGTTTTTGTATTAAAAAGAGTGTTTTCTTTTTCTTCCTTTTTTTTTTTTTTTTTTTTTTTTTGATTAAATTTGTTTTTTAAACTTTCTATTCTTAGTGAATGAAATAATCTTAAAACTTTCTTTTCCCCTTTTTTCATAGTAATGCATTAAAACGAGATAGTTTAATCAGGAAATTTTAAATAAATTCCTTTTGAAAAGGTATCCATTCTTTATTCTCTTTTTATATAAATTTTATATCAATGAATTATTCAAATATTTGCAGGAGATTAAAGTATTAGCTTTTTAATGGGTATTCATTAAATGAACGACGAGATCGTTTGACTTTTTAACAAATGTTAAGAATTCTCTATCGAGGACGATTATTTTCCTCATTCTATGTTTTTTATCCTTTTACCTGCAATTTTTTCATTTTAAATTGTCAAAATAATATGGATTAAAACTATTTCCTATTTTTTTTTATTTTAAAGTTTTAAAAAATCTTCTAATGTTTTTATAATATATATATATTTTAAATACATTTAGCCACAGCATATCCTTTCTGTTTTAAAAATACTTTTATGCAATAATTATTTTACTTAAACATATTACTATTATTTTCTTTTTATGCATTTTAAATCAATTAAATTATGAATAGCACAATATATTTTTTTCTACTAAAAATAGCATTATAATATTCAATAACAAGAAAAATAACTATTGTTTTTGCACATATTAATGCAAAATTTATATTCAATAACTGAAAAAAAAATAAACATATTTAGGTTTAACCTTAGGAGTCTCAGCTAGTTCACTACTCCAAATTCTTTGTGACAAAGGTATTATACTTGCGAAATTTATAGATTTAACTAAAATAAATTTAATAAATCATATAAAAATTAAAGAAATATATATTGCTAGTGATAAAAGGACAAAGCTCCTCTTAGAAAATTTCTGTGTATTTATATTTTCCTCTTTTCATACATCCTTTGTTAAAAAATAAACAAAAATTTAGAAAAAAGTTTATAAAAGAGGATTTTTCATTTTATTTTGTTTATATATATGTAATATATATATATATATATATATATATATATATATATATATATGTAATAAAATAAAAAAAAAATTTGCGCCATTTTTTTTGTTCTCTCTTAGCTTCAATTCTAAATTTGTGGAACATATTTCAATCTTAGTTTCGTAACTTGTAACAGCTAAAATTCTTTTTCTTACTTTAGTTATTAATAAATTATTACTTGCTTCTCAAAAAGGCGGGAAGTATTTCGTAAGCTTTTTACTTTCTGGCATATTCCTGCGATTTTAATTTTATTTTTTTATTTTTAACATCGCGTGACAGGTGTTACTACGCGTTGCTAAAGGGCTTTGTCTTCCGAGGAAAAAATATAGTTCTTGCCAATAGACCGCCTATTACGGCCAATTAGAATTGATCATTTTGTCCGTTAGAGGCTCGAGTCCATCCTGATTGGATTTCTAAAATGATTGATGCGAAGTAGGAGGGCTCTAGTTTTGTCGTGAAAATGATTTTTTCATTTGGCTTTTCAGGAGAACAGAATGCACCTTTTCTTTAAGCTATCAAGACGCGCGTTTCATTGCTCCGCTGAATTATAATGCATTTTTTCTTAAAAACTACTCGGAAGCCATGTCATGTTTCCCGAGAATGCGATTGACTTTCAAAAATTATTAGGATGCTGTTTCTTTTTTCTCCCCAAAATTCTAATATCGTGGAATGCAGCTTAATCACGAAGTTGGTAAAGTGGAAGTTATTCGATGAGAGTGCCAAGGTGATTGCGTGAAAGAACTTAACTTATTTATGAGTTCTAATAAAATTAATTTAAAGACTGCTTGATTCAACTTTCTTATGGGGAAATAGCCCAATAAACTCATCCACTGCTGGTCAAATTGCCGGAGGGACTGCTCAGCTCGTCCCAATGTTGATTCTTGGTAGTAGTAATCTGTTCTGTCTCATAGATGGTGTGCCACTGGAACTTGTACATTGTTATGGAACATCGCCTTCGTCGATTTATTATTACATTGGAAGCCGGCAGGATTTTTCAAATGAACCTGCATACGTCTCTAGAGAAACCTTTTCGTCACAACGCTAATTGTGTACGCGTCATTTTCGCAGAGTTGGAGACTGGTTACTGAAACGTCTGACTTCTTTATCTTCAACCTAGACAATCACTAGTTATCAAAGTGATGCCACTGGTGTTGCAAGGAATGCTGTCGAAAGAAAAAAAAATATGAAAAAAGATCCCAGATAAATAGGAGTCATTAAACGATCTTCATCAGAGCTTAATGATAAGGAAAAATCCTGTGAAAAAAAAAAAAAAAATCATAGGAAATATGTTGTGAAATTTTATTTGTGATCATTGTTGGCACCTACAGGAAGGAAATTCTTTGTTTGTGAATATGTCTCACATTATTTTTTTTTCTTCATAAATAACAGCTACGAAATCATCTACTGATTATTACTTAATCCAAAGAACAACTGCACGACAAAATTCAACATCATTTTCTTTTATTTATTTATTTATGTATTTTCTAGATAACAGTACTGAAATAATTTGATAAACTTTCATTTCATAATAAATGAAAACCTGCAGCATGATTGCGAAACTACGATTGATTCCATCGCTAATATAAGTCAATTGAAATTTGCACCTGTGAGTCGTATCTACGAAGTGCATTATTTTTTGTTTATTTTAATAAATTTAGGTATTTGAACAAGGCCACAGCGAGGTGTCTGTAAGTTATTATTTTATTTGTTTATTGGCTAAGAAATTTTAATAATCATTTCTTTGTTTAAATTCTTGATTTTTCTTTCTCTTTTATTACAGATATTAAAAAATAAATGTGTTCTTAATTTATAATTAATTAAAATTTTCTGCTCATAGAAATTTTATTTAGTTTTAAAGGTGTTTTTTCTTTTTAATCGAAAGATGGATTAATTTGTTGTTAAAAAATACTCTGTTGCTAAATTTATTTTCCATACGTAAAGAAAAGTATCTTTGTTCTTAAAATTATTTGTTATTTCCCATGTATGGAAAACCGATATTTATTATTTTATTATTTTATTACTTATTTATTTATTATTTATTTATTTCACATGAAGTCAAACAGAATTGATTTATTTATTATTTATTATTTTTATTGTTATTTATTGAGGTATTTGAAGTATTTGAAGTATAGTAATTGAAGTTTAATAATTGAAGTATAGCATTTAAATTTTTTCCATATGAATTATCCTTCTTTCATGTATTAAGGTCAGGATTAGTAAAAGAAGAAAAAATGTCAGAAAATAAACTTGATATTGTCCCTTTTGAATTTGGGTCGGGCATGGATATTTTTAAATGGTTTAAACATTTTGATCGAGAATGTTCTGTAGAAAAAAAAGATAATGAGTGGAAACACCAAAATATTTCAAAATATTTAAAGGGGGAAGCGCTAAAAACTTATATAAATGATTGTTTGGATTGTGCTACTTATGAGGAAATTGTCGAGATTTTAAGTGAAAAATTCATTCAAGTTAGAGTTCCAAAATTTTCTGAATTTACTTCCTTAAAGTTAAATGATCTAAGTGATTTGGATTCTTATTTTAGAAAGAAAGTTGAGATTGGAAGGCAACTTCAGCTTGGGGAAAATTTAATTATACAGGGATTAACTGATGGACTTCAGCCGGAGTATCAAAATTGTTTGATGGTTAACCCTCCTTCCAATACTCGTGAATGGTTTCGCATTGCTAAACAATTAGCAGCGATTCCAAATCATACCTCTAATAACGGCAATAGAAATTTTCAACAAACTAGACCTATGCACAATCCCAATCCTCAGCCCAGACATTGGACTCGACCTACTCTATACAATCCATTCCAAAATTTTAATCCTAGGTTTTTCACTCCTAGAATGCCTACGACTCATTATCAGAATAACTACCCAAGTCGTCCGTGCAGAATATGTTTAAACAGAGGCATAGAAAATGCATATCATTGGGAGAGGAGTTGTATATTTAACACAAATTCCTTTCAAACTCAAACTCCTGCTCATATTCAACCACCCCCTACTAATAATATTTGACAATTAATCATCCCTGGATATGTGGGCAATAACAAAGTGTATTGTGTGGTTGATAGTGGATCAACTGTCTCAATTTTACCCCTCAAATTTGTTCGATATTTAAATGGTAATTTACATAATGTTACCCCTATTACTATCAGACAGGCACAAGGAACTCTTACAATTAATAAATCTGGTCGATTATGTATTAAATTTGGTAATATAAAGAGATATGTTAATTTTTTAGTAAGTCAACTTGATTTGGACTATGCTATTTTAGGTTTACCTGATTGTGCCAAATTTAAATTGAAAATTGATTGTGCAAAAAGCCAGGTGTTACAAGACAATATTTCGTTAAACCCATATGTCAACATATCCAGTGATAACTTAGAATTGCTTCATTTTGATATTATAAAAAATGATACTACTGTGCAACCCGATTATGGAAATACCATAACTCCTCAATCCTTGTCGCGAACTAATAATGATGATTATAATCTATTGGGGGATCTGAATGCTATTCAGAATAAAAATGTAAGGGAACTTTTAAGGGATTATTTAGATATTTTTGCAAAAAATAAATATGATGTAGGGAGAATTAATATTGAACCTCAGCGTATTTATCTTAAATCTGACCTACCAATATCTTTGAGGCCTTATCGTACATCCACTGCTGATGAAAAAGAAATATCTCAGCAAATCCAATCCTTATTAGCTGCTGGGTTGATTAAAGAAAGTTATAGCCCATATTCTTCTCCAGTTACGTTAGTAAATAAACGAGATGAAGGCAAAAAAACCCGAATGTGTGTTGATTACCGAAAATTAAATTCTATTATGAAAAATGACGCTGAACCTTTGCCCCGAATAGATGAAATTTTAGACAAATTAAGTGGTGCCCAATATTTCTCTACACTAGATTTAGCCTCAGGCTATTGGCACATACCTATTCACCCAGCCGATTCCGAAAAGTTAGCCTTTACTACTAATTGTGGGCTCTGGGAATGGAATGTTCTCCCCTTTGGTGTAAAGGTAGGCCCCCCAATTTTCAACAGGACAATTAGAAGAATTCTTACAAAATATAAAATAGACTTTGCTTGTTATTATTTTGATGATATAATTATTTTTTCTAAATCAATAGATGAACATATACAGCATCTCATCCAAATTTTTGATTTATGCCGAATAGAAAATATTAAATTAAAATTATCTAAATGTACTTTTGCTCAAAAACAAATCAATTTTCTAGGGTATGAAATCCAAAATGGAACTTTAACTCCAGCTAATACTAATATAGAAACAATTAAAAAATTAAAACCTCCTACTAATACTAAAGAATTACAAAGATTTCTTGGTTCTATAAATGTGTATCATAAATTTATTGACAAATATGCTGAAATTAGACACCCCCTAAATAAATTACTTAAGAAAGATACTATTTGGGAATGGAATACTGAATGTCAAAACTCTTTCCAAAAATTAAAAGATGCCCTCATTGCTAAACCAATTTTAAAGATTTATGACCCAAAATTACCCCTACACATGTTTGTTGACGCTTCTCAGGTAGCGGTAGGTGCAGTTCTTAAACAACCCGACCATAATAACTTTTTACATCCAATTGCTTATTTTTCTAGAGGATTGAGAAGTTATGAGAAAAATTATTTCATTACCGAACTAGAGTGTCTTGCTATCATTGATACTTTAGATAAATTTTATCATTACTTTCACGGTGTACAATTTACCATCCATACGGATCATGCATCTCTTGTTTGGTTAAAAAATGTCAAACATTTAAGAGGTCGATTATTTAGGTGGTCATTGAAGTTAAGTATGTTCGATTACAAAATAGAGTACTTAAAGGGATCTACAAATGTCGAAGCCGACATGTTGTCCCGAAACCCTATTTCTCATTTTTGTAAACCCCTTACTTTTCTTCTTGACGTTAAAGAGATTATTGAGATGCAAGAAAAAGAAAACGTGTGTGGATCAAATTATATTAATGACAATGGACTGATTATAGTTAAAAGAAAAGGTTTTCGTAAAGTGGTAGTTCCCATGTCCCTAAGAAAAAAATTGCTTAATGTTGCTCATGAACAGTTTGGTCACCCTGGTGTTCAAAAAATGCAAAATTTAATTTCTCCTAACTATTATTGGCCAGATATGACCCAAGACATTACTAACTTTGTTAAATACTGTGATATTTGCCAGAAAAATAAAAAACCTAGACAAAAAAAAATTGGCTTATTACAAGCTATGCCCACTACAGATCAACCTTTTGACTGTCTGTCTGTTGATACTGTAGGAGGGTTCAATTATTATAATTCTACAAAAAAATATCTCCATATTATAATAGACCATGCCACAAGATATGTTTGGGCATTTCCTTCCAAAAGTGTCACTACAGAAACTTATACAAATTGTCTGAAACAAATCTTCAATATCAAAATCCCTCAACAATTATTCTGTTTTAGTAAGATTTCAAGTGTACAGTCCCCTCAAAAAATACTTAGTCGACAGGAATGCTGCTTTTACTTCTTCAAGATTCAAAAAATTCCTGCGAAATCATAATATTAAACAACGTTTGACCACTGCCCATCATCCACAAACGAATGGGAAATGTGAAAGAGTAAATCAGACAATAGTAACTAGATTAAAATGTAAAGTAAACTCCACTACCTCTAAAATGCCCTGGACTAAGCTTTTAACTGAGGTAATTAATGAATATAATAATACACCCCATTCTATTACTAAATTTCCACCTGCTTACTTGCTTTTTGGCCAATTACCCTATGACTCCCCCTTACAACAAAATTATTATCCCCCTGTTCATGAAGCACTTAAAATTGCTAAAGCAAGAACTGATGAATTTCATTTAAAAAATAAAAGATATTATGATAAAGATTATATCGAACCAAAATTTAAAATAGGAGATCTAGTTATCTATGAAGAATTTCAGTACCCTAATACTAGAAAGTTATCACAAGTATTTAGTGGCCCTTATAAAATTCTTAACAAATTATCCGAAGTAAATTTTGAAATTGATAGGCAAAACCAGTTCAAAAGTTCAGAAATAGTACATGTATCTAAATTAAGGCCTTATTATTCCCCTGATAAATTTAAATTAAGTCATGAGCAACAACCCCCTAATCAACAACAACAAACTCAAGTAAAAACTGTAGCTTAAACTATATCTCTAGTTTATCATTTTATAATTTTTTTTCTCTTAAACAGTAAATTTCTTTTCATATTTTAATTCAGATAATATCCTGTAATTCTCACAGAATGGCAATGATATCTCTTGACTGCAGCGGGAGTGTCACTTGTCTGGAAATTTTTATATTTGTTTATTTATGCCGGCGTAGACGAACAAAGTGGAAATTTCTTATTCTGTACTGAATTACTCTACTTAGAATATTTTTTTTTTCTTTCAACTGAACCTATTTGTAATATTAAATTTAATCTATCAATTATTAAATTAATTATATATCAAGTAACAAAATTTTTATCACTTTATTTTAATTTTTTTTTCTTTCTCTCTCTCTTTGCTGCTACATTCCAGTCCAGGTACATGTCAATTATAATATAATTTTGTTTCTTTTTCTCTTTTCTACTTGTATCTTGCAATGTTTTATCACACCGAGAGAATATTTATTGCGTAATTATTTGACATGAATAGATCTTGTTTTTTATTTTTATCATTCATTAATATTTCTTTTTAAGAATCTTAGTAGTTTAAAGGTCACGTGCATTCTCAAACATGAACAAAATTTTTATTTATCTTTATTTTATTTTAATTTATCATATTATATTTTAATTTTTTTTTGTACATATTCCTACTTAATCCTGTACTCGAATTACCAGATTAAGTAAATGATTTCATAATTGATTGTATTTTTTATTTTATTCCACTTCTCTCTATATTTCATCACAAAAATATGAGATGAGATAAACGAGATTAAGTATTTAAAGAATGTCTTTTGTGATATTTATTATTACTTATTAAGAGATTTACTTATACCCATTATGAGATTTACTTATACTTATGATATTTATTATTATTGATATTTTTCCTTATTATGTTTCTTACTTATATTGTTTATTATTTACATTGTTAAAGTTTATTATTACTATATTATAAAATGTCTTATATATTGAGTTTGGACAATTAATAATGATATAATTAGACCTCCTTGAAAAGAGGCAATGGACTATACCACTCCAAATATGACTCTTAAATGGATTTTTGAAACAAACTTTCAACATTGATTTCAAGAAAGTTCTATTAAATTCCTTCATTTCTAGATTTGACATTGTTAAAAAAGAATTCAACGTTATTATTTTTCATTTTTATGTTATTACTATGGGTAATTGCTTATATTTTCAAATTACTTTATGATGTGTACTTTAAACAAGATTATATCTTGTATTTGTATTGATGCCTATTTTATTGTATTTAAATTTGAAGTTATTCCACGCATCACCTTAGTGTTTTTAAATTTGAATTCTATATTTATATAAAAAAGAGAAATTAATTTAATTTTTTTTTATTTAGTATCTAATTATTATTACTTATATCAACAACTTCGTGAGCTAAGTCTGCATCATCTCCCTTTCTGTGAAATTGCAGGTCTCAGACCTACTTTTTCACCCGTCTTTCTGGGAGGGGGGATTTGTAATAAAATAAAAAAAAAATTGCGCCATTTTTTTTGTTCTCTCTTAGCTTCAATTCTAAATTTGTGGAACATATTTCAATCTTAGTTTCGTAACTTGTAACAGCTAAAATTCTTTTTCTTACCTTAGTTATTAATAAATTATTACTTGCTTCTCAAAAAGGCGGGAAGTATTTCGTAAGCTTTTTACTTTCTGGCATATTCCTGCGATTTTAATTTTATTTTTTTATTTTTAACATCGCGTGACAGGTGTTACTACGCGTTGCTAAAGGGCTTTGTCTTCCGAGGAAAAAATATAGTTCTTGCCAATAGACCGCCTATTACGGCCAATTAGAATTGATCATTTTGTCCGTTAGAGGCTCGAGTCCATCCTGATTGGATTTCTAAAATGATTGACGCGAAGTAGGAGGGCTCTAGTTTTGTCGTGAAAATGATTTTTTCATTTGGCTTTTCAGGAGAACAGAATGCACCTTTTCTTTAAGCTATCAAGACGCGCGTTTCATTGCTCCGCTGAATTATAATGCATTTTTTCTTAAAAACTACTCGGAAGCCATGTCATGTTTCCCGAGAATGCGATTGACTTTCAAAAATTATTAGGATGCTGTTTCTTTTTTCTCCCCAAAATTCTAATATCGTGGAATGCAGCTTAATCACGAAGTTGGTAAAGTGGAAGTTATTCGATGAGAGTGCCAAGGTGATTGCGTGAAAGAACTTAACTTATTTATGAGTTCTAATAAAATTAATTTAACACTAGAACGGCGGTAGGGGTCATTTTGACACCTGAGCACTTTCGTCCTTGGATCACTTTTGTTTGGTTGGAAGAAATCGTTTGAAATTTTTTGACTTTTCCTAAATAGATAACATATATTTCTTTTAAAAAAATCAGCATTCTAGATTTGATAGTTTTTGAAATATTTGCATGTATTCCTAGAACGGCGGACGGGGGTCATTTTGACCCCTTTGGTAAAATAGTCTTTGTACGCGAAGCATTGTGAAACCATGAGAAAAATTCAGTGATAAGCTTTTTTTCGGATGCATTTATACTGTCTCCCAGAGAAATACAAACCAGGGTGGTCACACTATATTATTATTTCTAAGATAGTTGTTTTCCTTTGTTAGCTTTTTTCCATTATTTTGAAAAAAAATATTTCAAAAAAAAAAAAAAAAAAAAGCAGGTGCAGGGTTTTTTATACTTACATTTCTTTTCACAAATAGACAAATGTATTTTCGCATTTGTTACTTTTGTTAGTTCAGATTACTCGCAGCAGGTGGTAACCGTAGGGGAGGGATTTTATGATTTGAGTACGAATTCCATTGTTCCTAAGGCAGGCAGTTGAACGTAAATCTTCCCGCTTTCATCGACAGAAGGGTTTCAATTTTTTGGCCATAATCCCTTTCTTTGCACCTGTCTGTTTTCGTTCGTTTGAATGATACGCTGAAACATAAACTCTGCCGTTTGCTGATATTCTGACTTTTTTCCATCTTATTTTCAAATTTTACAAAATATGTCTTATAAGCGAAAAAGAGGTCTTACTAATGAAGAAATTAAAAAATTGTTGCAGGAGCTCTCTGAAAAATAGTCTGACGGAGGTGAAAATGATAATTTTTCTGTAGAATCTGAAGATGAATTTCAGACACAAACTATTAGTGAATCCGAGGACAGTGATGTGAACGAAGAACAGCTAAGCAGAAATAAACGAAAAAAAGCGGATCAGGGTATTATCAAAACTGTTTTCACTGCCCCTGATAACACTATCTAGAATGAAATAAATTCTAAAAATTCAGCTTGCGGCCGTGTTCCTGCTTATAATGTTCTAAAAGAAACGGCGGGACCGACATCTTTTGCAAAGACTCGTGTTTTTGAGGACAAAGTGTCTAGTGCTTTCAAGCTTTTCATTGACGATGCTATCTTGTTGCATATAAAGAAATGTACAGAATCAGAAGCTCATCGACAACGTGGAAATAACGACTGGAGTTTATCTCTAGCTGAGTTAGAGGCTTTTGTTGCTATATTATATATTCGTGGAGCAACAGGAGCAAAGAGTTTAGATTTATATTCATTGTGGTCTGAAGCATGGGGCATACCATTTTGCAAAGAAACTATCTCAAGAGAATAAAAAGATTTCTTCAAGGAAATAAAAAGATTTTTGAGGTTTGACGAAAAAACAACAAGATCTAGTCGATTACAGACTGATAAATTTGCTCTTGCATCTGAAATGTGGAATAAATTTATTGAAAATTGCAAAACATGCTACCGACCAGGACAAAATATTACAGTTGATGAACAAATCTTCCCATCTAAAGCTAGATGTAAATTTACGCAATATATGCCAAATAAACCTGATAAATTTGGAATAAAATGTTGGTTATCTGTTGACGTTGATACTAAATACCTCTTGAATGGATTTCCTTATCTAGGAAAAGATGAAACAGCAAATCCTCAATTACGTTTATCTGAAAATGTTGTCATGAAATTAACAGATCACCATCAAAACAAAGGGAGGAATATTACGACAGATAATTACTTTACTAGCATCAAATTAGCTGAAATGCTAAAATCTAAAAATACAACTTTGGTTAGTACAATGAAAAAGAACAGAAGAGAAATTCCTATAGCTTTGAAAAATATGCGCAGTACTCTTTATTCATCGAAGATAGTGGAACATGATAATATGACACTTACCAACTATCAAGCCAAACGAAACAAAAGTGTTTTTCTATTGAGCTCATTACATTCTACTGTAAAAACTGAGGACAGCCTGAAAAAGTTGCCAGATTCAATAGATTATTACAACGCAACAAAGTGTGATGTGGATATTCGTGATCAGATGTGCCAAAAATACTCCGTTAAATCTGCTTCTAGACGATGGCCTGTAAATTTTTTTTTCAATATTTTGGATCATGCAGCTTTGAACGCTTGGATAATTTATAAAAGTGTAACAGGCAAGCCCATCAGTAGAAGAGATTTTCTATTGAAATTAGGAGAGGAATTAAGAATGGTTCTTATGGCTTCAAAACTCCCAAAGATCCTTCCTGAATCTTCAGAAAAAACAAACGAAAATAAAGTGGATATAAAGAGAAAAAAGTGTCAAGTACAGAAATGCAATGGAAACAAATCTCAAGAATTTTGTGCATCGAGTTCCAAAGTTGTGTGCGGAAAATGCACTGGAAAAATTGTTAAAAATTATTTTTGTATCAATTGCATTAATGTCTAATACATGTACGGGACTATGTTAAGCATTAAAAAAATTCAAACGAAATGCTTTAGATATAAACCATTCAGCTACATTTATAATGAAATAAAGGAAACAACAGAATACGTTTCTCATTTATTGGATTCAGAGTGTGGTTCATTCGGCGAGTAAGTAGATTTTAAAAAAATTGTTATTTTAAAAATTGTGCTTTATTTTAGTTAACATTGGTTTTAATTTTTGAAAACATTTATTTTAAACTATTTTTTATGTCAAATTAATGAGTTTTTTGAGTAGTTTAGTATGTACCAAATTGATCGCCTTGCAGCCGTTACATACACAGTACTTTAAAAATTAAATTAAATATCGAGTAATATTAACTATGAATTATGAAATACAGGGAAATTACATATTTGTCACAATGTATGCCATTTAAAATTGTTTTAGCATTGTTATTTCAGTAGTTTCATCGAGGGGTCAAATTGACCCCTTCCGCCGTTCCAGTAGGTAAAATTTTGCCGCCGTTCTAGTGTTAAAGACTGCTTGATTCAACTTTCTTATGGGGAAATAGCCCAATAAACTCATCCACTGCTGGTCAAATTGCCGGAGGGACTGCTCAGCTCGTCCCAATGTTGATTCTTGGTAGTAGTAATCTGTTCTGTCTCATAGATGGTGTGCCACTGGAACTTGTACATTGTTATGGAACATCGCCTTCGTCGATTTATTATTACATTGGAAGCCGGCAGGATTTTTCAAATGAACCTGCATACGTCTCTAGAGAAACCTTTTCGTCACAACGCTAATTGTGTACGCGTCATTTTCGCAGAGTTGGAGACTGGTTACTGAAACGTCTGACTTCTTTATCTTCAACCTAGACAATCACTAGTTATCAAAGTGATGCCACTGGTGTTGCAAGGAATGCTGTCGAAAGAAAAAAAAATATGAAAAAAGATCCCAGATAAATAGGAGTCATTAAACGATCTTCATCAGAGCTTAATGATAAGGAAAAATCCTGTGAAAAAAAAAAAAAATCATAGGAAATATGTTGTGAAATTTTATTTGTGATCATTGTTGGCACCTACAGGAAGGAAATTCTTTGTTTGTGAATATGTCTCACATTATTTTTTTTTCTTCATAAATAACAGCTACGAAATCATCTACTGATTATTACTTAATCCAAAGAACAACTGCACGACAAAATTCAACATCATTTTCTTTTATTTATTTATTTATGTATTTTCTAGATAACAGTACTGAAATAATTTGATAAACTTTCATTTCATAATAAATGAAAACCTGCAGCATGATTGCGAAACTAAGATTGATTCCATCGCTAATATAAGTCAATTGAAATTTGCACCTGTGAGTCGTATCTACGAAGTGCATTATTTTTTGTTTATTTTAATAAATTTAGGTATTTGAACAAGGCCACAGCGAGGTGTCTGTAAGTTATTATTTTATTTGTTTATTGGCTAAGAAATTTTAATAATCATTTCTTTGTTTAAATTCTTGATTTTTTCTTTCTCTTTTATTACAGATATTAAAAAATAAATGTGTTCTTAATTTATAATTAATTAAAATTTTCTGCTCATAGAAATTTTATTTAGTTTTAAAGGTGTTTTTTCTTTTTAATCGAAAGATGGATTAATTTGTTGTTAAAAAATACTCTGTTGCTAAATTTATTTTCCATACGTAAAGAAAAGTATCTTTGTTCTTAAAATTATTTGTTATTTCCCATGTATGGAAAACCGATATTTATTATTTTATTATTTTATTACTTATTTATTTATTATTTATTTATTTCACATGAAGTCAAACAGAATTGATTTATTTATTATTTATTATTTTTATTGTTATTTATTGAGGTATTTGAAGTATTTGAAGTATAGTAATTGAAGTTTAATAATTGAAGTATAGCATTTAAATTTTTTCCATATGAATTATCCTTCTTTCATGTATTAAGGTCAGGATTAGTAAAAGAAGAAAAAATGTCAGAAAATAAACTTGATATTGTCCCTTTTGAATTTGGGTCGGGCATGGATATTTTTAAATGGTTTAAACATTTTGATCGAGAATGTTCTGTAGAAAAAAAAGATAATGAGTGGAAACACCAAAATATTTCAAAATATTTAAAGGGGGAAGCGCTAAAAACTTATATAAATGATTGTTTGGATTGTGCTACTTATGAGGAAATTGTCGAGATTTTAAGTGAAAAATTCATTCAAGTTAGAGTTCCAAAATTTTCTGAATTTACTTCCTTAAAGTTAAATGATCTAAGTGATTTGGATTCTTATTTTAGAAAGAAAGTTGAGATTGGAAGGCAACTTCAGCTTGGGGAAAATTTAATTATACAGGGATTAACTGATGGACTTCAGCCGGAGTATCAAAATTGTTTGATGGTTAACCCTCCTTCCAATACTCGTGAATGGTTTCGCATTGCTAAACAATTAGCAGCGATTCCAAATCATACCTCTAATAACGGCAATAGAAATTTTCAACAAACTAGACCTATGCACAATCCCAATCCTCAGCCCAGACATTGGACTCGACCTACTCTATACAATCCATTCCAAAATTTTAATCCTAGGTTTTTCACTCCTAGAATGCCTACGACTCATTATCAGAATAACTACCCAAGTCGTCCGTGCAGAATATGTTTAAACAGAGGCATAGAAAATGCATATCATTGGGAGAGGAGTTGTATATTTAACACAAATTCCTTTCAAACTCAAACTCCTGCTCATATTCAACCACCCCCTACTAATAATATTTGACAATTAATCATCCCTGGATATGTGGGCAATAACAAAGTGTATTGTGTGGTTGATAGTGGATCAACTGTCTCAATTTTACCCCTCAAATTTGTTCGATATTTAAATGGTAATTTACATAATGTTACCCCTATTACTATCAGACAGGCACAAGGAACTCTTACAATTAATAAATCTGGTCGATTATGTATTAAATTTGGTAATATAAAGAGATATGTTAATTTTTTAGTAAGTCAACTTGATTTGGACTATGCTATTTTAGGTTTACCTGATTGTGACAAATTTAAATTGAAAATTGATTGTGCAAAAAGCCAGGTGTTACAAGACAATATTTCGTTAAACCCATATGTCAACATATCCAGTGATAACTTAGAATTGCTTCATTTTGATATTATAAAAAATGATACTACTGTGCAACCCAATTATGGAAATACCATAACTCCTCAATCCTTGTCGCGAACTAATAATGATGATTATAATCTATTGGGGGATCTGAATGCTATTCAGAATAAAAATGTAAGGGAACTTTTAAGGGATTATTTAGATATTTTTGCAAAAAATAAATATGATGTAGGGAGAATTAATATTGAACCTCAGCGTATTTATCTTAAATCTGACCTACCAATATCTTTGAGGCCTTATCGTACATCCACTGCTGATGAAAAAGAAATATCTCAGCAAATCCAATCCTTATTAGCTGCTGGGTTGATTAAAGAAAGTTATAGCCCATATTCTTCTCCAGTTACGTTAGTAAATAAACGAGATGAAGGCAAAAAAACCCGAATGTGTGTTGATTACCGAAAATTAAATTCTATTATGAAAAATGACGCTGAACCTTTGCCCCGAATAGATGAAATTTTAGACAAATTAAGTGGTGCCCAATATTTCTCTACACTAGATTTAGCCTCAGGCTATTGGCACATACCTATTCACCCAGCCGATTCCGAAAAGTTAGCCTTTACTACTAATTGTGGGCTCTGGGAATGGAATGTTCTCCCCTTTGGTGTAAAGGTAGGCCCCCCAATTTTCAACAGGACAATTAGAAGAATTCTTACAAAATATAAAATAGACTTTGCTTGTTATTATTTTGATGATATAATTATTTTTTCTAAATCAATAGATGAACATATACAGCATCTCATCCAAATTTTTGATTTATGCCGAATAGAAAATATTAAATTAAAATTATCTAAATGTACTTTTGCTCAAAAACAAATCAATTTTCTAGGGTATGAAATCCAAAATGGAACTTTAACTCCAGCTAATACTAATATAGAAACAATTAAAAAATTAAAACCTCCTACTAATACTAAAGAATTACAAAGATTTCTTGGTTCTATAAATGTGTATCATAAATTTATTGACAAATATGCTGAAATTAGACACCCCCTAAATAAATTACTTAAGAAAGATACTATTTGGGAATGGAATACTGAATGTCAAAACTCTTTCCAAAAATTAAAAGATGCCCTCATTGCTAAACCAATTTTAAAGATTTATGACCCAAAATTACCCCTACACATGTTTGTTGACGCTTCTCAGGTAGCGGTAGGTGCAGTTCTTAAACAACCCGACCATAATAACTTTTTACATCCAATTGCTTATTTTTCTAGAGGATTGAGAAGTTATGAGAAAAATTATTTCATTACCGAACTAGAGTGTCTTGCTATCATTGATACTTTAGATAAATTTTATCATTACTTTCACGGTGTACAATTTACCATCCATACGGATCATGCATCTCTTGTTTGGTTAAAAAATGTCAAACATTTAAGAGGTCGATTATTTAGGTGGTCATTGAAGTTAAGTATGTTCGATTACAAAATAGAGTACTTAAAGGGATCTACAAATGTCGAAGCCGACATGTTGTCCCGAAACCCTATTTCTCATTTTTGTAAACCCCTTACTTTTCTTCTTGACGTTAAAGAGATTATTGAGATGCAAGAAAAAGAAAACGTGTGTGGATCAAATTATATTAATGACAATGGACTGATTATAGTTAAAAGAAAAGGTTTTCGTAAAGTGGTAGTTCCCATGTCCCTAAGAAAAAAATTGCTTAATGTTGCTCATGAACAGTTTGGTCACCCTGGTGTTCAAAAAATGCAAAATTTAATTTCTCCTAACTATTATTGGCCAGATATGACCCAAGACATTACTAACTTTGTTAAATACTGTGATATTTGCCAGAAAAATAAAAAACCTAGACAAAAAAAATTTGGCTTATTACAAGCTATGCCCACTACAGATCAACCTTTTGACTGTCTGTCTGTTGATACTGTAGGAGGGTTCAATTATTATAATTCTACAAAAAAATATCTCCATATTATAATAGACCATGCCACAAGATATGTTTGGGCATTTCCTTCCAAAAGTGTCACTACAGAAACTTATACAAATTGTCTGAAACAAATCTTCAATATCAAAATCCCTCAACAATTATTCTGTTTTAGTAAGATTTCAAGTGTACAGTCCCCTCAAAAAATACTTAGTCGACAGGAATGCTGCTTTTACTTCTTCAAGATTCAAAAAATTCCTGCGAAATCATAATATTAAACAACGTTTGACCACTGCCCATCATCCACAAACGAATGGGAAATGTGAAAGAGTAAATCAGACAATAGTAACTAGATTAAAATGTAAAGTAAACTCCACTACCTCTAAAATTCCCTGGACTAAGCTTTTAACTGAGGTAATTAATGAATATAATAATACACCCCATTCTATTACTAAATTTCCACCTGCTTACTTGCTTTTTGGCCAATTACCCTATGACTCCCCCTTACAACAAAATTATTATCCCCCTGTTCATGAAGCACTTAAAATTGCTAAAGCAAGAACTGATGAATTTCATTTAAAAAATAAAAGATATTATGATAAAGATTATATCGAACCAAAATTTAAAATAGGAGATCTAGTTATCTATGAAGAATTTCAGTACCCTAATACTAGAAAGTTATCACAAGTATTTAGTGGCCCTTATAAAATTCTTAACAAATTATCCGAAGTAAATTTTGAAATTGATAGGCAAAACCAGTTCAAAAGTTCAGAAATAGTACATGTATCTAAATTAAGGCCTTATTATTCCCCTGATAAATTTAAATTAAGTCATGAGCAACAACCCCCTAATCAACAACAACAAACTCAAGTAAAAACTGTAGCTTAAACTATATCTCTAGTTTATCATTTTATAATTTTTTTTCTCTTAAACAGTAAATTTCTTTTCATATTTTAATTCAGATAATATCCTGTAATTCTCACAGAATGGCAATGATATCTCTTGACTGCAGCGGGAGTGTCACTTGTCTGGAAATTTTTATATTTGTTTATTTATGCCGGCGTAGACGAACAAAGTGGAAATTTCTTATTCTGTACTGAATTACTCTACTTAGAATATTTTTTTTTTCTTTCAACTGAACCTATTTGTAATATTAAATTTAATCTATCAATTATTAAATTAATTATATATCAAGTAACAAAATTTTTATCACTTTATTTTAATTTTTTTTTTCTTTCTCTCTCTCTTTGCTGCTACATTCCAGTCCAGGTACATGTCAATTATAATATAATTCTGTTTCTTTTTCTCTTTTCTACTTGTATCTTGCAATGTTTTATCACACCGAGAGAATATTTATTGCGTAATTATTTGACATGAATAGATCTTGTTTTTTATTTTTATCATTCATTAATATTTCTTTTTAAGAATCTTAGTAGTTTAAAGGTCACGTGCATTCTCAAACATGAACAAAATTTTTATTTATCTTTATTTTATTTTAATTTATCATATTATATTTTAATTTTTTTTTGTACATATTCCTACTTAATCCTGTACTCGAATTACCAGATTAAGTAAATGATTTCATAATTGATTGTATTTTTTATTTTATTCCACTTCTCTGTATATTTCATCACAAAAATATGAGATGAGATAAACGAGATTAAGTATTTAAAGAATGTCTTTTGTGATATTTATTATTACTTATTAAGAGATTTACTTATACCCATTATGAGATTTACTTATACTTATGATATTTATTATTATTGATATTTTTCCTTATTATGTTTCTTACTTATATTGTTTATTATTTACATTGTTAAAGTTTATTATTATTATATTATAAAATGTCTTATATATTGAGTTTGGACAATTAATAATGATATAATTAGACCTCCTTGAAAAGAGGCAATGGACTATACCACTCCAAATATGACTCTTAAATGGATTTTTGAAACAAACTTTCAACATTGATTTCAAGAAAGTTCTATTAAATTCCTTCATTTCTAGATTTGACATTGTTAAAAAAGAATCCAACGTTATTATTTTTCATTTTTATGTTATTACTATGGGTAATTGCTTATATTTTCAAATTACTTTATGATGTGTACTTTAAACAAGATTATATCTTGTATTTGTATTGATGCCTATTTTATTGTATTTAAATTTGAAGTTATTCCACGCATCACCTTAGTGTTTTTAAATTTGAATTCTATATTTATATAAAAAAGAGAAATTAATTTAATTTTTTTTTATTTAGTATCTAATTATTATTACTTATATCAACAACTTCGTGAGCTAAGTCTGCATCATCTCCCTTTCTGTGAAATTGCAGGTCTCAGACCTACTTTTTCACCCGTCTTTCTGGGAGGGGGGATTTGTAATAAAATAAAAAAAAATTGCGCCATTTTTTTTGTTCTCTCTTAGCTTCAATTCTAAATTTGTGGAACATATTTCAATCTTAGTTTCGTAACTTGTAACAGCTAAAATTCTTTTTCTTACCTTAGTTATTAATAAATTATTACTTGCTTCTCAAAAAGGCGGGAAGTATTTCGTAAGCTTTTTACTTTCTGGCATATTCCTGCGATTTTAATTTTATTTTTTTATTTTTAACATCGCGTGACAGGTGTTACTACGCGTTGCTAAAGGGCTTTGTCTTCCGAGGAAAAAATATAGTTCTTGCCAATAGACCGCCTATTACGGCCAATTAGAATTGATCATTTTGTCCGTTAGAGGCTCGAGTCCATCCTGATTGGATTTCTAAAATGATTGACGCGAAGTAGGAGGGCTCTAGTTTTGTCGTGAAAATGATTTTTTCATTTGGCTTTTCAGGAGAACAGAATGCACCTTTTCTTTAAGCTATCAAGACGCGCGTTTCATTGCTCCGCTGAATTATAATGCATTTTTTCTTAAAAACTACTCGGAAGCCATGTCATGTTTCCCGAGAATGCGATTGACTTTCAAAAATTATTAGGATGCTGTTTCTTTTTTCTCCCCAAAATTCTAATATCGTGGAATGCAGCTTAATCACGAAGTTGGTGAAGTGGAAGTTATTCGATGAGAGTGCCAAGGTGATTGCGTGAAAGAACTTAACTTATTTATGAGTTCTAATAAAATTAATTTAAAGACTGCTTGATTGAACTTTCTTATGGGGAAATAGCCCAATAAACTCATCCACTGCTGGTCAAATTGCCGGAGAGACTGCTCAGCTCGTCCCACTGTTGATTCTTGGTAGTAGTAATCTGTTCTGCCTCATAGATGGTGTGCCACTGGAACTTGTACATTGTTATGGAACATCGCCTTCGTCGATTTATTATTACATTGGAAGCCGGCAGGATTTTTCAAATGAACCTGCATACGTCTCTAGAGAAACCTTTTCGTCACAACGCTAATTGTGTACGCGTCATTTTCGCAGAGTTGGAGACTGGTTACTGAAACGTCTGACCTCTTTATCTTCAACCTAGACAATCACTAGTTATCAAAGTGATGCCACTGGTGTTGCAAGGAATGCTGTCGAAAGAAAAAAAAAATGAAAAAAGATCCCAGATAAATAGGAGTCTTTAAACGATCTTCATCAGAGCTTAATGATAAGGAAAAATCCTGTGAAAAAAAAAAAAAAAAATCATAGGAAATATGTTGTGAAATTTTATTTGTGATCATTGTTGGCACCTACAGGAAGGAAATTCTTTGTTTGTGAATATGTCTCACAGTATTTTTTTTTTCTTCATAAGTAACAGCTACGAAATCATCTACTGATTATTACTTAATCCAAAGAACAACTGCACGACAAAATTCAACATCATTTTCTTTTATTTATTTATTTATGTATTTTCTAGATAACAGTACTGAAATAATTTGATAAACTTTCATTTCATAATAAATGAACACCTGCAGCATGATTGCGAAACTACGATTGATTCCATCGGTAATATAAGTCAATTGAAATTTGCACCTGTGAGTCGTATCTACGAAGTGCTTTATTTTTTGTTTATTTTAATAAATTTAGGTATTTGAACAAGGCCACAGCGAGGTGTCTGTAAGTTATTATTTTATTTGTTTATTGGCTAAGAAATTTTAATAATCATTTCTTTGTTTAAATTCTTGATTTTTTCTTTCTCTTTTATTACAGATATTAAAAAATAAATGTGTTCTTAATTTATAATTAATTAAAATTTTCTGCTCATAGAAATTTTATTTAGTTTTAAAGGTGTTTTTTCTTTTTAATCGAAAGATGGATTAATTTGTTGTTAAAAAATACTCTGTTGCTAAATTTATTTTCCATACGTAAAGAAAAGTATTTTTGTTCTTAAAATTATTTGTTATTTCCCATGTATGGAAAACCGATATTTATTATTTTATTATTTTATTACTTATTTATTTATTATTTATTTATTTCACATGAAGTCAAACAGAATTGATTTATTTATTATTTATTATTTTTATTGTTATTTATTGAGGTATTTGAAGTATTTGAAGTATAGTAATTGAAGTTTAATAATTGAAGTATAGCATTTAAATTTTTTCCATATGAATTATCCTTCTTTCATGTATTAAGGTCAGGATTAGTAAAAGAAGAAAAAAATGTCAGAAAATAAACTTGATATTGTCCCTTTTGAATTTGGGTCGGGCATGGATATTTTTAAATGGTTTAAACATTTTGATCGAGAATGTTCTGTAGAAAAAAAAGATAATGAGTGGAAACACCAAAATATTTCAAAATATTTAAAAGGGGAAGCGCTAAAAACTTATATAAATGATTGTTTGGATTGTGCTACTTATGAGGAAATTGTCGAGATTTTAAGTGAAAAATTCATTCAAGTTAGAGTTCCAAAATTTTCTGAATTTACTTCCTTAAAGTTAAATGATCTAAGTGATTTGGATTCTTATTTTAGAAAGAAAGTTGAGATTGGAAGGCAACTTCAGCTTGGGGAAAATTTAATTATACAGGGATTAACTGATGGACTTCAGCCGGAGTATCAAAATTGTTTGATGGTTAACCCTCCTTCCAATACTCGTGAATGGTTTCGCATTGCTAAACAATTAGCAGCGATTCCAAATCATACCTCTAATAACGGCAATAGAAATTTTCAACAAACTAGACCTATGCACAATCCCAATCCTCAGCCCAGACATTGGACTCGACCTACTCTATACAATCCATTCCAAAATTTTAATCCTAGGTTTTTCACTCCTAGAATGCCTACGACTCATTATCAGAATAACTACCCAAGTCGTCCGTGCAGAATATGTTTAAACAGAGGCATAGAAAATGCATATCATTGGGAGAGGAGTTGTATATTTAACACAAATTCCTTTCAAACTCAAACTCCTGCTCATATTCAACCACCCCCTACTAATAATATTTGACAATTAATCATCCCTGGATATGTGGGCAATAACAAAGTGTATTGTGTGGTTGATAGTGGATCAACTGTCTCAATTTTACCCCTCAAATTTGTTCGATATTTAAATGGTAATTTACATAATGTTACCCCTATTACTATCAGACAGGCACAAGGAACTCTTACAATTAATAAATCTGGTCGATTATGTATTAAATTTGGTAATATAAAGAGATATGTTAATTTTTTAGTAAGTCAACTTGATTTGGACTATGCTATTTTAGGTTTACCTGATTGTGCCAAATTTAAATTGAAAATTGATTGTGCAAAAAGCCAGGTGTTACAAGACAATATTTCGTTAAACCCATATGTCAACATATCCAGTGATAACTTAGAATTGCTTCATTTTGATATTATAAAAAATGATACTACTGTGCAACCCGATTATGGAAATACCATAACTCCTCAATCCTTGTCGCGAACTAATAATGATGATTATAATCTATTGGGGGATCTGAATGCTATTCAGAATAAAAATGTAAGGGAACTTTTAAGGGATTATTTAGATATTTTTGCAAAAAATAAATATGATGTAGGGAGAATTAATATTGAACCTCAGCGTATTTATCTTAAATCTGACCTACCAATATCTTTGAGGCCTTATCGTACATCCACTGCTGATGAAAAAGAAATATCTCAGCAAATCCAATCCTTATTAGCTGCTGGGTTGATTAAAGAAAGTTATAGCCCATATTCTTCTCCAGTTACGTTAGTAAATAAACGAGATGAAGGCAAAAAAACCCGAATGTGTGTTGATTACCGAAAATTAAATTCTATTATGAAAAATGACGCTGAACCTTTGCCCCGAATAGATGAAATTTTAGACAAATTAAGTGGTGCCCAATATTTCTCTACACTAGATTTAGCCTCAGGCTATTGGCACATACCTATTCACCCAGCCGATTCCGAAAAGTTAGCCTTTACTACTAATTGTGGGCTCTGGGAATGGAATGTTCTCCCCTTTGGTGTAAAGGTAGGCCCCCCAATTTTCAACAGGACAATTAGAAGAATTCTTACAAAATATAAAATAGACTTTGCTTGTTATTATTTTGATGATATAATTATTTTTTCTAAATCAATAGATGAACATATACAGCATCTCATCCAAATTTTTGATTTATGCCGAATAGAAAATATTAAATTAAAATTATCTAAATGTACTTTTGCTCAAAAACAAATCAATTTTCTAGGGTATGAAATCCAAAATGGAACTTTAACTCCAGCTAATACTAATATAGAAACAATTAAAAAATTAAAACCTCCTACTAATACTAAAGAATTACAAAGATTTCTTGGTTCTATAAATGTGTATCATAAATTTATTGACAAATATGCTGAAATTAGACACCCCCTAAATAAATTACTTAAGAAAGATACTATTTGGGAATGGAATACTGAATGTCAAAACTCTTTCCAAAAATTAAAAGATGCCCTCATTGCTAAACCAATTTTAAAGATTTATGACCCAAAATTACCCCTACACATGTTTGTTGACGCTTCTCAGGTAGCGGTAGGTGCAGTTCTTAAACAACCCGACCATAATAACTTTTTACATCCAATTGCTTATTTTTCTAGAGGAATGAGAAGTTATGAGAAAAATTATTTCATTACCGAACTAGAGTGTCTTGCTATCATTGATACTTTAGATAAATTTTATCATTACTTTCACGGTGTACAATTTACCATCCATACGGATCATGCATCTCTTGTTTGGTTAAAAAATGTCAAACATTTAAGAGGTCGATTATTTAGGTGGTCATTGAAGTTAAGTATGTTCGATTACAAAATAGAGTACTTAAAGGGATCTACAAATGTCGAAGCCGACATGTTGTCCCGAAACCCTATTTCTCATTTTTGTAAACCCCTTACTTTTCTTCTTGACGTTAAAGAGATTATTGAGATGCAAGAAAAAGAAAACGTGTGTGGATCAAATTATATTAATGACAATGGACTGATTATAGTTAAAAGAAAAGGTTTTCGTAAAGTGGTAGTTCCCATGTCCCTAAGAAAAAAATTGCTTAATGTTGCTCATGAACAGTTTGGTCACCCTGGTGTTCAAAAAATGCAAAATTTAATTTCTCCTAACTATTATTGGCCAGATATGACCCAAGACATTACTAACTTTGTTAAATACTGTGATATTTGCCAGAAAAATAAAAAACCTAGACAAAAAAAATTTGGCTTATTACAAGCTATGCCCACTACAGATCAACCTTTTGACTGTCTGTCTGTTGATACTGTAGGAGGGTTCAATTATTATAATTCTACAAAAAAATATCTCCATATTATAATAGACCATGCCACAAGATATGTTTGGGCATTTCCTTCCAAAAGTGTCACTACAGAAACTTATACAAATTGTCTGAAACAAATCTTCAATATCAAAATCCCTCAACAATTATTCTGTTTTAGTAAGATTTCAAGTGTACAGTCCCCTCAAAAAATACTTAGTCGACAGGAATGCTGCTTTTACTTCTTCAAGATTCAAAAAATTCCTGCGAAATCATAATATTAAACAACGTTTGACCACTGCCCATCATCCACAAACGAATGGGAAATGTGAAAGAGTAAATCAGACAATAATAACTAGATTAAAATGTAAAGTAAACTCCACAACCTCTAAAATTCACTGGACTAAGCTTTTAACTGAGGTAATTAATGAATATAATAATACACCCCATTCTATTACTAAATTTCCACCTGCTTACTTGCTTTTTGGCCAATTACCCTATGACTCCCCCTTACAACAAAATTATTATCCCCCTGTTCATGAAGCACTTAAAATTGCTAAAGCAAGAACTGATGAATTTCATTTAAAAAATAAAAGATATTATGATAAAGATTATATCGAACCAAAATTTAAAATAGGAGATCTAGTTATCTATGAAGAATTTCAGTACCCTAATACTAGAAAGTTATCACAAGTATTTAGTGGCCCTTATAAAATTCTTAACAAATTATCCGAAGTAAATTTTGAAATTGATAGGCAAAACCAGTTCAAAAGTTCAGAAATAGTACATGTATCTAAATTAAGGCCTTATTATTCCCCTGATAAATTTAAATTAAGTCATGAGCAACAACCCCCTAATCAACAACAACAAACTCAAGTAAAAACTGTAGCTTAAACTATATCTCTAGTTTATCATTTTATAATTTTTTTTCTCTTAAACAGTAAATTTCTTTTCATATTTTAATTCAGATAATATCCTGTAATTCTCACAGAATGGCAATGATATCTCTTGACTGCAGCGGGAGTGTCACTTGTCTGGAAATTTTTATATTTGTTTATTTATGCCGGCGTAGACGAACAAAGTGGAAATTTCTTATTCTGTACTGAATTACTCTACTTAGAATATTTTTTTTCTTTCAACTGAACCTATTTGTAATATTAAATTTAATCTATCAATTATTAAATTAATTATATATCAAGTAACAAAATTTTTATCACTTTATTTTAATTTTTTTTTCTTTCTCTCTCTCTTTGCTGCTACATTCCAGTCCAGGTACATGTCAATTATAATATAATTTTGTTTCTTTTTCTCTTTTCTACTTGTATCTTGCAATGTTTTATCACACCGAGAGAATATTTATTGCGTAATTATTTGACATGAATAGATCTTGTTTTTTATTTTTATCATTCATTAATATTTCTTTTTAAGAATCTTAGTAGTTTAAAGGTCACGTGCATTCTCAAACATGAACAAAATTTTTATTTATCTTTATTTTATTTTAATTTATCATATTATATTTAAATTTTTTTTGTACATATTCCTACTTAATCCTGTACTCGAATTACCAGATTAAGTAAATGATTTCATAATTGATTGTATTTTTTATTTTATTCCACTTTTCTCTATATTTCATCACAAAAATATGAGATGAGATAAACGAGATTAAGTATTTAAAGAATGTCTTTTGTGATATTTATTATTACTTATTAAGAGATTTACTTATACCCATTATGAGATTTACTTATACTTATGATATTTATTATTATTGATATTTTTCCTTATTATGTTTCTTACTTATATTGTTTATTATTTACATTGTTAAAGTTTATTATTACTATATTATAAAATGTCTTATATATTGAGTTTGGACAATTAATAATGATATAATTAGACCTCCTTGAAAAGAGGCAATGGACTATACCACTCCAAATATGACTCTTAAATGGATTTTTGAAACAAACTTTCAACATTGATTTCAAGAAAGTTCTATTAAATTTCTTCATTTCTAGATTTGACATTGTTAAAAAAGAATTCAACGTTATTGTTTTTCATTTTTATGTTATTACTATGGGTAATTGCTTATATTTTCAAATTACTTTATGATGTGTACTTTAAACAAGATTATATCTTGTATTTGTATTGATGCCTATTTTATTGTATTTAAATTTGAAGTTATTCCACGCAACACCTTAGTGTTTTTAAATTTGAATTCTATATTTATATAAAAAAGAGAAATTAATTTAAATTTTTTTTATTTAGTATCTAATTACTATTACTTATATCAACAACTTCGTGAGCTAAGTCTGCATCATCTCCCTTTCTGTGAAATTGCAGGTCTCAGACCTACTTTTTCACCCGTCTTTCTGGGAGGGGGGAGTTGTAATAAAATAAAAAAAATTTTGCGCCATTTTTTTTGTTCTCTCTTAGCTTCAATTCTAAATTTGTGGAACATATTTCAATCTTAGTTTCGTAACTTGTAACAGCTAAAATTCTTTTTCTTACCTTAGTTATTAATAAATTATTACTTGCTTCTCAAAAAGGCGGGAAGTATTTCGTAAGCGTTTTACTTTCTGGCATATTCCTGCGATTTTAATTTTATTTTTTTATTTTTAACATCGCGTGACAGGTGTTACTACGCGTTGCTAAAGGGCTTTGTCTTCCGAGGAAAAAATATAGTTCTTGCCAATAGACCGCCTATTACGGCCAATTAGAATTTATCATTTTGTCCGTTAGAGGCTCGAGTCCATCCTGATTGGATTTCTAAAATGATTGACGCGAAGTAGGAGGGCTCTAGTTTTGTCGTGAAAATGATTTTTTCATTTGGCTTTTCAGGAGAACAGAATGCACCTTTTCTTTAAGCTATCAAGACGCGCGTTTCATTGCTCCGCTGAATTATAATGCATTTTTTCTTAAAAACTACTCGGAAGCCATGTCATGTTTCCCGAGAATGCGATTGACTTTCAAAAATTATTAGGATGCTGTTTCTTTTTTCTCCCCAAAATTCTAATATCGTGGAATGCAGCTTAATCACGAAGTTGGTGAAGTGGATGTTACTCGATGAGAGTGCCAAGGTGATTGCGTGAAAGAACTTAACTTATTTATGAGTTCTAATAAAATTAATTTAAAGACTGCTTGATTGAACTTTCTTATGGGGAAATAGCCCAATAAACTCATCCACTGCTGGTCAAATTGCCGGAGAGACTGCTCAGCTCGTCCCACTGTTGATTCTTGGTAGTAGTAATCTGTTCTGCCTCATAGATGGTGTGCCACTGGAACTTGTACATTGTTATGGAACATCGCCTTCGTCGATTTATTATTACATTGGAAGCCGGCAGGATTTTTCAAATGAACCTGCATACGTCTCTAGAGAAACCTTTTCGTCACAACGCTAATTGTGTACGCGTCATTTTCGCAGAGTTGGAGACTGGTTACTGAAACGTCTGACTTCTTTATCTTCAACCTAGACAATCACTAGTTATCAAAGTGATGCCACTGGTGTTGCAAGGAATGCTGTCGAAAGAAAAAAAAATGAAAAAAGATCCCAGATAAATAGGAGTCTTTAAACGATCTTCATCAGAGCTTAATGATAAGGAAAAATCCTGTGAAAAAAAAAAAAAAATCATAGGAAATATATTGTGAAATTTTATTTGTGATCATTGTTGGCACCTACAGGAAGGAAATTCTTTGTTTGTGAATATGTCTCAAAGTATTTTTTTTTTCTTCATAAGTAACAGCTACGAAATCATCTACTGATTATTACTTAATCCAAAGAACAACTGCACGACAAAATTCAACATCATTTTCTTTTATTTATTTATTTATGTATTTTCTAGATAACAGTACTGAAATAATTTGATAAACTTTCATTTCATAATAAATGAACACCTGCAGCATGATTGCGAAACTACGATTGATTCCATCGGTAATATAAGTCAATTGAAATTTGCACCTGTGAGTCGTATCTACGAAGTGCTTTATTTTTTGTTTATTTTAATAAATTTCGGTATTTGAACAAGGCCACAGCGAGGTGTCTGTAAGTTATTATTTTATTTGTTTATTGGCTAAGAAATTTTAATAATCATTTCTTTGTTTAAATTCTTGATTTTTTCTTTCTCTTTTATTACAGATATTAGAAAATAAATGTGTTCTTAATTTATAATTAATTAAAATTTTCTGCTCATAGAAATTTTATTTAGTTTTAAAGGTGTTTTTTCTTTTTAATCGAAAGATGGATTAATTTGTTGTTAAAAAATACTCTGTTGCTAAATTTATTTTCCATACGTAAAGAAAAGTATTTTTGTTCTTAAAATTATTTGTTATTTCCCCATGTATGGAAAACCGATATTTATTATTTTATTATTTTATTACTTATTTATTTATTATTTATTTATTTCACATGAAGTCAAACAGAATTGATTTATTTATTATTTATTATTTTTATTGTTATTTATTGAGGTATTTGAAGTATTTGAAGTATAGTAATTGAAGTTTAATAATTGAAGTATAGCATTTAAATTTTTTCCATATGAATTATCCTTCTTTCATGTATTAAGGTCAGGATTAGTAAAAGAAGAAAAAAATGTCAGAAAATAAACTTGATATTGTCCCTTTTGAATTTGGGTCGGGCATGGATATTTTTAAATGGTTTAAACATTTTGATCGAGAATGTTCTGTAGAAAAAAAAGATAATGAGTGGAAACACCAAAATATTTCAAAATATTTAAAGGGGGAAGCGCTAAAAACTTATATAAATGATTGTTTGGATTGTGCTACTTATGAGGAAATTGTCGAGATTTTAAGTGAAAAATTCATTCAAGTTAGAGTTCCAAAATTTTCTGAATTTACTTCCTTAAAGTTAAATGATCTAAGTGATTTGGATTCTTATTTTAGAAAGAAAGTTGAGATTGGAAGGCAACTTCAGCTTGGGGAAAATTTAATTATACAGGGATTAACTGATGGACTTCAGCCGGAGTATCAAAATTGTTTGATGGTTAACCCTCCTTCCAATACTCGTGAATGGTTTCGCATTGCTAAACAATTAGCAGCGATTCCAAATCATACCTCTAATAACGGCAATAGAAATTTTCAACAAACTAGACCTATGCACAATCCCAATCCTCAGCCCAGACATTGGACTCGACCTACTCTATACAATCCATTCCAAAATTTTAATCCTAGGTTTTTCACTCCTAGAATGCCTACGACTCATTATCAGAATAACTACCCAAGTCGTCCGTGCAGAATATGTTTAAACAGAGGCATAGAAAATGCATATCATTGGGAGAGGAGTTGTATATTTAACACAAATTCCTTTCAAACTCAAACTCCTGCTCATATTCAACCACCCCCTACTAATAATATTTGACAATTAATCATCCCTGGATATGTGGGCAATAACAAAGTGTATTGTGTGGTTGATAGTGGATCAACTGTCTCAATTTTACCCCTCAAATTTGTTCGATATTTAAATGGTAATTTACATAATGTTACCCCTATTACTATTAGACAGGCACAAGGAACTCTTACAATTAATAAATCTTGTCGATTATGTATTAAATTTGGTAATATAAAGAGATATGTTAATTTTTTAGTAAGTAAACTTGATTTGGACTATACTATTTTAGGTTTACCTGATTGTGCCAAATTTAAATTGAAAATTGATTGTGCAAAAAGCCAGGTGTTACAAGACAATATTTCGTTAAACCCATATGTCAACATATCCAGTGATAACTTAGAATTGCTTCATTTTGATATTATAAAAATGATACTACTGTGCAACCCGATTATGGAAATACCATAACTCCTCAATCCTTGTCGCGAACTAATAATGATGATTATAATCTATTGGGGGATCTGAATGCTATTCAGAATAAAAATGTAAGGGAACTTTTAAGGGATTATTTAGATATTTTTGCAAAAAATAAATATGATGTAGGGAGAATTAATATTGAACCTCAGCGTATTTATCTTAAATCTGACCTACCAATATCTTTGAGGCCTTATCGTACATCCACTGCTGATGAAAAAGAAATATCTCAGCAAATCCAATCCTTATTAGCTGCTGGGTTAATTAAAGAAAGTTATAGCCCATATTCTTCTCCAGTTACGTTAGTAAATAAACGAGATGAAGGCAAAAAAACCCGAATGTGTGTTGATTACCGAAAATTAAATTCTATTATGAAAAATGACGCTGAACCTTTGCCCCGAATAGATGAAATTTTAGACAAATTAAGTGGTGCCCAATATTTCTCTACACTAGATTTAGCCTCAGGCTGTTGGCACATACCTATTCACCCAGCCGATTCCGAAAAGTTAGCCTTTACTACTAATTGTGGGCTCTGGGAATGGAATGTTCTCCCCTTTGGTGTAAAGGTAGGCCCCCCAATTTTTAACAGGACAATTAGAAGAATTCTTACAAAATATAAAATAGACTTTGCTTGTTATTATTTTGATGATATAATTATTTTTTCTAAATCAATAGATGAACATATACAGCATCTCATCCAAATTTTTGATTTATGCCGAATAGAAAATATTAAATTAAAATTATCTAAATGTACTTTTGCTCAAAAACAAATCAATTTTCTAGGGTATGAAATCCAAAATGGAACTTTAACTCCAGCTAATACTAATATAGAAACAATTAAAAAATTAAAACCTCCTACTAATACTAAAGAATTACAAAGATTTCTTGGTTCTATAAATGTGTATCATAAATTTATTGACAAATATGCTGAAATTAGACACCCCCTAAATAAATTACTTAAGAAAGATACTATTTGGGAATGGAATACTGAATGTCAAAACTCTTTCCAAAAATTAAAAGATGCCCTCATTGCTAAACCAATTTTAAAGATTTATGACCCAAAATTACCCCTACACATGTTTGTTGACGCTTCTCAGGTAGCGGTAGGTGCAGTTCTTAAACAACCCGACCATAATAACTTTTTACATCCAATTGCTTATTTTTCTAGAGGATTGAGAAGTTATGAGAAAAATTATTTCATTACCGAACTAGAGTGTCTTGCTATCATTGATACTTTAGATAAATTTTATCATTACTTTCACGGTGTACAATTTACCATCCATACGGATCATGCATCTGTTGTTTGGTTAAAAAATGTCAAACATTTAAGAGGTCGATTATTTAGGTGGTCATTGAAGTTAAGTATGTTCGATTACAAAATAGAGTACTTAAAGGGATCTACAAATGTCGAAGCCGACATGTTGTCCCGAAACCCTATGTCTCATTTTTGTAAACCCCTTACTTTTCTTCTTGACGTTAAAGAGATTATTGAGATGCAAGAAAAAGAAAACGTGTGTGGATCAAATTATATTAATGACAATGGACTGATTATAGTTAAAAGAAAAGGTTTTCGTAAAGTGGTAGTTCCCATGTCCCTAAGAAAAAAATTGCTTAATGTTGCTCATGAACAGTTTGGTCACCCTGGTGTTCAAAAAATGCAAAATTTAATTTCTCCTAACTATTATTGGCCAGATATGACCCAAGACATTACTAACTTTGTTAAATACTGTGATATTTGCCAGAAAAATAAAAAACCTAGACAAAAAAAATTTGGCTTATTACAAGCTATGCCCACTACAGATCAACCTTTTGACTGTCTGTCTGTTGATACTGTAGGAGGGTTCAATTATTATAATTCTACAAAAAAATATCTCCATATTATAATAGACCATGCCACAAGATATGTTTGGGCATTTCCTTCCAAAAGTGTCACTACAGAAACTTATACAAATTGTCTGAAACAAATCTTCAATATCAAAATCCCTCAACAATTATTCTGTTTTAGTAAGATTTCAAGTGTACAGTCCCCTCAAAAAATACTTAGTCGACAGGAATGCTGCTTTTACTTCTTCAAGATTCAAAAAATTCCTGCGAAATCATAATATTAAACAACGTTTGACCACTGCCCATCATCCACAAACGAATGGGAAATGTGAAAGAGTAAATCAGACAATAGTAACTAGATTAAAATGTAAAGTAAACTCCACTACCTCTAAAATTCCCTGGACTAAGCTTTTAACTGAGGTAATTAATGAATATAATAATACACCCCATTCTATTACTAAATTTCCACCTGCTTACTTGCTTTTTGGCCAATTACCCTATGACTCCCCCTTACAACAAAATTATTATCCCCCTGTTCATGAAGCACTTAAAATTGCTAAAGCAAGAACTGATGAATTTCATTTAAAAAATAAAAGATATTATGATAAAGATTATATCGAACCAAAATTTAAAATAGGAGATCTAGTTATCTATGAAGAATTTCAGTACCCTAATACTAGAAAGTTATCACAAGTATTTAGTGGCCCTTATAAAATTCTTAACAAATTATCCGAAGTAAATTTTGAAATTGATAGGCAAAACCAGTTCAAAAGTTCAGAAATAGTACATGTATCTAAATTAAGGCCTTATTATTCCCCTGATAAATTTAAATTAAGTCATGAGCAACAACCCCCTAATCAACAACAACAAACTCAAGTAAAAACTGTAGCTTAAACTATATCTCTAGTTTATCATTTTATAATTTTTTTTTCTCTTAAACAGTAAATTTCTTTTCATATTTTAATTCAGATAATATCCTGTAATTCTCACAGAATGGCAATGATATCTCTTGACTGCAGCGGGAGTGTCACTTGTCTGGAAATTTTTATATTTGTTTATTTATGCCGGCGTAGACGAACAAAGTGGAAATTTCTTATTCTGTACTGAATTACTCTACTTAGAATATTTTTTTTTCTTTCAACTGAACCTATTTGTAATATTAAATTTAATCTATCAATTATTAAATTAATTATATATCAAGTAACAAAATTTTTATCACTTTATTTTAATTTTTTTTTTCTTTCTCTCTCTCTTTGCTGCTACATTCCAGTCCAGGTACATGTCAATTATAATATAATTTTGTTTCTTTTTCTCTTTTCTACTTGTATCTTGCAATGTTTTATCACACCGAGAGAATATTTATTGCGTAATTATTTGACATGAATAGATCTTGTTTTTTATTTTTATCATTCATTAATATTTCTTTTTAAGAATCTTAGTAGTTTAAAGGTCACGTGCATTCTCAAACATGAACAAAATTTTTATTTATCTTTATTTTATTTTAATTTATCATATTATATTTTAATTTTTTTTTGTACATATTCCTACTTAATCCTGTACTCGAATTACCAGATTAAGTAAATGATTTCATAATTGATTGTATTTTTTATTTTATTCCACTTTTCTCTATATTTCATCACAAAAATATGAGATGAGATAAACGAGATTAAGTATTTAAAGAATGTCTTTTGTGATATTTATTATTACTTATTAAGAGATTTACTTATACCCATTATGAGATTTACTTATACTTATGATATTTATTATTATTGATATTTTTCCTTATTATGTTTCTTACTTATATTGTTTTTTATTTACATTGTTAAAGTTTATTATTACTATATTATAAAATGTCTTATATATTGAGTTTGGACAATTAATAATGATATAATTAGACCTCCTTGAAAAGAGGCAATGGACTATACCACTCCAAATATGACTCTTAAATGGATTTTTGAAACAAACTTTCAACATTGATTTCAAGAAAGTTCTATTAAATTCCTTCATTTCTAGATTTGACATTGTTAAAAAAGAATTCAACGTTATTGTTTTTCATTTTTATGTTATTACTATGGGTAATTGCTTATATTTTCAAATTACTTTATGATGTGTACTTTAAACAAGATTATATCTTGTATTTGTATTGATGCCTATTTTATTGTATTTAAATTTGAAGTTATTCCACGCATCACCTTAGTGTTTTTAAATTTGAATTCTATATTTATATAAAAAAGAGAAATTAATTTAATTTTTTTTTATTTAGTATCTAATTATTATTACTTATATCAACAACTTCGTGAGCTAAGTCTGCATCATCTCCCTTTCTGTGAAATTGCAGGTCTCAGACCTACTTTTTCACCCGTCTTTCTGGGAGGGGGGATTTGTAATAAAATAAAAAAAAATTTGCGCCATTTTTTTTGTTCTCTCTTAGCTTCAATTCTAAATTTGTGGAACATATTTCAATCTTAGTTTCGTAACTTGTAACAGCTAAAATTCTTTTTCTTACCTTAGTTATTAATTAATTATTACTTGCTTCTCAAAAAGGCGGGAAGTATTTCGTAAGCTTTTTACTTTCTGGCATATTCCTGCGATTTTAATTTTATTTTTTTATTTTTAACATCGCGTGACAGGTGTTACTACGCGTTGCTAAAGGGCTTTGTCTTCCGAGGAAAAAATATAGTTCTTGCCAATAGACCGCCTATTACGGCCAATTAGAATTGATCATTTTGTCCGTTAGAGGCTCGAGTCCATCCTGATTGGATTTCTAAAATGATTGACGCGAAGTAGGAGGGCTCTAGTTTTGTCGTGAAAATGATTTTTTCATTTGGCTTTTCAGGAGAACAGAATGCACCTTTTCTTTAAGCTATCAAGACGCGCGTTTCATTGCTCCGCTGAATTATAATGCATTTTGTCTTAAAAACTACTCGGAAGCCATGTCATGTTTCCCGAGAATGCGATTGACTTTCAAAAATTATTAGGATGCTGTTTCTTTTTTCTCCCCAAAATTCTAATATCGTGGAATGCAGCTTAATCACGAAGTTGGTGAAGTGGAAGTTACTCGATGAGAGTGCCAAGGTGATTGCGTGAAAGAACTTAACTTATTTATGAGTTCTAATAAAATTAATTTAAAGACTGCTTGATTGAACTTTCTTATGGGGAAATAGCCCAATAAACTCATCCACTGCTGGTCAAATTGCCGGAGAGACTGCTCAGCTCGTCCCACTGTTGATTCTTGGTAGTAGTAATCTGTTCTGCCTCATAGATGGTGTGCCACTGGAACTTGTACATTGTTATGGAACATCGCCTTCGTCGATTTATTATTACATTGGAAGCCGACAGGATTTTTCAAATGAACCTGCATACGTCTCTAGAGAAACCTTTTCGTCACAACGCTAATTGTGTACGCGTCATTTTCGCAGAGTTGGAGACTGGTTACTGAAACGTCTGACTTCTTTATCTTCAACCTAGACAATCACTAGTTATCAAAGTGATGCCACTGGTGTTGCAAGGAATGCTGTCGAAAGAAAAAAAAATGAAAAAAGATCCCAGATAAATAGGAGTCTTTAAACGATCTTCATCAGAGCTTAATGATAAGGAAAAATCCTGTGAAAAAAAAAAAAAAATCATAGGAAATATGTTGTGAAATTTTATTTGTGATCATTGTTGGCACCTACAGGAAGGAAATTCTTTGTTTGTGAATATGTCTCAAAGTATTTTTTTTTCTTCATAAGTAACAGCTACGAAATCATCTACTGATTATTACTTAATCCAAAGAACAACTGCACGACAAAATTCAACATCATTTTCTTTTATTTATTTATTTATGTATTTTCTAGATAACAGTACTGAAATAATTTGATAAACTTTCATTTCATAATAAATGAACACCTGCAGCATGATTGCGAAACTACGATTGATTCCATCGGTAATATAAGTCAATTGAAATTTGCACCTGTGAGTCGTATCTACGAAGTGCTTTATTTTTTGTTTATTTTAATAAATTTAGGTATTTGAACAAGGCCACAGCGAGGTGTCTGTAAGTTATTATTTTATTTGTTTATTGGCTAAGAAATTTTAATAATCATTTCTTTGTTTAAATTCTTGATTTTTTCTTTCTCTTTTATTACAGATATTAGAAAATAAATGTGTTCTTAATTTATAATTAATTAAAATTTTCTGCTCATAGAAATTTTATTTAGTTTTAAAGGTGTTTTTTCTTTTTAATCGAAAGATGGATTAATTTGTTGTTAAAAAATACTCTGTTGCTAAATTTATTTTCCATACGTAAAGAAAAGTATTTTTGTTCTTAAAATTATTTGTTATTTCCCATGTATGGAAAACCGATATTTATTATTTTATTATTTTATTACTTATTTATTTATTATTTATTTATTTCACATGAAGTCAAACAGAATTGATTTATTTATTATTTATTATTTTTATTGTTATTTATTGAGGTATTTGAAGTATTTGAAGTATAGTAATTGAAGTTTAATAATTGAAGTATAGCATTTAAATTTTTTCCATATGAATTATCCTTCTTTCATGTATTAAGGTCAGGATTAGTAAAAGAAGAAAAAAATGTCAGAAAATAAACTTGATATTGTCTCTTTTGAATTTGGGTCGGGCATGGATATTTTTAAATGGTTTAAACATTTTGATCGAGAATGTTCTGTAGAAAAAAAAGATAATGAGTGGAAACACCAAAATATTTCAAAATATTTAAAGGGGGAAGCGCTAAAAACTTATATAAATGATTGTTTGGATTGTGCTACTTATGAGGAAATTGTCGAGATTTTAAGTGAAAAATTCATTCAAGTTAGAGTTCCAAAATTTTCTGAATTTACTTCCTTAAAGTTAAATGATCTAAGTGATTTGGATTCTTATTTTAGAAAGAAAGTTGAGATTGGAAGGCAACTTCAGCTTGGGGAAAATTTAATTATACAGGGATTAACTGATGGACTTCAGCCGGAGTATCAAAATTGTTTGATGGTTAACCCTCCTTCCAATACTCGTGAATGGTTTCGCATTGCTAAACAATTAGCAGCGATTCCAAATCATACCTCTAATAACGGCAATAGAAATTTTCAACAAACTAGACCTATGCACAATCCCAATCCTCAGCCCAGACATTGGACTCGACCTACTCTATACAATCCATTCCAAAATTTTAATCCTAGGTTTTTCACTCCTAGAATGCCTACGACTCATTATCAGAATAACTACCCAAGTCGTCCGTGCAGAATATGTTTAAACAGAGGCATAGAAAATGCATATCATTGGGAGAGGAGTTGTATATTTAACACAAATTCCTTTCAAACTCAAACTCCTGCTCATATTCAACCACCCCCTACTAATAATATTTGACAATTAATCATCCCTGGATATGTGGGCAATAACAAAGTGTATTGTGTGGTTGATAGTGGATCAACTGTCTCAATTTTACCCCTCAAATTTGTTCGATATTTAAATGGTAATTTACATAATGTTACCCCTATTACTATTAGACAGGCACAAGGAACTCTTACAATTAATAAATCTTGTCGATTATGTATTAAATTTGGTAATATAAAGAGATATGTTAATTTTTTAGTAAGTAAACTTGATTTGGACTATGCTATTTTAGGTTTACCTGATTGTGCCAAATTTAAATTGAAAATTGATTGTGCAAAAAGCCAGGTGTTACAAGACAATATTTCGTTAAACCCATATGTCAACATATCCAGTGATAACTTAGAATTGCTTCATTTTGATATTATAAAAATGATACTACTGTGCAACCCGATTATGGAAATACCATAACTCCTCAATCCTTGTCGCGAACTAATAATGATGATTATAATCTATTGGGGGATCTGAATGCTATTCAGAATAAAAATGTAAGGGAACTTTTAAGGGATTATTTAGATATTTTTGCAAAAAATAAATATGACGTAGGGAGAATTAATATTGAACCTCAGCGTATTTATCTTAAATCTGACCTACCAATATCTTTGAGGCCTTATCGTACATCCACTGCTGATGAAAAAGAAATATCTCAGCAAATCCAATCCTTATTAGCTGCTGGGTTAATTAAAGAAAGTTATAGCCCATATTCTTCTCCAGTTACGTTAGTAAATAAACGAGATGAAGGCAAAAAAACCCGAATGTGTGTTGATTACCGAAAATTAAATTCTATTATGAAAAATGACGCTGAACCTTTGCCCCGAATAGATGAAATTTTAGACAAATTAAGTGGTGCCCAATATTTCTCTACACTAGATTTAGCCTCAGGCTATTGGCACATACCTATTCACCCAGCCGATTCCGAAAAGTTAGCCTTTACTACTAATTGTGGGCTCTGGGAATGGAATGTTCTCCCCTTTGGTGTAAAGGTAGGCCCCCCAATTTTCAACAGGACAATTAGAAGAATTCTTACAAAATATAAAATAGACTTTGCTTGTTATTATTTTGATGATATAATTATTTTTTCTAAATCAATAGATGAACATATACAGCATCTCATCCAAATTTTTGATTTATGCCGAATAGAAAATATTAAATTAAAATTATCTAAATGTACTTTTGCTCAAAAACAAATCAATTTTCTAGGGTATGAAATCCAAAATGGAACTTTAACTCCAGCTAATACTAATATAGAAACAATTAAAAAATTAAAACCTCCTACTAATACTAAAGAATTACAAAGATTTCTTGGTTCTATAAATGTGTATCATAAATTTATTGACAAATATGCTGAAATTAGACACCCCCTAAATAAATTACTTAAGAAAGATACTATTTGGGAATGGAATACTGAATGTCAAAACTCTTTCCAAAAATTAAAAGATGCCCTCATTGCTAAACCAATTTTAAAGATTTATGACCCAAAATTACCCCTACACATGTTTGTTGACGCTTCTCAGGTAGCGGTAGGTGCAGCTCTTAAACAACCCGACCATAATAACTTTTTACATCCAATTGCTTATTTTTCTAGAGGATTGAGAAGTTATGAGAAAAATTATTTCATTACCGAACTAGAGTGTCTTGCTATCATTGATACTTTAGATAAATTTTATCATTACTTTCACGGTGTACAATTTACCATCCATACGGATCATGCATCTCTTGTTTGGTTAAAAAATGTCAAACATTTAAGAGGTCGATTATTTAGGTGGTCATTGAAGTTAAGTATGTTCGATTACAAAATAGAGTACTTAAAGGGATCTACAAATGTCGAAGCCGACATGTTGTCCCGAAACCCTATTTCTCATTTTTGTAAACCCCTTACTTTTCTTCTTGACGTTAAAGAGATTATTGAGATGCAAGAAAAAGAAAACGTGTGTGGATCAAATTATATTAATGACAATGGACTGATTATAGTTTATATTATATTAAAATTTATATATATATATCAGTACTGCAACACTGATATAAACTGATTATATTATGTATAATCCATTAACAGAATTAACCTAGCCTGAACTAGCACACCCCCGCACAAAACAAAAAGTCTTTTAAAAGTTAGAAATTCAACAGGAAAAATGAAAAAAAAAGCAGGCTGCTTACCCGTCAGCGATGGGTTTTATTGCAAAAAGCAGCCGAGCATTCAAATATGTAAATAAAATATCTATAAGTGGCAGTGGGTTTCGGCCAGAGCAGTAAATAGTTAAATCAAATGATAAAACACTCGATGGCTATATTTCACATGCTCACCCACAGAACCCTACGCCAAATTAGTAAATGAATGCCTCCCTGGAACATAGAAAAATATGCAAAAAATATGTTCGTTGAATAAAACCCAGATCTCCAACTCAGCCACATTGCTACAACCCAAAATATAACAAACTGAACGAAATAGGAACCATCTACCAATCGACCAATCCAAAAGCATTCCGAGTCTGTGGGCAAACGACGTAGCACATCATCATAGAACCGTCCTTAACCCTTTGCGGCGCAGAGCATTTTCATTGCTTCAGTGTTGAAATTGATGAATGGCACCAGAATTTAAAAACAGCTTTAAATGTAAATAAGAACAAGCTAAATTTCAATCATCTAAACAATCGATTTTTTAAAATCAAAATTCTGTTGCCAATGTGGCGTTTTGGAATTAAAATTAAGTGGTTTCTTAGATATACCACCGCCCCTCATGTGCACTGTAAAAAAAAATTGGGAAAGTTACAAAAATTTTTCTAGTAGAATTGTATTCCAAGAACTTTTTATGTAACGGCAACAATAAAAATTCATGTAACAGACACAGATTTGCACTTTGAATCAAACAAATTTTAAGGTTACTAAGAATTTTTTTGGGAAATCGTATTCCAAGAACTTTTTAAGTGACGATAACGAGCATTATAGATAAAATTTTAGTAAAGTTACCAAAATTTTAGTAAAGTTACCAAAATTTTAGTAAATTCTTTTGTAAAGTTACTGATGGTTTTAGTTTTGCTTACAAGTTTTGTAGATTGACATCATTTTCTTGTAAAGTGTACACATAAAATTTTAGTAAGCATAAGAGATTTCGGTTAATTTAGATTACTAAGGTTACAGATTTTTTTTACAGTGTGGTTAAATAGACTTTTGGGAATACAAATCATTCACTGACATCGTGGAGCAAATTGTCAATAATGGAGAGAATCCGCAAAATCTGAGTACTTTTTTAATATAAAATTAAAAGGTACATTGTTTTTATAATGAAAATTACTTTTAAAATAAAATAGTCCCTTGAGAAACAGGTGTTTTTCTGTGAAGATTCGAAAATAACGAAAAATTTGACTCATAATTATATGAACATATATGCATTTGCATATGTTGGAGGACAAGTGTACAATCTGATTAACATTAAATGAAAAAACGTTTAGTCTTATCATAGATTGAAATCTGTATTTTATTGTCTATTAAAATTTTTAAATCCAGATAATCAGCATCCATTCCATTATAATTTTTTTCCTTTAATATCAATGAATGAGGATACATTTCTTGAGAAATTTCATTAAAGTCACTGTTAAAATTTAAAAAAATAAAATCGTTTGTGTATCTCTAAGCAAGAAAATTGGCATCAGCTCTACTAATACTGCATTGAAACCATGTATTTTTGTCGTTGTGATACTGAGATATGATTCATTTGTATGTATGAGATTATGAACAAAGTTTTGGGATTGACACGTTACACCAGATAAATAAATATAAAATATATGAGGGAATGAAATTTTCACCTTGCTTTTATCATAAAATGCATAATATAACATAAATGTATAATATTATATAAAATATGAATTTGTATTATATTATTATTTGGATATTATTATTATATTTTGATGATTTTATATTATTATTTTATTTTGAATTATATACTTGTATATTGAAATTTTCAAAACGGAATCATATATTTGTATTTATAAAAGAAAATATCACCTGAGGAAGAGCTTGATTAAAGGCTTGAAATTACTAACAAGGAAGTTCTCCATACTGGCATACCACGAAAAATCTAAAAAAATTACAAAATGTTCTTCTCATGTGGATATATACGTTTATAAAAAAAATTTCGGCGGAACTTCCATTCCGTAACCGTAAAAAAATAATGAAAATTTCGTTATTTGGATATCTCCGGTTGGCGATGGAATATAATTTCAAAAAATACTTTATGTCAAGTACACTTCAAGAAAAAAGTTTCATGTTGAATTTGTTTTGATAAATTTAATTTAAATAACTTTAGTTTTGTAAGTTTTAGTTTTTAAAAGTATAATTTTGTTATATCGATATTTATATGTATTCATATTCTTTGTTAATCATCAAAATTTGAGATTTAAAACGAAATTCATAATTTAAATTAATTAAATTTGTTTAAAGCTCAAAGTCCAATTGATAATTGTTGATTAGGTTTTGTTGCTATGGAAACGTCTTGCTTTTATTTTTTGAATACGCTAGAATATATGAAGATAATTTTTCTCAATATGATTTTTTTTTTTTTTATCTATGAAAACATTTTTTCCCGTGATTAATTAAATAAATATTTCAACAAGTAATACATATATGTTATACAATATGTATATTTATGTATATATTAAAGTCTCTCATTGTTTATGTTTAAATTCATTAAATACCATTTACACGTATTCTAAATATCCAACAGTTTTGAGTTGCATTATAATTGTTTGCTTTTGGCAAGGAAAAGGGCTGTTCGCCAAATCGAGTACTCTTTCGTCTTTTCACGCCAAATATTCGAAAATACTTTTTTTTTTTTTTACATATTTTCTTCTGTGATTCCGCCGCTAATTTTGACTGATCCTTTAGTACATACATAAGTATTTCAATAAATATTTTTTTCATAAAATTCTGAGTATGCCCAGTATGAAGACCTTCCTTGTAAGCTAAGATGTTTTTAAATAAAATTAACTATTTGCATCTATAGTTGATTATTCTAATCGCCTTTTAAGTAAACCTGAATATTTTAAAGTTCATACTATACATTATACCAGTTTATAATTGGTGTAACAATATTCATTCGATTAAAGAAAAGAATACACATTGGTCTAAACACTTATCCAGTTTATTACAAAATATCAATTTCATATATATTTTAGTATTTTCTGCCAAACCTTCATTCATTCATCACTTTAGTTTTGAAATACAAAACAAATGAAACTTTTCACTTGACCTCATTTTTTTTAAACAAAGAAGCAAAGAATAAAACAACTCTAAACCTGATTGACAAGTAAAGATAGAGAATGAATTCCCAATAGTATAGAAAGATATTTGGGAGGTTGCACTTATCGAAAGAAAAATAATTAAAAAAATATAAACACAAGATAAAATAATATAAATCCTTCACAGATCTTCTATTTTTTAGACCATTTGGTCCCAAAGAATTTCAAAACTATTCGATTTACTGTAACTGCTAAAAACAAATGGGTAAAAATAAAAGGATGTGTTAAGAATATAAATGAAGCGATAAAGGAAAAATTTAACCTGTTTTCGAAATACATTTTATTTCAAGTCTAAATACAAAAAAGTAAGATAAATGAAATTGTAATATTGGCACGGTTTTATTTAAAATATATTATATTTTTTAATTTCAATCCGCATACATTTTTGTTTCTAAGTAAATATTTCAAAATGAATATTAAATTTAGTAAAAAATAAGTTTTATCTTTATTTTTCCCAATTAATCGTAAAAGAAAAAAATATGATTTTGAAAGAGATATCCATACATATTTTCGAGATGTGTGACCAAAACTGCACATTGAATGACTTAGACCTAACAGAAATGATGAATGTGCAGCACATTGAAGACTTGATCAAACTTTTTAATTATAATCAAACATAATTTGTTGCCTGCTGTGAAGGGTATGGGTAATAAAGTATATTGAAATTAATATACAGCTTCTCTAATTGCATAGTGCAAGGAACATTAACGCCATTTGGTGGAAATGGATTATACATCAATCCTGAAGCAGAACCAAAAGATTCCAACTCTCAAATTAAGGATCTTTTGTAAATGCAAATAGGCTTTGACAGTTCTCCCTTACATGGTACATTCGGATCTCATTAATTCGAACTCGTCGGGACTCGTCGGGTATTTTAAAAATATATTTCGGCTGCTATTTTTAGAATGACTTAATATGAAATTAAAAGATATAAATACATGAACTAATTAACTACTTGAGGAGAGGTGGAATATATTTTTATCCCACCTACGATTAATAAAGATTTGCAAGAGAAAAAAATAGTTAAATTTTCCATTTCTAACATTGGCAAAAAAAGTCGTGAAATTGCTTTTCCTTCTTTAAATATAAGAGGTGGATCCCGTCAAACTTCGACGAAAGTAAATGTTTAAGAAGGGACTTTTTTATTGATTTATGATAAACTTACAAAAATTAACTACAGTAAAAAAATGCATCTTACAATGGTCAGTCTAACTCTCAAACAAATATCATTTTAAGCTAAAATTATCAAAATACTATAAAACTCAGTTGTCTAAATTATTAAACGAAATAAAACCGAAATTCACCGGATTTTATAACAGACGATATTTTTTAAAATAGTGTACGCATTTTAATTTCTATTTATATATATATATTTTTTTTATTTTAAGAGAAAATGGAGTGATTCTGTTGTTACAATTATAAAATTGGTACCAAAAACTGAAAAAAAGGTAATATCTCAAAAACAAAATGTGATGCAGCTTTAAAACAAAATGCATTTATAAGTACTTTTTTTCTATACGATGGTGTAAACATTTAAAACGTACAATGTTTAGAAGTGCAAAATTTGCAGTAGAAAAAATTGAAAAACTGAAATTGCAGAGGAAAGTGTTGCCATTCGCAAAATGACGTATGCGTTACGCACAGATACGTTTGGCCTTCATAATATAGATAGGGGAGAGTGGGGATACTTGAGCATAGGGGATACTTGAGCCACCCCTATTATCTCTACAGTTGTTCAATTTTTCTTTCTAAAACTGGCAACATGGTAACATATTTATAGTTCTGAACATGTAAAAAAGAAATCACATACCTTGGTACCATTTTGAAAGTATGGAGATTAACCCTTTGAGCTCTGCTGGTAGAATTTTCTACAACAAAATTTTAATTCTGAAATGTCACAACGACACCAGAAAATTCGACCAAATTTATTTGAAAAACGTTTGATGCATTTTTTCGCGTATATTGTAAATCGGTTTTTTTCTTTGCAAAATACTGGTGCGAATGTCACATCTGGCTCAAGTATCCCCTCCATGGGGATACTTGAGCCACGATGTAAAAGAAAAAGTAAAAACTTATTAGACATTGAAAAAAAGTTCAAAATTAATTGAAAGTGGTTTTCAATCGAAGAAAAAATATCAAATTTTCATTTTCAATATTTTATTTTGTTCTAAGAAATTCTAAAAAATTTAAAAAAATTAAAATTTAAAAAATGGCTCAAGTATCCCCATCTTCCCCTATATATTTTTCATATTTCAGGTGGGAGCTCTTAATTACACAAAAGCAATTGCTTGTGCGTCAAAGAATTAAGAGATTAGGAACACGCAAAAGCGAATATGGAGTGGAGGTGTCATTGTGGGCACTGAAAAAGCGGATACATGGGACTATATTATTCAGAACAATTCTGACAAAAATGTAAGAAAGAGAGTTACTTCAATGATCTGACGTCTGGGAAAAAGTAAGGAAAAATGAAAAATCGGAATGTCGTTAGTTCGAATTAAACAAAGTGAAGAGAAAATGAATTCGAAAAAATGAAAAATTGCTATTGAAAATTTCAGACTCTGTATTATTGTGCATCTTTTGACTGTAACTGTACCTTCTACCAGTTAACATTTTTGACCTAATAAAGTTTGCGTGCTTGTTATCTCTCGCTCGAGCACATGTTCTAAAAACTTAATTTTATCGTTATTTTTATTTAAAAAGTATGTAGTGTGAATTAGTCTTGGTAAAAAGATTACCGCTGTCGACGATCGAATAAGATTGGTTTTAAAGATGAGTTATAAAAGTTATTACTCTCGTTAGCTACACGTACTAAAATCGGTAGCTACAATTGGTGACCCTCGTTAACATAACTTATTCAAAATGCCTCTTACCGACCAAAACTCCGGATCAGCAGAAGCTAGCAAAGTTAGCATCAAAAGTCCCCCATTTTGGACAGAAAAACCTGAAATGTGGTTTGTTACAATTGAAGCGCAATTCAAGATAGCCGGAATCACGTGCGACGAAACTAAGTTCAATTGTTTGATCGCACAGTTGGACCCGATGTTTATGGAGAATATATGGGACATAATTCAAAATGATACTCCAAATAAGTATGCAGCCGCGAAAGACAGACTTTTAAGCACTTTTAAAGAAAGCGAAAATTTGTGCATCAAACGACTTCTCACTGGACTGGAATTAGGAGATTTGAAGCCCAGCCAACTCTTACGTAAGATGCAAGCATTAGGCGATACTAAGGACGTTTCAGACAAAGGGCTCAGAACTCTCTGGTTAGAAAAGCTCCCGAATTCAGTGAAAAAAATAATTGTTGTCAGAGATGAAGATTTAGAAAAATTGGCCAAAATGGCTGATAAAATCACTGAACTGAACCCTAATATGGATCTTGCCAAAGTTGATAAAGAGACTCCCAGCTATGCAGCCCTCTTGGATAAGATCTCCAGCTTGGAGCAGCAGATTGCAAGTTTGCATGTTCAACGATCTCGTAGTCGTACTCCTCATCGTCGTGCTGGCAGATACAGAAGTCAATCCCGCAAGCGTTATGATCCTAATGGTAAGCTTTGCTATTACCACTTCAGATTTGGAAAAAAAATGTCTTCCTGAGAAATGTAAACAAACCTGTAGTTGGCAACAAGCGGAAAACTCCTCCCAGCAGTAGAGTCAGCGGCAAGTCCTGCTGCAAAGAACATAGATTGCCGCAAATACAGACATTTGTTCATGACAAAAAAACTGGTGTGCGCTTCTTAGTCGATAGTGGTGCTGATGTGTCTTTGGTTCCAGCAAACGTAAAAGCAGAACAACCATGCTCATATGTGTTATATGCTGCCAATAATACTGAAATACCAACTTATGGTATAAAAACACTGACACTAGATATTGGTTTACGACGTGCATTTCAATGGCCATTCATAGTAGCCAAGGTGAGTAAAGGAATCATTGGTGCTGATTTTCTGCATCATTTTCATTTGCTTATAGACATACATAAACGTAAATTAATTGATGGCATCACACAATTGTCTGTAAAAAGTGAAATTTCAACAATTTCTGATGAGTGTTTTATAACTACGTATGATCGTACATCCCAATTTAGTGATTTATTAAATTTATATCCTGATATTACGAAACCTAATATTTTAAATAAATCAGTTAAACATGAAGTTAAGCATTACATTGAAGCAACAGGTCCACCAGTGCATTCCAAGGCACGACAACTAAATCCTGAAAAGCTTGCATTGGCCAAACAGGAGTTTCAATTCATGCTTGACAATAACATAATCCGACCTTCAAAATCCCAATGGGCCAGTCCCCTTCATTTGGTTAATAAAAAAGATGGCACCCTAAGACCTTGTGGGGATTATAGAAGATTAAACGACAAAACCATTCCAGACAGATACCCCATACCCCGAATTGAAGATTTTCATAACATATTAAAAGATACAGTTATTTTCTCTAAGCTTGATTTAATCAAAGCATATTATCAAATTCCAATAGCTGAAGAAGACAAGCCCAAAACTGCAATAATTACCCCATTCGGATTGTTTGAGTTCAATGTCATGAGTTTTGGCCTCCGGAATGCTCCTGCCACGTTCCAGCGATTTATTAATCAAGTTTTTCAGGGGTTAGATTTTTTGTTTCTCTATTTGGATGATGTGCTAGTTGCTTCGAGCTCAGAAGCCGAGCATAAGGAGCACCTAAAAATAGTATTTGAGAGATTAAATAAGTATGGCCTGCGCATTAATGTTGCAAAATTCATAATGGGAGTTAACCAAATTGAATTTTTGGGATACCTCATTAATGAGAAAGGTTCCTCACCCCTTCCAGCTAAAGTCCAAGTTATCCTAGATTATAAATTGCCAGAAACCCTGCACGATCTACGTACCTTTCTTGGTATGATTAATTTCTATCGCAGATACCTGAAAGATGCAGCACAAACCCAAGCACTGCTTCATGAGATGTTAAAAGGTGCAAAGAAAAAGGATCGCAGAAAAGTCCCTTGGACAGATGAAAGTATCCAGCAATTTGAAAAGTGCAAAGCTGATCTAGCTAATGCTGCACTTCTGTGTTTTCCAAAACCTGGACTCCCATTATCTCTATGCACAGATGCTTCAGATTGGGCAATTGTTCAGTTTTAGAACAATTTGAAGACAACATGTGGAAGCCAATTGGTTTCTATTCGAAAAAACTTAGCGAAACTCAGAAAGAGTACAGTACGTATGACCGTGAGTTATTGAGAATCTATCTTTCCATCAAACATTTTAAATATCTTTTGGAAGGTCTTGAATTCACAATTTGGACAGATCATAAGCCTTTAATATTTGCTTTCAAATAGAAAAATGAAAAGGCTTCTCCAAGACAGTTGCGCCAGCTCCAGTACATCTCTCAATTCTCTACCAACATCCAACATATTAGTGGCAAAGATAACGTGGTTGCTGACACCTTGTCCAGAATAGAAACAGCCTGTGTTATCGACTATGATGAAATAGCTCAAGAGCAAAGTAATGATGCAGAATTCAAAGAATTATGTTCTAGTGACACATCTTTGGACTTCAAACCTTACACTCTGGCATCTGGAAAAACATTATGGTGTGATATCTCCCACAACAAGATTCGCCCATATATTCCTCTCAAATTCAGGAGAGAACTCTTTCATCAAATCCATGGCTTGTCACACCCAGGCATAAAATCTACCGTTAAAGAGATGGCTGCCAGGTTCATTTGGCCAGGAATCAACAAGCAAGTAAAAGAATGGGCTCAAACCTGCATTAATTGTCAAAAGACCAAGGTAAATAGACATACCAAATCTAAATTTTCTACTTTTCAAGAACCTGATGAAATATTTAATGCTGTGCATATTGATTTAATTGGACCTTTGCCTCCATCTAATGGACATATTTATTGTTTAACTTGCATCGATAGATTTTCTTGTTGGACAGAAGTTGTCCCTTTGCCTGAAAATAGTGCTGTAACAGTGAGCAAAGCATTTTATGAACATTGGATTTGTAGATTCGGTGTGCCAGGAACAATCATAACAGATCAAGGTAAACAATTTAAGTCTCAGTTGCTCAAAAACTTAGCAGAAATTTGTGGTGCAAAACTTCGAACATCAACACCATACCACCCACAGTGTCAGGGCAAAATTGAACGCTTTCACAGAACTTTAAAAACAGCTATTAAAGCACACAACAATGTGAAATGGACTGAAATTTTACCAACAGTGCTTTTAGGACTAAGATCAGTTATCAGAAGTGACACGAATCATTCTGTAGCACAGATGGTTTATGGTACAAATATTAGACTGCCAGGTGAATTTTTTGATAAACCAACAGTCAGTACAGATTCTGACACTTTTGTGACTCAGCTACAGAATTATATGGAGCAATTAAAACCTATGCCTACAAAACAGGCAACACAAAAAACAATATTTGTACATAAGGATTTAAAATCTTGCTCCCACGTGTTTATTAGGGTAGACCGAGTAAAAAAACCGCTAGAACCGGCCTACCAAGGACCCTTTGTGGTAGTCCATAAATATGATAAATATTATACTTTGAAAATAAAAGGCAAAAATGTCAATATCTCAATTGACCGGCTTAAGCCAGCCTATATGTTGACACATGATGAAATTCCAGAGAATACTAACATGCCTAGTCACTCCCATACTCCACAAGTCATTTCTGATGATCAAATATTGCCTTCAACAACACGTTGTGGCAGAAAAGTTAATTTGCCAGTTCGCTTTAAAGATTGATTGTCATTTTTTATTCTTGATAAATTTATGATTGTGTTATAATATTTCTTAAATTCTTTTATATATTTTTTTTATATTTCTCCTATTCTTGCTTAGTTTATGATATGATTTATAATATTGAATTACATGTTTAAATTAGCATGGTTTCATATAGTATTTAAGTCGAGTAAACAGTCTTCAATTTTAGTAACCATTAATATTTATAATCTCATAGATTTCAGATAATTTTCTTTTATATGAGATTATTTAAACTTACTGCAAGACGTTACTCTGAGTAATAACTATTTTATGATATAATTTATAAATATTACTTTTTTTTTTCTTTTTCTTCCCCCAATGGTAGATAAAATTGCATTTATAGTGGTTGCATTTAAATTAATAACAATTCTATACTAGTTTAAAATTAATGTCTCACTGAAAACAGAAATAGATTTTTGTGGATATATACGATTATTATTATTATTTTCATTAAATTATTTACATTATTATTTTGAAATGTAATTAATTATTCTCTACCATGATTTCTGTTATCGTAACTTAGTTACTGGTAGGGGAGTAATGTCGGGCCATTATATGCCGACAGATGGCGATAATGGTCCAGCAAAAATAACTGGAATCGTAAGCTGTGTCGCATCGCAAAAAGTAACTTTTAAAATGATATTCATCTTTTCAAATTAAAATGTTTTATAATAATTCTTTGCTAACATAATAATTTAAAATAATGTTTCTTTACTTTAAAATACATTTCTAATATTTAAAATAGTTTTTGTAAAATAATTTGTATTTTTATATTTCACTTATTTAACTGTGTATTATTGTGCATCTTTTGACTGTAACTGTACCTTCTACCAGTTAACATTTTTGACCTAATAAAGTTTGCGTGCTTGTTATCTCTCGCTCGAGCACATGTTCTAAAAACTTAATTTTATCGTTATTTTTATTTAAAAAGTATGTAGTGTGAATTAGTCTTGGTAAAAAGATTACCGCTGTCGACGATCGAATAAGATTGGTTTTAAAGATGAGTTATAAAAGTTATTACTCTTGTTAGCTACACGTACTAAAATCGGTAGCTACAGTATTGCCCTTGAAAACGAGCCAAATACCACAATCTCTAATGTTATTCGTTATTGTTTCAATATGGCTCACTCTTTTTGTCATATTTAAGCTTTTTTATACATTGGGTTATTCAACATTCATTGTCGATGTTGAATTGAAGAATTATATAATGGTTATATATATTATATATATATGTATATATATAGAACCATTAGACAACACTACTATTCAAAATCTATAATGAATATGTAATAACCCATAAAATAACAAATTAAACAAGACAAGATGAGTTGGTAACATTGGAACAATTTCGAAATATTGGAAATTGTCTCGTTGTCAAGTAGACAAATTAATTACGATTAATTTCTGATTAGATATCAGGATAAACCTAAAAATTATTTCTAAATTACCCGACCATCGCCAACTTGCGGAAGAAAAAAAATTAATTCAAATTTGCAATCTCATTTCACTACAGTTAAGAGATGACAGTAAACAGAACATTGTAAGGAAATTAATATAAGAAACCAAAGATATATATTTAATTATTAATTTAATTTAAAATAACTATTATTAAAATATTAAATTATTAAAATAATATTAAAAAAATGTTTTGAAATTAATGAAACTAATGCAACTGTAATTCAATGATAAAAAAGTATAAAAATAATGATGACTAAATTTACATGAAGAACGATTTAATAAAAATAAAAGAGACTGATAGCGCCATCTCCGAGCGAGATAATAAATTTTTTTGATACAAGAATGTAAAACATTTAAAAAAGCATATTATATACTTTATAAATATAAAATAACAAGATATATTGACAGTCAGATGTTAAAAAAAGTTTTAAAAATGTATTTTAATGTCTTCATTTATAATACTTTATCAATAAGGATAATTTAATTTGATAACTTACAAAATAAATTATAAATGTATTTACAAATAGCAAGCCACAATTTAAATTGCAAATATGGCAAAAAGATTTATCAGGGAATGCAAATTTAACAGAATATTATAAGCAATTAATTAAGCAGTTTAATTAAATAAAAAAATAAAGTAAATTTAAATATAAGAACAAATGAGTCACAACAGTGTTGTTTAATAGAATAAATTTATTAAAAAGAGGGAGTAAAAACGTACAATGGCGCCATCTATAGTTTATAAATAAGATTAAAATTGCTTTATGCAAAATATATTCATTATAATTTCCAATTAACAAGATATCATTACATATTAGACCAAAACATCTATATGAGAATTAATAATATTGTTGCAACTTTTAGGGTTCTTTTGATCTTATGGTTAGAGAACTTCAAAACTCTTGTCTCTTAGAAAAGTAGAAAATAATTTATTTACAGATCTTCAAAACAACAGAGTCTTCGAAACTCACAAATATTACTGGATATTCAAAAATAACTGCTCAAATCTATCGTATAAGTACAGCTTTAGATCCCAGAGACTCTTTATACAACGTCTCAACACTTAATAACATTCAAAACAACATAAATGAAACTCAAGCAAACTCGCTTAACAAACGCCTTGTTCACTCAATGACTGACTGGTAAATAATAACAACAGCTCGCATCGCTTCTCTTCTTATATAGGCTCGCAGCATGTGCGGGAAATTTCTAGAACCATCTCGAAAAATCCACGGAACAACAAACAATGTATCAGTATATCTAAGGGTAGTTACCATAGAGAGGAAAAGGTTACCATCGCCAACAATCGCCAAGTTTGTCACCAACTTGGCGATATATCGCCAAATTTGGCGACCAAAATTAGTCGCCAAAAGTGACGTTAACTTGGCGATATCTTTATTATTTCGCCAATCTGCCGTAGACATACACTGAAAATAATGGACAAGTTTGCTTGATAACAGAGACAATGTAACAAAAACTAATATTAGTAAAGGAATGGAGCTTAATAAGATTATTTACATTATTTTACAGTACAAACACTAACTATTTACAAAATTCGTAACACTACCCCCTCCTCAAAGACTGCACGTCCCGGGAAGTGCAATCGTTGATTTAGAGGAAAACACTTAAAATAAATAAACAAATAAATAAATAAATAAATAATAATAACCATAATAATGAAATTTACATAAATAAGAACTAATTACTATTTACATATTTACAAGAAGTTACTTTCATGACCATGGTCTGAATTTCCAGTTTTGAATTTCTAATCACTTTGACCAAAATAAGGGGCTAGCCGGTTATAGTGTACGACCTTGGGTTTGGCGTGTGGCGATTTTTGCATACGTACGACGACGTCATTCAGCCTGTTGATGACTGTGTAAGGACCGTCCCAGTTTCTTTGTAATTTTGGCGACAGTCCCTTACGACGTATGGATTCCACAACCAAACTTTGTCACCTTCGTTGAACTCATGTCCAGTTGCCTTTGTGTCGTACCGTGTCTTCATCTTTTCCGTTGCCAGTCCAATTCGGTTCCTCGCTAGACAATGAATCTCCTCAATCCGCGCCTGGAGTTCATCGACATATTCCTCAGGCGATGAAGGAGCTTCAGGAGGACGGCCAAACAAAAGATCCGCAGGCAGACGAAGATCACGACCAAAGAGCATTTGAGAAGGGGAGTAACCAGTGGTCTCATGAGTGGCACTCCTGTAGGCAAGCAGGAAAAGAGGCAATTTCTTGTCCCAGTCCTGTTGGTCTCTAGACACCAGGAGAGAGAGGCTATTTAGGATGGTACGATTGAAACGCTCCACCATGCCGTCCGATTGAGGATGTAGAGGTGTAGTTCGAGTTTTGTCCATGCCGAGTAGTCCACACATTTCTTTAAACACAGCCGAATCAAAATTTCTTCCTTGATCAAAATGGATTTGAAGAGGAACTCCGTATCTGGAAACCCAGTGTTGAACCAGCATCTCTGCTACGGTTACCGCCTCTTGATTAGGTATGGCGTAGGCTTCAGGCCACTTGGTGAAGTAATCCATGACAACGAGGATGTACTTGTTGCCATCAGATGTTCTAGGAAGAGGACCCAGGATATCTAAAGCAATTCGTTCGAAAGGAGCTCTTACATTATAACGCTGCAATCGTCCACGGGTGCGCCTCTTTGGACCTTTACGTGCTACACAGGTGTCACAAGTTCGACACCACTTCTCCACATCAGTGCGAACATTATTCCAGTAGAAACGCTCTCGAACCTTTTGCAGGGTCTTCATTACACCAAAATGACCTCCTGTGGGACTTCCATGCAGTTCTTGAAGGACCATAGAAATTCTCGACTTAGGGAGTAGTAGTTGCCATCTACATGTCTTTCCATCGTCAGACTCCCATTTTCGGTACAAGATACCGTTCTTCAAATGTAGGGAATCCCAGAGAGCCCAATATCGTTTAGTCGTAGGGTTTTAATGGGCCATGTTTTGCCAGCTGGGCTTCCTGTTGGACTCCTCTTTCAGCTCTAGAATTGGCTTAATTTCAGGATCAGCAAGTTGATCTTTACGCAGGCTCTCGTCACTCCACGGATCTTGCGATGATGTAGACCCAGTTGTAACTTGTCTTACTATAGGACCTTTGACATTAAATTTCTTCTCAACCCGGTCGCAGTATCTACAATTCTCTGAGCAGGGTCTTCTTGAGAGAGCATCTGCATTTCCATGTGATGAGCCTTTTCGATGGCGTATCGCCATATCGTACTCTTGAAGCTTTTGTATCCACCTGGCTATCTGGCCTTCTGGGTTCTTAAAATTCAATAGCCAAGTTAGAGAAGCATGATCAGTTCGGATCAGGAATTTTCGACCGTAAAGATAGTGATGAAAATGGTCTATGGCTTTCACTACAGCAAGAAGCTCTTTTCTTGTTAAACAGTAGTTTCGCTCTGCTTTTGACAAGCACTTGCTGAAATAGGCGATTACACGCTCTTGGCCGTCGATTTACTGGGACAGTACAGCGCCAATGCTTCCGTTACTTGCACCCGTATCAAGTATAAACTGTTTATCGATTTGAGGATATGACAAAATTGGAGTGGATGTTAAGGCCTCCTTAAGCTTTTCGAAAGCAGCATCACATTCCTGTGTCCAAATAAATTTTTGATTGGCTTCTGTTAATTTATGAAGTGGTCTTGCAATCATCGAGAAGCCTTTGACGAATTTTCTGTAATAAGTGCATAATCCTAGAAAACTTCGAAGCTGGTGAACATCTGCTGGACGATTCCAATTTTTCACGGCCGATATCTTCTCCGGATCAGTCCTAACTCCTTCCGCCGAAATGATGTGTCCAAGGTAGGCGACTTTATTACGAAACAAACTGCACTTCGAAGGGCTTAACTTCAAATTAGTTTCCTTTAATTTTTGTAGCACCCACCTGAGGTTGTTCAGATGTTCATCAAAAGATTTTCCTATGATTATGATATCATCTAAATAAACAAGACATGCTTCATATGACAGCCCCCGGAGAACCGTTTCCATAAGGCGTTCAAAAGTTGCAGGTGCGTTGCAAAGACCAAAAGGCATTACCTTGAATTGCCATAATCCTTGTCCCATTGTGAAGGCAGTCTTCTCGCGGTCATCAGGATGGATCTCTACCTGCCAGTAACCACTCTTCAGATCCAGGGTCGAGAACCAAGTGTTTCCCGCAAGTGTGTCGAGAGTGTTGTCAATCCTTGGTAGAGGGTAACTATCCTTTTTGGTGACGTCATTCAGTCGGCGGTAGTCTACACAAAATCTTGTAGAACCATCCTTCTTTCTTACCAGCACAATGGGAGACACCCATGGACTTGTTGATGGTTCGTTGCGTCATTTTCTTCCATATCCTTAATTAAATTCTGCACCTCTCCTTGCTTGGCAAAAGGTAATCGTCTAGGGTGCTGTTTAATAGGAGAATGATCTCCCGTGTTAATTCGGTGTTGTGCCCTTTTAGTTCGTCCAAAGTCTTCAGATGTTTGGGAAAATAAACTTTGGAATTCTCTAATTAAACTTTTCGCAGCATCCCTTTGATATGGATCTAAGTCTGTGTTTTGTAGCAAATCCTTGACTAAATTATCTGAAGATTTCTGGGAGTGATTGGAATTTTGACTTATGCACGTCAAAGGAGCACATGATGCTATCACCTCTCCTTTCTTGATAGTCCTAGTCTTATCACTGATGTTAGCAATTCTGACTGGAATGGTCTTCTTCGAGAGGTCCACTTCAGATGAAGCCACCAATACTCCTGCTTGTTTACTATTGTCTTCTGGATAATCTATATGGCCAAATCGGTAATTAGTTTTAATTTTAATTACAGCTGGAATTAAAAATTCTGTTCTTGGATCAAAATTAATGTCTTCTTTGGCTATTACTGTTTGTTTACATTCAATTTCATTATTTAATCCAAAAAGACTTATTTCTTCAAATTTTGAGAGCATTTTGTTATTTTTGAAATCAAGTTTGAAGCCAAACTTCTTCAGAAAATCTAGCCCGATTAAGCAAGGATCTGTTATTTCAGCCACATATGCTGTATGGTAATATTTCGTTCCTCCAAAGTTAATGGTTAAATCGGCCTTTCCATATATGCCTATCTTGTCACCCGTCACAGTTTGCAGGGTAACGCATGGCGGAGTCCAGATGAGTTTACATTTCAATTTTCGAGCCAAATCTTCTCTTATTATTGTTACATTGGCTCCTGTATCCACAATCATACGGCATTGAATCTCGTTAATAAATCCTATCACATATAATTCATTATCGCCGCCACTCATTTTCGATATTTGAAGGATCTTCAGGTGGGGCTTTTTATTCTCTGGTCTTTTGGGCAGTTTCTTCGGAGATGTCCTGTATCACCGCATCCTCAGCACGTGAGATTCTGTCTTCTTGAGCTTGTTCTTCCATATTTTAAAGCTTCAATCTCTTGATTTAATTTCCTAATTTCTTTCAAGACGTCGCTCTCAGTGTCTGACCTTTTGTTCACCGTTGCCCCTCTGACTGAATGACGATCTCTTCGGCTGGCTTGTGTAGCTGCTTCCAACTTTAAGGCATATAGTAATGCAGCCTTTAAATCCTGCACATCTGCCATTCGTACCGCTCTCTGCACTTCTGGATCATTTATTCCGTCTACAAAATATTGCAGTGAGAGCATTTCCCGTACATTTGTTGGACAGTCAATGAATGCTAAATTTGCAAGCCATTCAATTTCCGAGGCAAACTCTTGAAGGGTTTCACTCGATTTTTGATGGCGCCTCTTCATTTGTATTCTCGTATAATCCCTGAAGAATTTTTCTCCGAATCTCATTTCAAGTGCACAACTTAGAGTGTCAAAATTGAGTTGCGTCATATCGGGCAATGTTTGCAGCACGTCGGCGGCTTCTCCTCTCAAAGACGCTGCCAGTTGACAAGCTTTCACCTCGTCACTCCATTTGTTCGCTTCGGCTACAATGGTGATTTGGGTCTTGTAAACTTGCCAGGAACTCTTTCCGTCGTATGTCGACAGCTTAATTTGCACAGGAGAAGCAGGCGGATTCCTAAATTCTTCATAATTACTATTGTACGCTGAAAGAGTCTTCTCAAGATCTTGTACTTTTTTATTTAGCTTTTCATCTACTTCACCTAGTATTTTCTCTTCAACGTTGCAAACTTCATTCTGAATTTTCTCTTCTACTTCCTCTATTTTCTCTTCTACCGATGAGAACTTTTCTTCCAAAGTTTTCTTCATTTCTTCTTGGCTTTTATTAACTTCCTCCTTTAATTCTTCCATTCTCTCTTGGCTTCTTTTCATTTCTTCAGTCACATCTTCTTGGACTTTGTCGATATTATTCGATAACTCTTCTTGGCCTTTATTCATCTTTTCCGCCAACTCTTCTTGGCTTTTAATCATCTTTTCCGCCAACTCTTCATGGCCTTTAATCACCTTTTCCGCCAACTCCTCTTGGCCTTTATCCATTTTATTTGATAATCCATTAATAGCTTTTAACAACTCATTCAATTGCTCTTCCGTTGCTCTCGTTTTCGCCATAAGATCCCACTTCTGACACCAAATGTTGCAGCGTTTACGGTTCTTTTGATCTTATGGTTAGAGAACTTCAAAACTCTTGTCTCTTAGAAAAGTAGAAAATAATTTATTTACAGATCTTCAGAACAACAGAGTCTTCGAAACTCACAAATATTATTGGATATTCAAAAATAACTGCTCAAATATATCGTATAAGTAAAGCTTTAGATCCCAGAGACTCTTTATACAACGTCTCAACACTTAATAACATTCAAAACAACATAAATGAAACTCAAGCAAACTCGCTTAACAAACGCCTTGTTCACTCAATGACTGACTGGTAAATAATAACAACAGCTCGCATCGCTTCTCTTCTTATATAGGCTCGCAGCATGTGCGGGAAATTTCTAGAACCATCTCGAAAAATCCACGGAACAACAAACAATGTATCAGTATATCTAAGGGGGGTTACCACAGAGAGGAAAGGGTTACCATCGCCATCAATCGCCAAGTTTGTCGCCAACTTGGCGATATATCGCCAATTTTGGCGACCAAAATTAGTCGCCAAAAGGGACGCCAACTTGGCGATATCTCTAATATTTCACAAAGCTGCCATAGACATTCACTAAAAATAATAGACAAGTTTGCTTGATAACAGAGACAATGTAACAAAAACTAATATTAGTAAAGGAATGGAGCTTAATAAGATTATTTACGTTATTTTACTGTACAAACACTAACTATTTACAAAATTCGTAACAATATATTAAATCATTTAAAAATATATACTAGGTGTGAAAAGTTTATTTTGATAAATTAATTGTTATATTAAAAATATATAAAAAATAAAATAAAATAATAATAAATAATAAATAATATATTAATAACAATTATCCAGTCGTAAACCACATTGCAAATTAAAGCCAAAAAGCAGTGACAAGGAATGCTATGTCAACAGAATATCATAAACAATTACTTGACTCTTTCACTATTATTACACTGTACCTATTCCTCCTTCTTTGTTTATGTAATAAATATATTAACATATACGCACACATTTTCCTGAAGCTCCGCCCTACCCCCATAATCTAACATCTACCCACCCAGTCAACCTATTAATGTTTTTTTTTTTTTTACATTTTTACATGTTTATAATTTTACATTTTTGTGTAATTTTTATGTTTTATATTTTATATATAAATATACATATTTGAATGCGCAGAATGTTAAAAGTAACTGGCAATAAACATCCTACAACAATTTATATGTAATAAAATTATTAATCTTATACAGTCAAACCTCGTTAACATGAACGCGCTTAACGTGAATTGCTTTTAACATGAACTGTTTTCATAGTCCCCTATAAAGACAAATACAAAAATTCGACACTGAAAACATGAATAAAATTTTGATTACCCTTGAGGTTCATGTTAAGGATGTTCAAATGTACTATAATGCGAGCAAAAATTGTGTGTGTGTGTGTCTATGTGTAAATTTTATCATAAAAACGGCTCTAACTATTTTCGCAAAAATTTAGATTTTATCGTTTTCGGGCACGAGAAGACCATTGGGCTAGGTTACATGTTCGAGAAATTTCGATAATTGGGTTATTTTGGGTCAGGATCAAGCTATTTATATCTAGAGAAGGGCTGGATCGATTTTAATTTTTGTATCCAATCGTTTTTTGGCACGAAAAAACTATTTGGCTGGGTCACATGTTTAAAAATTTCGATTAGTGGCTCATTTTTGGGTCATTATGGGTCAAGCCATTCTTATCTAAAAAACGGCTCTAACAATTTTGACCAAATTTTATAATTTATCATTTTGGATTACAAGAAGACCATTGGGTTAGGTAACATGTTCGAGAAAATTTGGTTATTGGGTCATTTTTGGGGTCATTGTGGGTCATGATATTTTTATCTAGAGATTTTCTCACGCAATTTTGACTAAAAATTACATTCTATGGTTTTCGGGCACGAGAAAAACATTGGGCTATGTTACATGTTCGAGAAAATATTTTAATGGATCATATTGGGTCATTAAGGTTCTGGGTCAAGCTATATATATTTAAAGAATGGAAGAATCAATTTCACCTAAATTTTGCCTGTAAGAGTTTTTGGACACGAGAAAGCTAATGGGCTATGTCACATGATCGAGAGATATCGATTATAAGAGTCATTAGTCGGTCATGATGAGTCATAATGGGTGATGGTCAAGCTATATCTAAAGAACTGGTGGATCGATTTTAACAAAATTTTGTATACAGCATTTTTTTGGCTCGAGAAAAGTATTTGGCTAGGTTTAATGTTCGAGAAATTTCGATTACTGGATCATGAAGGGTCTGGGTCAAGCTATTTATTTTTAAAAATGGTAGGATCGATTTTAACGAAATTTCGCATGTAACAATTTTTAGACATGAGAAAACTAATGGGCTAAGTCAGATGTTTGAGAGATTTTGATTATAAGGTTAATTTCTGGGTCGTGATGGATCATGATAAATTTATGTAGAAAATGGCTCGTGCCATTTTAACTATACTTTATATTATATCGTTTAAGGGCAAGAGAAAACCATTGGGCTAGAATACATGCTGGCGAAAATTCGATTAGTGGGTCATTTTGGATCATATTGAGTTATTGTCATTCTAATCAGGTATAACAACGACTCAATCAATTTTACCTAAATTTTGTAACGAAACGTTTTTTGTGACGAGAAGACTATTGGGCTGAGTCGCACGTTAAACAAAATTATATTAGTGGTCACTTCGCTTTATTGATGAATGTTGTCAAGCTAATTATATCTAAGGAATTGCTCAAACGATTTTGATTCTGTTTTATATTCTAATGTTTTTGATTGCCTAAAGACTATTCAGCTATGTCACATGATTGTTTAAATTTGATTACTGAGTCATTTTGGGTAATACTAGTCGGGTTACGAGAATATGGGAACAGCCATTTAGTTGGTGATAATTGGTAATATTGCGACATTTGGCGACATATTCGAAAATATTGCGACATTTGGCCGAAAAATTGACTATTAAGATTACGAAAACCAAAACCGTATTTGGCGGCAAATGAAAAAAAAGTCTCCAAATTTGGCTATATCTGGCAAAAAATATTGTCTTTCATATAATGAATTTTTTTTTTTTTATACATTCTTAATAGGATTCGAAATGCATGGTTAAACCAATCAGAGTCGAGCAAAAAATGTGATTTGGATCGATATCCTTTCGTTGTAAATTTTAAAATAAAGTAAAAATTATGAACATATGCATACAAACATAGTTTTCTTGTTGATTGTTTTACAGTAATAATACAGAGTGAATGATACAGTGATAATGCTATATCCAATTAAACACATAGTTAATTTTGACCGAGCTTAGCTCGGTCTCTCCTGCTAGTTGTATATTAAAGAGTAAATGAATTTCTTAGCAAAACCATGATTTATCACATCAAATATTTACTGTTTAATTTTTTTGTTAATAAGATGAGGGGAACATAAACATTTGATTATGAACAAGTGATTGATAAGTACATTGCGATAAATACAAATATTGAGGCAATATATAAAATGAGTAAGGGTATTAACTTTAAATTTAAAATCTTTACGTTTGTCATATAAATCAGTAACTATTTTGTTCGCCACTAATTTAATTTTTAAATCTAAAAGGTTAATGACATTTTTAGATAAAAAGTTTTCCGTAAGTTCCAGATAAGTGGGATAATCTGTAAGAAATGAAGTTCTAACATTGTTAGTAGTGTCAATTAACATGATGTCATCAATATATCGAAACATTAAAAGATTGTCATTACAATAAGTGCGTTCATATTGATACAATTATAATGCAGTTATTAATCATTAAAAATAATTCCCGTTAATTATTTTTTATGTTAAAAAATAGTTTTTTTAAGGAACCGCGTATAATATAATGTCATTAACTCTATATCAGGATATTTTTTAGACAATCAGCAAATATCCAAAAAAGAAAAACACCTCTGACAATCTTCCAAAGTTTCAAAATTGCAATGTTGTTTTCTTTGCATTTTCTTTTAAGTTCTAAAAAACGACAATTCTTTCAAAATTATATAAAAAAATAAAATCTAATATGAATGTATTCTTGAAAAATATAACTACTGTTCAGCATATTAAAAATTTATTAAACGAATAAAGTTATTTTAGTTTCAAAGTCTGGGATTATTCAGACAAACAAGCCTTATCTGTAGAGTATAGTGTCCCCCCCGGTCGCCTTTATTAGGGTCTACAAAAGAAAAAATTGTATTTTTTAGTTACAATAAAATATTGGAAAATTACAGACTAATCTCAACAGCTGGGACACAGACTGCCCCCTCGTGACAAAGAGAGGCAGAGAAAAAAATGAAATGTTCCTTATTTTGGTGCAATGTCCGCTGGGGCAATTGCCCCTTCGCGACAGAGAGCGAGAGAGTATATGTTCCATATTTTGGTGATAATTCTGGAGCATTATATTAGTTTAAATATTGCTTGCAGTGCAGTCACTAAGAGGATTAAAGAGGAAATCGCCTTATTTAATCTCTTTATATTATTCGAAATATTTTCTAAAAAAAACAATAATAGTTCTTTTTTTTAACTGATTACCCCCCACCATGGAAATATATTAAAAACCGTAATTTATAATAATAATAAAAAAATTATAGCAAACTTTCTTCACGGCCAAATTTATTCTAACATTTTAAAATTTTCACGTGAAAATAATTTTTTGCACTAATTTTCATAATGTTTGAAATTTAAGAAGTTACAGTGTCTGGAGGCCAACAAATATCGAAATAATTTTTAAATTGAATGAAATAAATTTTAGATTCATCAAAGGAAGAAATATAGAATTCTAATATTCATTTTTCAGAAATTGCGTTTGCTGATTTTATCAACTGAATGTTCAAAGGGTGATTTCGAAAAGCATATCCTAAAGCTAAATCGGTTACTACTTTACTTGATATTTTATACGAATCTTGAAAAATAGTATTCATGTAGTTTTATACATATATACATTTTCAAAGTATTTCACGACATTAAATAACTCTTCACAACGTAAATTACATTTCCAAAATGCAAATACATTACATTTAAAATTTTACTAATTTATTTTTAAATAAAAAAATATTTACAAATAATACAAAATTTTCCAAAAGGATTTCTTCGCTTTTTACTTGATATTTTAGTTATTTAATTATTAGTTGCTTAATTTTAGACTAATTATCAAACAACAAATCATTTTAGTTTCATTTTTAAAGTGTGAAACAATACATATATATATTTATTGTTATTATTAAGAATTCGAAAAATAAACATAATTAAGTTAATAAATAATTTAACATAATTTTATTACCGTTTCTTAAATTTTAAAATTGAAAATTATTCACAAACTAGCTACAAATTTTTTTTGTTGTTCTTTTTAACTTTAAGTTTTAGTAATATAAGTCTAACTGTCAAATAATATTTCATTTTAGATTCGTTTTAATGTTATTTTTTAGTGGAACACATCGTTTGTTATCATTAAGGATTCGCACAATAAACACATTTTTTTTTAAAAAAATAGTTTAATATAATTTTATTACTGTTTCTTTTCAAGTTATATTATCATTTACATACTATACAAAAATTTACAAAATGATTTCTTTGGTTTTCATTTGAAAGTTTAGTTTTGTAAGTTAATCTATCTATGAGCAATACATTATACCTAAATTTTACTAGTTTCTTTCTGAATAAAAAAAATATTTTACAAATTATACAAAATTTTCCAAAAGGATTTCATTGTTTCATACTTGATATTTTAGTTAATTAACTATTAGTTGCTTAATTTTAGACTAATTATCAAACACAAAATCATTTTAGATTCATTTTTTGTTAAATGCATAAAATTTTCTTTTGTTATTATTAAAGAACTCGGGAAATGAACATAATAACGTTAATGAATAATGTCACACAATTGTATCCTTGTTTCTTGCATTTTAAATTATAAAAACATTCACAAACAATAGAAAATTTTACAGAAAATTTTCTTTTATTTTTACTTGAAATTCCATTTATATAATTCTAATTATCAAATAACAATTCATTATTGAATAACTTTAGTCTCAGTTTTATAGTAGAATGCATAAAATCTCTGATTGCTATTACACTGATAAACAAGGTTTCTGTTTCTAACTAAGTACATGGCGATTTTTATATTTTTCGTGGCGCTGTGAAAGAATATGCCATTAAAAATTTTCTATCACCTCAGATTTTTAAAAAATTCAAAATCTTGAAAATCTGAATTTTGTAGGTATCTTAACTTATATGCCTTATGAAATTTAGCGTTTGATATTTTAGTAATGAAAAACGTTTAAATAAACACTAATAACGCTTAAAATTAACATTTAAAACACTGAAAACCTGCATTTATTATAAAGTTTCAAAAAAATGTAGAAGAATTTTTTTTTAAGAAGAAAGGATATTAATAAGAAATTTCATATTTTATGTAGCGGTAAATGTCTTACCCATGGATGCTCTTTTATAGACACATTCACTAGTTTCAATAATAAGGTTCAAACAGTGATCTCCGAATATAATAGGGGTACACCTGCCTTGAAATCGGATTTCCATTGCAGAAATATAATGATGGAAGCACTCTTCATGCTCGTCGCTTAGAGCTCTCATATTTTCGGGGAAAAAATTTAGATGAGATGTTAAAAAGTGAATCTTCAACGAAATTTAACATCCTTAGTCTTTGTAACTTTTTAACATGTCTTTAATTAATGTTTCATAGTTAGAACGTCGAGGATTTCCTAAAAAAAGTGTCACAACATTTTAAATATCGATCCATGTTGTTTTTTCTAAATCACTTGATTATCATCAAAATTTTTGTCTTTCATAAGGTGTCTAATTTGTGGGCCAACAAAAATGTCCTCCTTAATTTTTACATAGCTTAGCGATGGAAATTGTTCTTAGAGATATTGGAATCCACAACTTTCTTTATTAATAGCTTTAACGAAATTCTTCATCAATCCCAATTTTATGTGTAAAGGTGGAAGAATAAATTTCTTTTGATCCATTAGAGGAACGTTTTGGATATTTTTTTCTCCTGCAATATATATTTGCGCTCTGGCTACTTCTTTTTGATATCATGCTCATGCTTAACTCTGCTATACCACTCGCATATAAAACAGGAATATTTTTTATAACATTGTTTCATACCAATAAGCATGGCAATTACTTTAAAATCCCCACATGTATTCCAATCATAATCAATTTCATGAAACAGTATCTTCATATTTTCACAAGACTGCTTATGCAAGAATATGCGATTGGAACACACAGTAGGGCATTTCCAATTATAAAGAAGTACAGACTTTGCTGGTTTTCGAAATATCTATGAAAAATCGCCATTGTTCTGGATTATATTGAAAATTTAAAGCAGACATTCAATTATTTATATCTTTACAATAGCATAAATCACCTTATCTTGAAAAGAAAGTCGAATATTTCTTTTGTCGATCTTGATAAATAGATATCTTTGTATTGTTTTTCAGGAGATTCCAACCTTGAAATCTTGATCCGAGTAATTCTGAGTCTTTCTTTGATAAATGTAAGTCTCTCACATGATAATTTAATTCGTCTTGAGTAATTAGGTGTAGTTCTTCACATATGCTAGGAGAATAGCTTATATTAGATATAGAGGAAGTTTCAGTTTCATCAATTTCCATTCCTACTGCTGCATCGTCATATGTAAAATTCTCTGGAGGTGTCGGTATAGGTAAATCATCATTATGTAATACTGGTTGAATTGCTGAATCTAAGTTCGGGTACTTAATTTTATGTTTACTTTTTCTAGAGAATCCTTTAAATTTTGTAATTCAAAAGTAGCAATTAGTTCTATTATCCTTCGGCTCGAGCCATATCATGGGTATAGCAAAGTGGAAACTCTTTCTTGTACCTTTTATCTACGCCCGGAGGTTGTAGCTCATCGTGTACAACAAGAATGAAGTGCTGTTTTCTTATCTTGTTCACCTCTTTACATCCAAATTACATATGACAGGCAATCTTTCTTAGTGGCGTGAAAGCGCATCGATGCTTTTTCAATGTTAGCTCACCGCACACATAGCAAAAAGAATCTGTTCATTAACGCATCATCTAGACATTTTTCAGATATTTTAGAAAAAATAGGATAATTATAATCAATATTTAAGTAAAAGGTCTTATAGAACAAAAAATAGCACTACACTCGCCCCGAAAGATAAGTTTCAACTGACACGGATTTGCGTTAAAGCCAAATACTGTGGGGGCGTTTAGCGCTATCTTTTCAAGTTCACTAACATAAAATTTATCGAGGGGACATCTGTTTCTATTCTCTTGCTGTATATTCTATCGTTGTTATAAGAAAAATTATGCTTCAGTGAAGAGCAACTGGTTTACGTGCCACTCAAAATTATCAGAATCCTTCATCATTTCCGCCAGTTGATTTTTATTGTAAATTTTATCTTTTTTAGTTTGAGACTTTTCGCGATTCAAGTAGAGAATGTTTTCTGTTTGGAAATACTGGTGATTATAGTTTAAAAATTATATAAAGTGTTCTCATCACGAAGAAGTTAACAATATTATTAAAATAAATTTGTTGCTGAAAAAATAATATGACTTTGTAAAAAACTACCCAAAATAGGGTTCGTTATAAATGTATGTATTAGAAAAGTATAAATGGGTATACCATAAAAGTTCAAAGAAACAAGAAGCCTAAATTATATCAAATATTGCTATTCTGAAAAACTGTTTTGTGTTGTTGTTTTTATTTTATCCTTATATTTTCTTACCTTATCTTATTAGTACACGAAATTCACCCTTCATTGCACCAGGTGACATATCTGGAACGTACATAAAAACATTATAATTCTCATTACGCGCCATAAAATTCCACAGTATGGTTCCACAGTACCACTTTCTGACCAAAAAAGTCCAAACAATGGAATAACCATGTAAGATAGCTGCATTTTACAAAAATATTGAGCTTGTTCTTCAGAAAAAAATCAATCAAGAATTTAAGTCAAAAATTATTTATTGTTTTTAATGAATGCGTAAAAATATTTATACAAAAAAGCGTAAGATTTGTCACAGAATTTTGAATCATGAAATTACCGCATCTTGTGCTACGGTAGCACCTTTAATAACCTACAAGAATGCAGGGTAAAAATGTAAGTATATAATACCAGATGGTTTCAGTACATTATTTCGCTGAATTAAAGACACAGATTCGAAACCTGACCTGCATAATTTTTCACGCCATTGACATTACCACTTCTGAGGAATTTGAACAATTATTCAAGTAATTGAATTCAGGTTTATCATTAAACAATTATCTGATTTAAGATAATTTATATTCAATGTATCTGATTCAAGATTATTTATATGCAATGTATCTGAAGAATAAAAATAAATTGCATTCAAATCATGGTACAAAAATATAATACATATTTACAAATTTTATAACTATAATAGCTGACCCGCTCGGCGTTGCCCGGGTCCGTAATAATAATGCCAAACGAACTTAAAATTTTTATGATTTTATCTTTAACTCGAAATACCTGTAAATACACTGTTAAAAATTTGACCTTTTTGATGCATCGTCACTCCATCGCTTTTATAGAAAATGATTACTTCAGCTTATTATGGAGCATTCTTATAGGTCAAAAGAGAGATATTCTATAAAAGCGGGGGAGTGGTGATGCAGCAAAATGGTCAAATTTTTTACAGTGTACATTATATTAAATACGTACCCCCCTAACTGTGTCAAAAATTGGTTTAAAAAAAACTAATATTTAGCTCCATAAATACCCAAAGGGGCAATGGGAAACGCAGGAGGGAATATGTGTGCAACGATTGCGTGATTTTCGTGTTAAAGTGTTGATATTTATCTTTAAAATTACTGTTAAGTAACTTAACTAAATACTTTTTTCACATAGATATCCCAAGTGAAATATTTTGAACTTCAAACTAATTATATCACTCTTAAATCCGACTATACCGTGAATGAAATCGATTCTCGATGATTAGCTAAAATGTTAGTACATAGTATTATAATTTCAGAGCCATTTTACAAAAATAGGTGTATATTTTTTATCAAACATGCATAATGTTCATTCTGTGAACAAAATCCTAACCGTAACCTAATTGTATTGTAATCATAACTTGTCTGTAACCTAGCTATATCTTAACAGTAACCTAACTGTAACATAAATAAACCATAAATGTAACCTGGCCGTCACCTTATCACAACCTACCCATAATCTAACCACAACCTAACCGCAACTTAACCTTAACCTAACTGTAACTTAACCATGACCTAACTGTAACCTAACCGGAAATTAAATATAACATAAGGCTCACCGGAACGTAATTGCAACGTAACTGTTACCTAACCGTAACCAAGTTACAATTTAACTCTAAGTATAAACGAAATATCTTAACCATCTCGCACTAAGTACTTAGTTTCACATTCCACCGCGCATTATGTTTTGTAGAACATCCGAATTTTAGGTTCGGATTGGATTCATGTTCATGGAAATTATTTTGTCTTCTTCGGATACGGTTATGGTTGTTTGGAATATTTTTGTTCAGTTTAGATTCGGTTCAATTCAGATTTCGTGGTTTTTTTTTCCCTTCGAGTGGGATTTTTAAGTTCGGGTCGGGTTGTATTTCCATGGAAATTATTTTACCTAGTTCCAATGAGGTTATACTAAACTGAAATATTTTTGTTTGGCTCAGATTAGGCTTGGTTCAAATTTCGGGATTTTTTTTTAGAAATTTTTTGGTTCGGATAGTGTTTATGTCCATGAAAATTATATTGTCTTGATCGTATCTGGTTATAGTTATTTGGAATATTTTCGTCGGATTCAGATTTGGTTCGATTCAGATTTTAGGTATTTTTTCAAATTGATTTTTAAGGTTCTGGTCGGATTCATGTCCAGGGAAATTATTTTGTTTCGCTCGGATCCGGTTTTGGGTCTTTGGAATATTTTTTCGGGTTCAGATGCCGTCCAATTCAGATTTCGTTTTTTTTTTTAAATGGAATTTTTAGGTTCAGGTTGGGTTGCGCATCAACGGAAATTATTCTGAATTGTTCGAATAAGGATATGCTTCTCTGGAATATTTTTGTCAGATTCAGATTTAGCTCAGTTTTTTAGGTTCGGATTAGATTCATATTCATGGAAATTTTTTGTCTTGTTCAGAGCCGGGTATGGTTCTGTGGAATATTTTTGTCAGGTTCATATTTGGTTCGATTCAAATTTCAGGTATTTTTTTAAAATGGAATTTTAGGTTCGGATCGGGTTCATGTCCACGGAAATTATTTTCTCTTATTCGAATCCAGTTATGGTTCTTTCGAATATTTTAATCGGATTCAGATGTAGTTTGCATAAAATTTCAGGTCTTTTTTCAAATGGAATTTTTTAGGTTCGTGTCAGGTTTATATTCATGGAAATTATTTTGTCTTGCTCTTATCGTGTTATAGTTCTTTCGAATATTTTTATCGATTTCAGTTTTCGTTCTGGTCATTTTTCGGGTTTTTTCAAAGAAAATTTTTAGGTTCGGGTCGGGTTGCATATACACGAACATTATTTTTCCTTGATCGGATTGGGGTATGCTTCATTTGAATATTTTTGTGGGATTCAGATTTGATTCGGGTCAGATATCAAATCCATAGTATTTTTTTTTTTAAATGGAATTTTTAGGTTCTGGTCGAGTTTATGCTCATGAAATTTTTGTCTTGCTTGGATCGAAGTATGGTCTGTTTTTTCTTCTGGTTGGGATCAGGTTATGTTAATACGCCTAAAAATTATGTTTTGCTATAATTCTTTTAGTGACTATTTTTGATATATAATTTATTTTGTTGGACAATTTTGTTGATATATAATTTATTTTGTTGGACAGACCTGGATACTTTTTGAATAACAATTCATGTAATTGAATTCAGGTTTATCATTAAACTATTATCTGATTTAAGATAAATTATATTCAATGTGTCCAAAGTATAAAAATATATTGAATTCAAATAATGATATAAAAATATGTTATATATTTTCAACTATTTGAACCATTTATTTAAAATGTGTGAATTTTGTGTATCATCTAAGTCTACTTTCCATTGAATTTTAAAATTTCCTACAATACTTCCTAAACGTTTGATCTTACATGTATAAAAAATTAAAGAAAGAATGACAAGAAAATATCAAAAACCAATTTTCAGCAGTATAGAAATGATGTTTGAATGGTATCACTTACTGAAAACGGAAATAAAATAGATAAAAATGAAAGAAAAACACTTACAGGTCTTCCATTTCCTCGATTACTTGGTCATAAGGAATTTCAAAACTTTTGGTTTTCAGTTGCTGATAAAAAAACAAATGATTAGAATTTGGAAACGAATACAATTGAATCCACAGAAGAAAAAATAAAAATCTTAAAAGATAAATATATATAATTAAAAATGTGAACACGTTGTAAGTAACCTTATATTAAAAAGAAGCCTAAAAGTAATTGCCATCAATATTTTATTATACGCATAGCACAAAGTATATTTCAAATTCTGTTGAATTTTTATTTAAATAAATGTTTTTTTCTTTCATTTTCTTTTCTTTTGCATTTTACAAAAACTTATTTTTTTACTTTAATTTTGTTTGTTTGTCCGTTTTTTGTTCTCTAAATCATGTAAGTATAGTGCGATTACCACGGAAATGATTTACGATATTCAGTTTTACTATTCTATATTCTGTATTGAGAAAGAAGTGAATTCAAATCATATAATAAAGCACTATTGAAAAAACACTATTGAATTCAAATCATGAACAAATATATACTATATAGTTAGAAACTTTTGAGCTATTTCTTTCAATATAATCCATTACATGGATTAGCATGGTCTATTTTCCTTTGAATTGTACAATATCAAACAATACACTCTATACTCTATGATTTTACTGTTATAAAAAACAAAAAGAATGATTGACGGGAAAATATCGAAAACCAATTACCAGTAGTATAGAAAAGATGTTTGAATGGTTTCACTTACTGGAAGGACGGAAATTAAACAGATAAACATATGAATAGAAAAAAACATGTCTTCAACTTCTTCGACCATTTGGTCATAACAATTTCAAAACATTTCGATTTGCAGCAACTGATGAAATACAATTGGCTAGAGTTTGGAAAGACACAAATGAATTCAAAAGAAAAAATAATCCACTTTAGAGAATATACATGGTAAATATGCGAACATGTTGTATGTAAATTTTATTTGTCATCTATATTTTTATTAATTACAAAACGTATTTTAAGATATGTTGAATTTTTATTGAAACAAATGTTGGGTTTTAATATTTTCCCAAAAACCTGATGTGTTTTTATTTAATTTTGTATGTCTTAAGGTAGTTACTACAATGTAGAAAAAAAGATAAAAGAAAAAACCTTAAAAGTTACTAAATATATTCTAGGAAACTAGGATTGGTAGAAAATGTTTAGGAACTTTTAGATCTTTAGTTTTTTTACAGTGCAGGGAATAGGGTATTCAGATAATGTGACAAGAGTCAGGCTGTAAAGTATAAGTGTGTACTTCAAGGTGGCTCAGCGCATTGATTCTCTGATCTAAAAACCCCAATTCGAAATCGGACCTGGATAGTTTTTGACCCCGTTTGCATTACGCATTCTTATAACGATCCACGTATCCACGTATCCATCGTTATATGGAGTTCCATTACCTGCGGTTTATTCTGCGAGATGTTTCAAATAACAGACCAGATGTTACGACCAATAAGGTTATCTGAGCGAAACATCTCAGCCGGCTATCGCCCAGATAGCTTAACAGGTAAAGCATTGGCCTTGTAAGCCAAGTATCCGGGTTCGATTCCCGTCCTGGGCAATTTTTCGCTCAGCTGGAAATATTCAATTCGTATGATAACTTTACCAATCAGTTTCATTGTGTTAAAAATAATAGTATATCCACGTATCCATCGTTATATGGAGTTCCATTACCTGCGGTTTATTCTGCGAGATGTTTCAAATAACAGACCAGATGTTACGACCAATAAGGTTATCTGAGCGAAAAACCCCAGCCGGCTATCGCCCAGATAGCTTAACAGGTAAAGCATTGGCCTTGTAAGCCAAGTATCCGGGTTCGATTCCCGGCCTGGGCAATTTTTCGCTCAGCTGGAAATATTCAATTCGTATGATAACTTTACCAATCAGTTTCATTGTGTTAAAAATAATAGTATATCCACGTATCCATCGTTATATGGAGTTCCATTACCTGCGGTTTGTTCTGCGAGCTGTTTCAAATGACAGACCAGATGTTACGACCAATAAGGTTATCTGAGCGAAAAATCCCAGCCGGCTATTGCTCAGATATCTTAACAGGTAAACCATTGGCCTTGTAAGCCAAGTATCCGGGTTCGATTCCCGGCCTGGGCAATTTTTCGCTCAGCTGGAAATATTCAATTCGTATGATAACTTTACCAATCAGTTTGATTGTGTTAAAAATAATAGTATGTCCACGTATCCATCGTTATATGGAGTTCCATTACCTGCGGTTTGTTCTGCGAGCTGTTTCAAATGACAGACCAGATGTTACAACCAATAAGGTTATCTGAGCGAAAAATCCCAACCGGCTATCGCCCAGATAGCTTAACAGGTAAAGCTTTAGCCTTGTAAGCCAAGTATCCGGGTTCGTTTCCCGGCCTGGGCAATTTTTCGCTCAGCTGGAAATATTCAATTCGTATGATAACTTTACCAATCAGTTTCATTGTGTTAAAAATAATAGTATATCCACGTATCCATCGTTATATGGAGTTCCATTACCTGCGGTTTATTCTGCGAGCTGTTTCAAATGACAGACCAGATGTTACGACCAATAAGGTTATCTGAGCGAAAAATCCCAGCCGGCTATTGCTCAGATAGCTTAACAGGTAAACCATTGGCCTTGTAAGCCAAGTATACGGGTTCGATTCCCGGCCTGGGCAATTTTTCGCTCAGCTGGAAATATTCAATTCGTATGATAACTTTACCAATCAGTTTGATTGTGTTAAAAATAATAGTATGTCCACGTATCCATCGTTATATGGAGTTCCATTACCTGCGGTTTGTTCTGCGAGCTGTTTCAAATGACAGACCAGATGTTACAACCAATAAGGTTATCTGAGCGAAAAATCCCAACCGGCTATCGCCCAGATAGCTTAACAGGTAAAGCTTTAGCCTTGTAAGCCAAGTATCCGGGTTCGTTTCCCGGCCTGGGCAATTTTTCGCTCAGCTGGAAATATTCAATTCGTAAAAAAAATGATTGACAATAAAATATCGAAAACCAATCTCCAATAGTATAGAAAAGATGTTTTAGTGGTTTCTCTTACTGAAAGGACGGAAATAAAATAGATAAACATATGAAAGAAAAAACACTTACATGTTATGAATTTCTTCGACCACTTTGTCACAAGGAATTTCAAAACTTTTTGCTTTGCAGTAGCTGATGAAAAACAAATGGTTAGAGTTTTGGAAAGAATACAAATGAATACATAAAAGGAAAAAATAAAAACGTTAAAAGGGTGTATATACAGTGGGTTGCCAAATTATTAGGGACAGTCATGAAGTAGGGGGAACTGGGGCACATTGATACACGCCTTGTACAGCACACAGGGTCATTACAGGAAGTTTCACAACAGCTCCAAAAGGTGATACTGGTGAAATTAACTACATACAGAATTTTTTGGAATTATTCAATAGTTTGATGAAATGGGATGGGTGATTAATTGTTTTTGTAGGTCAATAGTAAATTTGAATTGCATAACTGAAATGGTATTATACAACTGTTCCAGTATTTTCAACCGAAAAGAATACCCTCCCTGGCAAGTAAAACTACTCTTTATCAGTTCCTCATTCTTTATTGTTAGATAAACTATGAAGTGTTGGATTTGCGACTCATTTTATTCAAAATGGCTGTATTGGGCACATTCATACAGTCTTTGTCGGGACACATTGATACAACCTAAATCCTTTTCTAGTTCATTTTTTCATTACCTTTTACTTTTTTATTTACTATACACTCCTAAATTCAACCATTCTTCGTCAAAAATTTCTACTATTAGCTTTTAATGAAGTGAAATAGCTTTAATTTCTTTATATTATAACATTTTACGGTATTTCTACAAACAGAAGACATACAAACTTATACAATATCTAGTACGAGTAGAATTAACAAAAGAAATAGACGGCAGCCTGGCAAATCTCAAATTTATATCGATTCTCCAGTGAAAAAAGTATTAGCGACATGAGAAATGTTAAGTAAAAGAAACAAGCTGCGGAACAGTACAGGATAATAATATTATAAACATAATTTTTAATATAATTATCATTTATTTTCTGTTTGTAAACCGATTTATAAACAGAAAACCTGGTAATTCTTTCACCTTTCCTAAGAAAGAAGATAATTTTGGGTTTAAAGTCCCAGATATGACAAAGTTACCACAGCCAACAAACAGACAAGGAACAGCCAGAACATCAGGTCATTATATATTTCATTTTGGTTGCTTTAATATCGCTTGTAAATAAATTGTGTGCGATTTTAATATCTATAAATATATATAAAATGGTCTGCTAACTATTTTTCTATGAAAACTATGCATTGGTGTTATTTTGTCTCCATTTTTCCCAGACGTGTCAAAGTGTATCAATCTGTCCCGGGGATGGGGCACATTGATACAAATTACTTTTTTTGATTTTTTAAAAATTACATGCAAAAATAATATATAAAACAACGATTGTACATTTTTATAACACACTACATAGGTTTTGCTGACATCACATAGAAAAATAACTTGAAATTTCTGCTTTCTAGACACCAAAATTTTTTTTGAAAAAAGCTGTATCAATGTCCCCCAGTTCCCCCTATAGGTTTTTTGTGCAATATTAAGATATAATTTGAAAATACACTGTCTTTAAGTTTAAAAAGCTTTATTTTTATAGTTTAAGTATTTATGCAATATTATATGAAAAAAAGCAACAAAAATATTATACAGTTAATTTACCTATTTTAAGTAAAAATATTAATCTTTGGTGACATTTCCTTTGGCTTCGATGAGTGCTTTGATGCGTCTCGGCATGCTTTCTGTACATATTCTGGCACTTTCTTTTATTTTAGGGCTATGATACCATACATTTATTAGTTGTTCGATGAATTTCATCTTGGTTGTAATCATATCTGCAATCCAATCTTATCCAATGATTTCAGCATTGGTGATATTCCATATGTTTTCTATGAGGTTCATGTCAGGACAATTGTCAAGTCAAGTAAAACAGGGATATTGTGGTCTGCCAAAAACTTTGTAACACTTCTAGCTTTATAAAAAGGTTCTGAATCATACACAAACATGAAGTCTTCACCACCTGGGAGCCATTCTTCAATTTGCGACAGCAGACGAGTTTTCAAAACTTGCTTGTACACTGTCTTGTCTCATGGTTCCCTGCACAATGTAGAGGCGCCCAACCCCTTTAGCGCTTATAACAGACAACATAATTATTTTATCAGAGAGTTTAACACTCTTCACGATGCAGTGAGGGCAGTATTTTTCTCTTGGGCCTCGCCTGAAAAAGCTGTATTTATTGGCTAAAATCTCAATGATTGATTGACCCGAGAAATACACTTGAAAAGATTTAAATATGTTAATAATTTAGAAAAAATGATTTTCAATGACAAATAATAATTATCTTAACAACTGACCTTACTCCAGTTATCAACGGATTTCTGGTGATGTTCACGAGCCCAAAAAAGGCGCTTCTTCTTCATCGCTTGTGTCAATCGGGGTTTTCTGGCTGGACAATCGCACTGACAACCCATCCTCCGCTTATTCACGCTGCACAGTTCTCTTAGAAATTAATATTAGAGATTCTTGGTCGATCTGAGTAAGGAGTCTCACACTTTTCATTGTATTTACTAAACAGATATCTCGGTTTTTCTTATCGATACGTGGAGTTGTTACGTGTTTTTTTCCACTTTTACCTTGTAGTTTGCTCAAAAATGGCTGTTTCTTGTCCAGATTTATTTTTATCCTGTGGACTACTGACATGGAAACTACAGCAAGTTCTGCTATCTTTCTTTGGGAATGCTCGTATGAAGAAGAAGTGTTTTGCCTCAGATTTTTTCCTAAAGGACAAATCAACTCCTCGACCCATACTGAAATCAATAAAAATAAAAAATAAACTAAAATCATAAATAATATCGCAAAAAACAAATATTTAATCAATAAAAGAAAGATAACACTCACATATAATTCTTAACTTTTCCAAAAAAAAAAAAAAAAAAAAAAAAAAAACAATTTTATTTAAATTAAAGAAAAACGTCTTCCACTATTGCGTGTGTAAAAGACTCAGTATCTGTTCCCCTCTTAAGATATTTACAAAAAGGACTTAAAATTGAATTATGGAGATATTGGCAATAGTAAAATACATTCCTGCAACACTTAAACCACTTAAAGCCGCTGCAAAGTGTACCCAAAGCATAAAACTAGCAAAAAATGTGACTGTTTCTAAAAATTTGACAACCCACTGTATGATCAAAATGCGAACACGTTTTAGGTATTTTAATGTTTTATAAAAAGCGTGAATTTAACTGCCAAATATGTTTTAATGGTTTCACTTACTGAAAGGACGGAAATAAAATGGATAAACATATGAAAGAAAAAAACAATTACAGGTCTTGAATTTCTTTGACCACTTAGTCATAAGGAATTTCAAAACTTTTTGCTTTGCAGTAACTGATGAAAAACAAATGGTTAGAGTTTTGGAAAGAATACAAATGAAAACATAAAAGGAAAAAATTAAAACGTTAAAAGAGAGTATATAGGATGAAAAATGCGAACACGTTTTAGGTAATTTAATATATTTTAAAAAGAGTGAATTTAATAGCCATCAATATTTTATTATATGCGAAGCACAAAATGTATTTCAAGATCTGTTAAAATAGTATTTAAACAAATGATCTTTTTTTAATACGTTTTTCCAGAATTACTTTTTAATTTAATTTTGTTTGTTTTTCCAACTGTTCGATCTCTAACTCGCGAAGGAACAGTGCTATTACCACGAAAATTATATATGATTTTCGGTTTTTACTTTTGTATTTTCTGTATTGAAAAAAAAGGGTGAGTAGCACTATTGAATTCAAAGCTTGATACAAAAATATACAATATATTTACAAACTTTTGAACTATTTCTTTGAATATAATCCATTTCATGGATTGTCATAGTATTTTTTCCTTTGAATTGTAAAATATCATACAATATACTGTATAATCTATGATCTTACTGTTTTTCAAAAACAAAAAGAGTGATTGACAAGGAAATATCGAAAACCAATTCTCAGTAACATATAAAAAATGTTTCAATGGTTTTTCTAACTGAAAGGACGGAAATAAAATAGATAAACATATGATAGAAAAAAAACACTTACAGGTCTTCAATTTCTTCAACCACTTGGTCATAAGGAATTTCAAAACTTTTCGCTTTGCTGTTACTGATAAAAAACAAATTGCTTGAGTTTTGGTAAGAATACAAATGAATCTATAGAAGAAAATTATTAAGAGAAAACATATGGTTGAATATTCGAACATGTTGTGGGTAACTGAATATTTAAAAAACGCGTGAACTTAATTACCATCTGTATTTTATTATATAAAAAACACAGAATCAATTTCAAGAACTGTTGAGTTTTTGTTTAAACAAATGTTTTTTTATTTTATTTCTTTGCGCTTCTTTGAAACTTAAAAAAAATATTTAATTTTGTTTGTCTGTCTGTCCGATTTCAGAATAGTGTGATTATCACAAAAATTATATATCATATTTGGTTTTACTATTGTATTTTTTATATTGAAAAATAAGTGAGTAGAAGTATTGCATACAAATCACGGTACAGAAAATGTTCTATATATTTACAAATTTTTAAACTATTTCTTTAAATTCTGTCAATTACATGGATCACCATAGTCTATATTCCTATGAATTGTAAAATATCATACAAATACTCTATACACTTTATCGTCCAGTTTTCAAAAATAAAAAAAAAGGATTGAGAAGAAAATATCGAAAACGAATTCCCAGTAGTATAGAAAAGATGTTTGAATGGTTTCCCTTACTGAAAGGACGAAAATAAATTGGATAAACATGAAAGGAAAAAACACTTACAAGTCTTCAATTTCTCCGTACATTCGGACATATGGAAGTTCAAAACTTTTGCTTTGCAGTAACTTTATGAAAAACAAATGGCTAAGTTTTGGAAAGAATACAAATGAATCCATAGGAAAAATATGAAACTCTTAAGGTATATATATGGTTAAAAATGTGAACACGTTGTATGCAATTTAACAATAAAAAGAAGAATTAATTTATTTGCCATTTATATTTATATTAAATGCGAAGTGCAAAATGTATTTATAGAACTGTTGAGTTTCTATTTATTCAAATGTTGATTTTTAACACATTTTATGGAATTTGATATTATTTAGTTTAATTTTGCTTGCCTGTCTATGTTGTAACTCTCATAAGTATAGAGCGGTTATCACTGAAGTTGTATATATTATTCGGTTTTATTATTCTATTTTCAGTTTTGAAAAATAAGAATTTATGGTTTATTCACGGAGACGGAATATTTCCATTATATTATCGATTATTCAAACACATAATTTGTGGAGTATTTTAAAGACATTGTAGTATTTTAAACATACTGAAAATTATAAATAGCATATATGTGTATTACAAGTCCTTACTAGTTACTATACTCTAAAAATACTGTTAAGTTATTAAACATTTTCTTGGAAACATGAAAATATATAATAAATTTAGATTTTTTTTTTTTTTTTAAATACAGTGTAGACATATCAAGTATTCATCAAGTGGATAGATTATTTGACAAGAGTGCAGGCTGAGAGTATATATGTATGTAGTTCCAGATGCTTCAGAGAGTTGTTTCGCTGAATAAAAGACCTGAATTGCAAACCTGATTTGATATTTTTTCACTCAGCTAAAATTACGCCTTCTGAGCAATGTGAACGACAATTGAATTAATTGAATTCAGATTTATCATTAATGTATTATCTGATTTAGAAGAATTTATATTCAATGTATTCGAAGAATAAATATAAATTTTATTCAAATCATGGTACGGAAATATACTATATATTTTAATTTTTTTTTAACTATTTCTTGAAAATATGTCAATTTTGTGGATCACCTTAGTCTATTTTCTATTGAAATTTAAAATACTATGTGAAACATAGTATACATTTGATCTTATGCTTATAAAAAAAAAAAAAAAAAAAAAAAAAAAAAAAAAAAAAAAAAAAAAAAAAAGAATGATTGAAAAGAGACTATCGAAAAAAAAATTCCCAGTAGTATAAAAAAGATGATTGAATGGTTTCTCTTACTGAAAGGACAGATATAAAATAGACAAACATGAAAGAAAAAAAACACTTACAAGTCTTCAATTTCTTCGACCACTTAGTTATGAGGAATTTCAAAACTTTTCGCTTTATAGTAACTGATGAAAAACAAATGTCTAGAGCTGCTTGGTTTGGAATTTTATTTTTATTAGAATAAAATATGGATGAGCTTTATGCAACGCAAATAAAAATCTTTCTTAACAATAATTTTAATTTTAAACAATAGGAATTTAAAAAATATAAAGCTGTGTTATTTGTAGACTGATTTTCAGAACTAGTTATCATTAAAATATTTTTTTTATTTTTAAAAAATAATTTTAAAAATTAAAAATATAGATCCATTGACAATTTCGCACTACATTTAAAATATATATTTTATTATTTATACTTTATTAGTGACAGATACATTTTTTTTCTTTTTATTTCAAATTCTCTTGTTACTTTATTTCATTTTAATCTTTGTAAAACTTCGGAGAAAAATGTTCATTCATTCATTGCAATCAGTTTCTTATTTCCAACTCATTAGTTTTGAAATTTACGGACTTGATTTTGAGAGTGCAGTATGTCTTCTATGTCATTGTTCCAAATATTACATGCCCATAAAGAGGACAGATGCGTTTGCCAAGTGCATAAATCTTTTAGGATCAGTAAAAAAAAATACAGTGTTTTTGCCAAGAAATTTTATCTCTTCTTGGAATAAATGTATAGTAAATGGACTAAACATTTATGCCAACGTTACACACAGACAATTTAGTCTTATATTTAAAATATATATTTTAAAATTTATCCTTTATTATTGATAGCTTATGTTTTTATTTTCATTTAAAATTCTCATGTTTTACCTTATTTTCTTTTTATAAATATAAAATTTCGGAGCAAATTTTTCAATCTTTGTACTGAATTTCTAGTTTCCATGTCATTAGTTTTAAATTTACGGACTTGATTTTGAAAGTTCAGTAGATCTTCCATGTCATTGTTTCAAATATTGTATGCCCATAAAGAGGACATATGCGTTTGCCAAATGCATAAATCTTTTAGGATCAGTAAAAAATACTGTAGTTTTGCCAAAAAACTTTATCTCCTCTCTGTATCGAAAATCTATATAGTTGCTCTGTATTGTACGGTAAATCTACTAAAACATTAAGCCAGCGTTACACAATTTTTCTTTCGTATTTCAAAATGTTTTTGCGAAATTTAATGAAAAATATGTATGAAAAAGACTGTTAAAAATTAAAGTACTCAGTAATACTTTAAAAAATATATTTTTGAGCTATTTATTATATATTTGATGCAATAATGAGGGATACTATCAGTATCCCGAACTTTTAATAAATATTTTGTTACACAAATTGAATATCTCATTAATTTGATTAGCTAAAATATTTAGTATTACGAACTCCGTCATAATGTATAAAAGACTGTATAAAAGGCTTAGTTGCTTAAAAAAACATTAAAAAAACAGTAAACTGTTCATTTTTAATTGAATTTCATTTACTAAACAATGTTATTTAATAAAGCGGTGTAAAATATGAAAATAAGCAATGTTTGCAAAGTCAAATCGCTATAAAAGCGAAATTTGTTAGTCACATGTTACCCACAGTCAATGTGACGTTGGAGTTACATTTCAAGAACATGTAGATTGTGCTTAATTTGGATTTTTTTTAGAATAAAAAATGTTGAGCTTTACGTAAAGCAAATAAATTCTTTCCTAAAAATAATTTTAATTTTAAACAATAGGAATTCAAATAATATAAAACTGCGTTATTTGTAGACTGATTTCCAGAAATAGTTATCATTAATATATTTTTAATTTTTTAAAAATAGTTTAAAAAATAAAAAAATATAGATCCAGTGATAATTTACGCTAAATTTAGCATATATATTTTATAACTTATCTTTTATTGGTGACAGATTATGTTTTTTTTTATTTAAAATTCTCATATTACTTTATTTCATTTTAATCATTAAAATACCTCGGAGCAAAATGTTCATTCATTCATTGCAATCAGTTTCTTATTTCCAACTCATTAGTTTTTAAACTTACGGACTTGATTTTGAAAGTGCAGTATGTCTTCTATGTCACTGTTCCAAATATTACATGCCCATAAAGAGGACACATGCGTTTGCCAAGTGCATAAATATTTTAGGATCAGTAAAAAAAAAAAAAAAAAAATACAGTGTTTTTGCCAAGAGATCTTGTCTCTTCTCGGAATAAATGTATAGTAAATCGACTAAACATTTATGCCAACATTACACAGAAACAATTTAGCTTTATATTTAACATATATATTTTTTATATTATTCTTTATTAGTGTTAGATTATGTTTTTTTTTAATTTAAAATTTCCATGTTTTACCTTATTTTCTTTTAATAAATATAAAATTTCGTAGCAAATTTTTCAATCTTTGTACCCAGTTTCTAGTTTCCATGTCATTAGTTTTAAAGTATACAGATTTGATTTTGAAAGGCAGTATGTCTTCTATGTCATTGTTCCAAATATTGCATTCCCATAAAGGGGACATATTGCGTTTGCCAATTGCATAAATCTTTTAGGATCAGTAAAAAAAATACAGTGTTTTTGCCAAGAAATTTTATCTCTTCTTGGAATAAATGTATAGTAAATCGAATAAACATTTAAGCATACGTTACACAGAGATAATTTAATCTTATGTATAAATTATCTATTTTAAAATTTATTCTTTATTATTGATAGATTATGTTTTTTTTCTTTTTATTTAAAATTTCCATGTTTTACCTTATTTTCTTTTAAAAAATATAAAATTTTGGAGCACAATTTTCAATCTTTGTACCCAGTTTCGAGTTTCCATGTTATTAGTTTTAAAGTTTACGGACTTGATATTGAAAGAACAGTATGGCTCCCATGTCATTATTCCAAATATTGCAAGCCCATAAAGGAGGCATAGGTTTGCCAAGTGCATAAATCTTTTAGGATCAGTAAAAAATACTGTAGTTTTGCCAAAAAATCTTATATCTTCTCTGTATAGAAGTATGATAAAACGACTAAAAATTAAGACTGCATTACACAATTTTTATTTCGAACTACAAAATGTACTTGAGAAATTATTATTTAAAACTTGTTTCAAATTTTAAGAAAAAACGGATTAAAATTACTGCAGAAAAAATTAAACTATGAATTAACACTTCTAGAAAATTTTTTTTAGAAATACAGATTGATATTTTAAGCATATTGTCAATTTGGATACTGAATATAAAGAAAGTTTGCAGACCAAAATGTTTTGAAATTCTAGTCTTTAAAAATATATCACTTTAAAGGGCTTTTTATTTGCTAAAGATAGATTAAAATTAATAACATAAATGGTTAGATAGACTCAAAAAGTTTCATGACCCCTTGTCAATGAATTTCCAAGTGTGACTCCTTCGTAACACGAAGAATATCAAGTCGATAGCCAATTTCACGCCAGGTAGCGGCAAGCATGTCCGCATCCACAGAGGCTATTGCGGTTGTAATTCTGGCTTTTAAGTCATCAATGTTCCACACTCACCTCTTGTAAACATTGTCTTTTACAAATCTCCAAAGGAAAAATGTCAACGGCGTTATATCAGGTAATCTGGGTGGCCAAGGAATTGGACATCTTCGCCCAATCCGTCTTCCTGGAAAATGGTCATTTAAAGAAGTAGGAACGATGGTACCCCAATGAGGTGGTGCACCATCTTGTTGAAAAGAGACATGTGGCTGAATCTCTTCTAGTTGTGGAAATACGAAGTTTTCCAACATTAAGAATTACAATCGTAATAGCCTCTGTGGAGGTCGACATGCTTGCCGCTACCTGCCTGAAATTGACTATCGACTTGTTATTCTCCGTTCGACAAAGGGGGCCCACGTAGAAATTCATCGACAAGGGTCATGAAACTTTTTGAGTCTATCTAACCATTTATGTAATTAATTTTAATCTATCTTTATTATTTTATGAGTTATTAAACATTAAAATGGGTCCGGGACTTTATAAACACCTTGAATAATAAAAATAGTAATAAATGTTAAAAAAGTATGATAATTAGTACAAAAATCATATCATCCCCGCATAAAAATAAATAAATAAATAAAATAAAACTTTTGCTACATAATGAAAATATTCAAAATATGCAATTTACGTTTAAAATAATACAATTGTAAAACAAAATAAAAATAATATCTACTCTACATTTTGATTTAAAATAAAACTGAATTTCTGAAATTGTAAAAATTTAGTATTAATTCTGTAAAATTTACAAAACGAAAGTTTATGCAACGTGGTATGCATAAACAATGTCGAAAACTACCTATAAGTTGTCCAAAGAATATTTGTTATACATCACAAATGGTAGAATGAAAATAATTCTGCTTAAAATTTATTCTAAAATTTATATACTGTCAGAAGATACGAAAAAAATGGCTGTAAGTTGTCAAAAGTGTTTGAAATAGAAGTCTTTCTAATGTTCTGGAAGCCAAGAAGTGTAGAAAAGAGTTTTTAAATTCAATAAAATATTTTCGAAATTGGTCAAAAGAATATAAATAGAGTTAAAGGAAATAGCGTAGAAACTGTGTTTATTGCTAATAATACCGACTCAGATGTATTCCGCAAGTATTATAAAGTATATCTTGAAACAAAATTGGTTAATACTTTGAAAAATGATACTCGCGTGTCTTTTGTAAGAGAACAAGAAACAAAAAATACTTCGGAATAATTCAGCATATAATTTATTTTTGTGCTTCAAATATATTTTTTATTGTATTAAAATACATTCCTTACACTTATTTTGCATTTAATCATTTCATATGTTGCACTTGTTTGCAAAGTTTTATTCATAGAATTATAACTATCCAAAAACAATTGACTTTATGAAACTCGTATGTAATTATATTTGCTCTGTTTTTAATAACACATTGATTCATTATAATGTAGAAAAAAAAGAGAACATGTAATTATTTTTGTTGTGAATGCCACGACACTTTTTTTTCACTTCAACAATTGAGGAACGGTTGAATCATGGATTTTGATTATAGACTTCCAGTCGTTTCATTTGATATGTAACACTTTAGCCTAAGACGTATATTCAAGAACTGCCAATATTATGCCCTTTATGTTATAAAATATAATTTAATGATGAACCTCCCGAATTATTTTTAGGGAATAATTTAAATTTTATTATTATTTTAAAAGGATAATAGTAGGATATATTTAATGGACAAAATAATGGATTTATCATGTTATATCTATTTAACATGACATAAATACATGATGTTCAGTGGATTAATAAATTAACAATTTATTATAAATAATTTTTATAATTTTTTTATATTCATGTAATTTATATAATTAAAATATAAATTATATAATTCATTTTTTAATTACTAGAATTTATATCAATTATTATTTTTTAATTTAATTTTAAATGTTACCTTTTTTTGTAAAATCGTTGAAAGATATTTAGAAAGATTTCGTCTAATACAGTAATTTTCAACCTTTCACTGTACACGCCGCGGCGTCCAAAAAAATCTGAAAAATTACAATTCCCACCAGACCAAATATTTATTTATTCAGACCCCTCAAAGTATTCTTTTATACGTTTAGTTTGTTAAAAACAGTTCAAATTATCGTATTACTCGATGCAGCAAAATGCCGTCCAAAATACAGAAATCTAAACTATCTTCCAGCTGCAATTCTCTACGCAGAGCTAGAGTTGCAAAGGCGGGAAAAACCCGGGTTTATTCCCGTACATTAAACGGGTTTATTAGTAGGGAAATTTTAAAAAAGATCAGGAGTTTTAGAAAATTTTAAACATTGAAACATTTAATTTGTTATTTAAATTCTTTAATTATGAAATTCCCCAAGCTGAAAAATATGTTAAATTAGATCATTTTATAAAAAAAATAGCATAATAGGAAATTGTTTAACAATTTATATAATATTCATTAAACTGAAAATTTCGCAAAAGTAACGTTCGTTGTGAAGATATCCTCCTGTATTCTTATTCAAATAAAAAATTATCCTTAGATATATATAGTTATTCTTTAAATCAAATTATTGCAAGTCTAATAGAAACAGAATATTTCATATATATATATATATATATATATATATATATATATGCCTCTGTTTTATAAGATTTAAAAGTAGAAAAGAATTTTGACTCTGAGGTATGTTCATTTATGAGAATGTTTTTCTTGGTATTAACTATACTAAATCTGTCCTAAAAACTGTTGTCGTATTATGAAACCTTCTTATTCAGTGTATAAAATCATTTACAATAACATAAGTAAAAAATAATAATAATAAAAAAAAACATTGTTTAAAAGAAACTAAATTGATTAAAATACCTTTAAAATTAAAAAGTTAAATTTCAGATTTACTTATAAATGTAAACATCACTCCTGTTCTCAGATTAAACATAAGCAAGAAAAAAAAACTAAATACGTAAGCAAAAAATACAAGTAAAAGTAATTAACATATAATATACCACAAATTTGGATAGGACAGCTAACAGAAATTGAATTATATTATTTTTTAAAAGAATAAGTTAAATCGTCATTAATTCACGGTTACCATTGCTGTAAAGATGATGAATTTTAAGAAAAAAAAATGCCAAGTGCTAAATCACAAGATTTGTTTCTTAAAATCTATCTTAAATTTCTCTGAACAATGAAGGAAATGTCTTAAAATATAAATTTTAAGCTGAAATGTGATTGGTTTTGTTTACCTTCAAAACTTCTTCAAAATTTCCAATATTCCACAAAATTCTGGGTTTACTTCTGACTTTTAAAAACTGTGGGTTTTCTTTGAGTCAGAGTACTGGAATAATAGTGAATTTATATTTCTAAACAAAACAAATCATTCATATATAAATATATTTATATTTCCCATTGCATTTTTCCAGTACATAATTTCGGTATTTATTCATTCAATAAGTGAAAACAATTAACTTTAGCAGTGTATTTTGGTTAACCACTTAATCGTCGCGCCCGAGACATTCAGGGACTGCAAGCTTCATGGCTTTTATTCAGAATTGTTAAAGTGCTATTACACGTGTCGTGCTGCAGGCATCAAATTGCAGGCGTCTCCATGTTATCCTATGGGACCAGAGGAGTCGCTTGGAGAGAGTGTGTTTCTCTTGTGTCGGAGCGTCTTTGACGCCTGGAACGAAGCAAGTCGCCAGTAAGAGCCAATCAAATGCTTGGAAATCCAAATGATGGTAAAGACTGTTCTCGAACAGCCAATGAAATGCTAAGAAAACGAAAAAACGCAGGCGATGTTTGTCGCTTGCAATTTTTACGTGTAATAGCACTTTTAGATTCCCACCAGTTTTATAAAATAGTGTAATTGGTTTCATTCTAGAATCATTTTATTTGTCATAAGATAAGATGAATATTTTTCTTTAGAAAAAACGATGGCAATAGGAATTTGAATTTTTAAACCGTAGTTTATTGTGACCGTTAAGGGGTTAATCATATATAATGTTGTTTAGATAACAGAAGCAAAAAATAGTTTGTGCAAACTGTTCAATTTTAATTACAAATGCTCAATTTTATCAGAAAAAAAACTCAACTGAAAGACTCTTTAACTCTTTATGGGAATACTTTCAGTATTTAAGTCTTATTAAAGCAAGAGGCAGTATTTCACAGAAGTACGGTATGTAACGAAAAATAAGATGATTGGGATAAGTATACTGTCACGCCTACTACATGATATATTAGAGGAATTAAAAAAAAAGTTACGATTTACAAGAAAAAAGTATTTTAACTGCTTAAAATTATATTTAAGTAAATTTTAATGAACACTTCCACCAGACTTTTTTACATTATTTTCGGTTACATTTCCCAAGTTATATTTTCAAATACTAAAAGTTTTTACCGCAAAATATCGAAAGTATGCCCCACTAAGCAGTCAAGAAATTTCAATGATTTTGAAGGGATATTCGAATTGGAACTCTTGTAAAAAGGTTAGGAAAATTGGGAAGGTGCGAATGAATGTTTGATATTTATGAAATGTCACAGAATTGTTAGGGTTCGGAAAATAAAACAGATCAAATTAACAGTTTTTGATTTTAAAATTACCTGCCATAGAGGCTAAGTAGTATATAATAATATAAGTAATAAAGAAATGAAACAAATTTATATAAAAAATGTAATTTAAAAAATACAAAAACCATTTGAAAAATGATTTTTTGAAGGACTAATTTGCGAACTCCTACGTTTGTTATTTAATGAGTTATTAAATTTTTTGATGTTGATTTGTAGTACTATCTAATGGTTCTATATATATATATATATATATCATGGTTCTTTACAATATTGATTATTTTAACATTACATTGTTTCAATTTTCGTGATTGTCGCAAGTTTTATGTTTTATAATTGGTGAGATCGATAATAAGAACTCGCTATTTTGATTTAAAAGGGGATCTTTTATATGACGTCTTTCTTTGAAATTTCTTATTTATGACACTTAAAGTACAAGTATCCTTAAATTCCTGCATTCGCTCATTGTTTCTGATCAAAGTTATGCTGTTTCAAAATCCACTGAACGGATTTCAACTCTAAAAAAATTACAAATCTAAAAATATGATTTACATGTATTAAATAAGTTGAGACATAAATTTGAATTATGTAGTAAATAAGTGTGTAGCTTTTACAGATTACTTATTAAATAAATTTAGAGTGCATAGAGTTGATATAATGTTGTAGAGTACAAAGTGTAACATACGTAGTTGTTCGAACTCTTCAATAAAAATACAGGTTAATCACAATTACCTTAACATGTATATTTCGGAATCTGTGAAATTGATTATATTCGTAATCAGTTTAATTTTAGCTAGCAGTTATTGTATTCGCGTGTATCTTGGTCTACAGGTACAACTAATAAGCTCTGATCTCCAGAATTTTTATGATAGATTTATTTCGCCAATATGGAAAGAGTTATCAATGAGATACAATAGTTCAAAGGTGTATTCTTATGATATATATATACGGGACACCAGACATCACAATCTCTTGTATGGGTCAGAATTAAAATAAATTTAATAATTGAAATACATGTTATAAATTATATTAAATTTATCATAGCTTTGGATACACGACTTTGGATACTAGGTTGCTATTATCTTCATGATTTCCGTAATTGCTACTATGCGGCCATACATTGGAAGTATCGGATGTGGATTCTTCAAGTTTTATATACAAAATAATATAGTCGTAAATAAAAATTATTTTGATTTAATTTTTGGTTTGTTCACTTAAAGCCACCGCTCTAAGCAGCGAAACAAATATTATAGCATAGTATATTTTTTAATGAACATTTGTGTAATACATCCAAAAATGAATCCAAATTTATAATTAGATTGCACTAAATTTTATACATTATTATTATTATTATTTTTTTTTTAAGTTTGACATTTGAACAAATAACATGGGTTGCTTATGGCAAATGTTTTTTTAAGCCAATGGAAATAGCAATTGAACATAAACTTTTAGAAAATGCACCATATTTCGTAAATGAGATCCCAACAAACACATTACTTTTGGGCCATTCGTGGCATGTTAACGTTGGCCCGAAGTGTTTGATAACATCTTTGGCCGTAACGGCTCCATCAAAAAACTGTCACGCCGGCCAGAATGTGGCCACAAGGTCATGCCCACAAACGCGCCATTAATGTTTTACAATAAACATCAGACAGCCTCAAACTGGCCACAGTTATTCTTTTAAGGGCCATTAACAATAAAGGTTGGCCAGAAGTTCGCCCCAGCCCAGCCATTTATGTTTGTAAGAATTAAATTTAGCCAAAAGCTGCCCATAAAAAGGCCTTTTATGGTGTATTTTAAAATTTAACAAGCCAAAAGCCTGCCAGTTTCATCCCATTAAGCATAAATTCCAAATTTGGTCTATAAACAATATTTCTCGGAAGATTGTTTAGAAGATAAGTGTTTTTGCATGAAAACAATATATTAATAATTATTTACATAATTTTTTCAAAAGAATTATAAATTTATTTATTTTGAAACTTTTTTGAAAATTTTCCAAACCCATTACTTGACAAAGTGAATTTATTAATTTTATTTTTTTTTCCAATTATGTATTTAAAAAATTTATAAGTAATGCCATTTCTAAATAGTTGCATTTCATACACATTTTAAAAGTATTAATTGAAAAAAAAAAAACTAATTAATAATTTCGCTATGCTACGAATTAGATTTTAAATTTTAGAAAGTTTAAAAATAGTAAATTCACAATTCTTTTGAAAAATTGAATTATTAATATAATAATTAATATATTAATTATTAATGTATTGTTTTTCATGCAAAGACATTTATCATATAAAAAATCTTCCAGGAAATATTTTTTATAGATCAAATTTTGAATCTATGCCTGAACAATTTACATAATTTTAAAATTATATAAATTATTGTACATTTTAAAAGTATTAATTGATAAGAATAAATTATTTATTTAATTCAAAATATATCAAGCATTGCGTTTGAAAAAAGTTCAAGATAAATAAATTTTTTATGTATATTTTGAAAAAATTACTAAAGGATTATTAACATATTGTTTTTCAGGAAAAAACAGTTCATCATTTAAGTAATTTTGTAACAAGAATTTTTCATAGACCAAACTTTGAATTTACCTCTGAACAATTTATGTAACCTTAATGTGATCTGTTATGTGTACTACATTTAAATTTCATGTATTTGTAAATATATATTTTTTTCTTTCATTGAATGTGATTTTAACATTTATTGGTAAGCGTGTTACCAGTATATGCTAATTTATTAAAACTTTATTAAATTATAATCTGAGAAACAATCGTTATATTTGCATCATTTAAATATTTTTAAATTTCACATTTAGATTTTTCTTTCAGAGCTTAAGAAAAAACTTTACTCACACGAAAACACACACTTGTTAATGTTAATAATAAGGTTGGGAGGGGGGGAAATATTTCGTTCTAATTTGAATTTTAATATTTTTTCTTGCACTGGATAATTGAGGTGGATCTTTACAATTTTTTTTCTTTAGTTTTTTATTTTTAGTATGTTTGCTTTTGAAAAATATAATATCCTAATTAAAAAAAAAAAAAAAAAAAAAAAAAAAAATACTATGAACAAAGTAACAAATTTGGAAATATAAACGAGCTCTTTTCAGAAATCAACATCAGCAATCCAATGCAATATACATATATATATACAAACCGTAATTCTCAGCGTATAAATCACTAATCAAACAATCACTTTTCGATTCAGAAATATTTTAAATAAACTTTAATTTATTGGATAACAGTAAACATTTAGCTTCATTTACTAAATAAAATTTCTAGGTCAAAACAGAATTGTTTAATCCGCGGATTACATGCCGAAAATTATGGTACATATTATTGAAATGCAAAAGAGATATTTTAATTTTTTGCTTCCATAGGATGAACATTAGCAAGGAGGTGTTTTCGCTTGAGTAAAGTAGAAACAGTATTCAAATATTACACCAATAGTCAATACCTCACAAACGTAGTTAAATCTTTTCAATCTTTGCAGTAATTTTAAATGTCATCATTATTTTAACGATTTTACACAATTTTATTGAATTAAATTTTTTTCCGTTTTTAACTTTATCCTATTGTTTAATGATTAAAAATTTCTATGCTAGTCTAAATTTTACGGGTATTAAATAATGCGAAAAAATTTTATCGATTTTTTAACAATAAAAATAAATTTAAACTACTAAGCTTTCACAATATTTTTATGACATGATCGGAAAATAACATACATTATTGTCAAACGACGAGAAAATTCTAAATTTTCAGAAAAAAAATAAATAATAAGCTCAATATTTTTTAATTTTCAAAAATATTAATATGATAAAGGCAATCTACATTAAATATTATCTAATATTAACCATGAACGATACCAAATTACCAATCATTATTCTAAAAAATACGGTAACAACAATAAGAATAAATTTTATTTAAATTAAGATTACCAAGCTGTTGTGGTATTTTTTAAACATATGCCCTGTATTACTAATTTAAACTCACGTGTGAAAAAAAAATGTATGTTTTACCTATTAAAATAAAGATAAACTTTACGTATAATAAACTATTCAAGACTTCACAATACTTTTTATAATATACGTGTACATGGTCGCAAAATAAAAATAATTACTTCGAAATGATTCAACAATAAGAAAAAACTTTAATTAAATTAAAATTATCACATTTTTGCGATATTTCTTAATCACATGCTTTGCACTAGAAATAACATAAGTAAATATTCTACGTTTGGTAAATATTTCACATAGATTTATATTACATTACTCTACAACGATTAATTGTTAAAAACAATGATGCAAAAATAAACCCAGATTCTAATCTATTAAAATTTTAATGAATAAACATATAATACTAGGTAACACTTACTATATTAATCTGGATAATTTTCTTTGGAGAATTTCTGCTTGCGTTATATGCCTGCCAACTGCATACTACAACGACAGTGGAAAGAAGAATGATAATGCAAAATTGAAAGCTTCAAATCCCTGTCCAATTTCACTAGCAAACCCCACTTAAATTTTAAGAAATCCCTCCCCCCAGGCAATAGTGACCTTGAGCTCCCTTCTCTACTTCCTCTAATCGCCAAATGTTTTTTAGTGGATATACTGTGAAAAAGAAAATGTTTTAGGGGGATATTTTTACTTGTTATTATTTAACAAAATATATAATTATAGATTAAATAATAATAATAATAATAAAACTTGTCTTCATTAATATCTTTTTCAAACTTATTTTTTTGTTACAAGAATTTTTTTTCTCTGTTTTTGAAAGTTAAAAAAGCTTTTTATAAAATTTCATCATCTGCTGAGGAAAGGGGGAGGGGGGAACGAAAATGTCTTTTAACGAAAACGAAAATGCATTTTAAAAATCACAATTTAATAAAACAAATCTTTTGCTTGAATTCACAGTTATATTCTTAAGAAATCATTATTTTTTAACAAAATAAATGTAACAATACAAATACGGTATATACTCTCTGTATGGCGGACTTCATATTAGACGGAAATTAGTATAAAGTTGAAAGATTTTCAAGTTCCTGTGATCTATAGACATAGAATAAACTTTTTTCGAGTATAATAGTTTCGAACCTGTAGATATAACAAAATGTATCAAAAGCATATGTTTAAGCATTGAAATATCAAAACATTTTTGATACAAAATAAACAATTTTTTTTAAATGTATTGTTCTACAGAAACATAGGGAGAATTATTAGCACTATAACCTCTCCCTTGTTTCCGCATTTGCAGATGCAAATTAATCAAAATACATTCTTTCTTTTTTTTTCTGATAACAACATTTTTTATATTTTAGAATGATCTTTCCTAGAAAAAAAAAATGTTAACCTAATTGTATTTTTAAGCCAATTTTAGAGATACTGAAATCGACAATTTTAGAAATATATTATGCATGTACGACTAAAAATGATTTTATGCATGTATGCGAAAATTTTGCACGACTGAGTAATGGGGAGGACTGCTTTATGACTGGAAATGGACTGCTTTAGGCACAATCTAAAAGCGTTTTTCTGTTTTAATAGTTATTTTAAATTATTTTACTATATTTTAAATATTTATTCATTTTTTTTCAACTCTTTTTTATGAATAATGAATGTAGAAGTGTGCCGGTGAAGAAAAAACTTGGAATTCTGTATACATTTTGGAGACAATTTTTATTTTTTATAAAAATATTTTCAAACTAAATAAAATATGTCATCTTTTTTATTGTTTTAAATATAAATCTCGTAAAGTATGCATATGCTTGATAAAACCCAGATTTAAAATAATTTTTGAAAAAAAATAAAGACCAAAAATGTATACATTTTCTCTTTTAAAATGAAAATGCTGGTCAGTTTATATTAGGCCTCTGCTTTCTAGATGTTGGAGGGCCATTACTTTTTTGCCCGAAACCGACCTTTAAGAGTTTACCAGCAAAATAAATGCAACAGTTCTTTCATCGCCGAGCTGTTAACGGCTCGGCGATGAAAGAACAATTGAGCCGAACAAAGAACAAATTGAGAAAGAACAAAGTGAGCCGCCACAATTAGCGGCGGCTCACTTGCGGTACAGCATTGTTTTTGTACAAATGGCCTTAACTCCTTTTGGCCGCGACGAAACCAGCTTATGGCCTTAAGTCGAGTGTTTGTGGGGATGTGTTCAACCGTCTAATATGTTTATAGAGCAGCACCATGTATATCAAATTTGTATTTTTGTAATAATATAAAAGTAAAATTATTTGTAGACATATTTGTAAAAAGACAGAAATCTATTAAATTTTAAGCGATCGAAAATTTTCTTAGCTTCACAAGCTTATATAGGTTTAATGAAAAAAAAATGTCAGTTGAAGATATGTCAGTTGTAAATTTATATTTCTTATTTATTTTTCTCTGTAAAATCAAAATAAATTTCCATTTTTTAAAATTCCAGAAAGTTTAAATGGATACTGATGTACTGTGAAAATTTTGTGAGGATTGTCACAAGGTGATAGAAAACCAATTCCCAAAAGTGTAAAAAGAAGATTGAACGGTTGCACTTTCTAAAAGAGTAAAAAAGAAACTACTGAAAAATGAAGTGAAGTAGCAGAAAATCTTTAAAATCTTCAATTTCTTCAGCCATTTACTCTTGAATAATTTTCAAATACACTACCTGACCATTGATGAACGCCCACTTGGAATTTTAGACATTTTTGTAAATATCTAGAAAAATACATGAGGAATCTTCTCGAAACTCTTAGAGTATAAATATAATAGTATAAGTCATACATTTCCGTGAAGTTTTTTTTCCCCGAAACTCCATAGGGGACCGTCGACAAATTAACAAAAAAACATGAATATATTTTTAATAACCCTATCAAAACTAATGTAGCAAAAGCGCTCAAACTCTAAATTATGATTAAGTGCCTTTTTGTAATAAACTGTGTTCATTTTTATGCAAATAACATGAATACTCGCGGAGAAATTAAGGTTTTTATAAAAATGGTCCCAAATTTTTCAATGTTTTGTGCTTATAATTTTACGAGTTCTTAATATAAAATAATATTTTTTCTGAAATTATGACAAACAGTATTGCACACAATACATTGTAATCAGAATAAAAAAATAATAAAAATTGTATGAAAAATGAGTAGGTTTACTAAATAATTTTTCACGCACGTGCGTGAACGATATCAAAATTTCATTTACATATTATGTTAGCTAAATCTATAGAGCAAATTTTGCGAAAGTAGCAAAATAATAACTTAGAAATTCTGAAAATAATCGTCAATTGAATAAGTTGAAAATCCGTTATTCCCAAAATGAAGCAAAAATAAGATGGGTTGTATCCATATGTTCAGTGATTAGTGTCAATATAGAATACACAATATGGGACGTACTACTGCATTTGGATAAAATCCCTCATTTTTTTTGCTTCATTTTGGTAACAATGGATTTTGTCTCTTTTCTATAGACGATTACTTTCAGAATTTTCAAGCTATGATTTTGAGACTTTCAAAAGTTGTTTTATACATTTAACTAACATAATATGCAAATGAAATTTTGCAAAAGAATATCTTTGACGCATGACATATTTAGTAAACCTACTCATTTTTCATACAATTTTTACTATTACTTAATTTTGATTACAGGGTATTGTGTGCAATGTAGTTTGTCATATTTTTAGAAAAGAATATTATTTTATATTAAGAATTCTGCAAATAATAAGCAAAAATCTTGGAAAAACTAGAGACCGTTTTTATAAAAACCTTAATTCCTCTGCGAGTATGCATGCTATTTGCATAAAAATGAACACAGTTTTTTACAATAAGGCACTTAATCATAATCTAGAGTTTGAGCGCTTTTGCTACATTAGTTTTGACAGGGTTATTCAAAAGATATTCATTATTTTTTTATTTGTTGACGTTCCCGCATGCCGTTTTCGGGAAAAAATCTTCACGGAAATGTATGACTTATACTATTATATTCATACACTAAGAGTTTCTGGATAATTCCTCATGTATGTTTTTAGATATTTAACAAAATGTCTAAAATTTCAAGTAAACGTTTATCAATGGCCAGGTAGTGTATTTCGCTTTGCAAATAAGCATACAATGAAATAAAGATGTAAAATATGTGTAAAGAATATAAATGAACTGATAAAAAAGTTGTATTCAAATATAAGATGCTACATTTTTTAACCACTTTTTTTCTAATTTGCTAAATCTTCAGTTGTCTTAAATTGGGTCAAAAATTGTGAGTAGAATTACACAAAATTTTATACAACACGTTTTCAATAAATTAAAACAATCTTTTTTTACTTGGCATTTGAGTAACAAACAAGGGTTACTGCTGTAATGTGTTTTTATAAACCAGTAAATTTGTAAATGAATATAAACTTAAAAAATTTCCCGTACTTCTAAAATGTAATTTTTCACCTGATTATTATATTAATAGAGCTGTACTATGTACAGCATACATGCATTTTCAATAATATATAAATACAAGTATTTGTAGATATGTTTGTAAAATGACAGAATTTATATAAACTTTAGGAGATCAAAAATTTTCCTTCCATTCACAACCTTACATAAGTTTGATAATTAAAAAAATTAAGATATGCTAATTATTAATTTATATCTCTTATTTACTTCTCTCTCTCTATAATCAAAATAAATTTCCAAATTTTAAAATAATAATAATAAATTTAAATGAATACTGATGCATTTTGAAAATTTTGTAAGGATTGTCATGAGGTGATAGAAAACCAATTCCCAAAAGTTAGAAAAGAAAATTGAACGACTGCCCTTTCTAAAGCACAATGAATAAAAATAAACTACTGAAAAAAGAGGTGAAATCCTTAAAATCTTCAATTTCTTTAGCCATTTATTCTTGAATAATTTTCAAATATTTCTCTTTGCAAATATGCATAGAATGAAAGAAAGATGAAAACATATGTGTAAAGAATATAAATGAACTGATAAAAAAATTATATTCAGATGTAAGATGTTACATTTTTTAACCAGTTTTTTTTTTCGAATTTAATAAATCTTTAGTTAAACTAAGAGAGAATTTAATCTCTCAAATTTTTGGGACTATAAATAATTTATTAAAATTTCATGATTGCTTTTATGCTTGATTTCTTTTATATTTCGTTTCAGCTAAGGTACAGAGTATTAGACGAAAAAGGCACTATAAAATTGCGCATAATGCGCGGACAGAATCCGCATTAAGTATTAACATAATTTTTAAGAGATGGTATTATATTATTAAAAAACATTTGTGAATCTTTTATGTTTTTTGTGAAATATATGTCATTTAAATGTATCTTGAGATCTTATTAAATAACATACAGCTTTTTTAAAATGACTCGTGGCTCAGTATCTCATACGATGTCACCATTTCATATGAAGAACTTGGTTTTAAATGTTCATTATCATTACAGTCATTTTATTTCATTTTTCTCCATGCAGTATATAAATGATATAAAATTCTGAGATGTAAGATATTAAAACAGAACACCTACGAATGAAAATCGTCCATCCTAAAACACACACAAAAAAAGTTTGAAATATGCGATTTTCACTGAAATGCATGCAAACTTGTGGGACTTTACTTTTTAGAGAAAAAAAAATATGTTTTGTTAGTTACACTTTTTAATAACAGATGGCGCTGAAATTTATAGTAGAATTTTGCTTTGTTATGATGCAGCTCACTAAAAGAAAGAATCAGAATCCATGGATTACACCTTTTCAGTATGACGCCTATAATTTATAAGTAATGATGTGACACAAGTGACGATCGGTACAAAATAGCCTGTATAGCATTAAAGAACAGAAGGAACTTCCTAAACAGATTCCAGTTCATCGCGAAATTGCAGGTTTAATGCGTTCACCATGTGCTGATAATGTCGACTGAGTATCGGTACCTCATTTACGATTGTTGTAACAAACGTTTGGGATATCCCGTTTCTTTGACGATCTTCCAATGAGCCCAGTTCCCAATTTATTTATTTTTTTACCACAGCCTTCAGATTTGTAATGGCCACCCGCTCTTTTCCAGTTTTAACTCAACTCATTATACGATAAAACCGAAAGCTAATTTTGCTGATTCATCCTTTTGTAAAATAGAAACAATTTAACTAACATAACTAAACAACTAAAATAAGTAACTAACTAAACAGTTAACAGTTGAACATTTTCCATCAAAATTGTGTTTAAATGCATTTCTTTAAACTTCAAAAAAGTGCTTGTACATAAAAACCCTTAATGCGAGATTTGAGCAATGCCTTAGAAAAGATATTACTCAATGAACTCTGTTTATATACGCATGGTATAGATACTTTCGGTGTTGTACATAAGCGCCCCTTATTGCTAAAACTTTTAACTATCTATTTTTGAAAATTTTCATTACAAACAAAAATCCCACACATATCTAAGTATACATCTTAAAATCCCACCTTTCTACACTCATTTCCAAACGTTAGGCACGGAGAAGAAAATGCTAGTTTTCTGAAGCCAATCAGAATTTAAGAGGATGCAAATCGCTGCAGAGGTAGACAGAAGTATACAAATATGTTAGGTAACAGTCAATCGCGTTTTCATGTCAAGAAATATGCAAAAAGGGCAGTCTTCTAAGAAGCCAGCTTTATGAAGGGTTACAGAAATTCATAGTAAGTGCTGATAGAAGTTGTTTAAAACTTTCGTACAATTTGTTTTGAAGACATATGTGTTTCTGCGACATCCAGAAGACGAATGGAAGATTCTGAGGTCTGGCGTGCTGAGGGAAGCATTGAAACAGGACAGTCGATCACAGATGTTGCTTGTTTCTTCGGCGTTCAATATTCTGTAATTTCATGTTTATGGAAACAAATCCAAACCACACAGACAGCAGTTTGTCCTACTTTTTTTAATGGACGATAACGCACGTCCCCATAGAGCTGGCATCGTCGATGGCTACCTGAAGAGTGAACGGATTGCACTTATGGCGTGTCCAGCATATACGCCCGAACTTAATCCCATAGAAAATCTTTGAAATGCTATCGGCCGTGCTTTATGTTTACGTTTCCCACCTCCAGCCACTCTTATTGAGCAGGAAACAGCTCTAGAAGAAGGATGGCGATTGCTTCATTCTGCGGTGGTTGACCACCTAATTGAAAGCATGGTCACAACGTGTTAACTTTGTATACAGATGAGGGGGGATCACATACCCTATTAATGTCTTTTTTTTCATTTTATGCTGTTTATTTTCACTTTATACATAATTCTATTTAAATCACCAGTATGCCATTATCTGATAACTTATAAAAATCTAATATTGTTTTAATTTTGGTATATAATATTGATTTTGTTTTATGCATAAATATGTATGCTACTTTCCTGCCGAATTTTTTGTCAATCAAAGACATATTTGTTGATATTTTTTGCATTTTACATCTTCATGCTTAACTTTTGGAAGTGAGTGTATTATACATAGTTTTCTAATAATTATCAACATTTAATAATTATCGAAACTTCTGGATCACCCGTTATACCTAACTTCACAGGTAAATGAAACCTTTTCTTTAAATATTGTGTCAATAACAATGAATTTTTCCACTTTCTTAATAATTAGTTTTTTTTTTAATCTACAAATTAATGCAATATTTTGCTTTAATTTAAAAGAAATTATTGCTTAAACTTACTTTGAATTTATTACTTAAAGAAGTTTGAAAGAAAAATGTTCACGTAACATTATAACTGTAAAAGAAAAATAAACACGAATAAACGTTCAAATACTTGTGTTCTTGCATTTAAAAATTTAAAAACATACTCCAAAATATGTTATGTTATTAAAAAGAAAAAGAAAATTTGATATTATTAGGTAATGAATTATTTTTTAATTAAACTTTATTTATTGAAATACTGCCAAAAAGAGAAATAATCAATGATTTTTTTAAAAAGCTGTATGTTTAAAAAAGGGCATAAATTTATAATGAATTAACAACATTCTATCCCGTAATCATATATTAATGATGTTTCTTAATATATTAATAAAATTTACTACATCAATATTTATTTAAAAAAATAGTTTTCATAAAATATATTCTAACATTTCAGAACTGTATAATGGAAATAAATTGAATAAGCTACCAAACCTTTTGTAAAATTTCAGACATTTTTCTTCTCCAGAGGCCAACAACTGCAGAAAATAATTTTAAAATTAAATAAAATATAGTTCGGATTCTATAAAAAGATAGATATAGAGTTTCAGGATATATTTTATCAAAAACTACGATTCTCTATAAAAATATTTTATTCATTCAATGTTGAAAGAGCATTTTCGTAAAGCATATCCTCGAGTTAAATCAGTTAGTGTCTAACTTTTGGTTTTAAGAATCGGTAAAATTCTGTTCAGATAAGTTTGTTTACCTGAAATTTACTCAACGTATTACAAATGTAATGTAATTATTAAAGAATAACGTTTTTCTTTTATTTATAACTAACGGGTATTATGCATGAAAATACTTAGCATACTGTTGGATATTATATCAACACAATAGAAAGGTATATAAACGCACCACCGACTTCTTTAAAAGAAAATAAGTCAATTACAAAGTAATAATAAAACAGCTGTCAAGTATCAGTACTACTTGCGCTGAGAAGTGTTCCGTATAATACATGTATTATTTATTAACCCCTTAACGCGCAGTGTTGCCGGGTCGGCAACACCTAATGTTTCCCCTGTTTAGAGACACAAAAACTCCGTGAATATTTCAAAAACTACTCTAATGGCTACTTTAAATCTTTTTTATGAGTTCTAGATGGCAGCAACACAAAGATCAAACTCTACTGTTTTTAAATAATAGGTAAAAGGTTTTACTGTAATTCGCGCTTCACAGCAATGCTCTTCTCACTGTGCTTATCAATGCTTTACTTATGGGAAGTTACCACTTCGGCAACAGCTGTATAATTAAAATGGTTAGTGCAATCTTTACAAAACAATACCTGTATACTCCTCTAGGCCTAAATAGATTGCCTAATTTTTTTCTTCTTTAAATTCCAACTTTAAAGAGTAGTGCGCCGGAAAAGGTTAACTGTATTTTTAAAAACAGTTGCTAAAAGAAAAGGCTATACGACGTAAGATTGGGTATTGCTGTATATACAAGTCAAGTGTGAATAGATATGCAGTAAACATTCAAAGATATATAAAGCCTAAATTGTATCAAATATTGCTATTCTGTATAACTCTATTTTTTATTATTATTCTCTTGGGGATAAGCACCTAGTATGCGTACAGCTTAATGTGTCCATAATCCTTCATCATTCTCACCAGTTATTTTTAATTGTAGTTTACCATATTTAATCAGATTATTTTTGCTATTTAACTGCAGAATACTATATGTGCTGAAAAACATAGTTTGATTCGCATTTTAATAATATTTGATTATTTCAGGTTTTATGAGATTGATATAGGTTGCTGAAGTTTACTACAAGTTATTTTCTGTATAGTAGAAAGCAGATAGTATACTATTACATGAAGATCTGAATATTTTGAAATTTCTCTATAGTACGAACTCACCGTATTTTTTAATTGAGTACGATTTCCAATTTGTTTTATCACATTCTTTTTCGAAAGATTATATTAGATTTTGAAATAGTTACTTCATGTTCATTAAGAAAAAAATATGTCATTTAAAAATATGTTTGTTAACTTTTAGTTAGTTGTTTAGCTGCTGATACATTTATATGCAGATATATGAATATATATATATATATATATATATATATATATATATATATATATATATATATATATATATATATATATGTACAATATGTTTTCATTTAAAATGAAGAAAGTGTCGTTCTACAAAACCAAAAAAATTAACTTAGATATTAGCCTTTTTTTTTTTCAAAAGATATTGCAAGTCGGGAGATGCCTGTCAAGCATAGCAAATGTGATGCGTTCCTAATATAATGAAGCATTAAATATATTCAGATCATAGTGTAACAGTATGCAGTTTTTCAGATGCAGTATTGTATCCAAAATCTTATGTGCGTCCATGTAAATACTATCTGTTTTCTATTGTAAAGGTAATAATTTGGCGTAAGCTTCAGCAACGTTTATCAATTTCCTAAAATGGGAAATAGTTTAACAAAATTAAAATGTGTCCCAAACAATGTTCCACCCGTACCATTATGCAATGGAAAACATTTGTGTGGTCTATTAAATTAATAACAAATATTCTTTGTACCACCATTGTACAGAATGTATATTTTAGTATACAGGGTGTCCACTCACAATGGTGGCCAATGGCTAATTTCTAAACAGTTAGTCATAGACATATAGTTCCAATTGCAAAAGTGCTTTAAAAATGTAAAGAATTATTTTTTAAGTGATTTAGGTCAAAAAGAAATTTTATTAAAAAATTACGAAAATTAAATTTTTATACGGCCCCCCGGTCCTGATAGTGATATTTAATAAAAGTTTTCCATCACCCTATTGAGCAATACAATAAAGGTCCCATTCATTTAACGTTAAAATTGACCGAGTTATGAAACTTTAAATTTCATGACTTAAACCTCTTTTTTGTAGCTGAAAACGAATGACTAAGTTTTCAGGGATCGTATACTAAGTGCTTAAATTGTTATAAAGGACGTCCATTTCCATCGCTGTCCAATAGCTAATTCCTAAACCATTTGTCGCAGATATGTAGTTCCAATTACAAAAATATTTTAAATGATATAAAGAAATATTTTTAAAGCAATCTAACTGAAGATGCTACCACCGAATAAGTTTTACGGTAGTGTTAATTTTTATTAATTAACTTCTAGATTGATTAAAATAGTTGAAGATGTGAGTTTTAAAATTCTGTTTATCGAGAAAATAAAATGTTGGTAAATCGCGATTTTATTTTTAAAAAGAGTGTTATTTTGATTAGCTTTAATTTTGCTTAAAACGTTCGTATATATATTTCCCTGGATCAAAATTTCTATTTAAATTTTAACTCACTTCAAAATATCCTTCCAAAACAATCGATCGAGGTTCAATTTGCACACTTATTTATATCCAATGACAATGTAATATTAATACAATTTTAGGTGCGTACCATTTATTTACTTTATAGGATTACACCAAATTCTGTTAGGTTAAGTAATCTAATTTATTTATAGAATTTTAAATATATGTCATTTTGTAATGAATTGTGACTGTTGCTTGTAAAAACAAGGTGAAAATTTCATTTCGTCATACGTTTTTATTTAATTTGTTTGTAATTGAAGTGTAATCATTTTTTTTAATTTAATTGAAATATAATATTATAAATAAAATTAACAAATAACTTTGTAACTGAAGCATAATCTTGCTTTAAATTTAATTGAAATATAATGTAAAACAGAATACCCTATGTATTCATCTAGCAATTTTTGAAAAAAAAAAGACAGGCAAGAAAATATAGAAAATCAATTCCCAACAGTATCGAAAAGATCTTTAGATGGTTTCACTTACTGGAGGATGAAAACTATGGAACATTAGAAAAAACAAAACATTTATAACTCTTTTATTTCTTCGACCATTTCATCTTGAAGAATTCCTAAACTTTTCGATTTACTGTAATTTGTGAAAAAACAAATGACTGAACTTATAAGACATGTGGTAATAATATTGATAAAAATGTAAGAAAAAAAAGCGGTTTAGAGGATACATTTTGTTTTAAATATTTACAGTGACTAATATTGTGAAATTATTCACAGTAGTATACAATATGAGATATGTATACGTTATAAATATTAAGAAGAGAAAATTGTGATTTTTTTCTGCCCCTTTATTAAGGTAAATGCACCAGTAATGGGACACTTAAGCACATTTATCTAATTATTTTTAAAGTATTAGTGAATTTAAAAATATCTATATTTTTTTAGCCTAGTACTTGAATTTATGTATAAGAATAAACATTCAATTTTTTAAAATATATTCTTTAGAAAAAATGAAAAATAAATAATATTACCTCCCTCTATGCTCCAGTAGTGGGTCATAGTAACTATCTTATGCTCCAGTAGCCCGCCCCCCCCCCCCTAGAAGTGGGCCACTCCATTTTTGAGTTTAATACATACTGTGCAGAAGTTATATATTTTTTTACATTTCTACACTTAAATATACACAATAATGAAATCATATTTAGAAGTTTTGTTGATTACGTAAAATAATTTTAGCTTCTCTTTAGTTTTTTCGTATATTCTGTAAAAACAGCATTCCAGCTCAAAAACTATGTGTTGCCCCTTTGCCTGATAACAAATAAGGGTTCCAGTCAATTAGCAATTTGTTATCTGACAGGGGTGACTAGAAAACTTGTTTTTGAACTTTGAAAACTGGTGGCCCACTATTGGTACGTGACCCACCACTGGTACACTTACCCTAAATGAAGAGAAGTATAGAAGTGTTCAATTATTTTTTTAAAAAACGATTTCTAATTTCAATAAAAATTGATACAGATTTTAATGTTTGCATAATATTAAATGAAAATGAATTCAGAAACCAAGCACATGAGTATCTCTTTTTGATTAATAAACTTTTTTTCATTAACATCGTTGGAATAAAAAAAACCGTAACTATTTGTTCACATCTTTCGAAATTTCCGCAACCTCTTTGATCTTCTCACTGGAATTAACTGCTATATCCGTTAACTAAACTACAAGTTTCACAACAATATAAGCGTTATGTAAACTAATACAATATTACAAATATAAATTTTGAAATATTTTGTTATGATTAATACTTTTAAGTATTTTATTCCTATACATAATTCATTTTTTATGTCCTGTTAGAACAGTAACCTTTTTTAGATTTATTGTAAAACTACATAGAAAACATCAGAATTTTGTCGTTTCACTTTGAGGTCAGAGGGTTAAAGTTATTCTTCACCCTTACCACTGCCGCTATCGTATATCCGTTCACTAGGTTGCTGGTTTCATTGCAGTTAAAGCATTATTTAAATTGATATAATTCTACAAATATAATCCAGTTTTAATAAAATTAAATTATCATTGATCCTCTAAAAGCTTATAAGCATATACGTTGCAAAACAATTAAGCCATGTTAGAAAATCCCTCTTTTATTAACATTTAAAATAAGTTAAGGAGAAAACAATATTATATTTTTGCCCTTTTGCTTGGCGGTCAGGGGGTTAAAAATAAGTTGTTCGAATACTGCTATTGTCATCATATCGTATTTATGTACTCTTACATTATATACTCTTCTAATTAATCTTACAGTAAAAGAAAAGTGATTGGTAAGGAAATATAGAAAATCAATCCCCAACATTTTCGAAAATATGTTTAGATAGTTTCACTTACTAGGAGGTGGAAAATACGAAACATGAGAAAAAAAAAACACTTATAGCTCTTCAAATTCTTTGAACATTTCGTCTTAAAGAATTCCAAATCTTTTCGATTTACTGTAACTTTTGAAAAAACAAAGGACTGAACTTAAAAACATCTGGTAACAACATTTTTATTTTAGTAAACCGTAAATGAAGAAAAAAAAAATTAGGGGATACATTTTGTTTTAAATATTTACAGTGAACAGTGTTATGAAATTGCTCACAGTAGTGTGAAATATGAAATACGTACACGTTATGAGTACTAAGAAAAGAAAATTGTGAACTTTTTTTCAATCCCTTTATTAAATGAATAAATGTATAGAAATGGTCAATTATTTACTTAAGTAACAATTTCAAGTTTTAACAAAAAATAATACAGTTTTAATTCTTGCAAAATATGAAACAAATGAATTCGAAAACCACATGGGTCTCACTTTTTGATTAATAATTCTTTTTTATTAATATCTTTAGAATAAAAATACCCGTAACTATTTGTTCACATCTTTCAAAATTTCAGAGGCGTTTCTAATTTTATCACTGCCGTGAATCGATACATCTGTTCAATAAGTTGAAAGTTTCACAACAGTATAAACAATCTGTAAATTAATATAATTCTACAAATATAACGCAGTTGTGAAATAATTTTTTATCATTAATACTTTTAAGGCTTTTATTCCTATACCTAATTATTTTTTTTACGTCATTTAAGAATAACAAACTTTTTTTAGATTTATTGTCTAATTATATAGAAAAGAACATTACAATTTTGTAGTTTTGCTCTTAAAATAATTATTCTTCACTTAAAAATAGGTTCTTCGGATATTGCCATTGTCATCATATCGTATTTATGTACTTTTTTATTATATACTCTTGTATTTGTTCTTGAAATTGAAATATGAAAAAAAAAATAATTGACAAGACAGTATAGAATATCAATTCCCAACAGTATCGAAAATATGTTTAGATGGTTTCACTTACTAAGAGGAGAAAAATACGAAATAGGAGAAACAACCTAACACTAACAGCTCTTTAGTTTCTTCGACCATTTCGTTCTAAAGAATTCCAAAACTTTTCGATTTACTGAAGAAAAAACTAAGGACTGAACTTAAAGACATCTGGTAAAAACATTGGTTAAATCACAAAGAAAAAAATTGTTTCGGGAATATATTTTTTTTGAAATATGAACATGTTATAATTATCAAGAAATGAAAATTGTGAATTTCGTCTCAGTCTTTTTATTTAATCGATAAAAGTATTGAACGTTCAATTATTTTTATACGTAACAATATCTAATTTTATTTAAAAAAATTATACAGTTTTTGATGTTTGCAAAACATGCAAAGAAAATGAATTCGAAACCAAGCACACGGGTTTCTCTGTTTAGTTAACTTTTTTTCCTTAACATCGTTGGAATAACAAAGCCCATAAATAACTTTAAACTTCAGAAGCCTTTTTTAAATTATTCTTCATTTAAAAATAGGTTATTCAGTTTCTATGATTACCATAATGTCATATTTATATACTCTTGTCAGGCTAGATCTTCTTATTTACAAAAAAAGAAGCTTCACTTATCTAAATACAAATCCTCGGTGCGGCGAGTAATTCGTTAAATATTTTTTATTTCTTCATAGGCGGCACATTACACATAGAACAGTACGCACACATAAACTATTTACAAAATACATCACTTTTTATATTTTTGCAGTTGCACACAACCAAAACAAGATATCAACTCTCTGCCAACTTCCAACTTCTCGTCTATGCTGTTCTACCTTGCGAGTCAAAATTTGGTTTCTGACTAACGAATTTCGAAATCAACTTCATACGAGGGAAAGGTTTTCATCTTATCACACAATGTGGCAGCGGTCATAAAGGGTTGTAATCTAAATTCATTTGTACCGCGACCTGAAACAAGACCTCTTTACGAGTTTTATTAAGTTCGGAAATTTTTAATGTTAGCAAAACAACAAGATATGTACCCTGCAAAATGCTAAAAATCCGTTTAAATAAACTGTTCCCAGACGCGAACATTGCTTTACAACTCATGTATACAAGACACTAATAAAAAAATGAGTGAGCATTAACTTTAGAAAAATATATTTTTAAAATAATTAAACTTCATTGGTTTTTTAATTATCTTTAAAATTTAAAATTTTATGAAAGAAAATAAACTTTAGATTCTTGCTAATATAAATAAACTGGTTTGTCGTAACGTGTCACTTAATCAAAACAAATTTTAACTGATATAAAACTAGACCTGAATAGTTGGGAACATTTATAAACAATGTTCTAAATAATGTCAAAACATAAGTGAATAAGTTAAATGTCAATTAATATTATTGTCATATTACTAAGAGAAGACATAATATAGATTTTTTATAATATAACATTATAATATATTTTTTATAATATAATATAACATTTTTTACATAATATAAATTTTTTTAAATATAACTTTAAAAGAAAAAGTCTTATTTCAAAATAAATATATAAATAAATAATACAAAGATTTAATCAACCTGTTTTGAAAGCCATATTCAAGACTATTTCACAATAAATCAGGAACTCTAATCAGGAACTTTAAAATAAATATTTAAAAATAATTAACCACAAAAGTCTCAAATAACATTGCTAATCAATTCTATTATCTTGCGAAACCATCACCACCAACAACAAAAATTTATATAATTAATAAACACATATCCTATGAGAATTGAAATAAAATTATAAATATATTTTAACAACTTCTGACTCACAGTTTATTTTCTTGTTTTAAAAGAGAAAAGAAAAAAAAATATCAATGTAAATGAAATTATTTCACTGTTTCTGAATCTTTATATATATATATATATATATATATATATACCGGGTGGTTATAAAATAAGTATCCCTATTTGGAGCTATCTGTAGCTTGAAGGAATAACCCGAATTAAGCCAAAATTTGTACACATACTATTTGAGAAGGGGGAAGAAGACTGGAACAATAAAAAAATAATCGCAACAATCGCCAACAGAAGGCACTTTTGTGTCACCTGGTATCAATTGTTGATGACAACTAATTTTATACGTATAAAATTATATTACCTGTCGTTGGACCTTTCCGAACAGTAGCATGTGGAATATCCGAATTTCGGGCAACTCCACGTGCACTAGGACCGGGCTCCGGGGTCCCTGATGGCTCCACAATCGCAGTAGCAATTTCTTCTTGAGTGCGAAGAGGTAATGGTTTCCTCCTTCTTCCACATTTTGCAGTAAACGTTCCAGTCTCCTCGAATTTTTTTACCATTCTTCTCACTGCACACGGTTACAAAGGACCTTTTAATTTACGCATCCCTTTCACACGCCTAAATTCGTAAAGCAGCTGCACTGTTTGAACTGTTAACGTAGAATAGTTTTAAAATTAAAGGCGATCTGGTAAACTGAGAGCCACGTCGTACAACATTAATGGCAGAAATGACCACATTTTCATTTTACTAATGATTACAACGGCGTTTGCACCGACAGGACCCGTAGTACCATCTGTTGCCGATTATTGTAACTACCTTTTTTATTGTTCTATTCTTCTTCCCCCTTGTTAAGTAGCATGTGTACCGATTTTGGTTTCATTTGGGATATTCCTTCAAACTACAGAGAGCTCCAAATAGGGATACTTATTTTATAACCACCCTGTACATATATTTTTTTATTCGAAATAATAAAATTTCTTACTTAATCAAGGTAAAAATTAAACATACATGCATGGTATTAAAATAAACTAAAGAATAGAAAATAAGCATAGCAGGGGAAAGAATTACACAATACATAAATGAATAGTAAAATCATCATACAATGAACTAAAACTAATGTGTAATAAGAAAAATGTTACAGTTAGATAAAATAAGGTAACTTGCGGAAAGAATTATGGATCCTTTAAAACTTGGCTTACTTATTGAAGATATCATGACAAAAATATTTATAAAACTTTAAAACATTCGAAAATCAATACACATCACACGAACATATTTCACAAACGAATAAAAATAGCTTCCGGCGTATGATTATTCCATGGAGGGTATTTCACAAACAAAGAACCAGAATTTTTTAGGGCAAAGAACAATATGTAAAGCATTTAAGAACATACTCCACAAATAAACGAACAACGACGAAACTGCTCGCAGCATTTTGCTGCTGTTTGTGTTGTAAAAATTGCAGTAAAATTAGATGTAATTTTTTAATTTACGTATAATTTTAGTGCAATTTTTACGGCAAAAACTGATGACAACATAGCTACCATCAGTTTTTGACATACATTTAATATATTTTTTCTTGAAACAGTTTATATTGATCTTTAGTACCAAATATAATACATGAGGATCCAAGAAGCTAAGAGGAATAACTAATAAAATCGAATAAAAAAACTAAATACACAGGCGACTTGGTATATATTTTCTGTCTTTTTACATAAAGAAATATAAGTGATTTTGCTGAGTTCTTGAGATAAATAACTTTTTCTCGAATAATGACCAATATTGATTCATTATAAATTTAAAGAATATTGTACTCTACTCTTTATACAGTTATTGAAATAAGAGTTCAATGCCAACAATGAAAACAACTTTAAGGTCGGTTATCTTTAAACTCAATTTACTTGAAATCGAATATTTGTTACTTGTAGCCCTTGGCTTCTCAGGTCGCAATATAATCTACAAAAACTGGAACTATTTGTAAAAAAAATAAAAAAAAATAAAAAAAAACATTTGTTTGTAATTTTAAGTATAATATTTCTTTAAACGCAATCGAATTATAATGAAAACAAAACACTCTATACATTTAATCTTAAAGTTTTTCAAAAAAATAATATAAAAAATCAATTTTGAACATAATAGAAAATGTGTTGAGATATTTTCACTTACTGAAGGAAGAAAATACGAAACAGGAGAAAAAACACATCATTTATAGGTCTTCAATATCTTCGACTTAAAGAATTCCAAAACTTTTCGATTTATTGTAACTGGTGAAAAAACAAATATCTGAACTTACAGACATGTGGTAAGAACATTGATGAAATCGTAAACAAAAAATGAAAGTTGTTTCGATAATACATTTGTTTGAAATATGCACACGTTTTAACCCTTTGCGGCGCAGGACCATTTCATTGCTTAAGTGTTGAAATTAATGACTGACACCGGAATTTGAAAACAACTTTATTTGTAAATAAGAAAGCGCTATATTTCACGCATTCAATAAGGCGTAATTTTTTTAAACAAAATTCCGGTGCGAATGTGGCGTTTGGGAATTAAAATTAAGTGGTTTATCTATGAAACCACTGCGCCGCAAAGGGTTAAGTATTAAGAAAAGAAAGTTGTGAAAATTGATTTTGTTTCAGTCTTTTTGTTTCTATACTTTTATTTAGTGAATAAAAGTATAGAAATGCTCAATTATTTTCAAAAGTAACAATATCTAATTTTAATAAAAGTTGTTGCAGTTCCAAAACATGTAACGAAAATGAATTCGAAAACCAAGCACATGGGTTTCTCTTTTTATTTAATAAACTTCTTTCATTAACATCGTTGGAATAATAATACCCATAACTATTTGTTCATAAGTTATGAATTTCAGCAACCTCTTTAAAAATATTATTTAATTATTTTATACAAAACATGTAGTTCGGAAGCGGTAATAATTTTTATGTTGCATTTATGTTTTCTTATAGAGTGTATATGAATGTATAGAATGTATGTATTTAAATTACAATTGAACGTAAATAATTTAGTTACTATTTTTGTATACTGTTAAAAATTTGAAATTTTTGCTACATCAGCGCTCCAACGCTTTTATAGAAAACGATTACTTCACTGTATTATGGTTACTTTATGTTACTTCACTGTATTTTCATTTGTCAAAATAGAGATTTGGAGTGACGATGCAGGAAAAGTTAAAAATTTTTAACAGTGTACTCGTTAATAGATGTTTTTCTGGAAGTTTCGATTAAAAATAAAATTTTGCATGACGAAAAAATTTCTATTCCAGGAAAATTATATATATATTGGAGCAGACATAATTTCTCATGAAGTTAACTGAAAGGAAAAGAACCTTATAATTAGTAGAGTAATTATGAACTGCTTACATCTGCTCCAACTAGTTTGGTCACAATTGCCCACATGGTCTCTAGAGTTAAATTTACAAATCATTAACATTTACCGATTTTAGAATAATTTTTTTCAATAAAAAATATTTGTTAGTATTCATAGTTTATGTTAAAAGATTAAAATTCAAATAAATAGATAAATAAATAAAGTTACTCGCTTAGCAATTTGGATCTGAGATTTTATTTTTGAGATTTATATACTGTGTTTTGGCTATTGATAACAAAAAATATCTAATAGCTTTTTTATTACAGTATTTAAAAAATATTTTCTTTTTTTTCAGAATTGATAAAGCAATAAACATTTGAAAGTAATGAACACTTTTCTAATGTGTATAACACTTTATTAAATTTAAATGCTAAAAACACAATTTCTTCCATTTTGTGTGAAATGCACACTATCCATACATTACACACACACATCTGGCCGTAGCTCGTTTGTGCCTCAGTGTCCCCTTTAGGCAAAACTGTTTTTATCACCAATATTTTTTCCATAAGATACACAAATTTATACTCAGAATTTGGTTTATATTTTTGTACCTATTATTACAGTAATGTCAAATTAATTCATTGATAATTTCCAATGTAAGGGCTTTCATACATTTTAAGACATAATGGATGATTGTCGTTTATAATTTCAGGGTATTCAGTTACCTAAGCTACATCAAAATTTTTAACACAATTTTCTTTTTACAATTCCTTGTGCAGTATTTAAAGAATATTTTCAAAACATTTTCAGAATTGATTAAGCAATAAAAGTTTTAAAGTAATGAATATTTTTATTATGTGTATAACACTTTTATAAATTTAAATGTTAAGAACACAATTTTTCCATTTTACGTGAAATGCACAGTATCCATACATTAGATAAAGAATTCTTTTTGTTTATATGAACAGAATATCATTAATATTTTCATGACGATCGTGAAACAATATTAATTGTGAAACAAAAACGAACAAAAGATGAGTGTGTTTTAAACAATCTTCTTACGCGAAACTGTACTTTTCAAAATATACATTTTGTTCTTAATTCTGAAAATTATCTCAAAAATTATCTTTTAAATTGTAAAAATAATTTTTGATGTAATACATGAAAACATATTATTATGTATTCTTGGAAAAAAAAATTGTACATCACGAATTATAGAATAAAAACACGTCTTCGTAAAATTTATTATACATTTAAACACTCTCAGTGGAAAAAATTCCCTGTATCAGTTGACAAAATAGTTCGAAATCGAAGATTTTTTTTTCCTCTGGAGGCCAACAAGAATAGGAAAAAATATTAAATTCAATAAAATATATTTTGAATTCGTCAAAAGAATTGACAAAGAGTTCCGGGAAAGATTTTATCAGAAACTGGTGTTTATTGATAAAAATATTTATCTGCTCAGTGTAGAAAAGACATCCCAAAGCTGACCTCAATACAACTTTGAAAATTAGCATTAGCTGTGGTTATTTTTTCTATTTCAGAAAACATTGTAATTTAAATCTTTCACTGGGTTATAAAATTATTTGAGTGAAGTATAACTAATATTGTATTTATGATGTTAATCACATTTATTTATGTACTTTATTTTACATCCCGCTATCTTTTTAAGAAGAGAGCGTTAAATTTGTGAAAATTCTTGAATCCCGGTTTTTTACGGATTTTCACATTTTTGGGATAAGAGACTCCAAAAAAGATGTGTTTTCAAAATGGAATCTGCGACTTTATCTGTATGTAATAAAAATTACGTATTTTATACGTTTGTAATATATAAAGTAAAAGGCCTACTTTTAATCAAAAGTAATAAAGAGTTATTCTATTATGTTTTTAATACTTTTGTGTTTCAAAGTAAAAAAAATGAAAAAAAAATTATATTGCTTTTATAATATAACTGCAATGCTATACTTACTAAAAATATAAAGAATGCAAAAATCCGCGATTGATTGCATCTCCGGAATTTTTTTAACCAAAATTTTCAATTAATAGAAAAATAAGTTTTAATATCAAAATTCATCGAACAAATAAATATGGGATTCCACAAAATAATTAACTGGTAACTGTACTTTTAGTCGAATTAATTTATCTATTTTTTATTTAGTGGTTGGTTCAGCATTTATCATTCCTTGTGTACATAAAATATTTGTACTATGATGGTTGATATGGAATAACAAAGTCTACTGTTTTACGCGTGGATGTGCTCAATTTCAGAACTATAATTGCTATATTATCATGTTTCTGGAGTAAGGAGCGAAAGAGTGGGGGGGATGAAAGTCTGGTTTGCAGCTTGCAGCTACATTTATGACAACAGTTGAGACATGGATACTGTCGTATTGACTCGGAATCCTAGTGATGTAGCCACGTAAAATCCACTGTCACAAATCTTACCTATAACGTCCATACCATCCTTTCACCCACACGCCCTTCCTTTAGAAAAAATCTCTTTAAACATTCACACTTTCCTCCAGAAATATATTAATAATAGCCACCCTTGGCGACCAGTTTGTCTCCGTTGAATGTATACTAAGCATTAAATCATATTTCTTTTATACATAATGTATTTTAAATTGCTCAGTTTTTGGTCAAATTAAAAGATTCTACTAGAGAAATAGACACACGTGTAATATACGCACCACATTGGCGCAATTATAACAAAATGGCAATTGTATGTGGCTCACATCGTAACTCGGATATTGTTTTTTATTCATTAATAAACTGTTTTGTTCTTTTTTAAAATCATATAAATTGTTTCATTCTATTATTATTAACTAACTTTTTAAAATTATTATTTCTTTTTTTAAATAATAGGAATTAGTTTAAAAATATGTATGTAACTCTTATTTGAAAACGGAATTTTCGCCAAATTGGCATCAGAAAAATAACTCGTCAATGTGGTGCATATATGACATCTGTGCTGATAAATGAAGAATTCAGTATTTTTATGCAAGCACGGCACAGATAATAAATCGCCAAATATTGTACTCGTGCATTTTTTTTCGAATTTCATTAACAATTTAAAATATAATAATATAATCCTTTCATCCATATTATTTATAATACATAACTTTATTTTAAAACTGAAAAGTTTAAAATTCATGATTTTTATTTATTTTTTTAAGTATAAAAAACAGAAAAAAATAAAAATAATGATATTTTGAAGCTCTATAATTGCAGCGAATGAACAAAACATAAATAAATCCAATTTACCACAGCATAAATTTTACCGAACGACTTTTGCATAGTAACCCATAATTTATTTGGATTTTGCCATTAAAAAATTAACATATAACCGTGATTTTTGTGCCACATACGTTAGCAATATATATATATATATATATATATATATATATATATATATATATATATATATATATATATATATATATCTTGCATATAATTTGTGATTTATTTTTTAGTTAAATTTTTTTTCATGTTCAATATTTTTTTTCTATTAAATTCAAATGGTTAACCCTTAAACGGTAACGTGTTTTTCGGCACCTTTAAACGGTAATCATGGGTCACTCGTGCTTAGCGCTGTAAAAAGTGGTTTAAAGTGATTTAAAAATTCTAAAAAAATTCATGATATTACTTCAACGACCCTTGAACAAGAATCAGTCACAATATTGCCGATTTATTAATTTTTTTAAACAATATGTTTAAATAAACAAATAAAAATGTAAAAAATGCACATTTTCTTTAAAAAATCATAACTTTGGATAGAATTGACATTTTTTGCTGTTTCAAACGGGAAATTGAAGATCAAGAATGGTACATTCACAAAAAAAAAAAAAATAAAAATAGCCGGTATAAATTAAAAAAATGCTTAAGTTTTGAGCATAAAAATGACGTTTTTTTAACTTATAAATAGGTACAATTTACAATGAAATAGAAATTTTATTAGTTTTTAATCAATTTTATTTATGAAAATGATGTTAATTATCAAACTTTATTTAATTAAATAAAAAATATAATAATGAAAAATTACAGCAACACTGATATCATCATTTATAAACAATCGAAGGAAGCCAAGAAGGAGAGCAAACTGCAATCACACCAAACAATTTCATAAACACGTGTTTGCATAAAAAGTAAAGTTCGGAAACCCAAGTGAGTGTAATTTATCGATTTTTTATGAAAAAAACATCAATTCCTAAATAACAAATTTTTTCTTACCTTACACTTTTCGTCAACGTAAATAGTAACCCTGGGTCACTCGTGCCTTTTCGAAATTTTGACTGGCTCTTACGTCGGCTGTGAACGCACTAAAACATCGGCGTTTCGGGAGTTAATAGCCTACTAGTGTACTATTTTTTTTCAGGGTAGTTTAGTCCCGCTCCCCACTCTCTCCTCTAAGCTAGCAAGGAAAGAAAATTTGACCGAGGCACTAGTGACCCATGGTTACCGCTTAAGGGTTAATATTGTTTACTATTAATGGTCTTATTTTACCATTCAAATTATTATGCTGCATTAGTAATTATGAATGTATAAAATCTGATATTTTAATTGATATATTTTCATTTTGATTGTTCACTGTGAATTTTTTCCTATTGTGGTATCATATATATATTTTATAATATATAACATCGGTCGCTAAATTTAGCAATATTATAAATATTGTGCGCAAAGGTAATTGCTGCGATGCGCATAACCTTTGTGTACTGTCAGAAAGCTTTCTAATATGTAGTTTTCAGATACCACTTAATAGGATTTTCCATTAAGAATAGCAATATCCTTTCATCTTGCATATAATTTGTGATTTATTTTTTTATTTAAAATTTTCCTCATGTTCAATATGTTTTTTGTCTATTAAATTTAAATGGTTAATATTTTTTACTATTAATGGTCTTATATTAGCATTCAAATTATTATGCTGCATTAGTTCAAGTAATTATGAATGTATAAAATCTGATATTTTTAATTGATATATTTTCATTTTGATTGTTCATTATGAATTTTTTTCTGCTGTGGTATCATATATATATTTTATAATATATAACATCTGTCGCTAAATTTAGCAATGTTATAAATATTGTGCGCAAAGGTAATTGCTGCAATGCGCATAACCTTTGCGTACTGTCATAAAGCTTTCTACTATGTAGTTTTCAGATACCACTTAATAGGATTTTCCATTAAGAATAGCAATATCGTTTCATCTTGCATATAATTTGTGATTTATTTTTTTATTTAAAATTTTCCTCATGTTCAATATGTTTTTTTTTTCTATTAAATTCAAATGGTTAATATTGTTTACTATTAACCCGTCAGTAGTCGCGTGTCGGTCTTTTCGCCGCCCGTATAACTTATCTTCTCCTAACTTATATCACATTATAAATACAAAGGAGATCTACCATGTAGCTGACTTTGAAGCTTTCTCGACCACCTTCGTGAAGTAATAGGACACCTCTGTTTTTCTTTCATTTACATTTTTAGAAAAAAATGTAGAAATTGGCGAAAAAGTCTACGTAAAAGTCACTAATGTGAGTTCATTTTTACTTTTTTCAATTACTCCAGATCTCATGAATAAAATGCATAATTTAAGAAAACTGCAAATTTATATGTTTGTTGTAATGTTATTTTCGTATATTAGGTGAAAAATATTTCTTATTTTACATATTTGGTATGCGGGGGTTAAGCGGCGAAAAGACCGAGCGCGACTAATGACGTTGTGAAAAGAGTCCCGATTACTCGCGGGTTAATATTCTTATATATATATATATATATATATATATATGGCAGCTGTGTTTCTGAAATTGAGCATAATGGCATCTACGATATTAGATTTCGATATTAACCATTACTATTCAAAAATTTCATAAACACTAGGGACAATAATTGTTGAACCACCCATGTATAATAGCGGAAATAGTAGGATGTATCTAACAATATAATAAAAAATATCAATAAAAAATAATTCCGTATATATTACTGAAAATTAAAACGAAATAAAGACAAATATAAATGAAGAAATTCTGAAAATTATCATTCAGAAGAAGAAATAAAAACATTAGAATCCAGTTTGATTTGAAGATAATATCTACTCATTTGAAAAACCTAAAACATCAAATTCATAAATAATGTTTGATATACATTTAATTTCGTGTTTTAATTTTAAATAGAAAAAGAAATGGTTTTAGTTTAATTTTGCTAAAAATAAATTATTACAATAACATATAACACTATAAATTTTTACTAAAACACCTTATCGTGAAATTATTTGAAACTTCAATTATTTCTAAAATAAGTTAAAATACATTTTTACTTTATTTTTCGTTTGTCATATTGTACTAACTTCCGTTTTTACTACATATTATTAAAAATTTACGCATATTTAAAAAGACACGTTCATAGTTTTGGATTTATGACATTATAGTATAATAATATGTATAAAAGATTTTTGAAGTTTTTATATGGAATATATGGAATAATATGCCCCTAATATGGAAATTTTGTAGGTATATAATTTAGACACTAATAAGCACAATGTATATCCAGAATAATTATCAGTTTTTCACTGTAGCTTAAGAAAAATCTTTTTATGAACTAGGAGCTTGGTCAACCAAACTGACCAATTATTATTTTCAAATGAATGAATATATGAATATGAATATGAATATATATATGTATATGGATATGACTATATACATGAATATATATATATATATATAAATATGAATTCATACAAAATGTGTAATATTCTGTAAAATACTAATATGATTTTTAAATTGATAAGCAGCAATTTTCTTCCTTCATTTAGTACAGCCTTGTTCGAAGAATTAAGTAGAAAATTACACATTAAAAAAAAAGTTTTTTTCATCAGTTAAACTGCTTATTATCTGTCAAAAGGCACCATATATCGAGAAGATCACAATAAAAATTCGTGAAATTTTTTTAAATAATTTCACATGCAAATAATAATGCAGCTCTAATTTAAAATAAGTTTTTTCAAAACAAGAAAAAAAAAACAGATTTGAATCTATAATATTGAAACTGGATTCCTTTTACTAATGTAGTTAAATCGTGCAAAATTGCGAAATACAGTATAAGTCACTTAAAATATTTATGATGATCACGAAATTTGCAGATGAAAATCCGAATAAACTCCATGCAAAAGAAGACAATATTTACTAGATATTGTGAAAAATGTAATGCCAAAATATCTCACTAGATTGCGAAGAAAGGTAAAAATTTCATTAAAAACTGCATATGTTTCAAAAATCATGAAAGTTAAACAAAAAGCAAAAAAAAAAAAAAAAAAAAAAAACTATATGTGAGAAGAAATTTCTAATATAATTCCACTAATAAATCAAGCCCTGAAACGCGGAAAATGCTAAAATATCTCAATATAAATCAATGAAATAGCAACAATTACACATGAGAATATTTATTATTTTAGGACAATAGTTTTAAGCTGCATTTCTCTTTTCAACCGCCGCGGTGAGCGACCTATCTTCGTCGGCGACATCTACCTATGTCCAAAACTGTAAGACTCTTTTGCGCGACAGCGGTGCCGCTCAAAAGCGACCACGAATAGTATCAAAATTCTTTACTTACAACCTAAATGCCTTGGACTTTAAACAAAAAAAGAAAATAATAATAAGTAAAATTGATACCGGACAAATTTAAAAGAAAAAAAGGTTAGTGGGTGGGGCGATGTAACTATGGACCACCCCTGCCTACAACCCGAATATATTTGTCTCTCTTTAAAAAAAAAAAAAAAATCCCCGTGAACTATAAGAAGAAAAAATGCATTGATATTCACATTAAAACTCGGTACATTTTTAAAATAGCAGAACAGAACATTTTCCATAATAAGCTAAACTTTTGAAACCAAGTTGATATTTTAGGCTAGAAGTTTAGAATAGATTTCGTTTGAAAACTTTTACAAAATTGTTGTGAAAGTAAGAAATTGAATTAAACATCGCAAAATATTAAAAAATAGCTAGGTTCAAAATTTACTATTAAGTTACACTATTACTATTGATAATCTTAATAATTAATACTATTAATAATGTGTGTTTACAATTAGTAAGTGCATTCGGAAAAATCCCGAAACATTTTTAATTGAAATCAATTTACGAATAAAAAAAATCGGTTTGTAATTATAAGTATAGTTTAAAAGCACTTCGGAAATTACATTTAAAATAGCCGCTGCTGTAAAAAAATTAATGTTAAGGGCGAAAACATTGTAATCGGAAATCATTCGTGAATAACACAAAATCAAAACTGAATGCCAAAAAATTCTTAAAATTAGTAGAAACAATACTGTATATTGCATTAAAATGTGATAAAATTCAAAAAGAGTAGAGTACAAAACACTCTGCTTTGGTATGAAAGATAGAAAACAGAAAACTTTTACCAAAACCAAAACTTGCCGTGGAACGCAAAAAATCGCTAAACGTAGCATTAAAAATCACTAAGATGAAAAAAATCGCGGAAGACAAAACTTACAACAATAAAATTATATTTTCATATCAAATTAATTTTCCAAATGCAAAAAAAAAAAAAAAAGAAAGAAAGAAAAAAGAAAAAACATTGTGGAAGTCTAAAAAGCATGACAAATCGCATTAAAAATTTCATTCATGTTGACTAAAAATTCAAAAATAACAGAAGACAAAATTTACTATTATGGGGGTAAACTATTATCATAACATTTTCAGAAAGGAAGAAATATCGACATGTAACGTAAAGAAAACGTTTCCGAATGTGAAAAAATCGCCGAGGAACTGGAAAAAACTCTAAAGATGGCGTTGAAAATCACTTAGAATTTAAAAATAACAAAGGACAAAATTTATGTTAATAGAGCAAAATTTTTTCATGAACCACAAAAAACAGTCTTAAAGAATCTCGTATATCTAAATACCACATTAAAAATCGCTCAAATTAAAAATTCGTAGCAGACAAAATCGACTACATTGATCTAAAATTTTGAAAACGAATTTCTTTTACCATTGTAAACAAATTGAAAAAAGTCGCATTGAAAATCGAGTTATAAAGCGCACAATACTCCAAAAAACGCTGAAAAAATTATCATTTTTTTAGCATTTACATATTTTTAAAAATAACGTATACAAATTAAATAAACTATCAAAAACTATCTTTTAAATAAAAATAAATTTGTTATAAGAAAGAAATTATTTATTTATTCAAAAGCAACTTTTAAATTTAAATAAAGGTCTTCTATTACCACAATGAATTGAGCATGGATAAGTAATTTATACATTTCAGGAGATTGAACGCTTCAACTTTTCTATTGCAAAAGTTTATAAAAACAATATTATAAATATCATTCGTAAGCAAAAAATATTATCTGGAAAGTTTTTCAATTAAAAATATTATTCTTAGCAAATTTTTGAAACCATCTAAAGTTTGTTTCAGTTACAATCACTATTTGGAACATATTAACAAATTCTAGGATCGTACCCCTAAGAATGTATTTAGTGACTTTTAATTAAGTTGAAAAAAGTATTTCAATTATTTAGAATATATGTTAATTGTTATTTTGTTTTATAAAAGAAAATTATCTCTCTTAAATCTTTTTTTTCTGTTCCATTATCTGTAAGTATAACACAACGCATTTTACAATACTCGGAGTTAGAATATTTTTGGTGAACTTTTTATCCCAGGTATGGTTTTAAAAATATATTTTTTTAATTTTCATATCTTTTACGGTAATTTATTTTCACTACTGTTAGATTAGGTCATGATTTTAAAAGAAGGAAATCGAAAATTAAATATTGCGGTGAATAATTATAGAGTAATATTTATGAAAATGAATTTATAAAGCATGATGCATAAATTTCTACTAATGTTAACTAATCACAGAAAATTAATTTAAAAAAACTCTTTTTTTGAACGAAACTAGGGCATTGTACTCGGGGTTCCCGGATCATAGACCATAGCATTTTTTTATTCAAAAAGCTAATACAGTTTTCATATTTGCAAAGTATTTTTTACATTGCCCACTAACACATTCGTAGAAAAAAAAGAATATAATAAATATTAATTATACAATTATATATATTTTTTAATTTTAACAAAAGCAATATTTTCATAAAAACCTCATGTTAAGAACTATTAGCCAGAAACTGTGCAACTTCTATAAATTTTTATATTATAATATTTTGAGAGCTTTAAGCGGGTACATCGGTTACATGTCTGTTCTATGTTAACAGGTCTGGATTATGTAAATTGCAATTAGAAAAACTTTTTCTATTCTTTAACAAGTAAAAAATAAATAAAATGTAATCTCACCATCCCACAAATCTAACATGTTATAGTTTGAATTATTTTAAATTTTAAAGTGTCGTAGATCCAAAATAAATGTTTTCCATTTTTGCTATATTTAACTCGAAAGAACAATACATATTACTTCTTTTACTCCTTAAATGCTTGAAATGCCTTATGTTTACAATATTTTGTAAACATAAATAACACACACAATTCGTTAAATTAGCATACTCGTATTCATTAAATGTAAATTTACGTTTTCTTTCTTTTTTCTTAGATATCAATCTTGTCTTATATTAATATTCTACAACATGAAGAGTGTTTTCTTAGGAATCCCTCAAACAAACTTTCGCACAACAACCAAAAACATAACAATACTTCTTTAGAGAATTGATAGTAATCTGATAGCTATTATTAAACCACTTTCGTGAATGATGATGTAATTGAGTAATCCCTTAATGACACTTGGGTACAAAGTAGTTTACTTTATTTAACGATGGATAGTAACGAGTAAGATTAATTTTATTTCTGAGTAAGATAATTTCTTTTCTAGAATTGGTCTTAGAACTATCTATTTATCTTCGCTACTGTTCTATATTCACAAGATGAGCGTTTTAAATAAATATTTGTAATAACAAGCATATATTACTCGCGCATTATTTCAAAATCTCGTAAAATTCATGTTTTAAGTACATACTTTTATAGTCGCAGTTCCAAAATAAGTAATTTTTCATTTTTATTATATCTAAGTCTAAAGAATAATACGTATTACTTCTTTTACTTCTTAATATTACCCACATAAATAACACACACAGTTCGTTAGATTAGGAATCCCCAAAGCAAACTTTCGCACAATAACCAAAAACATAACAACACTTCCTTAGTGAATTGATAGTAATCTGATAGCTATTCTTCAACCACTTTCGTGAATGATGAGGTAATTGAGTAATCCTCTAATAACGGTTGGGTACAAAGTTATTTACTTTATTTAACGATGAAAAGTAACGAGTAAGATTAATTTTATTTCCGAGTAAGATAATTTTTTTTCGAGAATGGGTCTTAGAACTTTCTATGTATCTTTGTTACTTTTCTGTATTCACAAGATGAGTGTTTTAAATAAATATTTGTAATGACAAGCATATATTACTCTCGCATTCTTTCAAAATCTCGTAAAATTCATGTTTTAAGTACATACTTTTATAACCGCAGTTTTAAAATAAGTAATTTTTCATTTTTAGCTCACAGGCTATCATAGCCTGAGAGCTTATGTGCCCGTCCGTTCTGTATGTATGTGCGTATGTGCGTATGTGCGTAACGCGATAACTCATGATAAAAATATCGGATCCACTTGAAATTTTGTATGTAGGTATATCCCGACAAGGCGCTTCCCTGATTAGTTTTTGGAGTTCATTCGATATGTATAAGAGGGGGAACGGGGGGCTCATGCCCCCCGTTAGTTGATATAAATGGGATTTTCATGCAGAATTAAGTTTTCGTTCAAAATTTAGATTAGGATCATTCTGATGAGGCGATTCCGTGACTGTTATTAGGTGTTCATTGAATAAGTATAAATAGGGGGACAGGGGTTCTAATGCCCCCCCCCCCCTTAATTAATAGAAATGAGATTTTCATGCAGAATTAAGTTTTCGTTCAAAATTTAGATTAGGATCATTCAGATGAGGCGATTCCGTGACCGTTATTAGGTGTTCATTGAATAAGTATAAATAGGGGGAACAGGGGTTCTAATGCCCCCCCCCCCCCGTTAGTTGATATAAATGGGATTTTCATGCAGAGTTAAGTTTTCGTTTAAAATTTAGATTAGGATCATTCTGATAAGGCGATTCCGTGACTGTTATTAGGTGTTCATTGAATAAGTATAAATAGGGGGAACAGGGGCTCTAATCCCCCCCCCCCGTTAGTTGATATAAATGGGATTTTCATGTAGAATTAAGTTTTCGTTCAAAATTTAGATTAGGATCATTCTGATGAGACGATTCCGTGACTGTTATTAGGTGTTCATTGAATAAGTATAAATAGGGGGAACAGGGGCTCTAATGCCCCCCCCCCCCGTTAGTTGATATAAATGGGATTTTCATGCAGAATTAAGTTTTCGTTCAAAATTTAGATTAGGATCATTCTGATGAGACGATTCCGTGACTGTTATTAGGTGTTCATTGAATAAGTATAAATAGGGGGAACAGGGGTTCTAATGCCCCCCCCCCGTTAGTTGATATAAATGGGATTTTCATGCAGAATTAAGTTTTCGTTCAAAATTTAGATTAGGATCATTCAGATGAGGCGATTCAGTGACTGTTATTAGGTGTTCATTGTATAAGTATAAATAGGGGGAACAGGGGTTCTAATGCCCCCCCCCTTAATTTATATAAATGGGTTTTTCAAGCAGAATTTTCAGATTTCGTTCAAATCTCTGAATAGTTTTGGAAGTTTAATGGTTAAGTATAAAAGAGGGGGATAACTCCTTTTAAATTATATAAATGCTAAATGGGTTTTTATTAAGAATTATCTAATTTGCTCTGAATTTTGGATATAGATTTTTTATATGATAAAGCATGTCTTTGATAGTATAGGAGGTTCAATGATTAAGTATAAAAAAAGAGGAAAGAAGAGAGCTGTTTCCCTTTCTTAATTTTTTAATGGAATTAACCCTTGAAAATATAAGGCTTTAATGTACAATTAGTATTTGTAGCCTGTGAGCTCAATGCCATCAGTTTAACTGGGCAGTATTCTTTATTATTACTATATCTAACTCTAAAGAATAATGCGTATTACTTCTTTTACTTCTTAATATTACCCACATAAATAACACTCACAGTTCGTTAGATTAGGAATCCAAAAGGCAAACTTTTGCACAATAACCAAAAACATAATAATACTTCTTTAGTGAATTGATAGTAATCTGATAGCTATTCTTGAACCACCCTCGTGATTGGTTAGGTAATTGAGTAATCCTCTAATGGCACTTGGGTACAAAGTAATTTACATTATTTAACGATGGAAAGTAACGAGTAAGATTAATTTTATTTGTGAATGAGATAATTTGTTTTCTAGAATTGGTCTTAGAACCATCTATATATCTTTGTTACTGTCCTGTATTCACATGATGAGTGACAAGCATATATTACTCGTGCATTATTTCAAAATCTCGTAAAATTCATGTTTTAAATACGTTTCTGTATATTCGCCGTTCCAAAATAAGTTATTTTCCATTTTTATTATATCTAAATCTAAGGAATAATACGTATTACTTCTTTTATTCCTCAATGTTACCCACATAAGTAACAGACACAATTCGTTAGATTATCATACACGTTTTCATTAAATGAAACTTTACGTTTTCTTTTTATTTTCTTAGATAGGAATCTTGTTTTATATTAATATTCTGCAGCACGGAGAGTGTTTTCTCAGGAATCCCCCAAGCAAATTTTCGCACAATAACCAAAAATATAATAATACTTCTTCAGTGAATTGATAGTAATCTGATAGCTATTCTTCAACCACTTTCGTGAATGGTGGGGTAATTAAGTAATCCTCTAATGACACTTGGGTACAAAGTAATTTACTTTATTTAACGATGAAAAGTAAATAAGTAAGATTAATTTTATTTCTAAGTAATTTTTCTCGAGAATTGGCCTTAGAACTATCTATATATCTTTGTTAACATTCTATATTCATAAGATGAGTGTTTTAAATAAATATTTGTAATGATAAACAAATCCTACTCGCGCATTATTTCAAAATCAAGTAAAATTCATGTTTTAACTAAGTTGTTTTATGGTCAAGAAACATCAATTAATCCTTAATATACAGGACATACAGGGTGTCTAAAAATTGCACCCAAACTCTGAACAGGCAGTTTCCTGGTTGGGAGTACAAAAAAATGGTCCAAAAAACTCTAAATGTAAGATCCAGAGTTTACGGGAAAGTCACTGCCGGTCGAAGAGAAAAACGCCGTAATAGTCACCTGAACATCATGATTTTGATATTTTTTCACATTATAACATTCATAAAGTCCACTGCTCATAACGCGTCATGCATGTGTACGCCATATTATGACGGTAAATTGTCGCCATTGAACGCTTTAAAGTATTTTGAAGCCACAATATTCTTCACGTGGTTATCATGTATTTCGTTAATATTGCTACACGAATTTGATGTACGGCCAATGTAATTGAAATATCTTACGAACTAGCCTTACAACTGTCGTTATAATTTGCAAATACTGGTGTTGACTTCTTAAATAAAGTGTTTTTCCTTGCACTGACTGTGAAGTCAATCTTATTGTTTGTATTTTTTTTTTTTCGTAAACGATAGCTTTTATAGGCTATTTGGGCAATTTTAAAGTACTATAAACGAGTAATATGGCTACCCAAAGCTTAGGCGCCATTTCTGGAACACTCTGTATAAATTTATTTTGAATAGATGTAACTTAAATGACAGTACTGAAAATTCTGTAAGAAGAATTTTTACATTATGTACATTATATAATGTCTGTCTTGAAGTAAAAATTACTATTAGTAAGTCATATGAGTACCTGTAGTGTAGGTCTTATGCTATGATTTTTTTTCTACCAGTATTTTAGACCTGAAAAATGTGACTTATTTTATGGGAGATATCTCATAAATTTAACTAGCAAAAGCCATGCTTTGTTTGGATTCGCGAAGTATTATGCTATAAGATAAATATTTGAAAGTAATAATATATTTTTTAAATTACTTTTGCATCTTTATTAAGCAAAAATGTGATTTTATGTTTCGGCTCATTTTAATTTTAAAATGCATTTCAACCAAATAACTAAGAATATCCTCAGATTGTTTATTTATGACATAAGACTGGTATAAATAAAAATATTTTCGAAGTAGAATTAAACAAAATATTAATTTTATTTGTTCACAATTCTTTTATTGTCACTTCACAAAAACATAATGTAACTCTTTTAAAATTTATAAATATCGTCTGCTTAAATGATTTCACAAAAAAAAAAAAAAAAAAAAAAAAAAAAAGTGTATTTGAATTCCTAACACAGAAAAATACTTTTGTAATTGAATGTTAATAAGAAAATTTTCACAATTTTTAATTCATTAAAAATATGCTATAATTTTTCTAAAAAAAAAGAGTATTTTATAAATTTTATAAAAGAAATCATGAAACTATTAACAGTTAAAAGGAATGAGCATAGTTTGAAAATCTGAAAGCAGTTTTTGAGATAATTTGTCAGAATAATGAAAATATTTAATAATGATTCTAGCTATAATTACTGACCCCATGATTTAAGTTTTTTTCTGAAAACGTACGTGTTTCACTTTTTACTTGAAAAAATGCGTTCGTAATGGAAAAACATGTAAAATAAATTAATTAAAATAATAATTTTTTGAAAAGTATTTCTGTAAAAAAAAATAATATTCTTCAAATCTCCAGGTCATAATTTATATTTGTGTTTAATTTCAAGTCAAAACACTGTATAGTTTTTTTTTTGTAAAGTGTACGACAAAATGTCATTTGAGTGGCCTAGTAGAGGATTCGCTTTGCTCATCCTAATAAAACGATCCAAACATTTAAAAAATAATGGTTACCAAAAAGAATAATAGTTATTACCTATGTGACTTACATTACAAACACCTATGGAACTAGTCTATAGTAAAATTGTTTACTATTTTGAAATCCTTGTAAAACTTCGGTATATTTACAAAAACAAAATTGGCAGAATTCGTTGCTCTAATTAGAACAATTTTAAATCATACAGTGTATGAGTACCTAACTCAAAAACACATTGCTTGATTGTTTTATTCTTGCTTATGCAGAATATTTTGCTACGATACCAGTTACTAAAGTTTAACCCTTCAGCGCACGCAACCATTTCTATGACGTAACCACACGCACTGGGTCAATATGACTCTAACTTTTTTGTGAACTTATCGGTGAAATATGGGACATTATAAATAAAATAATCAAAGTCAAAAGTATATTTTAAATCATTTTTTTAAGTAACAAGATATATTATTTGTTTTAAAAATCTTACCTTTAATTTTGTATATTTTTCAGCATTCATTCGTTTTCTATCGTTTTGAAACGCTTACACATTTAGCACATAGTTTTACCGATTGTTTCTTGAAAAATATGTCTAAATAGCATTACAAGGAATATTTTGTTTAAAAAATTGAATATTTTGATATTTTGTATATTTTGTATGTTGGATAAATCTGACGCACTCCCACTAGCCACTATAGAAAAATCTTGTGTTTCAAGTTTCTGTTCCCAGGATCCCCTGGTGCTAGACCACACACTAAGGTACCGGAAGTGGCAAGTGCAAGTCTTGAGAAATCTCCTGAAAATCCTGAGCATGATAGGGGGCGTCGGGTCAAAAATACCCGATGCGTGTGCTTACGGGTTGAATGCGCGATATTATACGTATACTAATATTTTATGTGGGAAAAAAATTCATGCCGACTGAATGTATTTTTTTTTTTTTGGGGGGGGAGACAAAAAGAAGTAATAAAATTTAGATAATGGATTTAATATTAAACAAATAAATAAGAAAATTCGTATGTAAGAAATAGATGCCATCTTATGACAAAATGGCCCACATACTTAAAGTATTTTAAACAAATTAAAAAATTCCATTTTTTTTTTTTTGCAAAAAAAAAAGTAACAGGTTACAGTCATCTTTCTTAAATTTCTTGAAATACTCTAAGCATTGTTTTTAATTGCGATATAATTCAAAACAAAACAAAAATATATATTATATTCACGACATAAAAGCTTAAACCACAATATATCGTTTTTAAATTGCCTTAATCTTCTTAGTTCATTTAAAATAAAAATATTATTAATAACAAGAACATTTCAAAACTAAAACCATCCGTATTCTTTTTTAATTTAATTTAATTTAATTTAATTTAATTTTTAAATAAAAAAAAACTTTTTTAATCATTTTTTTTTCAGTTTAAAAATGCATAGGTTTTTTTTACGTTTCTAATAATAAAGAATACCTTCTAAATGACTGGTAATGAGAAAGATAGTATTTTGTATTTTCTATCATAGCTACATTATATTTAATTAGAAATAAAATATTTGTTTTCTTTTACACAGGAATTTTCCTATCTAATATAATACTTATATTGTCTGTTCATTAGACATACGACTTAAGTTTTTATCATAAATAAAAAGAATATTGCCCAGTTAAACTGATGGCATTGAGCTCACAGGCTACGCATACTAATTGTACATTACAGCCTTGTATTTTCAAGGGTTAATTCTGTTCGAAAAACAAATTAAGTAGGGGAAACAGCTCTCTCCTTTCTCCTTTTTTATACCTAATCATTGAACCTCCTAAACTATCAAGGACAAGCTTTATCATAAAAAAATCCTATATCCCAAATTCAAAGCAAATCGGATAATTCTTAATAAAAACCCATTTAGCATTTATATAATTTAAGAGGAGTTATTCCCCTCTTTTGTACTTAACCATTGAACTTCCAAACCTATTCAGAGATTTGAACGAAATCTGACAATTCTGCTTGAAAAATCCATTTATACAAGTTAAGGGGAGGGGCATTAGAACCCCCGTTCCCTCTGTTTATACTTATTTAATGAACACCTAATAACAGTCATGGAATCGCCTCATCAGAATGATCCTATATCTAAATTTTGAACGAAAACTGTTAATTGTGCATGAAAATCCCGTTTATATCAATTAAGGGGAGGGGCATGAGACCCCCCGTTCCCCCTGTTTATACTTATTCAATGAACACCTAATAACAGTCACGGAATCGCCTCATCAGAATGATCCTATATCTAAATTTTGAACGAAAACTGTTAATTCTGCATGGAAATCCCGTTTATATCAATTAAGGGGAGGGGCATGAGCCCCCGTCCCCCCTCTTATACATATCGAATGAACTCCAAAAATTAATCAGGGAAGCGCCTTATCAGGATATACCTATATACAAAATTTCAACTGGATCCGATATTTTTATCATGAGTTATCGCGTTACGCACGAACGTACTTACGAACGTACGAACATAAATACAGAACGGACGGGCACATAAGCTCTCAGGCTATGATAGCCTGTGATCTAAAAATTTATATCTATATTCTTGACAAATGAGAAGTAATATTACTTTCGACAATAAAACAAAAAATAATAATATAATTTTGAAAACTATTCGCTTGTAAAGCTATATATTCCTGAAAATATATGTTTTCTTCTTAATTCTGAAACATTCTTAGATTCCTCTTTTAAATTGTAAATATATAATATTCCAAGCAATACACATTTAAAAATACTGTATTGCTGTTGTCTAAATGATTACACATCACCATTTATAGAATAGAAATACTTCTCCGAAAAGTTTATTCTATTATTTAAACAATCTCGCAAAAAGAATTTTTTTCTGTATATCAGTTACCAAAACTGTTTCAGATGGAAGAGTTCCCTGTGCTCTAGGGGCCAACAAGTGCAGAAATATAACTTTTAAATTCAATAAAATATACTTCGGAACCGTCCAAAGATTTGATACGGTTTCAGGAAATATTTTATCAAAAACTGAGTTTGTTGATAAACCTTTTTCATCCAGGCAGTGTTGAAAGGGCAGTCTCGTAAAATTTTAACACAATTTCAACTAGTTGGATGTGCCAATCCCAAAACTTTCTGCTATCTCATACGTACATTTTAATATTTTTTAAAAATAGTTACTCATTTCAATGTTTTAATAATTTTAATTCAATACCATACGAACTTTAGTTTTCAACTTAAATTTCTGCTTCCATCAATTAATCGGAGTAAAAACGAATTTCCGTCTCTATACGAGTCGATGAACAATAGAATAATAGTCAGATTTTTTTTTTACTTCCGGGAGGACCTATTTGCCTAACCAATATATATATATATATATATATATACATATACACTATATTGCCATTGATTATGGGACACTTGCGATTTTAGACATTTTACTAAATATCTAGAAAAATACATGAGGAATCATCTCGAAACTCTTAGTGTATAAATATAATAGTATAAGTCATACATCTCCGTGAAGATTTTTTTTCCCGAAACTCCAAAGGGGGCCGTCAACAAATTAAAAAAGAATGAATATCTTTTGAATAACCCTGTCAAAACTAATGTAGCAAAAGAGTTCAAACTCTAGATTGTAATTGAAAGCCTTATTGTAATAAGCCTTGTTCATTTTTATGCAAATAGCATGCATACTCGCAGAGTAATTAAGGTTTTTATAAAAATGATCCCAAATTTTTCCTTATTTGGGATTAATATTATTCCTCCTCCCAGTTTTTTCCTTATAATTTTCAGAGTTCTTAATATAAAATATTATTTTTTTCAGAAAATATGACAAACAACATTGCACACAGTACCCTGTAATCAGAATTAAAAAATAATGAAAATTGTATAAAAAAATGAGTTGGTTTACTAAATAACTTTTTACTGCGCATGCGTCAACGATATCAAAATTTCATTTGCATATTATGTTAGCTAAATGTATAGAGCAACTTTTGTGAAAGTCACAAAATCATAACTTGAAAATTCTGACAATAATCGTCAATTGAATAAGTCGAAAATCCGTTATTCTCAAAATGAAGCAAAAACAAGAGGGGTTGTATCCATATATTCATTGATTAGTGTCAATATAGAATACACAATATGGGATGTACTACTGCATTTGGATAAAATCCCTCATTTTTTTGCTTCATTTTGGAAACAACGGATTTTGTCCTTTTTCTATAGACGATTACTTTCAGAATTTTCAAGCTATGATTTTGAGACTTTTACAAAAGTTGCTCTATACATTTAGCTAACATAATATGCAAATGAAATTTTGATATCTTTGACGCATGCGCAGTAAAAAATTATATAGTAAACCTACTCATTTTTCATACAATTTTTATTATTTTTTAATTCTGATTACAGGGTACGGTGTGCAATGTTGTTTGTCATATTTTCTGAAAAAAAAATATTATTTTATATTAAGAACTCTGAAAATTATAATGGAAAAACTTGGAAAAATTTGGGACCATTTTTATAAAAACCTTAATTACTCTGCGAGTGTGCATGCTATTTGCATAAAAATGAACACAGTGTATTACAATAAGGCATTCAATCATAATATAGAGTTTGAGCGCTTTTGCTACATTAGTCTTGACAGGGTTATTCAAAAGATATTCATTCTTTTTTAATTTGTTGACGGTCCCCTATGGAGTTTCGGTAAAAAATCTTCACGGAGATGTATGACGTATACTATTATATTTATACACTAAGAGTTTCGAGATGATTCCTCATGTATTTTTCTAGATATTTAGTAAAATGTCTAAAATCGCAAGTGTCCCATAATCAATGGCAATATAGTGTATACATATATATATATATATATAATTAGTTCCGTTCTAGGACTACCTTCATGCACTTTTAGGTGGTGCAATATTGAAAATGGCACAAAAATTGCGATTGCAACGCCCCCATGCGGCGGATTTTTTTCAAATTCAGGGAGGACCAACTGGCCTTAGTCATACACTTACACAAAAAATTTGGTTAAATTCGATGCATAACGTCATATACTTTTGGCCGGTACAATATTGAAAATGGCACAAAAATCGTGATTGCAGTGCCCCCTTCTGGCGGAATATTTTAAAATTGAAGGAGAACCTGCTTGCCATGGCCAAAAACATTCACAAAAAATTTGGTTCAATTCTATGCATACTTTCGTATACTTTTTGATGGTAGAAGGGCGACATACACACAGACACACACACAGACACACACACAGACAGACACACGGACATACAGACATTTTGTAAAAACATGTTTTTTGGAATATCTGACCCCTAAAACGTGTAAATCCGTCGAAAACCGGAAGTCAGAACTACTTTCGTCATTCGACATTTTACCGGTGGTGGACTTATGATTAACCGGTCACAAATACACGGAGCAGCTTTTGGAATATACGTTTAATAAACTCTTAAAAACTCCGTAAGTGACCATTTTTGCAAAAACCTCAATTTTACATCTTTTTTTTGTCGGCATTCTCAGGCCATACTGCTCGGGATAATGACTTGATCTGTGATCAACGAGTTCATTTAAGTGGCCTTCCTTCATCGTGTGTTGAATGATGACGCTTAGGGAATCCGACCCTCCGTTCATCTATGTGGTTTGATGCTTGTTTTTACATATGTATACATATAAACAAGTATTAATAAAAAATATGAGAAACAGCATTGCATGCAATACTCTGTATTCAGATTAAAAAGTAATAAAAATTGTATGAAAAATGAGCAAGCTCACTAAATAATTTTTCACCACTTATACATGAATGCTACAGATATTTCATTTGCATATTGTGTCAGCTAAAAATACAGAGTGACTTTTGTTGAAGTCTCAAAAACATAGCTTAAAAATTTTAAAAACTTTCAGTGATAGAATAAGGTCAAAATCTGTTGTTCCCGTTTTTTTAAGTAAAAAAGAAAAAGAATGAGGGATTACATCCATACATTCATTGATTGTGTCAATATAGAATTCACAACAACGCACTTATTACTGTATTTGGATACAGCCTCTTTTATTTTTGGTTCCTTTTTGGAAACAACGGACTTTGATTGTCGATGATAGTTTACGGTCTTTTTAAGTGATATTTTTGAGATTTTCACACTATGCAAAATATTTGTTAATTGCGTTCACGCTTGCGCAGTGAAAAATTATATAGTAAACCTGCTTATTTTTCATAAATTTTTTATTATTTTATAATTATAATTTCAGGGCATTGTGTACAATTTTATTTGTTATATTTTCTGAAAAGAACACTTTTTTATATTAAAAACTCAGCAAATTATAAGCAAAAGAGCTTGGCAGAATATAAAACCCATTTTTTTAATAAAAAACTTGATTTATTTACGAGTATACAATATACATGCTGTCCAAATAAAAATGAACAATTACAATAAGCCACAATAATAACAGTCTGCATTCTGAACGCTTTGGATATGTTAGAACTAAATAATAAACTAAAAGAAATAATAATAAAAAAAAACAGTATTTGTTTAGAAAATAATATCCTTGTTTGTGACTCATTTTCTCTTTAGAGCCTAATTCAATCCTGGGAAGAAAGCCAAACGTTTACCCCCCCCCCCCCCCATTAAGTTTGATAAAAGGGTTTTTATTAAGAATTATCCGATTTGCTCTGAATTTTGGATATTCTAATAAGACACTCCCCTGATTTCTTTTGGGAGTTCATTGGATAAGTAAAAATGGGGAATTAGTAGAACTACCCCTCTTAATTTAGGTAAATGTTTTTCCTTACAGAATTAACTGATTAGGTTCAATTTTTGGATACTTGTTCATAGTGATAAGATTCTTGCCTAATTAGTTGTGGTGTTCTTTTGTTAAGTATAAAAGGTGTATGGCTTTACCCCCGCCCCTTTAAGTGTGATAAATGGGTTTTTATTAAGAAATATCCGATTTACTCTGAATTTTGTATATGGATTTTTTTATATGATAAAACATTTTCCTGATTAGTTTAGGATATTCAATGATTAAATATAAAAATCCCCCCCCCCCTTAATTAGTTTTGCGAACGGCATTAATCCTTGAAATTACAAGACTGTAATATATAGTTAGTTTTCGTAACCTGAGAGATCAATGCTATCAGTTTAACTGGGCAAAATTCTTTTTATTTTTTGAATTGCTTTCATATTCGGAATCTTTTGGAACCGGTTCTAAAATTTAAGAATACTTTTAGGCGTGAATAGCGTGGACTATTAAGTAATGATTTACATTTTTAATATGAGTTTATCTTTTAAAAGTTTAAATGGAGCATGTAAATTTTATTCCATATTTGTTTTTTCCTATAGCAATATAAAATTGGAAACGAAAATGTAAACGAAAATGTATGGCAATTTTGTGTCACATGTTACTGGAAATAGAAATACGAAATATCGAAAAGCCAGTATTTTCACATAGAACTATTTCTAATATAAAATTATATGAAAACAAATAATCTGTCATGTTGAGACTAAAGTTTTTGCACTTGATGAAATGTTTTGTATAATGAATTTCATTTTGAAGCAAGGTTTTTCTATATTTCAATTTTATTTAGTTTTATATCCGCTAAAATTTTATAATCAGGATACGAAATTTGGTTTATAATTTTATTTTAAAATGACGAGCAATAATTTTTAAATATTTAATGAATAATATATTCTTATCTTAAAGTAATAAACACCTGTTTTTAAATTTCGTACCTGAATTTTGAATATATATTTGAAATAGCAGCCACACGGACCACTGATAATTCATATTTTGGCAAAAGATTTAAAATATTAAGGGCTTAAAATTGATATTTGTCTTTTACTTAAACTTTGTTACTACATTAAAATGAACAAGCAAACAATGTAATTCACCTCTTATTATAAGTAAAATTATTTAGTTTTAGAATGAAATGTTTATTGTACCGAAGAACGGTGCTAGAAAATTACTTTAAAACATCAAGTACACTTATATTTTATTTAAGTATATATTGAATTGTATTCTTCGACAATAATATTTTAATTACAAGCTCTATCGTATATTTAAGCTTATGTATTATGTGTGCTCTTGAATTTAATGCAAATAAACATATCATTCTAAATCAGCAAGAAAAAAAAAATAATAACATGTATTTTTAATAAAATTCTACATGCTGTATATAAAATTTTAATTCGCTCAACATTTCTTGATAAGGAAAATATAGACTTGATTCATGATGCCTGGTTGATTATAAAGTATTAGAATATAAAATAAGTATACTTACAATCAGAGATACTTATATTAAACACTTATTTTCTAAATAAAACGATATTCGGTTCAAATCAGTCATCAAGGCCCATAATCAAAATCAACTTATTCTATTTAACGATAAGAGTAATCTTATTTAGTACTCATAATAATTAAATAAACTTACTTTCAGCACAAGTGTCTGGATGATTACTCAATTAGCCATTCATTCACAATAGAAGTTGCAGAATAGTTACCAGACTAATATTATTTCACTAATGACGTATGGTTATGTTTTTTGTTACTGTACAAAAGTTTCCTAGAGACATTTATATGAAAAGACTCTTTGCGAGGTGTAACACTAAAATGTAAAAAGATATTTTAAATGAGAAAGTGAAAAAGAAAGAAATTTTAAATTTCTGTTTAATGTACAACTCTATATAAGACTACCTAAAAAGTGCGTGCTTATTTGAGAAGTAATAGTTATAAATGTAACTGTTTGGATTTCAATGCATTAAACAGGAAAATATTGATTTGGAGAAGATAGAATCTAATATTTTATAATTTTAAAACCTTATGTCGGTGCTCATGTATTCTCGCCAATTTTTATTTATTTAATTATTTAATTATTTACTTACTTATTTAATTATTTTTGTGACAAAGTATGTTTTTGCTAATTTACCAGAGATTCTAAATATAACTTATTGAGATCTCAAATCACATACAAGTTTATTTTCGTATTTTAACATGCACGCAATCCATTGAAGAACAAATATACCCCCGTACATGCCAATCCATTGCATATGCAACCAGTGTTCTCTCTGACATTTGAGCAATGTTAGTAATTTCGCTAATTAAAAAAAAATAAATAAATAAAAACATTCGTTAAATGAAAAAATTATTAGCAAAATAGATTCGCCGGGTAACGCTAAAAATATCTTTAAAATACCCCCTTTTCTTCAATATGTTTTTATAACAGCGAATACGACTGTTTATAATCTAATTTCAACTATCCGCTGCAAATATATTAAAAATATATATAGATGCATATGTATGGAAAACGAAAAAAAAAATAAGTAAAAGCAAAATTTAAACACTAGCAATTTGGCGAATCAAATCGCTAGTTCACTCGCCAAATGAAGAATTTTATCACAATTTGGCACAATGTCAAGGGACAGCGGGAACCCTGTATGCAACCCTAAGCATGAAGTGCAAGTCGACAAACTCGAAACTGACATAGCAATAGATCTTACATAAAATCCGTAATGAGAATAACGATTCAAGCCAGAGAAGGGCTTTCACCTGCTTAAATCTACAGCCTTTTCTACTTCCTCAAATTTGCTTTTCCGCACACCTATTCCTGTGCGAAATCAGTTTTTTAGGTCCCCTTTACATTTCTGACATACTGCTTTGGAACACCCTATGTTAAAAACATATCCACTATTCTCTGGATATGTTTGCAGCCATTGCTTACAATATTTCTGTTTTTTACAGGAATTGTTTCATGATACATAACTTTCTCTTGTACAAATGACGATATTATTATTATTTTTTATTGCTGCCGGTGTTCTGCAATTTTTTAAGAGTGTTATTGTTAGTATTAGTTATTTTTTCTATATTGTTATTATCTATCTATATTATAAAGTCCAAACGTATCTGTGCGTAACGCATACGTCATTTTTCGAATGGCAACAATTTCCTCTGCAATTTCGGTTTTGAAATTTTCGTTACTGCAAATTTTAAACTTTTAAACGTTGCACTTTTAAACTTTTTATACCGTCGTATAGAGAAAAAAATGTACTTTTAAATGCAATTTGTTTGAAAGCTGTATCTCAATTTGTGTTTTTGAGTTATTAATTTTTTTTTATAGTTTTTTGTACCAATTTCGTAATTGTGGCAACAGAAACACTCCATTTTCTCTTAAAATTGAAAAACAAAATTGAAATTAAAATGCGCAACACTTTTCCATGCAATTTCGGTTTTGCGATTTTCGGTATTGGGTTATTCCATGTGAAATGAGCAAAAATGTAAAAAAAGCCGTAGCTGCATAGAATCCGATTTTAATAAAATTTGAGATACGTGTTCATTTCATATTCAAATGTATGTCTGCACAATATTTTGACGAAAAATAAAATTAATTTACCAATTTTGGACATTTAAAAAACTTGTGATGTAGAATGGCTTGCGGATAATCGTCGAAAGTTGTAAGTTTCAAGTTCAATATTTTGAAAACTATTTAACAAAAATGAAGTTTTTTTTATAATATTGAAATCTCTGGATATCAATCTTTATATTTATTGAGTAATAATAATCTGGTACTACCATAATTAATCATAAATTGGTTGTAAATATTGAAATTTTGTAAATTTTTAAAAATTTTGAAATGTTATAAAAATCAAAGAATTTAAAAAACATCTGTGAAACTGATGCAAGATGTAGTACAATGTATAAAGATCGAATTCTCAAAGTTTCAAAGTTGTTATTTATTTTCTTCATCTTCAAAAAAACTTAGAAACTTTAAAAAAAATGACAAAATCATAATTATTCCTCTTATGTTACCTCAAAATATAATTAAAGAAAAGCTCCTACATCAACAATATTACACATACATAAGAATCAATAAGTCCATGACACACTAAAAAAGATTCAATACTGCTTTTTTAATTTCTAACATAAAAAAATTAGGTTCAAAAAACTATTATTCGAGACATTCTAAAGACAATCTTTCTTTGAAAACACGCGCTTTTTTGCAAGTTTCTTGTTTTAAAAAGATATATTCTATCATCTATGTTTGCTACTTGATATTAAGATTAAAATACAGTTATTTTATCCAGGAAATCGTTTTTCTTCTATCCAAATTAAAAATATTATTGAGGCAAAAATAAACTGAAAGCAAGAATAAAACTCCGTATACTTAAAATATACACTTTTATCTGTAATATAAAAGAGTTTAAAACTTTTGAAATCTTTTATTCGTCTCCAAAATAATGATAAAAGTGTTGAATTTTTAATCAGCAGTTTTGACTATTTATTTTTTTTCTTATAAAGGAATGAAAAAGGCAAGAATTAAATTATAGATTTATTAAATAGATTCAATTAGCTATAATGGCAAAAAAGTTTGGATTTGGAAAAAGTGTCCTTCATTTTAAAACATATAACTGAAATATTTCATATTATTTATTTATTTTTAAATTATGAAATAAAAATACAATTACTAAATTATGCTGATCTGTTACTTATAGTTCATTCTTAAGTGTAAATAATTTTTATTACAATCTTTCCATTCAGGCCTAAGGCAAATAATCAAACTTGAAATTTCAAGCATGTACACAAGACCTCGATTTCGTATCAACTTTAATGTAAATTTTTATCCTGAAATAAACTAGTCTGAACTCTATTACTTTGCGTTTCCTCGTAAATGATTGTGATCTACTTATATGATGATTTTCAATAAAATCTGTGACATGTCAGCCACACCTGATTTGCTCATTTTGTGTGGAATGACCCTATTGCAAATTTTACACTTCTAAACATCCTAATTTTTTTGTTTTTACACCGTCGGATAGAGAAAAAATGTACTTTTAAATGCAGTTTGTTTCAAGGCTGTATCTTAATTTATTTTTGAAATAATAATTTCTTTATAATTTTTAGTACCAATTTTGTGATTGTGGCAACAGAATCACTCCATTTTCTCTTACAAATGAAAAAAAATAGAAATTAAAATGCGTTTGTTATAATGGTGAATTTCGGTCTTATTTCGTTTAATAATTTGGATAATTGAGTTTTAAAGTATTCTGTTAATTTTAACTTAAAATAATATTTGCTTGAGAGTTGGACTGACGAATATGGGATATATTTTTTTACTGTAAGTAATTTTGTAGATATATTATAAATAGATGAAACAATTCTTTCTTAAAGATTTACTTTTGTCGAATTTCGACCGGTTCTACCTCGTTTTAAATAATATTTAAAAAAGGAACATCTGTTTCAGAAAATCGAAAGAGCACGACATGTACGAGTTTGTGGCGGATGATTAGTATTTCTCTAGTAATTAGAGGGGTGTAAGTTATTTATTTCTGACAAAATGATTCGGTTAAATGATTTTTCAAGCACTGTCATCCATAATTGTATTTTAAATATTATAGCAATAAATTATGCGATTAGTAGAAGATTCAGTTTATTTGTATCGAAAATATCTAAAAACATTAATGAATTATATTTTTTATTTCACAAAAACTCTGACAATTTTCCTTCTATCAAATTATAAAATCCAGAAACATTAGTGAAAGATATGATTCATAATAAAATTATTATGCATTTATCAAGAAAATAGCTTACAGTGCACCTAGGCATAAAATCCTATCATTAGCTATCCGATCTGAAAGTGTATAGCAAACATTACATATTATCTAAGTACATCTTTGAATAATCTAATCAGTTTTTAATTAATTTTTAAACGAAATTTTAAAATGATCCTCGCATTTTAATTTTTGAGATATTTTCTTGCCTTTTTGCATTTTCATCACTTAAAACTCTATTATAAAAAAAAATTGTGTATTTGTTTTATCTCCTGAATAGTTTATATTTTAGAGATTTTTATAAATTCCATATCGATTTTCATCAAAATTTTGCCTTTTAATAGGTAAAAAATCAAATTTTACTATCTTAATGAATACAAATTTTAAAAACTTACACAATTTCTTTCTAAACAATATCGGATATTTCTTCATCAATTTCATAAATGTTGGTCGAAAATTAAGTAGCAAGAAGCATTTCAAAAAATAAGACACTCAAAAATTAGTTTTGAGAAAAACAGATTTAAAGTATATAAATACATTTATTTTTATCATTTACTTCTTAAAACCTTCATAAATGATATTTTAATAAGAAAAGACTGTTTTGGTACTATCATACCACAGAAATAGATTTTTGCGACAATTTTGCAATAGACGATTTTGCTCAAATAAAAGTCCACTGTTCGCTTAAACTTCATCGTGTAAGGAAGAAAAATTTACATTTCCCATCATAACACCATTATCTTTAATAATACTATTACTCTATTTTAATCTCAACACTTTGAATTTTTTATACATAAATATTTTTCCTTAGAATATTTATTAAATATCCATTCAAATAATAGAAAAAAATATATGTATTGAACTTTGAAGAAAAGATTATTTTTTAAGTCTTTTTAAGTATATCTAACACACATAAAAAAGAAACTGCAAAAGCATTACCATTACCTTTTGAAACTTCTTCTGTAAATTTATTTTTCATGATAGTTTCTTGTTACATGATATGATTAACGAGTTTTCAAGTGAAGAACTTTTGACGAATTTCTACTCAAAATCTTTCTGTTAAAGTCATTCATCAAAACACGTCAATTTTAAGCTTTACTAGGTATTTTTCTTCTTTTTTTGGCAAAAGTAAGTAAATTTAGAAAGATTAAGTTGTTCGATGTTTCATTAATTGTATCTGTAATGATATATGTTTATTTATATACAAACTGATAAGAAAATTTTAAATGTTGTGTTGATATTAAAATCATTTTTCTACCAATTTGCTAAATTAGAGAATTTGTACATTGCGTGGTAAATTTAAAATGAATAAATTTATTCGACGTTTCATTAATTGTATGTTTTATGATATACCGGGTGTCCCAAAAATGACTGATGGATTTTAAAATTCAATAACTTGCAAACGGTGACAGCTATTTAAAAAAATTTCCGGAGGGTTATGTATAATGTCAGGTGTTTTTTACCGTAATTTTTTATTTTAGTTCGCATCTCAAACAATAAGTGGCGCTAACGGCAATTGAAGGCCAGATCGACGCTTCACTCAGCACTGATCACCTGGCCTTCAATCGCCGTCAGCGCCACCTATTGTTTGAGATGCGAACTAAAGTAAATTACGGTAAAAAAATTCCTGACATTATACATAAACCTCCTGCAAAATTTTTTTAAATAGCTGTCACCGTTTACAAGTTATTGAATTTTAAAATCCATTAGTCATTTTTGGGACACCCGGTATATATATATTTACAAATATTTATGTATGTATATATATAGAAAATTTTAAAATGTTGTTTTGATAATAGAAGTATTTTTTCCTCCACTTTACTAAATTCAAGTATTTACACAGTGCGTAATAAATTTAAAATTACCGTATTTATTCGTGTATAACGTGCACTTTTTCACCCAAAATTTAGGGCAAAATTCCTGGGTGCGTGTTATACACGGAATATTTCTTTACTGCTTTTCGGTAATCGTACGATATACCTATGAATCAAGAAATGTATTCATACAAGAAATTAAAATTCGAATCTTACTGAATAGAAGTATTCTTACTTCTTTATTTCACTCGTTGCATTTTTTTTATGCAAAAGCGGTAGTAACATTATTTAAAAACTACTTAGCAATCCTCATTGTCCCTACTACATTTTATGAAACGGTAACTGCAAAAAATCATGTAATAGGTACAGATTTGCAGTATAAATGATAAAAAATCTATAAGGTTAAAAAGTTCTTAAGATTTTTTATAGGAAACTGGGAAACCTATAATTTTTTATCTAACTGTGACCCAAGTAACTGATAAAATTGTAGTAAGTTAGATTTTTCTTAATAATTTTGACGCTGGCAAGTATTTCGTTCGCAAGTTACGTCACCATATCATGACACTCACTCTCTACACGAAGTGTAAAAAAGAAAAAGAATTTCGACTTCTTTTCTAGCATATGATAACATTTGTTTTGATTTTCGTTGCTGAAATTCATTTGATTATTCATTCCCTTGCATACCAGATGTATAGTGCGTTTTATATACCAGGTACGAATAATCGCCATTTTTCATTCTAAAATACTGGGTGTGCGTTATGCACGCATGCGCGGTATACACGGGTAATTACGGTAATAAATTATTTAATGTTTCATTAATTGTATGTATTTGCAATGATATATGTTTATTTAGATAAAATGTTATAGGAAAATTTCAAATGTTGTGTTGATTTTAAAGGTGTTTCTACAACAACTATACTAAATTCATGAATTTTTACATTGCGTTTTATGTTTTAAAATGAATAAGTTATTTGATTATTAATTACATTCAATACTACATGTGTGCCCACACATACAACCAAAAAAAATGAAATGTTCTGTCAATACAAGTATTTTTTCATCCATGTGTAACAAATTTAAAATAATAAATATTTCGATGTTTCATTAATTGTATCTATAATAGTATACGTTTAATTACATAGAAAAATAGAAGAAAATTTGAAAAGCTGTGTTGTTATTAAAAGTATTTTTTTCCTCCACTATACTAAATTCACAAATTTGTACAGTGCGTTCTAAATTTAAAATGAATAAATTATTTGATGTTTCATTAATTGTACCTACAATACTAGATGTCTGCCTACACACATGTACCCACACACAAAATGTTGTGTCCATATTAAAAGTAATTTTTTCTCCACTTAACTATGTTCCTGAATTTGAACAGCGAGTAATATACAGTCGACTCTTATTAATTCGAACTCGTCGGGACCACAAGAATTGTTCGAATTATAGAAAGTATAAGAAGAAAACATGTTTAAAGGGGGTACTATTACAAATAAATAAATGTTATAGTATTTTTTCAAACATATTTCTGCTGCTATCATTAGAATATGACATAATATTAAATGAAAAGATATAAATACATGAACTAATCAATGGATTAGAAACAGACAAACGAAAATGGGGTGGAGGTGTCATTGATGGGCATATCAAATGCATGGGGCAATATGTAAGCTTGTTCTGAACAATTCTGACAAAAATAAAAGAAACAAAGTTATTTCAAGGATTTGAAGACCGGGAGGAAGTAACGAAAAATAAAAATTAAGAATCTCATTAGTTCGAATTAAACGAAGTCAATAGAAAATGAGTTCAAATAAATGAATTTTTTTAACATTATTGTGCTATTCAAAATCCTGGGGCTTTATGTTTAGTTCAAATTAAGCAAAAATTCGATTTATGCGATTTCGAATTAACGAGAGCCGACAGTATTTTAGTGAATACGTTATTCCATGTTTCATTAATTGTATCTGTTGTGATATAGGTTTATTTAAATAAAAAGATATAAGAAATTTTGAAATGTTGTGTTAATATTAAAATGAAGAAATAATAATATTATTTCTATCAGTAAACTTTTACTGTAAAATTTGCCTTATTTAATCGGAGCATTTTTTCAATTTAATAAGACACAAATTTCTATATTTAAAAGTTGGCGACAAAACATTAAAAGTTTTATAAAAGACTCCCGTCGCGAAGATGAAATAATATACATGTGCTTTTTTAGTAATCCATATTTATAGCAGAGGGTGTTTCTGTCAAATTACGTATTTTTATTACAATTTCATTTTACTTTTTATGAGAAAATGGCAACTAAAAGATATAGTAACTTACTGTTTTTCCTTTATTCTACATAAATGGAGAATTTCAATTGTCACCATTACAGAAATTTAATGAAAAACTATGACAACTGCAAATGAAAATTATTTATGATAAATAAATTCAAATGCGTTTTCTAAACAAATTGGTATCTAAAAGAAGTTTTTCCTTCACGACGGTGTAAAAAGTTTAAATATTGAAGGATTCAAAGTTTAATAAATAAGAGTAAGTAATCAATATTTCTCCATACAATGACAAATCTGATTTGTTTTACGTGTGGTTTGTAGATTTGTGTAAATATATTTTCTTGTAGCGATATTTTAATCGTTTTCTGCAAGAAATAGCATGACACTGCTAATCTACATTATAAAAAAACAGGCAAAAATATAATATTTTTATGTATTATATTAAAATTCTTTGGATTATTATTGTTTATTTACATGCATAGTTTAGTATTTAAAAAAAAAATAATGTATTGTGAAAGAAATATAAAAAAACAAGAGCTTTCAGATTCATATTTTCGCATATGTACAAGTTTACTTCACACACATATACATATTTTTTGCAAAATACGTAAATATAAATAGAGAAATAAATAAAGATATTTATCATGCGGCTACCAGAACGAAATTACCAGAAACCTTTGTAAACGTGTTTGGCGGGATGGCTTCACATGCAGAAAAGATGTTCTGATTCAGTTGTACAATTGTTTCTGGATTGTGGCAATACACCTGGTCTTTCGAAAATCCCCTGTTTTAAGGATTAAACAATTTTTTCACAGTAAACTTGCAATCTGTGAACAGCACTTGTTTACAGAAGAAAGACGGTTTACAGAATGGCGAACTAACAGACTGCATTTATTCTATATCTTTCAAATCGCCTGCAGCGCCATCTGTTGTTGAAATTTGTAACTAATTTCGAAAGTTTGTCTGCCTGAAAATTTACTCTTGTTCCAAGCATATTGCAACAAATTGTGCATTTTTATCGCTGTCGTTTATTTTTTATTGTTTTTTCAAATATACCGGTCATTTATGTAAAACCCTGTATATACATATATGTGTATGTGTATTTGTCATTTAATCACAAAAAATGACTCTCCGTCATTTCTAAATAAAAGTAAAAGTCAAACTGTCTACCCTGACTTGATCAGAATTCTTTAAGTGCCTATAAATCTGACTGAAACTTAAACATAAATTGTAAAAAAATCCTTTTTGTGACAGAACATTTCGCCTAGTGCCTAAAGTTTCAACATGACATATTATATGTTTCCATATATTTATTATATATTCATATTCCATATATTTATTTGGGAAACATTTCTATGGGTAAAGATTATCTTTTAACTATTTCATATCTGAGTAACATGTGATAAAAAAAACATGATTAAAATACACATTTCTACTTACTTTTGGTGCGGGAGACAAAAATACGGAATAAAATTTAGATATTGCATTAAAGGTTTTAAGGATTGCATTTAAGAGTTGCGAAGAATAAAACAACAGTCTATTGTCAATAAACCGGGTGTGTTGGAAAGAAAAAAAAGGTTTATTGTTGATAATCTGGGTCTATTTGAAATAAACCCGATAAAAATTTTGAAAGATAATCTGAATTTGCAACTCTAAATCTTATCCAGAAGAAGAAATTTAGAAAGACTTTTTGGTTGTATATCAATATTTTTTAACCTCCTGGTGATGAGCGATTGGTATATGTGCAACCTAATATGCTCAGAATTCTTGATTATTCTCACAAGTAAATTTTTGTTGTAAATTTTGTCTTATTTATTCCGAGCATTTCGCCAATTCAATTAGTCTTCCGCCATGTGACGCGCCGTTGTAAAAAGTGCAACAGTCGCTTTCTTTTTCCTTTAAAGCAAAATTCAAGCAGTAGAGTGGGTTAACAGGTTAATAACCATATGTAAGGGACTATTAGATTTCAATTTCTATTTTCTCGAAGTTATTTGCATTTCAGATTGATCAATTAGCAGCACCTATCATTTTAATTTGTGAATATCTGTCGTGCTCTATTTTATGCAAGGCGCACATGCTTGTGAAAGTCTCTCAGTAGAACCTTTCTCAATGAAATTCTTTCTAAGTTACTTTAATTTGGTTTGAATTAAAATAATGTTTAAATGAAAACGGTATTTTGAAGATAATAAAGAAATTGTGTATTATCTATCGAAAGTTTTGAATGAAGAGAGTGAAAGTGATATTATTAATATTGAAGGAGTTCTGAAATTTCCTGAATGTGACGAAGATATATTTAGAACATTTACAAGCAAGATATAGAATTATAGGAACGTCGGTCTATAGTTTTAAGAAAAGTAAAAAATGATTTCATATGTATCAAAAAAGAGCAAAGCAGTGGCATTAGTTTTTATCCTTTATGATAAAGATTAAATTGATGACGAGAGTGGGAATCGTGAATTAATTCTTAATTACAATATGTCTAAAGGAGGTGTTAACATATGCGATAAAATATGTGCGGCTTATTATGCATCCTGAATATCAAGAAGGCGAATTTTCGTCATATTTTATCCGATAATGAACTGCTCACAGATATATTCACGTGTATAATATTTATTTAATAATGTTCATGAAGAGAAGCCGAATTACTTTTTTGAAAGCAAAGTCCTTTATAAAAGAGCATTTCATATCCACAGCTTAAATACCGAATTTACATCAAGATGAGTGGGGTTTTCTTGATGTATATCATCCAACAGAAAAGTTAGAAGCAGATATTTAAAAATAATCTCTTCCCAAAAGGGATTCCTATAATATATGCAAAGGGGAAAAAACATTACCTGCAATATATTGCAGGAATTCCTTAAGGTTTATCTAAAACCAGCATATAGAAAAGTAAATTTTATGCCTACAATGCGAAGCGAATAATGTAGATGGAATATATGACTAGTTTTGTAAGTACGAAATTTCTTAATTATGATTTAGAAATTCATTATTGATTTTAATAACTTTTGATTGTAGTAGTAAATAGCTTTTTATACGTTTAAACTTCTACTTTAATTTAGTATAACAAAATAGATCTATAGTTGTATTGCGAATCATTTTAATGGGATTTCTTACATGATATTTTTATCTTAAATTATTTGTAAAACTATAAATATACAGCAATAATTGAATGTTCTTCCCCTGTTGTACAATTTGCAACGCGCGCCCTCTCACGTGATGAACATTTGCGTGCCAGCGAAAGGTTAGGAAAAATTTCTCATTTCAAAATCCAGTGATAAAACATTAAAAATTCTGTAAAAGAAGCTCGTCCCAAAATGGTTGAGTTCTGAAACGCAATTTAATTCATACACAACAAATGTTTTCACGAAACTTTAATTAAAATGTTAGTAAAAAAAACGTAATCATATTCAATAAAAGAAAAGAAACAGCCATATGAAAAAAAATTATAATTAATAATATGAAAAAAAGAACATCTTGGCAGAAACTGTATTATTAAAAACATTCAGCAGTTTATAATATGAAAGTTAGAATTTTATGGAAGATTAATAAAATGAGATAATAAAACACGAACTGCAGCTTCAGTTTGTGATGGTAATGCAGTGGGAGGTTTAGGCATGGTACTGGCATAATTATAAGCAAAATATATTCATTATAATGATATTTCATTATAACTTTAAAATTCAAGAAGAAAAAGAATATATAATATATTAGCACTAAAAGCACCAAAAAGGATTTAATTTGACTACTACCGAACATGCATAATTCGACCCCTAGAACCGTATCAATAATAATAAAAAAACAAATATATATACATATATATATATATCAGTTCAACAAAAATATGTAAAACAGATAAATTAAAATGCTTTAAATAACAATTATGGTGTGCAATCGTTTTATGAAACTTGAGGAAATTTTTTATCGCTTCTAGCATTATTAAAATTATCCGGAAAAATGTGTGTAGTTACATCTGCTACCCTTTAAAATAAAAAAAAATAAATAACGATAAAAGAAAGTTCCTTTATGATACAAAAAAAAACTTTTACCCTTACCTTTTTAATTTTCGTGCATTATTAAAATATAAAGAAGAAAACATGAGAAAAAATAACGTATTTTTTAAGCAATCTCAATTTTTAATTATTTATACGTAAAACGACTAAGATTCACTGAAAGTGAAAACGTCATCTTTAGAAATTTCTTCGGGTGATCTGTTTTTTATGGCATGTTCTTGTTATATAACATGATAAACGAGTTTCCTATAGAATATTTTTTGACTGATTACTTCTCTCATATCTTTTGCACATAATTTGTCACAAGATGTCGATCTAAATCAACAGAACATTTTTCGTTAGGTTGTGTTTTTTTTTTTTTTTTTTTTTTTTTTTTTTAAAATAAGTTTACAATGAATAATATAAACAATGTCCTCGGATTTTTTTACGATATTATATATATATTAGAACTAAAAATAAACGCAAAAGGTTATTTATGCAACGAACTATATAGTGCAGAATTTAAAAACAAATACCGTAATTTCCGGCGTATAATCCGCGGGCTAAACAATTCTTTTTGGATTTAGAAAACTTATCTTGTGATTTAATACAAATATTTACGGCAATTTAATAAGTTATATATACTTTAAAGAAGATTCTGGGTCGAAAAATGATTATTTGATCCGCGGATTTTACGCGGGAAATTAGAGTATTTAGATATATTTACGTACCTCAATAGTGTGTAATTTGAACAAAAGAGGAAAACAAAAAAGTGCGTTTAGACTCTATGCAGAGATATATTTACATCCATATGAATATTTTCTCTCTAGAAAAAAATTTCAAAGTTTGTATGGAAATCCTTTATACGAAATTGAAACTTTTTAACGACTTTAAAACAAATTTGGCATATCTACGTTTTGGAATGCAACGACATATAAAAATTATTTAACCAAACACCATATAAATATTATTTCAGGATTTCTGACATATTATTAATCCTTAATTTATAGTTTTATAAATACACAAGTTTTAACTGATTTCGATCAAATCTAGCAATTAAACCACTAGCGAAGAATAATGTATATTTTAATAAATTCCCTGAGTCCATTTATCTGATCTTACCGCCAGTCATAATGTATATAAATAAAAAAAACTATTTTGATATACACATGCGCTATTTTCCTCCTTTTATGTATTTAAAAAAGTTCATGAAAATTAAAATACGTAAAAATATATTGCAATTTCAAAGAAATGGCTTTATGAAATTATTTGTCTAAATTACACGTTAAATTAAGGGAGAAAAACTTAAGTAGGCGTGTTTAACAGATAAGTCAATCAAATCTCATATTTATGTCAGCACCAAGGTTAATTCAAATATACTTGTTGCAATTAAAGCTTATTTAGCATACATCGTATTTTTATAATTAATGACTTTTAAATTATCAATCCGGATATCTTATATTTGGGAGTGAGTGAAATTTTACATGTTTATTTTTTTTAATAACAACTTTATTCTCCTTCACTTTTTAAATACTTTTTTGTATTTAATTATTATTTTTTTAATACGTTTATACTTCAGAAATCCAAATGTTATACAAAATGTTATATATTTTACCCTTTAACAAAAATGAAGAATTGTTCGGAAATAGATATGACGACTTGAGTACTGATAACTGTGTTAACGATACAGTAGTCTTCAGGGCATAGAATACTGGTTGCTGAATAAAATATTTAGTATTATGAAATTTCGTAGGTTCTGTTGTAATGATGGCATTGATTATAGGCATTTTTTACCTATTTACAGGCATGAAATACACAGAACATAGTTATAGTCGTGGCTGTATTAACGATTTTAGTTCTCAGAGAATAGAAGGTTCACTTAAATCAATTGCCGTGATTTCAAAACTTTCTTTATTTGTTTATTTATAAGGATGGAAGAGAAAGATTGGGAGGGCCAGGAAATAGTGACTCAACTAAAAAATAATAACTCATTCTGCTAATTTTTTTTTTTCGCACAAAGGTAAAAAAATCTGTGTACGAGAAAAAAAATCTTGTAAAAGTGTTTATGAAAATCAAACCATATGAATATGTATTGCACAAATATCATTTATTGTATAGTTGAAATTATTATCACTATGCTAAGAAATAATCGATGGAATTCAATTGAATCTGACAAGTAACATATGCTTTTTTTTTATTAACCCACTGCATTTGCAGGGAATTTTCTTTGGATGACTTTACATAAGCTTTTCAGTTTGATCCGATAGAGATTACTTATAGAACAATCTTGCCATTTCAGTCGCTCTGGCCGCCTCGAAAATTACACTACTTATCCACACAACCATCAAAAGATAACTTTAACCATCTTTCTCCATTCCTTTTTAATATATTTATACAGGAATACTTATTTATAAATGCTACTGCATTTAACCTTATTTTTTATGCGTTCTTATATATATACAGGATGTTTAAAAAATGACCGGTATATTTGAAAAATCAATAAAAACTAAACGGTCAGCGATAGAAATACACCGTTTGTTGCAATATGCTTGGGATAACAGTAAATTTTCGGGCAGAAAAGGTTACGAAATTAGTTTAAATTTTCAACAACAGATGGCGCTGCAGTCTGAAAAATCTAAAATACGATATTTTCCACATATCCACCATACGCAGCAATAATATAACAGTAATAAAATTGCCTGCAGCGCCATCTGTTTTTGAAAATTGTAATTAATTTCGAAAGTTTATCTGCCTCAAAATTTACTGTCGTCCCAAGAATATTGCAACAAACGTTGTATTTCTATCGCATATATTTTCAAGATTTAAGAAAGATTTTATAATTTCAAGGTTCCTTTCACTGCTACCTATTTTCGATAACAAATCTGAGTATTTCTTATAGCCTAAAAATAGTTTTATAATATCGCACAATTGGTTTTAGATACCATTCATTCTCAAGTAAACATATTCCTGTTAAACAAGCTTCTTTACAGAAAAAAAATTATAAAAAACAGTATTAACACTTACATCAAACGTATTATTATTTTGCTACATTCGTATGTATAAATTTAGCTATATAATGAACGATGTTTTTCAGATTTAAAATCATCTTTAAAACCAATATTCGAGCTTGCGAAAACTGATTACACTAACAAGGAAGGTCTCCATACTCGGCATACTCAGAATATTTTGAAAAAAATACTAATTAAACTACTCATGTATGTAATAAGGGATCAGTTAAATTTAGCGGCGGAATCTCATTAGAAACTTGGTAAAAAAATAAAATATTTTTGAATATTTGGCGTAAAAAGACGAAAGCATCGCACGATTTGGCGAGCAGCACTTTTCCTCGCCAAAAGCAAACGATTTTAATGCACCTGAAAATTTTTTGTCAATTAATTTTTAGAATGTAAATAGTATTTAATGAATTTAAATTTGAACAATGAAAGAGCTTGATACATGTAGATATTGTGCTATATATTTATGTTGTTTTTGCTGCAGTTACTTTATTCTATCATTTTTTAAATAATTTCATATATAAAAATGTTTTCATATTGAAAAATATATTTTCATATATTTAAGCGTATGACAAAATAAAAGGCCAGAAGAAGAATGTTGCACTAATGCATTTCAATATCAGAGATGTTTTTGTTTCCATAGCAACAAAGTTGAATCGGCAGTGCTCAATTGAATTGGACTTAATTTTGTGATTGAAACTATTTTAATTAATTTTAATTTTATTTTAATTCATAAAATTCCATAGTTAATTTTCATTATAAGTATATTATGACAAAATTATAGTTAAAACAAACTAAAATAGACAAAATTAAAGTTATTTAAATTTCTTTGAACAATTTCAACATGAAGCACCTTAAAAAGTATTTGACATAAAAAACTTACTTTTGAAATGTTATTTTTTCTTATTTGAAATCTTTATCGCCAACCGATGATAAATCGCCAAATAAGGGAAATGTATATTATTTTTTAAGAACATTCTGCCGGGGTTCCGCCGAAATTTTTTATAGACATATCTGTCCCCATGAGAAGAACATTCTGTATTTTTTTCAGAACTTTCTGGGTATGCCCGTATGGAGACCTTCTTTGTAAGCACTATACAAATTAATCTGTAACGTTTTTGAAATTCCGCAATGAAAGCTTCACTTTTATCACTGTTTCCGAAATATATAGGTTTTTGACTTTTTAAAATGTAGGGAACTGTTTTCGGAATATTTTGTCAAAAGGATTGTATATTTTTGTTAAAAGTTATATTTCACTGTATAGAAAAAAACATTTTTTTTATACTATAAGTTATTCCATCTTAAAATATATTAATATATATATATATTACATTATCTGTTCATTATATAAAAAAAGAAATAAAGAAAACTACTGTTTATAGCATATACGTATTACATACATTTCCATTACATATTTTAAACAATTGTAGCCGAGACATAACAGAAATATCTAGGTCTTTTACAGTTTTTGCCTTTAATTGTATACTTCTCAAACCGTGTATTTTTGTATTAATAAATAAAAAATATCAAAGCTTTTTACTATATTGTAAAAAAAGTAATATTGATTGCAATGATAGAAAAAATATTGTCGGATTGTTGTCCAAAAAACTGTATGCATCACAAGTTATAGAATAAAAATACATCTCCGTAAAGTTTTTTCTAACATTTAAACACTATCAAAAGAAGAAAATTTTCTGTATCAGTTGCCAAAAGCTTTTGAAATGGAAGACTTATCTGTGCTCTGGAGGCCAACAAGTGCAGAACCGAGTTTTTAAATTCAATAAAATATATTTGGGATTCTTCAATAGAATAGATATATAGAGTTCGAGGGTTTTATAATAGAGTTAGAGGAAATATTTCATCAACAACTGCGTTTCTTGATAAAACATGTTATCTAGATAGAATTTAAAAGACTTTCTATTAAAGCATATCTTACGAGCTCACACTACTGAAGAAAAAGATAATGTCAAGTCTATGGGGGCGTTCTTTTAAAATATCTCACTCAAATTTTAATACTTTTACATGATTTCTTTTGCATAGGATAGCTAAGGACTATCTACAACCGGGCTAGTTTTTACTTTTTCAATTTTGGTTATATATATATATTTTTTTTAATTATGATAGAGGGGGTTCAATTTCACAACATGTTGAAAAGTTAAAGTATCTTTTTTTTTCATCTAAAACCAAAAGTGAAAAAGCAAAATTTAGCCCGAATGTGGATCGTCCTCAGCTATTCTTTGAAAAAAAAACACGCAAAAATATTAAAATGTGAGAGAGTTATTTGAAAATAATGCCCCCTTACACTTAACATTATCATATGGGTCTTTTTCCAGGAGTAGTGTGTGATCTTAAAGCAAAATTGGTTTGGAAACTGCTTTGGAAAATAATTGGTTACACTATAGTTATGGAAATGCTACTAATAAAACTTTCCCTGTAAATAAAATTAATCGTATGCATTACATTTAAATAATAATTCAAATTTTTGGATGGCGCCAGTATGTTTCAAATAATTATTTTAAAAAAAATTGTTATTAAAATGTAATTATTTAACAAACACTTTCTTGCTGAAGATTCCCCCTGTCTCTCTGCCTTTAAAAACTAATAGAGATTAATCAATTTATGTTAAAAACGTGCAACCAATTATTGATATCCAAACTTAAAACATTCTACCATAATTTTGTAAAATTGTCGCCTCTTCAAATTAAAATTTTAGAAATCATAGACCTTATTTGACTTCAAAGACAAAATAACGTTTATAAACTTTTAAAAAAGCTTTATTAAATGAAACAGACATTCCATTTCATACAAATAAGTTGAAACTTGTGTAAACTAAATAGTTAATTACTGTGTAAGCATTTGATTTATCTTTTGTTTTGTATTTTATATACATCATAGAAGGCGGCAGCCTTCAAGTGACGCAGCTTTAAGCCTACCATCGTCATAAGGTATCCACGTAAGAGAGATGCGGAACTTCATATATACAGCTAACTCAACATCAAAGGAAATCTGAAAAGCCGCCATCTAATAACTCAGCAAATATTGATCAGAATGGTACATTTTTTTAATATAGTCTTATGTTCCCAGTCTAATCCTATCCTATAATTTTTACATTTCTACGTGCCGTATATTTTTAGATCTCGATACTCATTTTAAACCGAAATCGATGGTGTTTGTTCCTGATAATGAGATCTAGAAAACGGCCTGGGAGATTTTCTTAAAACTTATATATAATATGAATCTCTTTAAGATATAGTGAATAAGATTTGCCTAGTTTCTAGGAAAACTCTTGTTTGTTATATATTGGTCTTGGAAAATTGGACTATGTTAGCTCGCGGATTACATGTTATTCTATGGGTTAGCAGACGAAGCCTGTGCGAAAAGCCTTATGTAGTTAGGGTCACAGTTAAAACACCCGAATCGAAGCAATCAATGTTTTTTTAAACTACAAAAACATCTTATCATGTGATTTAAAACATTCAATAAATATATACTAAATCAAATTTCTATTTATATTGCCTTTATTTTTCGTAAATAAGAAAATATTACGTTTCTTACATTGGATATTTTTGCATTTTGTGGAAAAATATTTTGAATCCTTTTTTAAAATAGGAAAATATTTTTTAATTATATATATTCAATATACTTTCGACTTATGATTTTTTTTAAAGTTTACAAACAAAAATTATTTTTAATATTTTTTCATGTATTCATACGCGTTTGGATAGTTTTGTTTTTAATCGTAACCGGATTTCGCTGGCGGTAAGCTAGCTAAAGTTTCCGAAAGCTACGCACGGCGTCAAAAATCAATTGTAAACATGGGATTAGAAATATTAAAAAATTAATAAAGCATCCCCCAAAATAAGTACGAAATCTTAAATATCAAGGTAGTATCTGATGTAATTATTCCCGACCCAGAGTTGTTTTTATTTACGACAATTTTTTAGTTTTTTACATTATAAATACATGCTTCCTCACGTGTCTATAGAGCGCAATACAAATTAAACAATTTACTATTTTATTTTGAATTTTCTTAAAAAAATAAATAAACAAAATTTTTCGTTTTTAATGAAAATCCACGTTAAATTTAAGGTATGACAAAATGAAAATTGTTCCCAATCCCGTGTGTAAAATAATTTATTTGTGAATCGTTTGTATTTAAGTTAACGAAAATTGCCTCAAAATAACATCTTTTTCGAAATATGCATACGTATAGCATACTTTTGATTTTACATTCTTTTCAGATTAAAAAAAATTAAGCATCTCAATATTTAAATTTTATCAAAATTTTACTTTTTAAAATTTTCGGGAATTTCTAATGTAACTTATAGTAGACAAAAAAAGTATTAGAACAGTGTGAATTTTGTAGATTTTTAAATAATAAAATTATTTAATTGCTATAAAAAATATATATTAAGCAAAGTTTTTACAAAAATATCCCATTTTTGTAACAAACACAGATTATAAATTAAAAAACCTTAAAAAAAAGTAAAAATAATAAAATTTGCATTGCAAAATAAGTATTAGAACATCAGATTGCAATGTTGAAACATAGAAAAAATAAGATAGTTGAAGACTGAAATATGAAGTTAATACTTGTTATGCAGTCCTTTTGCTGCAATTATTGCTTCTAATTGTCTCGGCATAGATTCTACTAAATCATTAATGATTTTTGAGGACATGGTGTTCCATGCGTTTTGCAATGCTTGTTTTAAGCTTGATTTGCTTGTTATTGAGATTTTTCTATTTTTTGATCAAGTAGATGCCATAAATGCTCAATAGGAGTCAAGTCTGGTGATTGTGGTGGAGTTTCTAATCTTCGGGGAACATTATATAAAAACCACTCTTTGGTTTTATTGGCAGTATGTTTGGAATCTTGATCTTGTTGAAAAAACAATGTTTTCTGCAACTCTAATTTTCTTACACTGTCCTTCAAATCATGCTGTAACACATCAATGTATGATAAAGCTATCATTTTCCCATCAATAAACTGGATATTTCCAACTCCATTTTAAGCCATGCACCCCCAGATCATGACATTCCCCCTTCCATGCTTTACCATCTTCAGTAAATTTTGAGATTCTAAAGCAGCACCTTCTTTTTTTCAAACAGTGAGTACGTGTTTTGTTTTGAAAATTTTGAACTTGCTTTCGTCAGAGAAAATTACACTTTTCCTGAAATCTAATGTTTTGCTTTTATATTTTTTGGCAAATTGTAGATTTTTCTTTTTGTTGTTTTCTGGAATAAACGGTTTCTTTCCTGGCTTTCTTCCTTTTATACCAGCCCTATGCAAAACATTTCTCACAGTCTGTGATGATTCAAGATACAATCTTTCCTGATATTGATTCAATATTTGCGGCCAACATCCTTGCACTTCCAGTTGGATTTTTTTTAGCATCTTTAATCACTTGTCGCCTTTCTCTCACAGTCAGCTTGCTTGGTCCCCCTGATCTTTCTTTATTATCCACAATACCAGTCTCTTTTTTTCTTTTTAAGAATATTATGAATTGCACACGATGACACATTTAACATACTTGGAATTTCCCGCAACATTTTTCCACTATGATGCAGAAAAACAATTTGCTCTCTTTTTGCAAGTGGAATCTCTTTTGTTTTGGGTGCCACGACGAAAAACTTGCACATAAATTATTTTGAATTGATTATCAACAAATGAACTAAGTATCCTTTGTATGACCTTGACACTTGAAAATAACTTTGAAAATTTAACAAGGTAGAATTACAATTTGCATGTTGGTTTTTAATTTGTTCTAATACTTTTTTTGCGGTTCGAATCTGGTTTTTTTAATTTATAGAAATAACATATTCTGTTTAAATAATTTTTGATTGCTTATTGAATACTGTGTAAAAAATATTATTATATATAAATTAATTTCACCATTTATTTCATTTTATTACCTAGAAAACTACAATTTTCACATTGTTCCAATACTTTTTTTGTCAACTGTATACTTTTTTCCCCTCTTATATTCAACTCTTATTCTTTCGTTACACATATAAATAACGTTAAGAGTGTTTTTAATTAAAGTGATAAAAGTTTGAAATTTCAAATTTTGTCCACCAAATTTTCAATTAATCTTGTTTTTATTTACAGTAATAATTAATTATAATCCTTTTCCATTCCAGTACATTTGTGTAATAGAGACCAATTAGCAATGAAACTTTGTTTATCTTTTAAAGAAATTAAACAAAAATTCACATTATTAAAGACAGCACAAGTTAAATAAAAAGTTATGACATTGTGGAAATTTGGATATGTTTATATAATGATATACTTGTTTACTGGGGCGGATCCAGAGGATCATTTTTTTTGGGGGGGGCGATACCAAGAAACATAGAATCAATGTAGTCATAATTTCTGTTCATGAAATACCTCCTTGTACAGTTATTATTAAATTAATGATCAAATAAAAAGCTTTTCCGCAATCTTCTGACAAAATAGGCTTTTTTTCTGCGATCTTTTGACTAAATTCGCGCTCTTTTCGTGACTCTTTGACGGAATTCGCATTTTTTGGCATTTTTGACGAATCTCGCGTTTTTTACCCACGATATTCTGTCAAAATTCGGGTTTTTTCCGCGATCCTTTGACAAAATTGGCTCTTTTCTGCTATACTTCGACAAAATTAGCAATGTTTTGCAAGCCTTTGAGAGAAGTAGCTCATTTTTCTGCGACCTTTTGACGAAATTGAAGTTTTTTGCACAACACTGACAAAACTCGAGCTTTTCCAGTGATCCTATGTCGAAATAAGCTCTTTTTCCGCGACCTTTTGACGAAATTCGCACTTTTTCGCAGTGCTTTGAAAAAATTAGCGCTTTTTCAGCAATCTTATGTCGAAGTTGGTGCTTTTTCAGCGATCCTATGTCGAAATTCACACTTTTTCCGCGACCTTTTGACGAAAATCGCTATTTTCCGCTATACTTTGACAAAATTAGCACTTTTTTGCAACCCTTTGAAAAAAGTAGCTAACTTTAGACGAAAATCGAGCTTTTTGCGTGACACTTTGACAAAAAGATGCCCTTTTTCAGCAGTCTTATGTCGAAATACTTGCTTTTCAGCGATTCTACGCCAAAGTTTTTTTTTCTGACCCTTTGACGTAATTCACTCTTTTTCCGTGATCATTTGACGAAATTCGCGCTTTTTTGCGATACTTTGACAAAATTAGCACTTTTTCAGCAATCCCATGTCGAAGTTCACGGTTTTTCAGCGATCCTATGTCGAAATTCGCATTTTTTCAGAGTTCCTTTGCCTTCCCTTTTCGCAACCTTTTGAAAAAATTAGTGCTCTTTCCGCGAACTTTTGACAAAATTCGAGTTTTTTACACAGCACTTTGACAAAAATCGCGCCTTTTCAGCGATCCTATGTCGAAGTTCATGTTTTTTACGCAATCCTCTGATAACATTCACGTTTTTTATGCGATCCTCTGATAAAATTCGCGTCTTTTTCGCGACCCTTTGACGAATTTTGCATTTTTTCGCTGTACTTTGACAAAATTAGCAGTTTTTTGCAACCTTTTGAAAAAAAGTAGAGCTCTTTCTTCGAACTTTTGACAAAATTCAAACTTTTTGCGCAACACTTTGACAAAAATCGTGTTTTTTCAGCGATACTATGTCGAAGTTCGTGTTTTTTACGAGAACCTCTGTCGAAATTCGCATTTTTTCCGCGAACCTATGATGAAATTCTCGCTTTTTCCGTGATCATTTAACGAAATTCGCGCTTTTCCGCAAAACTTTGATAAAATTAGCGCTTTTTCAACAATCCTATGTCGAAGTTCACGCTTATTCAGCGATTGTATGCCGAAATTAGTACTTTTTCCGTGATACTTTGCCTTCCCTTTTCCAACCCTTTGACAAAATTAGCGCTTTTTCCACGACCTTTTGACGAAATTTGCTACTTTTTCGCTATACTTTGACAAAATTAAGGTTTTTTTGCAAATATCTGACAAAATTCGTGCTTTTTCCTCGACCTTTTGACGAAATTCGAGCCTTTTCCACGACACTTTGACAAAACTCGCGCTTCCAGCGATCTTGTGTCAAAATTCGTGTGTTTTAACAATCCTTTGTCGAAATTCTTTTTTTGCGCGACCTTTGACAAAATCAGCACTTTTTTGCGACATTTTAATGAAATTCGCGTTCTTTCTGGAACAATAGAATGTCTCCGAAGTTGCAGAAATTCCTTCCGGAAAAAAATCTGAATTCAACACGAGTTTGGGCCTCCCCCCTCAACAATTTTCATTTTGTCATACCTTTAATTTAACCTGCATTTTCATTAAAAACGAAAAATTTTGTTTATTTATTTTTTTAAGAAAACTCAAAATAAAATAGTAAATTGTTTAATTTGTATTGCACTCCATAGACATATGTCAGGAAGCATGTATTTATAATGTAAACAGCTAAAAAATTGTCGTAAATAAAAACAACTCTGGGCCGGGAATAATTACATCAGATACTACCTCGATATTTAGATTTCGTACTTACTTTTGGGGATGCTTTATTAATTTATTAATATTTCTCATCCTATGTTTACAGTTGATTTTGACGTCAGATTGACTGATCTCTGTGTATATATATGACCATTGGTCACTGCATAGGAAAATTGTGTATTTTTTTATTTGAACTTACAAAATAACCAAGGTTCTTAATTCTGTGCAGTTTCAGCACCAATAATTAGATTCTAACAGAGAAAAATTTGTTTGAAATGTTTTTCTCTCCAAATGGGGCATTAAAAATTGGGGTGTGCTAGTGCATGCCACATAAATAACAACAAAAGTGGCAAGTCCTTAAAATTTTTTAGACTCCTTGGATTTTTTTGGCACAATCATTAACGTGTGTATAACCGCTGTGTGACCATTATATAAAAAAATCGCTAGATTTACAAAAATTATTGTGCAAGAATCACTAAAATTCACAAATTTTGTCAATTATACAAAAATTAATTCGTCTATGAACACAGTTTGCCCGTTTAGGCCAAAGAGACATCACTTGATCCACAAATATTACTGTGCAAGAATCACTAAATTGCAAGAAACTCGTCAACACCACAATCACTAATGCGTGTATGCAGGGATGTGCAAAGAGAAAACTGCGGCCAGCGCATAGTCTTAATTTTGCGCCCACCCCCTCCCACCCCACAAACTTGTTCTTGTGACAGGCTAAAAATGATTTTGGTAGCAAATTAATTTCCAATTAATTTGGAAAACTCAAAATTTCTGCACCCGGAGCGACCTCCCCCTTCACCCCTCATTTCACACGGAGCTTTGTGTATGAGCGCTAAAAGCCATCATTAGATCCATGAAATTCGCTATTCAGGAATCACTGAAATGCACGAAACTTGTCAACATTACAATCTCGCGTGTAGAGCACTGGCACTGTGTACTTATTAAAACCAAAGAAACCATTATTGGATCGATGAAACTCACTGTGCAGGAATCTCTAAAATGCAATAAACTCAGCAATGCCGCAGTCATTAATGCATGTATTAGCATTGCATGCCCATTAAAAACAGAAAAATATCACTTAATGCACGAAACATGCCATACAACTACCCATTTCACAATTTTTTATAATATGTTGAAAAAATTCTAGAAAGAAATTTGAACTGAAGAAATTTTATCAAATTATTGCAAAAAATAATTTCAATTGTCATAAAAAGTAGAATCTTTCCAGGAAATTATTGCAAATGATGCCTATTTGTTGAAAAATATTGCACTCTTCAGCATATGATGGTGAAAAGAACAAATTCTGGTAAATAATTGAGAAAACTATAAATTTTGTGAAAAAAAATCACGATATCCATAATGGATTTTGTCAAAAATTGGAAGCACATACCAAATTTAGAAAATGTGTCAAAATATTGCGAAAAAAAATAGCCAAAAAAAATATTAAGTTTTGTCAATCAATAGCAGAAAAAAACACAAATTTTGTCATGAGTTGAAAAAAAATCATGAAATGATTGGAGGGGGAGGGATTTTGGAAATTGATCACAAAAATAAGTGTAAATTTAGTCAACCTATCTAATAAAAAATGAGTTTTGTGAAACCATCATTGAAAAAAGTATGAATTTCAGTAAGCAGTCGAGGGAAAATATTGTAAATTTCATCAAAAAAAGGCAGAAATACATAGCAAATTTTATCAAAAGATTGCAGTATCAGAGTGAATTTTCGCAATCTGTCATAGAAAAATATTGCAAACTTAAACAAATGTTTGCAGAAAAAAATCACAGATTTTGTCTATAGATTATGGGAATAAACACACATTTCATGAAATGACCATTGAAACAAATCATGAAACGACTGCAAACAAGAACAATAAATTTCTAAAAAAATAATTTTGATTAGTTTTAACAAAATTCTAAAGGTAAGTTTTTATTCATATTTTACATGTGATTGTTACAATTTTGTTATTGTGTGTTTTTGAAAATTACCAATGATACTTTGGGGGGAAGGAAACGAGTCTGAATTTATTTAAAATTTCAGGTTTTTCTAAATATATTAATCAAAATTTGTGTAAAAGGATAAAATAATACTACTTAGGTACAATTATATATTTTTACTTGATGATTGCTACAATTGAATAATGCAGGAATTTTTGTTTAAATAATTGCAAAAGATGAAATTGTACATACTCTACATGTCATTGTTAAAATTTTGTTATGTTTGTGTTTTTGAAAACTTATGGATTAAAGGAGGGGTGGGGAGCATATTCCAAATATTGTGAGATTGCCAGGTAAAAGCCCTGTACTGTATTTTGTTTTGGTTTATTATCAGTAATTTTTACCGCTAATCTATGAACACAAATTAGTCCTTGAACCAATATAAAATTTTCTGGTTCAAGAAAATTTACTGAAGGAAATATTCATCTGTATTGTGAAATATGCAAAAAGTTTGTAGAGATAAAATCATTTATTGTTAAAGTTTTATCAATGTTTTAACAAAGAAAAGATTTGCATTAAGCATAACAAATCGAGCATACATCACTTCCTTGCTCAAATTATTATTTTTAAATGCAGAGTAAAAAATACTTGAATTTTCTTGCATTGTAGTTTATTTCATTAAAAAATTGTTATTTCATGAAAAAAAAAATATCGCTTAACTTCATCCATGAGCCTATACTTTGAGTCGTTTTTCAATGTTTACATTCTAACATGGATTCCATATGATATATTTTGTGGATTTCACAGTGTTGACTGTATTATACGTTATTTTAAGCATTTATTATAATTTCTAGTTCGTTATTACATTCAAATTACTGCTTTTAAAATTTAAACAGTGTCCAGAAGTCTGCAACATTTTATTTGCACAATTCTTGGTCGCAAGCTATGCATATTTTAACATCTGAAATGCTGGATAAAAAAGTTTCACTCAGATAAATTATTTCTTTCATGATGCTTTTTAATAATCTATAGTGTTAACAATTAAAATGTTTACTAGATTCGTTAAGTCTGTTTTAGTTACGTAAATCTCAATAATGCTTAAATATGCACATGCAAATCCTTTTCATAAATCCCTGTGATGCTTTCTGAGTTGTTTATTGTATTTATAGCTGTTTAGTAAATCAAATGTGGTTCTTAATGGATAAATGTTATTTTACATGATTTATGAGAAAAAAAAAATTTCAAGTCGTCAAAATATTACGTACAATGTTGAAAATCTAGAAAAGAATTTTGATGTATTGCACTGCAAGAAACCCTAAGCAAATATGGAATATTTTATAATAGCTGTCAGCTTTTTTCACAAAATTGTGTTTAAAAAAAATAAAATCTAAAAAACATGAATTGTTTAAATTTATGTACTTTGCATGTTTTATGCTTAGTGACTGAAATGTTCGATAAAAGTATATATATATATATATATTTTGTAAGTTAAGTCCCCCAAGAATGGAAAGTTTCATATGAAATGAAAATATTTAATAAATAACAGAGTCCTGATTTTCTTTCTTTGTCAGTTAAACATATTCCTAATTGAAGTCTGAAACTTATAGGGTGGACCGGGGTAATTCCTGAACAAAAAACACTAACATCTAAATATCTTTTTTATGTTTGCAATAGATGTGACCAAATTTAGCATGGTTAATGATTCACCATGTTTCTATTCAATAAAATATAGGCTTTGATTAAAATATTATTTAAAGTTTGCTAAATTAAAAAATTTTGATTATCGGTAACTACCCTGGGAACATTGTAATTATCAATTACACCGGGGCAATTACCAATCAGGACATTCTTTTGTACAAATGATAGGTACATTGATTAATTTAGAATATATATTGTCAATTTTAATATAATCCTTATTTAATTAAATACCTTCATCCATCTGCAATAATTTTATCATTGTGTAGGGAAAAAAATGAAATGTTATGTGTGCAGCATAGAATATGATGCAACTTCCAACATATTCTGAATACTATTAACCTACTATTTTCATCCATATACAGTAATTCCCCCCCCCCAGTGCAAAGAATAAAACATAACTAACAAGAACAAAGAATCATGCATACTGCATCGATTATGATGCGTTTTCCTACACATTCTGAATACTGTAAACTTATTGTCATTCATGTACAAGAATTTTACCATTCTGTGCAAAAAACAAAGCATAATTAACGACAGTAAAAATTTTTGCATATAGCATGTTTAGTTACTTTCCAATTCATTCTGAATACTTTAAATCTATAATTTTCATCTTTGTACAGTAATCTTCCCACCCTATGCAAACAGCAAAACATAAATAAACTAACAAGAATGAAAAATTACACATAAGTATAGATTATGAAACACTTTCCAATACATCTTCAATATTGTAAACCTATCATTTTAATCTATTTGCAGTAATTTTACCAGTCTATATAAAGAACAAATCATAACTAACAAGAAAGAAAAACATGTGTGCAACATAGATTATGAAACATTTCCAGCATATTCTGAATATTGTAACGGATATAGTCTTAATCAATCTGCAATATTACCAACCTATACATAGGTTGAAACATAATTAACAAGAATCATGCATGCAGCATAGATTATGAAGTACTTTCCATCAAATTCTGAATATTGTATCCCTGATCATTTTAATCCATCTGCAGTAAATGTATCAACATGTGTAAAGAATAAACATAGTTAACAAGAATGAGAAATGATACATACAGAATAGATTATAAAACCCTTTCTGAGATGTATGGTGCTGAATGTATATTACCTTCTTATCTTTTACTAACGTATTTTACTACAGAGTTGTTTTTAACAAAATCAAGTAGTACAGCACACATTAATAAAATATGAAATAACTTTTTTTAAGTGGATGGGGGAGGGGTAATTAAAGGTAAATTAATCATGAATATGAATTCTTTGCATTAGTCTTTAATTTTTTTTTTATCATTAACCTAAAAAAAGCAATGATATCAATACAAAAAACCCTTAACGGGTTAAAAGCTTGTGACGCAGCACTTTATCTTTCATCTCTAAGAATTTTAAATTTGGGACTTAAAACGAATGATATCAAAATTTATGTGACGCTATGCTATTAATATATATATATATATTAAAATTTATTCATTAATGCTTTATCATTTAAATAAATATTTTTGCGTCATTGTATCTATTTGCATATATTTAACTAGTTTAGATACAATGACGCAAAAATATTTATTTAAATTATCATTTAAATAAATATTTTTGCGTCATTGTATCTATTTGCATATATTTAACTTAGTTTAGATACATTGACGCAAAAATATTTATTTAAATGTTACATTTGATTTTGGATAGCGTAGCACAAAAGATAAACCAACTTATTTAAATAAAACATATCAGTGCATTATATATATTCAGTGAAAGTGATGTATTTAACAGTGTATTGGAAAATGAAAAGTATTGTTTAGATATGTAAATGTATTTAGATAATAAATAAATAAATAAATGGAATTTTAAAACATCGTTTAAAGTCTCATCAAGGAGTCACTTAAATTTTGATATCATAACTTTTAAGATTCATATTTCGAAATTATGAAAGATGTAAATGATAAAGCATTAATGAATAAATTTTAATATATATATATATATATATATATATATATATATATATATATACACTATATGGCCATTGATTATTGGACACTTGCGATTTTAGACATTTTACTAAATATCTAGAAAAATACATGAGGACTCATCTCGAAACTCTTAGTGTATAAATATAATAGTATACGTCATACATCTCCGTGAAGATTTTTTACCGAAACTCCATAGGGGACCGTCAACAAATTAAAAAAGAATGAATATCTTTTGAATAACCCTGTCACAATTAATGTAGCAAAAGCGCTCAAACTCAAGATTGTGATTGAATACTTTATTGTAATAAAGTGTGTTCATTTTTATGCAAATAGCATGCATACTCGCAGAGTAATTAAGGTTTTTATAAAAATGGTCCCAATTTTTCCAAGTTTTTCCCTTATAATTTTCAGAGTTCTTAATATAAAATAATATTTTTTTCAGAAAATATGACAAAAAACATTGCACACAGTACCCTGTAATCAGAATTAAAAAATAATAAAAATTGTATGAAAAATGAGAAGTTTACTAAATAATTTTTTACTGCGCTTGCGTCAAAGATATCAAAATTTCATTTGCATATTATGTTAGCTAAATGTTTAGAGCAAATTTTGTAAAAGTCTCAAAATCATAGCTTGAAAATTCTGAAAGTAATCGTCTATAGAAAAAGGACAAAATCCGTTGATTCCAAAATGAAGCAAAAAAATGAGGGATTTTATCCCAATGTAGTAGTACATCCCGTATTGTGTATTCTATATTGACACTAATCAATGAATATATGGATACAGCACCGCTTGTTTTTGCTTCATTTAGAGAATAACGGATTTTTAACTTATTCAATTGACGATTATTTTCAGAATTTTCAAGTTATGATTTTGTGATTTTCACAAAAGTTGCTCTATACATTTAGCTAACATAATAGGCAAATGAAAGTTTGATATCGTTGACGCATGCGCAATAAAAACTTATTTAGTAAACCAACTCATTTTGTATACAAATTTCCTTATTTTTTAAATTCTGATTGCAGGGTACTGTGGGCAATGTTGTTTGTCATATTTTCCGAAAAAAATATTATTTTATATTAAGAAATCTTAAAATTATAAGGAAAAAACTTGGAAAAATTTGGAACCATTTTTATAAAAACATTTATTACTCTGAGTATGTATGCTATTTGCATAAAAATGAACAAGGCGTATTACAATAAGGCATCCAATCATAATCTAGAGTTTGAGCGCTTTTGCTACATTAGTTTTTACAGGGTTATTCAAAAGATATTCATTCTTTTTTAATTTGTTGACGGTCCCCTATGGAGTTTCGGGAAAAAATCTTCACGGAGATGTATGACTTATACTATTATATTTATACACTAAGAGTTTCGAGATGATTCCTTATGTATTTTTCTAGACATTTAACAAAATGTCTAAAATCGCAAGTGTCCAATAATCAATGGCCATATAGTGTATATATTAATAGCATAGCGTCAGATAAATTTTGATATCATTAGTTTTAAGTCCCAAATTTAAAATTCTTAAAGATGTAAGATAAAGTGCTGCGTCACAAGCTTTTAACCCGTTAAAGGTTTGTTAAACCCGGGAATAAACCGACTTTTTGCAACTCTAGATGGATACAGTATATGCATACTGTAGAATAAAATGATTACATGCATTTTTTAAAATAAATTACAGTGCATTTTAGTGTTAAAATTGAGAATAAGTTTTCCGATCTTAAAAACTACAGTTAGTAGCATGCGTTGAGTTTAAATCATCGGATCCCTAACCCAAAAGAAATTTAATGGAAACCTAATTACAGGAGACCGCCACTAGTCGTTTAATTAAGAATGAATCTTCCGTAATCTTTTCAAAGCAGATCTAGATCACTTGAGCCCATCCTAAATTTTATAAAAAATCTATCGTGCATAAATTTTGATCCCATTTTTAGAAGTAACAAAAAACTTTAAACCGATTCGATATGTGGTATAATTAAGAAATTGTGTTTTTTTTTTTTTCTAATTTCACAAAATGCCTCCTTTTTTTCATCCCGGTTGTCCGATTTCACCTATTAACGAACTTGACCGAGATTTTCCGAGATTTAACGAACTTGACCGATAAGTTACAATGCCGATGATAAAGGAATATTGATTGGATAGATAGACACAGTTTTTGACAGAGGGGTGATCAGTGCTGAGTGAAGCGTCAACCTGGCCTTCAATCGCCGTCAGCGCCACCTATTGTTCGAAATTCGAACTAAAATAGAAAATTACGGTAAAAAAAAAACTCCGGACTTTATACATAACCCTCCTGCATTTTTTTTTTAAATAGCTGTCCCCATTTGCAAGTTATTGAATTTTAAAATCCATCAGTCATTTTTGGGACACCCGGTATATATGTATATTGCACAATTTGAAATATAAAAAATCAGTCTTTCGGACTATGTTTTTCAATTTTAACTATACTGTACGGTTTGGTCAATTTAGATTAAAGAAAAACTTTATATATATATATATATATATATATATATACCGTAGAAATTTTACTTATCTTATTTATGATGTGTTAGGGAGTTTCTAAATATGCACACACATTTTCTCGATCGTAGATCAAAGAATTGACTTTTCGATGAAAGTGTGTTGCACTTCGGAAATGATGTCTTGGAAACTAATAAAGAAATTCTGCACTTCAAGTGCAACAGGCGAAGCCTTGGAATAGCTTCATAAAAATTTGACCCCTGTAGTTTCTACACACACACACACAGACATGCACACATACAGAAAGAGCGGTTTGTTCTTTTATTAGTGTAATTAAAATTTATTAATTTTTATTATAATCTCTTAGTAGTTGTGTGAAGATAGCTTACATATGAAAAAAATGTAAAACAAATACAAATGCAGAAGTTTAATTTAGATTGAGAAAATATCATGTTAAATTTAAAAATATTAATTGGAAATATCCATTCACCTTCCTTTCGATAACAATATTTTTTTCGTCTGTAAACGAATATACTTTTGAATTCAATAACAATAACAACAAAAAATAATCAGATACATTTCTGTTTAACTATAGCATTAAAAACGTTTAAAAATAATATAATTCAACGTTACATGAATTTTAATTACTGTTCGCTTTTCCCACATCTATTATGTTAACGGATATCCAATAATTTCATGTCGGGTTTACAAGAATGTAATTTTCTTTAATTAGGTTTTGAGATTAAATTAATCGCAAAGGCATCTCTTCCTCTTTAAATACTAAACATTTCCAAAAGTTTATGAACTTTTCCTACTAAAGTAAACTATTTCTAACATCCATTAAATTAAATAAAATAGAATCACAATTAAGTTAATTTCATTATATATTCTTTAATATTTGCATAAGAATCTGAACTTTTCTTTAAGTTCATACATCAATGTGAACTTTTGGATAAGTTAAATTTTACAACTTCAAGTGCAAGTAAAATATCATTGCTTCTAATTAAAGTAATTTAATGAATTCTGAGATACTTGCATTGAAAGAATTATTTTAAGCTTAACTATCTTCAAAAACACAGAAGAAAATCGTAGAATATGCATTTGTATGTCCTATGGTGAAAATTATTTCCATCATTTGTATTCCATGTAAATATTCTATGTTATTTTTATAATTAGTTACAAAAACTTTTTTTACCATTAAAATGGAGAAGATTTATTTAAATAAATGGAAATTGCAGCAATACACAATTACATGGAATATGATGCTTAGTATTTCTTCTGTTATTAGAATTAAATATTTATTTCTTCGGAATGACTGGGTTTAATTTTTTTTTTTTTAAGCATTATCTTTCAAATTTTTTTCTAAAGCTACATCTGTTTCATGCTCATGATTTTCAAATGCCAGAAACAACAATGATGGATATAGCGTTGCAAAGCTTAGAAAAAACCCGGTTTAAACCCGGGAATAAACCGGGTTTTTAGGAATAAACCTGGAAAAAACCCGGGATTTTTTGGAATAATTCAGTTTTTTGGGAATAAACCTGGTCTATTGGAAATAAACCCGGGAATAAACCGACTTTTTGCAACTCTAGATGGATACGGTATATGCATACTGTAGAATAAAATGATTACATGCATTTTTTAAAATAAATTACAGTGCATTTTAGTGTTAAAATTGAGAATAAGTTTTCCGATCTTAAAAACTACAGTTAGTAGCATGCGATATTTAATTAATTTTGAAGAACATAATCGATTTTTATCTAAAAGATACATTCACTTTGCACATATATGTTTCATGACGGGCCCTGTAAAAAGCTCACCTGTCTATTCTCGTTTTTCGACATTACAATGAAAACCAAATAAACACTATAAATATATATAAAATTTTAGTTTGAGGAAATTCAATCCATAGCTCCTCGTTAAAGGCTTAAAGGTTGTTGTCAAATGGGCGGCCAAAACCCGTTTTCTAGTACGCTTTTTTTTTTACCCTTTTGACTTCTAATAATTTAGACCGTGAGGTGACAGCCCAGGCAATCATCGCTTTGACTTCACGACTGAAAATCCAGAATTAGTTAAAGCTCTATACACACATTCAATCACATTCTGTGTGTCAATTTATATTTTAATAAAAAAAAAAAAAAAAAAAAAAAAAAAACATTGAGTTTTCCTGTTTCTAGCAATATAAAAACTTGAATGACTTTGAGTAGGAAAACACAATAGTAAATCCATGAGTCAATCGCTAAAATCAGGTTTCCAAGTATTTTCCACCAAGATATGATATGACTAAGCAGATCAATTGCGTTTTAATATGCGAATCAATTTTCACTAATTCTGGAATTTGAAACATGATCTGGATGATGTAGTTGTCTGTGCTGCCGACTATTTAATAATATTTTTCGAGAAGTTTAAGCTTAATAGTTAAAAATATTTACTAATTCAGTCTATTTAATATAGCTTTTAATTTAATAAACTATTAAGCTAAGTTTATAGAATAATAGTTTGTAAATATGTTTTAGATTTTATGTGTATATCAAAGAATTAATCCCTTGGGGATGAGCGCCACATATAACTGCTTCATAATCTGCTCAGGACCCTTGGTTTTTCATATCAGTTATTTTTATAATAACTTTTGCCTTCTCTAATCTTAGTATTTTTCCTGTTGAATAATAGAATATTTTTTTAATTTGAAAATACGATAATCAAAGATTAAAATTTAGTAAAAGAGTGTTGTCACGAGAGGTTTAAAACGACATAGAAATGATATTTTTCAGCAAAAATCTGAAGACCATACTTCTCTACAAATCATTTTTCCTATTGTTAGTCCCATCTCTTTCTAAATCTTTACATAACATTTTTAATATATTTTATTTTATATACCGGGTGACCCAAAAGTCAGGACGAACTTTAAAAATGAACAATCTGAAAACGAGTCAAGATGAAAAGATACGTTTTGCATCAAACGGATTGAAAAGAAACCGGTTTTTGTTTGGCAACGAAAAAATATATATCTGCTGGTGACCAACGGCATCACTAGCCGCACTGAAAGATGCAATCCTTCTAAATATATCTGCCGTAACGCAAGGAATGGTACTAAATGTGTCAATGGTGTGGTGCCTAATCTCACAGCTGCACTTATGAATGTTCGACAGTACATTGTACATTTTCTGTAGCACTAATTAACTGTAATTAAGCTGACTTGTAAGTTGTCAGCATTTTTTCATTTGTAAATCATCATTTGGTGAAATAAAACACTATAGCACCATTTGTTGGTCTCCAAAAAAACTATATTTTTGTTGTTACACATACCAACACATCAACAAAATTATTTTTTTTCATTGTTCTGCATCCTTTCAGTTCAAATCGTATCTTTGCATCTTAATTCGTTTTCAAATTATTCGCTTTCAAAGTTCGTCTTCACTTTTGAATAACCCGGTATATATTATTTATTAAAAACGCATTCGATGAACAGAAACGAAAAAAAAGTACTTCGGATTTTCTAAAAAAACTTATTTTTAAAGTTCACCAAAGTATATCTAGCATTTTTTAAAAGAAACTGCAAAAGCGTAAACGTTACCTTTCGAAACTTCTGGAAATTTATTTTTCATGATATTTTCTTGTTACATGATATGATTAACGAGTTTTCCAGTGAAGAACTTTTGACGAATTTCTACTCAAAATCTTTATGTTAAAGTCATTCATCAAAACATGTCATTTTTAAGCTTTACTAGGTATTTTTGGGCAAAAATAAGTTAAATCGAAATAAATAAGTTACTCAGTGTATGAACTATAACTGTATATCTATGAATCTACTTACATAAAAAAAGATGAAAATATGAAATGCAATGTTGCTATTAAAAGTATTTTTATCTTTACACCTTATTAAATTGCAGTGTGCAGATAAATAATTGAAGTGTTTATTAAAACAATTACAATTAAATAATAAACATATCTAGACTAAATAAAAAACAATTACATTAAGCTTATAAAGAAAGAAAGAAAGAAAAAGGAAGAAAAAAAGAAAAAAAATCTTAGAAGTACCATATTACGAGTACTTATTTCCTCATAAAAACCCTAATTATGTTTTGTTCATTTGTAAATATTATATACCGGGTGTCCCAAAAATGACTGATGGATTTTAAAATTCAATAACTGTCAAACGGTGACAGCTATTTAAAAAATTTTTGCAGGAGGTTTATGTATAATGTCAGGAGTTTTTTACCGTAATTTTTTATTTTAGGTCGCATCTCAAACAATAGGTGGCGCTGACGACGATTGAAGGCCAGCTGATAAGTGCTGAGTGAAGCGTCGAAGCAACAAACATTGCCCCCTGCTCAATTTCCATATGCTTCTGAAGGGGAGGGAAAGTCCAGAGATCATACCCATGATAACTGCTACGACAGGATTTTCATAACCCCTTTAATTAACGAGTACTTACACTGCACACACTCAGTGTGTCTTTGGTGGTGTCGAGCATCGAACCCGGGACCTTTCAGTCTGGAGTTCGGTGCTATGACAACTAGGCCATCACGGCCAAGCCAAGTGAGTTTTAGTAATAGCTATTAAAAATATGAAACTATTAACTCTATTCGTTGCTAGCTTTTTTCTAGTAAATCCTACAGATTTTCTTGTAACTGAGTAAGATTACAAAAAAAAAATTAAGTTATTACAAGAATCACTGAGATAAACTAATTTTTTTTAGTAGATTGACCCTTTTTTTACAGTGGTACACATATACATTTATTTGTTATGTATAGGATACGTAAAAATAAATAATTACATTTAAAGATTAAATATCTGGTTCTTTAAAGAATTTCCAGGATATCTACAGACTGATAAAATATGCGCATAATAATAAGTGTATTTTGTTCCGGAAATGCATATAACAAAAATGCTATTAGATTTTTTTTTTTTTTTTTTTTTTTTTTTTTTTTTTTAAGTTTAAGTTAAGCATTCACCTTGAAATTCTTTGCTCGGCTTTCATTGATCGGCATCCATATACTAATTCATTTTTTCCACCACCAAATGTTTAATGGCTTGGGGCTTTGAAAACCCTTATTTAGTTATTGTAACGTTTGTTTTGTGTTACAGCGATTGTAAACTAACACATTAAGTGATTTATGTTAAAAAAGAGCATAAATATAATTTGCATACTTCTATATATTTAATTAAAATTTTCATTATTCTTTTCGTTTATTAATATGCATATTTCACAATTTTAATAAATATAAATATGCTGTGTTAGAAATAAATTTAAACATGAGCTCACACACGTGTTACATACTTTCCTATATATGCATTCATGCTTACCTATCAAATATGCGCATATGATGCATAAGATAGAGAAACATTATTATGGATATTGAAATTTATAATATCCGAATAATTAAAACAATTCGCACGATATTTATAAACTGATAAAACAAGTCGCAAAAATATATTATTATAACAATGTATGTAACGAGAATACAGTTGATTTTTCAAATTTAAAATTAAACACTCACCTTTTGAATGTAACAATTTTGCTCGACTTTCACTTGAAAACACCAATCATCACAATCAAATTATGATAATTACCCAAGAGACACAATCTTATTGATTATTCTTCGAAGTTAAGGAAAATAACTAACTTTGTATCTAAGTGTCATTCGAGAATAACGCAATTACCGCTTTCATGAAGTTAGTTACCGAATAGTTACAGAGTATCATTATTTCACAAAAGACCAAGTCTAATGTGTTTTATTTATTATTAGAAAGTATATTTGATTGATCTTTATATACCATTCATCATAGTTCAGGATAAAATATATTAAATTAGAAATATTGCCCATTAAAAACAGCTAAAATAACATATAAAATATATATTACATATGTGCAATATGCATGAATATTAGATTCTTCTACTAGCAATGATAAATAGAAAAACATAACTTTAAAACGAAGCGTATTATAAAAAACTATGTGCAGAAGCAGATCAATGATCCGTACAGGTTGGTTTTAAGTGTTATGTGAATTTGAGGATTTTTGTGGATTATATTTCATGACCTTTCATTTGTTGTTTACATTTTTTTATTTCATATTTTGGGCAATTTAGATTTTTATTTCTTTAAAGTATATAAAATAAATAGTACTATTTTAAATATAATATTTTCATTTTTGTTTTTTCTATCTTTACAAAAATTGGATTTAGTATTGGATTTGTGAAATTGTTCGAATTCCTCTTATAGATTAATTTACATATTTTTGAGGGGTCACAAATTAAAAAAAAAAGATTTTCTTAAAACATCTATGTGTGTGAGTCCAAGACTATGTGTATGTGACAAATTTTGTGGGCGATGTATCTCGAGAACTAATGCATGGAATTTCATAAAAGATTATATTCTACTAGTAGAACTGATACACATTGATCCTGAATTTTATATCCCCTAATTTTATATAACCTAGTATAAAAAAAAGATATTTTTCTCATCTTCTTACTCGCCAAATTTCTCAATCTGGATATCCATAAATGAGAAACGCGGTCCATAAATTGTTTCCGTTATTTTATTATAAGTATATCTATATGGTTAATATGTAAAGAATTCAGTTTGAATTTCCTTTAAATATTAAAATACTCCAAATTACACACACGTGTTATGAATTAATATAGTGGGTACAAAAATAATTTTTTAAAAAAATTTCAGAACATTTTTGCACACATTTTTGTAACACGATGCATAACACGCAATTATCTAGATAGTTTTCATTGCATCTCTGTATTTATTATTATTATTTCTTTTTTATCTACTTTATTTTCGTTGTTTTTTGCTGATGACTCACGAAGGAGCTTTGGAAATATTGCAGCTATAAGAACCATACTTAACTCCTCTCTTAATAAAAAAAAACCTCTTGTACTGATGGAGTGCTTGTTACACTTTTATAAAATATCGAGGCACTCAAAGGTACATGGATCAAAATATTGAAAATAATATTTACAGGATAACGTCTAGAAGATATTTAACGAGTATTTTCGATATGTATTATCACTAATATCTACGTCATACTTTGTAATATTTTGTGGTCATACTTTGTAATATTCTATACGTCATACTTTGTAATAGTCTTTTGAGTCAGGTAGCTTCTTAAGACTGTCTTCAGTAGAATGTAAAAAGCTTAAAAGAATGAAAAACAGTTTTTTTTTTGTTTTGATAGATAATATTTGTCAGATTATTTTGTCCCACTATCTTCAATGAATAAAGAATTCTGCGCATATTTTTCAAAGATATAGGGATTTCTCTTCTTTTCTTTTTCAGTGTGCCAAAAAAAATGTATTTTTAACTTTTAGCATTCCTCTTAATTTGATGCTAATAAAACAGTTAAATGTCGTAACATTCATCAATCTTTTTAGATGGATATCTGTTAATTGATTGACAATATTTTCAGATAAAAATAATTGAGGATTTGCTGTTTTATTTTTTTCCTAGATAAGGAAATTCATTTAAGAGGTATTTAGAAACCACGTGTACAGGTAACCAAAATTTACAATATTTTATCCAGTTTATTTGGCATATATTGCGAAAGATTAGAACTGGATTTAGATGGGAACAATTGTCTAACAACTACAATATTTTTTCTGGTCCTTTTTTATTTTTTTTAGATTGACCAATTTTTACATGGATATAAAACTCTTTGCAAGAATTGAAAATAATAGCATACCAAATTCTGGTTACACATGTAAAAGGCTTTGCAGCGCTCCTAAATCTTTTAAATTTTGTTACCTGCATTTCAAAAATAAAAAAGTTTTCGTGGTGGATTCCATCAACATCAGTAATAGAACTACACAACAAGTATTACCGTTTAAAAATAGTGATAACAAAGTGCGCAAATTTTGGGAATGCTGCAGGACTTGCTTTTATTGTAAAATATGAAAATTTATCGTACGCCTATCATATTAATATACATTCGACAATATTATCAATATGCTGAGAAATAACAGGTGATAATCAGTTAAGTCTGTGAAGTTATTTGTTTTCTTCATAAAAACATGTGTAATATATTAAATATCTTATTGTCTTATATAATTTAAAAATAACATAAATATCACATGAGGTGGTACACACTCATTTTTTAAACTCAAAATGGAGTTCCGCAAAGACTACAACATTGGCTTTTGGATTGAATATTTAATAAATAATTTCCTATAATATTTTTGGTCGGAATTTTATTAAGTATTTTCTATGCAAGATTCAATTTTAATAAATTACATATAATCAACATTGATTTTTCGTTTTATCTAGTTTTGTTCACCAGTGACAAGATCTTAGTGATAGTGATGTGCATATATAACAGTTTTGTTATAGTCGCTTTTTGTTATATACTTTGTATTTAACATGTGTTGTTGCCAGTAAAGTAGCACAATTAAATTATACGTGCAAAGGGCACATTCAGGTTGTTCGAATTGTGCTGTGCAATATCCGCCATTTAGTACAAATTTGATTGGTATAGTTTGCTTAGAGAACTAGGACATGTCGTTTGTCATATTTGGATAATAATGGCATATGCGTATGTATTTTTTAATATTTTTTCAAAAATAAATTTTATTTATTATATCACTTTGTTTTCTTGCTTTTCAATGTATATTTGCTCTTCGCATATGTCAAATTTCTCATCTAATAAAGATTCACAAAAAAAGTTTTTTTATGAAACGCTGAAAGTAACATATACGATATTATCTCTGCTTTTAAGTAAAATATTCTTTGTTTAATTATAAATTCATTACATGAAGCTGAATTGAAATCCATTCAGTGTTTCTTAAGGAAACTACTAAAATGCGTACACATCACATACGTAACTACCAATAATTCATTTTAAGCCATATAATGAAGAATGTATACACTATATGGCTATTAAACTTCGGACGCAATAAATGTTAGACATTTTATTAATTATCTAAATATACATTTTTGGATTATTTTGGAATTTCAGGTTTTGGAAGAATATGCTCGACTTCATGTTTATCAAAGTTGATTTGATGGAAGCAATAATTAGTGGCCCAACAAAATGAACTATTGCTATAGATCATGAATACATAGGAATTGTACATGATACGTATTTATTTGTAGAATAATGTCATAATCATGGATATCCAACGATTTTTTAAAGTTAAAAGATTCTTGCACTTGCACTTGTATGTTTTTTTTTTTTTTTTTTACATGATGCAAGATATCAAATTTATTGCCAGTTTAAAAAAATGACAAAATGTATTTGGAATAACATGGTACAATAGGAATATAAATATAGTAAATATTTGAGGAAACATGAGGAAATATCTATAAATGCTATATATTATCTATATATACTTTATATAAAATATATAAATACACTCCTGTAATGAAGTTACCCATTAAAACACGTTAAACATAGGTATTAAGTAAATAAAAATTTTTTTTCGGTTATTATTTGTTAATACAAAATAAGTTAATTTCACTGTAAGTATTTAAAATTTATACAAATTAAAACATTTTTTGCCATAGAAGTTTCCACTGATTATGAATCCAGAAACTGAAAGTTTTAATTCCGTCCCAGCAAACACAGAGTCATCGTTAAATATTCGGACTACAGTCGCTTTGCCGTTATCAACGGTATCGGTTCCGCTCGTTTTTCGAAACGCCGGACAAGTGTCGCCAGACAGGTAAGCCCACAGTCGGTTCGGTAACCAACGGCAGCATAAATAAATAAAAAAAAAAACAGCGTTTGGTGGTGCCATCTAAGATTCATCTTGGAACTATATTTGTTAAAAATTCAAAACGATTATTTCAGCGTAGGAAGACGTTGGCGTCGATCTGAGTATCATAAGAAAAGAAGGCGAGTGCTTTAACCAACTGACAACTGAGTTTAGCAATGGTTAGGTGGTTAGGTATATTTTGTGGGGTAATAAGTGGAAGGTATTTCATTAAGGGTCGTGTTTGTCGTTGATGAGAATTAATTTATGGAAGAATTGGATTAGCGATGTGTTTTTATTTTTTTATTTGTGTATTATTAATTAATGTAGTATTATTTATTTATTATATATATATATACATATATATACATATAAAATATCTTACCGAATTAGTTAAAGCAAACGAAATTGTTTTACGTATAAATTTAAGAATAATTATGTACTTAATAAAAATAAGTAGGCATTTGTTTTCTTTTTGAAATAAATATGCTTAATATTAAATTAGTTTTATTTAATAAAAATTAGTATTACTCAATAAAATGTTTCTATTAGAATTTATAATGTAATTACATGCATTGCATTAATTCATAAATTATATGTTTTAATGTTAAAAAACTTTTAATAAATAATAAGTTGATTATTAATAATTTTGATTAGAAAAAGAATTCATTTTATATCATTTAATATTTATCAATATTTTTAAGTTTACAAATAAACAAAAATATTAATTTATATCTATATTTTTTTCTTTCAGTAGATAGATTTTACATGAAGGATATTTCTGAGTTTTTATGTAAATTTAACAATACTTTAGTATTTAATCAAATCGGTGAATTTAGAAATTTTCTGTTAATGCAATTTTTGTTTTAGGAATTATAATGCAATTAAATGTGTTAGATTTAGAAATACATACCTGTAACAAAAAAATAATAAGAAAATAAGTTTGTAATCAATCACTTTTAATTAGAATAAAAATATTGTGTGTCATTTATTGATTTACTGTAGAACATATTTTTGTGATTATTTTTCATTATTATTATTTCTATTATTTCATTTAAAATTTTGTTTAGAAGTCTGAGATTTATGAGTCTTTCTTTTTAATTTTAAGGCCAAAATGCTGGGTAGAATTGTGATATTTTTATTACTTGTAAAATTGTTTTAAAGAATTTTTTAAATAAAATAAAAAAACCAGTTATCTCTTTTAAAATTAATATAATTGGAAAATAAGTTAAATTAACTTATCAAGTATTTTATTATTATTATTATTATTATTATTATTTATAGTTTATACTGAATAATAATTAATGAGCGATAAAAATAAATGCTTTTTGCTGATTCAATTTTGCTGATTGTTGGCAAACATAATCGGGGCACTATCAGTAATAACATATCGGTCCTGCATCATGTGCCAGTATAAGGAGCGATTACGATAACTGGCAGCTGAAAAATCAGATTCTTAAGTTTGAGTTGCCGATATGCTGCCGAAATTTCATTGAAAGTAATGTGTACATGCCGACATATAACCGACACTACCGGCTGCGGACCGGTCGAGTGCCGGAAGGTATGTCTTTACTGGGGTATGTTGTTTCTAGAGAATTGAATTATTGTGCGTGCACTTATAATATTTTATGATTTTAGATTTAAAGGAGATTTAAAATACAAAAATCTTCAAAATTTCAAAAAAAAAAAAACTTGTATTGCATTATTTTTTTCTATTTTTATGCTTAACACATGGTTTAAATCAAATTCCTATCTTAATTAGAAGAAAAAGTATTATTTTTTTCGTTTTGGTTTCTTTTCAAAATATAATTTAAAACAATGGTTATCATGAAATGATTTCTTGTGAAAATGAGTTTTTCTTAATAAAGGATTTTTTTCATAATTCATCGGATTAATATCCTTATAATGCAAGAACCGTTAAAGATAAATGGGTGAAACTTGGAATATGTATTTACTGATTGTTTTGTCCTTTAACGTCTACATTGAAATTCTACAATAAATATCGCTATTTTAAAATTATGGTAGGAAAGTGTTAAAATTTTAAGGACGCTACGACCCCTGAATATAAAATATCTGCCCTGTAATATAATACAGATAATCTTTCATTTTGGATAATATAATATAACCACGAAAAATGCATAAAATAACCCTTTTGATTTAATATTTTCCAAAAGCTTCTTTATAACTGAAGTACCAGAAATAAATCTACTTTCGGAATTTAAAGAATGATGTGTAAAAAGAAAATTTCTTTTGCTACTTCTGAATTTCTCGATTTCTCTAAATTTTCGTTTAAATTTGCTAATATATCATGATTGTGTTTCACATACAATCATGATAATTTAAAAACATTAATTTCAAGATTAATACAGTTATTTTTATTAGTCTAGCTTGTAAAAAATATTCATGAATCTGTTAAAGTTTAATTGAAAATTGATAATTTAAACAAAAGTAGATATTCCGATTTTTTAAAACTATTTGGAACGAATTGTCGAATGATGCGAGTATATTTAAAGTACTCATTTGGTCGCTGGTTCAATTATTACTACTAATATTACTGAAAATTTTATATAAACATTATTTTCACATTATATTTACATTTTAATTAAAGAATAAGGATCCAGCGAACACACGATGATCACCAATAAACAAACAACAACAGTCGATTTTCATATGTTGCCAAATCGGCAAACCTAAAGTACAGTAGAATGAGCCATGGAGGGGCACGACATCCAAGGTTATAGGAAAGCCGTAACAATAATTAATACGCTATGAAGACTGCTGAGTACCGTTTCCTAAAATTAGCTGCAACAAATATGCTTTTCAATATAAACTGTTTTTTATATCGAGAAATCAGGTTGATTTGTGAGGGTTTTTAATATAAGAAGTTGGAAATTGTGCGCTGTTCGTGGGTAATACGGCGGGTCAGTATTCTAACTAGCTTTTAGAATATTCAGATCTTGGTGAAATAACTGTTGCACTCTTATGAACGCAGAAAAATACTTGAATTGAATATATTAAATTCAGCAATACATATATATATCTAGACACACGGCAGTGTGTCAGCCAAGTTCACAAAGTAAAAGCTGACACACCGGCCGTGGGTTATATTACCCGAACCATTTCGGACCCCTTTTGATCCCTCAATAACTTAAATTCTATTTGACCTACACACTTGCAACTTTTCGTGTCGTGTAAGACCATCTTCTAATTTCCGAATCCTTTAAACTTTTTTAAAAAATCTTTTACCGTTCACGAGAAATTCACGTCTGAAAATCACTGTTTTTACCACTGACTCACTCATAGACTCACTCATGTTTGACTACATCCTCGTGACTTAGGAAGTTCAAATTTGTTGTGTAGGTAGGTTATTGGATCTATAAATAGGAAAAAATCAGAAATCACCATTAATTAAACATTAATTGTTGGTTAGCAGATAAATATTGGATTATAATGGGAATTTATGAGAATTTCACAAAATACCAGAAATAGTGCCAAGTTGGCGTCACTTTTAGCGAGTATCGGGGCTAATCTCTTAAACTACTAAACCGATTTCAAAAGTAATGGTACCAAAATGATGGTATTCGCCTCGGTTCAAACATAGACTATATCTTATGTCTGTGCCACTAACCAAAAGATAGTTCAGAATTAAAAAACATTATAAAATGTGATTTTTGTTTTACTGAAGGGCCTAGAAGCACAAAATTTGGCATGTTAATTATTTATAAGATATAAATGTTCACTAATGGCGTTTTCTAAAAAATACCAAATTTAAAAGGGGTGGAAATCCGCGAAGAGCATTCTGAAAACGTTCTAAATAGCGATTTTAAAACAATCTCAGCAAACAATAAACCGATCTTAAAAGTAATGATATCAAAATGTTGATAACAGTCCTTGCTCCAACATAGGCTATATCTTATGTCGATGCCACCAACCCAAAGGGGGTAAAAGAGAAAAAAGCTCTAAAAATGCGATGTCTGTATGTTAAGGGGCTGGAATTATAAAGTTTGGCATTTTAGAGTTAAGTACTTAGAGTGAGTACTGAGAACATTTGTTAACAAATACAAAATTGAAAAAGGGTAGAAATGCGCGAAAAGCGTTCTAAAAACTTTCTAAATAGCAATATTTAAGCAATATTGAGCTGTTAGCAAACCAATTGAAAAAAACGATGTCAAAATGATGGCGAAAGTTCTTGCTCTAACAAAAGTATTGGATAAACTGCCAGATTACAATGTGAGTCTATGGGAATTTGGCGAAATGCCAGAAATAGCGCCAAGTTAGAATCACTTTTGGCGGGTAATTTTTGTCTTCAATTTGTCGATATAGCGCCAAGTTGGTCTTTTGAACAAACTTTTTGGTCGACGAGATAATCAAGTCGTACCCAATCGCATAAAAGAAACATCCTTATTAGTGTAATTTAAAGGAACATAAACAGTCCTAATGTTAAAATTTTTAAATATGACTGAAAAAAACAGTGAATAAACGCAGGAAAAAGCTGTAAGATTAATTAATATTAAATAAAACTAATTTAATATTAAGCATATTTATTTCAAAAAGGAAACAAATGCCTACTTATTTGACAAAAAATAATAATATCCTATCAAAAACATGAATGTGAAAAAATGCCAAGTTCATTAAAGTTTTCGCTTATAAAAGAAGTGATATGACAAAAAACAATGATATCCTATCAAAAACATGAATATGAAAGAATGCCAAGTTCGTTAAAGGTTTCGCTAATAAAAGAAGTGAGATCTAACTGCAAACCAAGTTCTTTCGAATGTTCTTAAATCATAGCTCCTGTCATGCATAATATTCTTCAATTGCTTAAAATGATTTGGTATGTTAATTGCTATTTAATACTGGAATTAATTGCTATTTTTCTCGAATACTGGAGTAAATTTTTAAAACAATTCTTACAAAATATAATTAAAGTCTAATTTTGGATGATTTAAGATTTTTTTGTTACAAATTATTTGTTGTGATGTACATACCAATACATAAATTATTGAATGCATTCTAAGTATGAAAAAAAATCTTTAATCAATGAGCAGTAACCGTAATAAAAGTATTTGTAATTTTTCATTCCTGTAAATAGCAGCTTATATGTTTTGATTTCCACTAATTATTTAATTAATTCGCTTTTGAAAAATAAAGAGTTATTAAAGAGTATACCGTAAAACGGCAAGTGGCGTTTTACCTTTATTAGCAATTTGAAATAGGCCTATAAAAATATAAATAAATAACTCTATTTACTTTCACACATAAGCTATTTAATGCGTGGATGTATGATGATATATTTTGAACGAAACAATTTAAATCTTACATAAAGTTAAAAAAAATGGGTCAGTGTGATCGCAGATCGCACGGATGAATTCGTTTCATATCTCCTTCAAAATATTTTATAATTAAATTTACTTACAATATGTGGTATTTCAGCGCCATTTTGGACTTATTCACTGATCGCGCCTACCAGAACAGAATACTGAATTCTTCCCCTAAATGCTGCTTTGATGCCATTGATTTGTTGATTTCTCCATCAGTATCTACAGATATAATGAAGCTACGCAAGTAAAGAAAATTATGTATAAAGATAAAATGTTACAAAGCTTAGCATAAATTTAAGGGAGACCAAAACGGTCACAAGAGGTGGTTAGTAATTTATATGAATAGGAATTAAAAAAAAAACAGTTTCACTTCGCTTGTCAAAATAACAGATAAATATGATGTAATATGATGAAATAAAAACAAATAATAACGTTTTTCACGTGATTTATTTTTTAATCTATTAATTTGTGTTACATAAATAATAATTTTATTTTAACTTACGTGCAGCATTTAGAAAAAATGAAATTTAAATTTTGAAATTTACGCTATTGCAAATTTTTAAACTTATAAATATCGCACATTTTTAATTTTTTGAACCATCGTATAAAAAAAAAAAAAAAAAAAAAAAAAATCTTTAAATGCAATGTGTTTATAAGCTGTATTTTGACTTATTTTTGAGTTTCTTTTTTTGTAGTTTTTAATATCAATTTTGTAATTGTGGCAAGAGAAATACTCCAATACTTTTTAAAAAGAAATAATTTTTATAGCTATTTAAATTTGCATGCAACAATTAAAAAAAAACCTTTAAAAAATGGACTGTATCAAGTTGCGCGAGTTGTGCAAGTTGTATATACTGTTGTTTATTCTAAAGGAACGAGAGGCCTTGCTATATTTAAAAACATTTATATAGACGAAAACTGCACGAACATTACACACAAAAAAATACACAAAAATAAAAGAATTATGCTGGAGAGCGTCACACACACATCATCGAACGACCAACGTCCATCTTCCTCTCCTCTCCTTCTCTGCCACTGCCATCCCGCATTCTTGAAAAATGTTCCTGGGCCATGGAGTATTGGCGACCTTCACACCTTCCCTCCAGTTTCCAAATGTTGGACGGTGTCCCACACTGTGGAACTACTTAAAGGTTCTACCAAAAATCCTACTTTAGAGTTCTACATAAAAAGTCCTACTTAGAAAGTCCTACACCTTTTCCCCATTCCTCGTCCCATCGAGAGCATATACTTGAACTGCTTACATATATATATATAAATTCTCATACACTATATCCAAAAATATACATATTACAAATACACATTAATGTTATACGCATATATACTAGAAATATCCTTAGCTACAAATAATAATGAAATAGTACAAGAAATATAATTTATATATATATATATATATATACATATTTTGAACAACTAAACAGATATATATTTAAGTAAAATACATTAACACAAATATTTTTGAATAAGGTTTATCATTGAATAAATCAAAACTATACTATGTTATATTACATTCCCCTTTTTTCTGGTTTTAAAGTTATACAGATTTTTAAGTTGTTGTCTGGCATTTTTAACATTATTTTCCAACATATTTATTAATAAATGTCTTTTTCCAATGTTTAATATTACTTCCACTGGATCTTCTGGAAATTCATAGAAATCCTCTTCTTCTAATTCTGTCTTTAGTTTTGTTACTTTGTTCTTCTTTTTTATTATCCCATGTTTCATTTTGTCAAGATCTGCGGTCGATTTCATAAAGCATTCATCTTCAACTTGTTCATAATTCATAACAGTCAACAAGAAACCTGCAGTCAACTTATCTGAAGCCAGCACAAAATTGTCTAGTTTTTCTTCAAAGCCTTCTTTATAGTCTTTAATTTCTTCCTTCAACTTCTTTAAAGTGTCAAATAAAATCGTTTTTGACACTTTAAGTTCATTAGCATCTTTTTCTACAGCAACTACTTTTCCACTCCTAAAACACTAGAGAAAACATGGAATGGCAATCCTGTCGACTGAGCCATTTTATCAAGTTGCGCATATATACGAGACTTGTTTATTCTAAATGAACGAGAGGCCTTGCTATATTTAAAAACATTTAAATAGACGAACACGGCACGAACATTACACACAAAAAACTACACAAAGAATAAAAGAATTATGCTGGAGAGCATAACACACGCATCATCGAACACCCAACGTCCATCTTCCTCTCCTCTCCTCCTCTGCCATTGCCATTCCGCATTCTTGAAAAATGTTTCTGGACCATGGAGTATAGGCGACCTTCACAGACTGAAGATACTAAAAAAAATTTTTTTAATTAAAATAATAGTCTTTTCCAAATAAAATTTTATGATTTGTTATGTGACAAGAGATATTCAGCTATAAATACACAAAATTTGAACTCTCTGACTTATACAGTTTTTGTGTACGGACTCTGTGTCAGACAGATAGTAAAATATTAGTTAGGCTTCTTATTGAGTGTGCATTAGCATCTGTTTGATCTGTATTTTCAATCAATAAACTGTATGTTTATTTTTAACCGTTTAAGCTCTGATGGTGGAATTTTATATCATTTAATTTCAGTTCCAAATTGTCAGAATGGCATGAAAAATTAGACCAAATTTATTTGAAAAATGTGTAATACATTTTTTCGTATACGTATTAAACCGAATTTTTTCTTTGCAAAATATAGGTGCCAACGTGACATTTGGAATTTTGAAAAATTTTATACACCAGAGTTCAAATGGTTAAAAATGTATGGAATATGGTTTAAAACTCATTGATAAGAAAATGATACGCCTCCATCCTAAATATGAAGAAATAACCACGGTAACTTAAAATCAATAACTATAAGGTGATATCACAGGAATAATTATGAATGATAGGATTTAATAGAATATAAAAGTATTTTTCTTAATATTTTTAAAATTTTTGAATAAAAAAAAAAACCGATAAGTAAGAAAAAGCCGCAACAAAAGTACATTTTATATAATATTCTCATGAAAGTAGATGAACATATCAAGATTAAGGACACATGAAGGTAGAAAAAAATTGGATCATACCCCAGTAGCCAAATAATATTTGACCAATAATGGTTACATCTTGGAGCAATATTGGCACATTAGCGCAATATTGGCATGGATATTGCTCTAATATTGGGGTGTTTACATTTTGCCCTTTTTTAGCCAATATTTACAGCCATTAATGGGGTTTTATGAAAAATATTGCCAATAAAACGCCAACATTGGTTAAATATTGGGATTTCATTGGAAATATTTCCAATTTAACGTCACCATTCGTACAATATTGGCGTTTTATTGTCAATATTTCCAATGAAACACAAATATTGGCGTACTATTGGCTGCAAATATTGGCTAAATAAGGACAAAATGTAAACTTCCCAATATTGGAGCAATATTGACGCTTTATTGGCATATTTCCAATTAATAAAATATTTGTGTAGAGTTGGACCAATATTGGTTTGCTACTAGGGTACTTTGAATAACATTTTAAATTTTAAGTTAAACATTCAAATTAACATTCCTGTGCATAAATTATTTCCCATTTCTATTTATTACTTTTTCATTGTTATATTTTTATGATAAGTGAGAACACATTATAAAATAATTTTATTTTTATACTGCGCGTTATTCACTAAATAATAAAAAAACATCAAAATCAAATTAGTATAAATATGATTCAATAAAAATAATTCTATCTGATAAATAAAAGAACTTGCATCTGCAACATGTGCTACTATGTAATTGCTCCTTCAGATACAAGAGCAAATGGAGAATAGCACTATTAATATTCAAAAGTTCCTTTATAATTAATTTTGTTATTATTCTCTAGTTTGTTTGATCGGACATTACGAAACAATTTTCATGCTTGAACATAATATAATAAAAAACAATTATTATTCAGAAAATGATTTAAAACTCTTGAATTTCATATAAATGTGCACAATGAAATTGTTTTGTGTGAAAACGTTTGTTATAAAAAAAATGTAATATATGGAAAAAAATTTTTTTTAATTAAATGAAAATTTTCGGATTCAGGTAAAAAATAGCAATTTTTATTTTTGTTTGTGAATAATCAACATTTAGTGTTTGGTATACATATCATAGTTAAATGCATGTGAATCTGGATTAATATTTTACTAAAATTTTATTTTGATGCGCAATTATTTTTTGTTTATTAGATATTTTAACATAAGTTCTCTCAGTTTTTCACTCAATTAATACCAATCATCAAGATTAAAATATGCTAATGATTTAAGAAAAATACTCCTATCTGAAAAGCGTATTTGTACTTAAATAAAAGAACTAACCTTTGTACCATAAAGTGCCATTAGAGGATTTTGCAATTACCCCTTCAGTTAAAAGATTAGTTTCAGAATAGATCTGTTAGTTCTAAGAAATCCATTTGTAATGTGTTTGGTTGCTGTTAGAATGGCTGTTTGGAGAACTCTAACTTTTTTTATGATAAACTACGTGGAATTTATAAAATCCAATGATTACCTTAAAATATTTTTAGAAGGAAAAAATTCTTTTCAGGTAAATGAATATTATGTTAAAGTTGCTTAGATTCACTCTAAGCATCTTTTATATATCATGCATTTATATATCATCCATAAACTGTATTAACATCATTGATATACCTTGCAGAATTATACACAATGAGAGATTATTTAATTTTGACTTCTTATTTAAAATGTTCGATGAATATCTTTTGGATAATATAGTACTACCACCTTAACCGCCAATTTGGATCCCGTTAACCTGGATCGATCTGGTCGATTTTTCTCAAGCATGAGAAATCATTGGCAGAATTTCATAACATAAATTAAATTTCGATCTTGCATTCTGAATAAAAAAGTCTTCAAATTCCCACAGTTTTCTATCTAATCCATTTAAAAATGTCATCAAAATCTCAATGCAAAATCTCAGTTTTTCTTAGAGCATTGCAAGAAAGCAAGATAAAATAGTCCCTATATAGACACTATGAAACATAAGCATTGCATTCCGATCTTTGTCTGGCAGTCTACAGAACTCCCCTGACTGTTTCCTTGTCTTCGTGAAAAAAAAAAGGTTTCTGCAAATTACTTACAGAAAATTGTTATAGAATGAGGAATAAACGAGAGTGTAAGAGAAATTACACCTGACAACTTTATGAGCATATTAAAAAAATGATGTTTGCTTATATGATTGAAGAGACATTAACAATTGGTTGGAAGAAAAAAATAATGAATATTATGTCTCACTTACAGATGACGAAATAATTGCTTTGTGCACAACTGAAGAAAATGAAAATGAAGATGATGTAGACAAAAACACCATTATCAATGATGATCAAACAAAAGTTATTAGCCATAATGACGCAATTAATAGTTTATTTTGAATGCCAGTGGAGACTGCACCTAACCAGCTACTTATACTCAATATTATGTGTGATCATACGGACCACAAAGCTGTCACAGCAGAGGATTACATACTTTATAATTACAAAGTAAATATTTTTATTGTTTACAAATATTGAATATCTTAAATAAATAGGTGATTTTCTATAACTATGATTTTTTTTTTCATTTGATCTCATTCCCCGAATAATTCAGATTATGTCCCAATTAATCCGAATTATCGAAGTTTTACTGTATAAATTACTTACTTTCCTTTATTATTGTTTGTTTTATTAACTTATTAACTTCTTTAATAATTAAATATTTTAAAGTTTATTTGAATCTTTCGAAATTTCAATTATATTTTTTGCATTTATGGATTTCACATAGATTTACACGTATTAGTAAAATTTAGTTATTTGAAATGTAGTATTAGATTTTAATTTTAGGTGACAGCTATTTTATGACTTACCCATCATACTTACAATAGGGTAAGTCTTGCAATCATTTTACAAATCAAAAAAAAAAATAATGGATTTGCACATTTTAGACACTGGAGATTCCGAAAAATATACTTAAAAAAAATGTCTGTGTGTTGTCTGTCTCTCGGTAAATGCTGTATCTCTCGAAAAAAATGAGATACAATCTTGAAATTTGGTGTTCACTCTGTATGTAATATTGGAAAGAAGCCTTTTTAATATCAGCAACCTCGTTTAACATGAACTATTTTTTTCCGATTCTTGAAAAATTCCTTTTGATGAAAGGTATATAAAAAATTTCGATTAAGTTTATTTTAAGAATGGATGTAAAATACAATAAAATAACGCAAATTTTGCATAAATAACAAAGTCGTTCGGATTATTAGTTGCTGAGATATTTGTAATCCTATTTTCTACACTCTTCGATTTGTTATGACTCTGTATTTCATTCAAAGATACATTTTATTTGGATATGAGACACTTAATCCGACACAGGAAATAGTAAGTTAATATGATTATTATTTTTGGAGTTATAACGATTTACGCAATTCGGTTCTACTTGAGAAATTTAACGTTTTATATATAATTTGTCAAATTGGATAATCAACAATTAATTAGTAGTGCATTACATATTTATTAAAAATGTTTAAATATTTGTTTAAATTTCATTTTAGAATTGCGATACATTTTATAAATTGTTTACACATGCTTTATTTTCATATTTTAAACTATGCATACCCATGATAAGTAAGTATTGCTGTGCCCCCCCCCCCCAACGACTACCTTTTTTTCTCTATTATCTGTCAACACCTCTATATTTTTGCCCTTTTTGGAAACGCATTTTTATACAAGTCAGTGTCCGAGTATATTTCTGCCAGATTTTTTAAAAATGCAATAGTTGTTTTAACCTATGTTTTTTTTAATGACTTTCAATTATTTTTCTTGAATTCAGTTTTTGAATTGATATAATTTTTTACTCCATGAAAATTTTTTCTGTCATGTTATAAGGAATCCCATCTTGTCATCAAGGTGTCACAAATATTCGATAAAAAATGTGTATTTTCACTGATTTATGTTTGGAAAAATCTCTTCATATTCAACAGGAGATTCATTATTTTTTGTATAATTATTTTACCTTTTTCATTTACCTGTGTTTTTTTACTTACCATTGTTACTGTTATATTTTCTTCTTTACATTTTTACTTTTTTTCACACAGTGGATTTCATTTTAGTCTTTTCGGCCTTGGCTGACACAAACTTGTCCCATACTTTTAAAATGATTTAAGCTACAAATAACGCCTTGCAGATACGTAAAAACCTCATAAAGACATTTGTGTATAATCATAATAACTTTTGTATAATCACTTATGTTTCAGTATTAAGTAATAATAAAAGATTTCTTTATTTTTAGCAAACCATTTGCGCTTCTTTTAATTTAAACCTAAGTTTCACTCTTTAAATTTAAATTAAAGACTCCTTTTTTAAATAAGAAATTTGTGATAAAAGACATAAAATATTACCAAATTTTTATATTCGTTTAATCTGGTTCTAACACAACATCTTAAAAGTGCTTCTTTAGGCTATTTTTATATGAAAAAATGCACAACACAACTACACTCGTTAGGTTTCTGTAAAGAACGCATTCGTTAAATTTCAGTAAACTGTAACGTCTTCTAGCTACTTTTAATTTTGTAATTGCAAAAGTATTTTTTCTCCAAAATGGGTAAAAAATTCACTGCCGAAAGGATTAATCATGTATATGCATGTATGTATGTCTGTTTTTGTTTCAGAGTGCTTGCATTGGGCGATTTCAGAAGGAACTCTTGTCAAGAGGTAGATTTTTGACACCTCCAGTGTCCATGTCCATATCATTTAGAATTCTAAAAGTTATATATCCTCCTTTCAGATTTTAATTCGTTGTTATGATAGCTTTGTACACTTAAAAATAAATACGTGAAATCAAGTTAAAACTACCGGCAGCAAAGTTGCCAAACTTTTTCCGTTCCGTTTGTAGATTTTATGTTTTTCAATATAAGAATATTGAATTCTACAGTGAAGTTACATTTTTATAACGTAGATTGTAATTCTATCGATGCTGGTATGAATCTTGCAAGTTTTAATCAATATGGGTAAATTATCTTTATAATTTTCTCATGATTTATGAATAACTACCGTATGGTTTGATTAAATATTTTATTAGGAAAATTGCCTTTGCTCCATGAATGATTAGAATATGGTCCATTTAATTTGTTGTTCAACAAGTTGTTCCTATGAGTACAGTTGAAATTCAGTATCACGATGCAAATCTTAGAAAAGAGGCAGTATTCTTTTATTGAGTCTTTTTCATTTCTGTGTAACAGGTCAGTTTTGTAAACATTGAAAATAAATTTGCGATAGATAACTGAATATCTACAATGTTTTCTTCCGTATTCGTCCGTTTCGTTATTTTCAGTAAATATAATGAAAATTTCTTAACGGGCTTTTTACGGAAAATGTCCTTTTTGCCTTGAAAAAGAATTTTTTGTGTGAAATTCAGGAAAAAAAAAGCTGTGTGCGAATTTCAGATTTTTATTAACAGTGTGTCGTACTTGTCATTTAATCTATTAGATTGTGATTGAGATGTAAGGTAACTATATAATTATTTCTGAAATTCTCCGACATGCAGAAGAAATTCCCTCTTAAGCACTTTTCTTCCTTACACCTCAAGAAATAGCGAGAAGATCCTTATAAAGAAATCAGTTGATGCATTTGAAACATTTCTTAAAAGGGAAATATTGTTATTTCTAATGACACCAAAATGTTTCCGTAAGTTTATTCATTTGACAATCCTCCAGAATAGACTAGGGTAAGTGTACCAGTAGTGGGCCACTAGTTTTCAAAGTTGTAAAACTAGTTTTCTAGCCACTCCTTTCAGAAAACAAACTAATTGCTAAATGGCTGGAACCCTTATCTGTTATCAGGCAAAGGGACAACTTCAGTATTCTCATAGTTTTAGAGCTGGAATGGTGTTTTTACAGACTATAAGAAAAAAATTAAAGAGAAGCTAAAAATATTTTACGTAATCATCAAAACTACTAAATATGATTTCATTATTGTGTGTATTTAAGTAAAGAAATGTAAAAAAAATTATAACATCTGTACAGTATGAATTAAACACAAGAATGCAGTGGCCCACTTCTAGGGGCCCTACTGGAGCATCAGAAAGCTGCTATGACCCACTACTGGAGCATAGAGAAAGGTAACATTTTTTATTTTTCATTTTTTAGAGAATATATTTTTTTAATTTGAATGTTTCTTCTTATACCTAAAGGTAAGGACTAGGCTAAGATATATATACATATTTTAAATTCACTAATACTTTAATAATAATTACATAAATGTCCTTAAGTGGCCCAATCCTGGTGCATTTATCTTATATCTTTCAAAAGAAGCTTGAACACAAAAATTTTCGTAATCGTTTATCAAAATCTTTTCATGGCTGTTGGATGCCCCCAGGATGTTTATTGACATTAAAAACAACGGGAAATTTTTTTTTTTTGTGTGTGTGTGTGTTTGAATCTGCATATTTCTATCAACCATATGATCGCAAGATCACGGAAATGGGTAATTTTGAATGTTTCTTCTGTCAATCAACGAGCCCACGAGTAATTGTGTTGGCGTTTGGACATATTTTCACATCATAAGACGATTTAAGTTGAGCGACAATTCTCAAACACATTATTTTGGAAATTTTACTAGGCCTATGATGCCAATAGTATATTATAATAAGAAATGAATTTTGAGAAGGAAAAACACGGTTTCGCGCGATACAATAATTAAAACTTTAAACTCGGGAAATAAAAAAAAAGTATTTAGGGTTGGTAAATGTAAAGTATAAACACAGAAATGCAACAAACATTCGGCAGGTGTATAAAGATAACATATTGCATGAGGACATTTCAAGGTTTCTAAGACGCTTCCATCAATGCATAAACTCTAAGTTAAAATTAAATTAAACGGAGTAAAAAGGTGGGGAGTATAAAGGCCGAGAGACGTACCTCACTATCTGACTGTCATCGGCGAAATGCGGAGGTATGCTTTAATTTTTTAATTGTATGCGGTGATTTTTTAAAAAAGATTATGAAGAGAAAATACTCATGCCATTAAAAAAAAGAAAAATACACTTTTAAAATTGCCATACCGTTCTTGGATCTTATGAAATTTTGCAAAAATATCTGCTTTCTTTTCTAAGTGCAACTAAAAAAATCATGTCGTCTATGATAAAAGCTCACCGAGTTATGATGTGTTCAAATTCCAGAAATTTCAAAACATTTTGAAATTATAAACCTACACACAACTTGGAAGGTCTAAAATATCGTAATGCCTAAATATAAACACGCTAAAGCATTTTGTTGTAGATGAATTATACTTATCCACAGCTCATGATCAATCCACATCAATCCACCATCTCATAATCCACAGCATATATATTAGAACACTATAAGTAAAAAATGAAAACTTATAAAAAGAAATAAAAATTTACGAAAGTAAATTTATAAGCAATTCTGTTCTTACAGCGAATTTCTTAAACTATACACTGTTAAAAAAATTCTGAAATTCACGAACATTTTTTTCCTGAATTTCACAGAAAAGCTCCCTTTTAACAACTAAAGGGTATTTTCCGTTGCAAATCACAAAGTTCCATCATATTTCCTGAAAAAAACGAAACGGATGGAAATAAAAACAAAAAAACTGAGATACTCGGTTGTGTGGGGCACTCCATGGCCGAGTGGTCAAGGCACCGCACCGCTAATCGCCTGCGAGCGCAGATTGTGGGTTCGAGTCCCATTGGCGCCATGGAATAATGAAACATAAAAATTCCTTTTAAATTACATTTTTCTGTTTATTTTTCTCTTTTTTTCTTATTAAAAATCTTTTAATTTATTAGCCGAAAAATAAATAAATAAATAGTGTACGACAATTTCAAAAAAAAAAAAAAAAAAAAAAAAAAGTCTCTCTCTCTCTCTCTCTCTCTCTCTCTATATATATATATATATATATATATGTATATACAGGGTTGTTATAATTAAAGTTCGCCTATTCAGAAGGCTCTAGAGCCGGTTCTATGACTCCAAACGAAACAAAATTTCACTAGTACGTAGTTGAAGAGATGCGCTCTGCAAAAATCAAAAAAAAAAATTAGTTTAAAATTTTTTCAATAGATGGCGCTGCGTCAATATTTAAGCCGATATTTGCAGATATCTTTATTTTTTTAAAAACAAAATACAGGAAATGTGTTTAACAGTTTGTAAAAGTAAACTTCTTGAGATTCAGTATATCAATTTCGGTCAATCCAGATGAAACACACCAAATTACAAAAATTCACCCAATGCTTGAAAAAGATAACATTTTATTCAAATTTTCAACGAACGACGTCAAAGTGACGTCACAACTTCGAAAATTTGAAATACCCTTCTAACCAACTGACGATTTAAAATTTGCTGATAAAGTGTGTTTGTGATTTCTTTGACACTGGTGCAGTTGATTGTTTCTGAAAAGCATTTGAATCTACGATTTGTGGAGAGTGGTAACTTTGAAAAGCACCTCTTATAAAGTTATTTTATCAAAATAACAGCAACGCAGCTGTAACTCTTCGAGAATTCCGGAAATTAAAAGATATTAGACGTGGACCAATGTCAGATCATGGAGTTCACAAAATGGTTAAAAAGTTCGAGGAAACAGGAAAACTCGACATTCTTCCTGGCAGAGGACGAAAAAAGGTAGACATTTGCATTGAAGCTAGCATTGAAGATATTGCTACTGCTGCCGTTGATATAGCAAGCCAGTCATTAAATTTGTGTACTTAATCTGGATTGACTGAAATTAATATAATGAATCTGCAAACATCGTCTTAAATATTGGCACAGCGCCATCTATTGACAAAAATTTTAACTAATTTTTTATTTTTTTATTTTCGCAGAGCGCATCTCTTCAACTACGTACTAGTGAAATTTCGTTTCGTTTGGAGCCATAGAACCGGCTCTAGAGCCTTCTGAATAGGCGAACTTTAATTATAACAACCCTGTATATATATCGTAAAAAAATTGTTAGTAAAAAAAAAATATTAAAAAAAACAGTGATTTTTTTTTAATTTAAACTATTTAAAAAATTAAAAATGATTTAAAAAAATAATAAGTATTATGCATCAGTCTAAAATAATCCGTTTACAAACATTCTAAGGAATCTATTTGAAAGGAAATCTTTAAAAAGCGCAACAGATTTTCACACTAACTCATAAAAGACATACTTTGTACCGTTTAGCATCAGCAACTTTGGCTCAGTTCGTAAGAATTTGTTCCGCAATCTGAAGGTCCCGAGTTCGGTCCTGAGGACGGCGTGAACTAAATTATCCAAAATAACAATTAAGTAAAATAACATAGCAGCTTAAAATCACTCGGTGATTTCGAATTCTTTGAAAATTAATCGGTAAATCATTTTAAAAAATTATATTAAATTATTACTATTATAAATCAAACTTTGTAACGGAAAGTTACTGATTCTTACACCGGAGTTTTCCCTTCTTGTATTTCCCACAACGGAAAATCTACTAACGGAACGGTAAAAGTTCGGCTACATTGCTGCCGGTAGTTTCACCTGGAATTCACAGATTTATTTTTAACAGTGTACATATTTTTTTACAGAAAATAAACAGATGGGATTTAAACATTGAACTAATCTGATACTTATAAAAAGTAACAGCATTTAAAAAATAATTCATAAGTAACATCTACATTGATCTCGAGATTAATGGGGCTATAGTGCACTTATTCTTAGCAGTGTGAATCAATAGAATTTAATTATAGTTATTGTTTATTGAAAAGCAATTTTATCTATCTACACTTCCAAATTAAAAAAAAAAATAACGGATAGTCATTTCATTAAATAATTATGATGTCTGCTTGTATATCTGCTTATCTACATTTGTACAACATTATCTGCTTGTACATCTGTATTTATTATAAGAGATATAAAATAATTTTTCACTTACACTTTCGTTCAAAGGGGCTTTGAAATAATGAGAATAACTGCGTCAAGTCTCTAAATATCTCTTACAATGTTGTTTGCTTTTTGTAATAAAATGTTTCAGTAACATTTAAGAAAAGGTTTTTTAATAGAATAAAAAACAAATAAATATGGGAATTTTAGGTAAAACAGTAAATTCAACTTGATAACTAAATGAAGTTTTTTAAAATCATTTCCTTAAAAGTACTTTTTATTATAATCCTTTAATTGCAAAGAATGTAATTAATTTTCTTTTATTTTTTAATTTTTAATTATGGAATTACTGTTCTGTTCAAATATAATAGGATTGCATGAAATATTGCAGTATTCATAGACAAAGTAAAAATATTAAAAATAACTTTTTATGTTTAGTACATTATGTATCAATGTACACAAGTATAATATAAAATAAACAAATGTCTTTAAATTGTAAAATGTGTATGATAGTTAAAATTGTATTGAGATTTTACTTTAGTTATCGTACGATTTACTAAGATTACCTTGAGTTTTATAAACAGGTCAACATCCCATTTTATTAGAAAAATAAACAATTTCTTGAAATCAAACAGCACTAATGACTGTAGAAAAACAATCTTATCTGGCAAGTTTCACCCTTAAATAAAATAATATAATTTCGCACATAAGTGTCACTAGAGGATAATACAATTACCTCTTCATTCAAGTAAGAGCCACTATAATGTGTTAGTAGAGTAACATTAATTAACTAAACACCTTTCTGTAATACAGTTTTACTATTGTTAGAAAGTTTGTTTGTATGATCTTTAAGCAAAAATTTTGCATTTAAGGTGAAAGAGTAGATTTAACTTTATAGTGGAATGAAGTTTTTTTTTTTTTTTTTTTTTTTTTTTTTTTTTTTTTTTTTTTTTTTTGACAATACTTTTATCAATGTTACATAAATGTATTTTTTTATTTATTAGGAATTTTTTTAATTGTACTGTCTAAAAAAATTAATTAATTGTTATTTTTATATTTTTAATAAGGGAATTTATCTATTATTCTAACATGATTTAAATTACATGAATTGTTGCTGCGATTTTACTTTAGTTATCGTACGATTTATTAAGATTACCTTGAGTTTTATAAAAGGATCAACATCCCCTTTTATTAGAAAAATAAACATTTTTTTATATCAGACAGCACTAATGATTGTAGAGAAACAATCCTGTCTGGCAAGTTTCACACTTAAATAAAATAACGTAATTTCGCACTTAAGTATCATTAGAGGATAATGCAATTACCTCTTCATTCAAGTAATGGCCATCAGAATGTGTTAGTAGAGTAACATTAATTAACTAAACACCTTTCTGTAATGCAGTACTATTATTGTTAGAATGATTGTTTGTATGATCTATAAGCAAAGATTTTGCATTTGAGGTAAAAGTGTATATTTAACTTTATAATTGAATGAAGTTTTTTTAAAAAATAAAAATACTTGCATTAAAGTTACATAAAAGTATTTTTAATATATTCGACTTTTTTTTTTAAATTGCAGCGTTTAAAAGAATTTAATTAATTGTCATTTTAATATTTTTTTTAATAATGGGATTTTTCTGCTATTTCAACATGATTAAAATTTGTATGAAATGCTGCAGTATTCATAATCAAAGTAAAAATGTTAAAATTTAGTCTTTATATCTAGTACATTATATGTTATAATGTACACATCTATAATTGAAAATAAATAAATGTATCTCACATGTAAAAATGTATATCATAGCAAAAATTTTATTGTGATTTTAATTTATTTATCTTAAATTTATATAAGTTTTTCTTATACTTAGTAAATGGGTCTACATCCCTTTTTATTAAAAAAGTAAACAATTTCTGGAAATCAAACAGTTCTGATGATTGTATAAAATAAAATTTATCTGACAAGTTTCATCCTTAAGGCGCATCAGTAGTCACAGAAAAAGGCCCGGATGATAACGTAAAGTCTAGGGGAGCGTTCATTTCAAATATCTTACTTAATTTTTAATATTTGTATATGATTTTTTTGCATAGGATAGCTGAAGACGATCTACATACGGCCAAGTTTTTACTTTTTCGATTTTGGTTATACATTTTTTATATAATGATAGTCTCAATTTCAGAAACGGTTTAAACCGGTTTTGAAATTTAAAGTTTTTTTTTAATCTAAGATAAAAATTGAAAAAGTCAAAACTAGGCCAGTTGTGGATCGTCTTCAGCTATCCTATGTAAGGTACTCTGGGGTAATAACGCCACGTTAAAGTTCTACCAATTTTCACGGCTCAGTTTTAGATTGTATTTTTCTAACAAATATATGATTTGATACAGCAACGCATTCACTATCTATGTAAAAAAAAATAATTTAACAGATATGTATTCATAAAATGTAATGGCGTGATTTCTTGACCAATGCTATTTGGCGTTATTACCCACCTATATGGGTAATAACGCCATGCAAACAAAACTACGAAAAATGATGGAATAATTGCATGTAGATTGCCCAATTCTAAAAATACAAACTCTACAAACTTAGAAATTGACAAATTGCATTCTAAGCTATTGAGAATGTTCAAATTTTTGTGAAAGTGTAAGAAAAATAAAGGTGTAGTGCGGGGGGGGGGAGGATGAGACAAAAGAATATGAGACCGTGAGCTTCTTTTTGCTTAAAATGACCGCTTAAATAGAACTATTAGAAACACTGCACAGTTTTAACTGTGTTTATTTGAATCAGTATTCAGGATGTAGCTTGGCCACTGTAGGGAATCAACGGGGGTATTAATTTCAAGGATTGGCGTTATTACCCCGTTATAGTTATTGCGCTGTACATTTTAAATTACAAATTATCTCGAGAAGATATCCAAAATCTTCAACAAAATTTTGAAAGTACATGAAATATACTACAAATTCATGTAATTAACAAAGTATTTCCGGATAAAAAAAATAGTCTTCACATCACAAAACGTATCTCGCAAATTTTAGATCAAGCGTTAATTTTAGTTGCATGTAAAAACAATAAGACCTAAAAATGAAACAAATTAACTTGAAGCTATTTTTTGCGATTTATATGACTCAAAACCCTTCTTCGCAGAGCACATGCGTGTCATTTACCAAATTATTTCATAATTATGCATAATATTAGCACTTGGCGGTATTACCCCGCCTGGCGTTATTACACCAGACCACCTTATATAATATCCTATGTAATATTAAAAATAGAGCGAGATATTTAAAAATAGCGCTTCCGTAGACTTTACATTAACATCCGTGTTTTTAGCACTGACTATTGTGGGGTCTTAAATAAAATAGCGTAATTTCATACACAAATGTAATTAGTGAATAACACAATTACCTCTACATTCAAGTAAATGCCATCGGAATGAGTTAGTAGAGTAACATTAATTAACTAAACACCTTTCTCTAATACGGTATTATTATAGTTTGAATAAAATTGCTCGAATTTTTGCAGCATCCATAGTAAAATTAAACATATTAAAATTTAGTTTTCATGTTTAATACATTATGCGTTAATGTACACAAGTATAATAGAAAACAAATAAATATCTCTAAAAAGTAAAATGTATATAATAGTTTGAATTGCATTGGGGTTTTAATTTAGTTATCTTACGATTAATAATTATTTTGAGTTTTATAAAAAGGTCTACATTCCCTTACATTAAAAAAATAAAAAAAATTCTGGAAATCAAACAATACCACTGTTTGTATAAAAACAATCTGATCTAACAAGTTTCTTCCTTGGTAGCAATAACGTAATTTCTTACCTAAGTGTCATTGGAGGATAATACAATTATCTCTTTATTAAGTGCCATCGGTATGTGTTAGTACAGTAACATTAATTAACTAAACAAATTTCTGTAATACGGTAATATTATTATTAGAATTTTTGTTTGTGTCACCTTTAGGCAAAAAAAAAATTTTTGATAAGGAAAAATAAAGAATTGAAAGGAAATGCTGTAAAATTTAAATACGAAAATAATTACACATAATGCATTTAAGTATGTTAAATTTACCGACTATAAATATTATTTTTAAAAGTATACAACATTACTTATTGTAATTTTTTCGAGTTTAGTATAACGGAAAAAACTTAAAAAAAAAAAGACGAGATTTTGTGAACACTTTAAATAATTAATAACATGGGAAGGTATAAAATTCATTTCCTTAACATTTTTAGCCTTATAGGTAAATGTCTTTGTTAATTATGAAATTGCTTCTAATATTTAGCCATATATAAGAAGACGATAAATTTTGACGAAAGATTTTCTACGGAAAAAAATAATAATTACTGTTTTTTTAAAATGACTTATATTTTGTGGAATGAATTTTACACGGCAATGTCTTACAATGCATAACGTTTAATTCAGAATCATTTGAAGACGATTGCAGACAATCTCTTTTCGGTTTCACAACACGTAATAAAAGAGATTCGGCATTGTTTAAATGCAAATGTATGATCAAAGCTGTAGTAAAGCGTAATATGATGAAAGGGAGAGGTGTCCGCAAGTTTAAAGGCGTAATCCCATCATAAGCCACCAACATCAATTCATATGAAGAATTAACTGCATTTGAAATTTGATGAAAATCCGTGCATTAGTTATTCAGATATAGTTATTGCATAGCTCGCAAAAAATGTAGCATAGCAGCGCCACCTGTTACTCGATATACACTAAAAATTAATCAGATTCAGTTTAGGTCAAACTAAATCTAAAGTCTTGTGAAATTCCGCACATTTGTTCTTGATATAGAGGTGTCAGAAACTTTTATCACATACAGACTCACAAAGTGACAGGCAGACTCATAGACAGATTTATTCTAAAAACCATCAAATCGTATTAAAAAATCTTCTAAAATATATAAATCCATCAAAAACCGGAAGTCGAATTTTTTCATGAATCTAATATTTTCTTCTTGTAAAGATACAAAAGAAAGTAAAAACATAAAATCGATTCTGCACATAAGATCGCACAAAACAGATCTATTCACTATAGATTTCGATTTCGATTTTTTGATTTCAATTTCGATTTCGATTTCGATTTTCGATTTCAATTTTTAGATTCGGGCATAATCGATTTTTCTAATTTTATTGTTTTAATGGTCGTATTGATGTAAAATTACGTATAAGGAAGGATTTTTTTTTTCTTTCTAGGCTAAATGGGTGCTGAATGCAGGTATTTTTCAACATGAAGGCTATTTGTGACTCCGGAGGATGGCATGTTTTACACCTATGTAAAAGAGGGAAAATCGGTATTTTCGCATTAAAAAGTATAAGATCTCAAAACTTCTGAGGGGGGGGGGGGATGTCCTCTGCAGGCCACCCCACCAATTCAACACTAGGTACAATCGTTTTATTTTTGTTTAGAATCTCAGTTATTTGGATTATTAATTTATTATGTTTTATTTTTCACGCTCGTCCCTTCTAATTCCTTCCCTCCTTCCGCGCCAATCTTAACTTACAGGACCGTTCGTAAATTGCATGAAGTTTTAAAAATGTCCATTTCTCGTTCTATTTTATTATAGATCCACATTTTGAATCTTTGACAAAAGATACATATGGGGTGCCCTTCCGCTCATTAGAGGTTTACCTGCACCGTGACGGGAAGCATGTTTTGTTTCTTCAAAAGAAACAACAGAATGTTGTTGGGAGGGGGAGATTTGCACCCTCCTCAACACACACCTTACAATTTTGCTCATTTAATTTTCTACCATTTTTAACTTAAAAGTTTAAGCTACATAGCACCTCCGAGGCTGTGGACCCCCCCTCGGTTATTAACTTAGCTTTGCTCATTTCTTCACTTCATTTCAATCGTTAAAATCCTATGACTTTTCTTCTATAGGAGCAACAGTGGGGTGAAAAATTCTAGTATAGCTAACTTTTCCTCGCCATTCTTTTTGGTATTCCAGTTTTAAAGTTTTTCCCATAGGACAGTTTTGGGGGGGAGGGGGCATTTCTCATTTTTTGATATAATATGTCTATTGAAAGCTTATGCTTCATACATTACAAATCTAGCAATAAAAATTTTTCCCATCATTCTGGTTCAGGTTACGGACCCATAATGCGTTAAAATTTAAATTTCCCAAACTTCTTCTTCTTCAAAAAAAAAAAAAAAAAAAAAAAAAAAAAAAAAAAAAAAAAAAAAACATTGGTACATGTCAGTGAAATTAGGGTTCGAACTCGAAACCGTTTGATTGGGAGCGCAATCCCTAAGCTTATTGGCCACCGAGCGCTCAGCAGCACTAATATTTAAAATTTAAATTTCCCAAACTTCTTCTTCTTCAAAAAAAAAAAAAAAAACATTGGTACATGTCAGTGAAATTAGGGTTCGAACTCGAAACCGTTTGATTGAGAGCGCAATCCCTAAGCTTATTGGCCACCGAGCGCTCAGCAGCACTAATATTTCTTTAGATTGCCATTTTTAAATTTGTAATATCCTTTGAATGGAATGTCCTATTTGAATAGTTCAAAAAGTAAACTACAGGTATGGAAACAGTCATGAATACAAAATGATTTATTTGGAAAATGATTAATACAAAGGTATCGATAGCACGGCTATTTTTTGTCGGCGTATTTATTGCGTTTTAAAATTTAAGAAAGTAATTATAGTGAAGCAAATACAGTAGCTCGCAAAGTCTTTTTTTAAATCGATTTTGATATGTTCTTTAATATTGTAGCACATATTTTGGTTCATTTAAAAGTATTTTCTGCACAATAAAATATTTCCTGACGATTCAAAAAATATGACTTAACAATTCAAAATATATACACGTAATTATTTAAGTTTTCACCTTTGTCGGCAATCTCTTTTGTTGCCACTATTTTAGGTAGATTTCGTATGAAATACTACCTATTGCGTTCGCAACAATGTTCGAATTTCTGAAACATTTTTGCAAATCTACGCCGATCATGACCCCTAGACCCCAAAACTACCATCAGTAAAAAAAATTTATGTATATATATATATATATATATATATATATATATATATATATCACTTTCTTATGGACACGATAGCTACTATAATTTTGCTCCAATATCTTCCAAACCGATACATAAAATCAAGGGGTATAAAATCTCGGCTATGTTCGGTGAAGGGAAAAATCGGTCCAAGGGGATAGAAATAGGGAAGGTTTTAGTGAAAAACGAAAAAACGCCATAACTTCTTAGTTAAAACAGATATCGAATCGGTTTAAAATTTATATTACTTCTTAAAAATAGGCCAAAAGTTTATCCGTGACAGAGTTTTGATAAATTTAGAAATGGGCTCAAGGGGCGAAAAAAGCAGGGTTTTAGGGAGAAAAAAAATCATAATTTCGACAATTCTCAAGATATTAAATCAAATTAAATTTTTATAAATGTTCTCAAAATTATCTAAAACTTTTGCATTTACAAGTTTTTGATAGGACCATTTTTTACTGGTGAAAAAAATTAAAAACGAAAAGAAAGAGGGGGTGAAAAAAGAAAAAATCCATAACTCCGTCAATTTTCAAGCTATCAAATCTAATTAAATTTATTTTACATCTTCTCAATAATATCTACAACTTTTATATTGACAGGTTTTTGAAAGGACCAATTCGTATAGCAAAAATAAATTAAACAAAAATAGGAGTTGGAGAAAAAATCTCAAATCCAAAACTGCTTACATTCTGATTCATTTTTAAATTCATTTCTGATATTAAACGCATAAAAATAGTAGATCCTCTTATTTAGAAACTGTATAAAGAGACGCATTGGTCAGTTTTTTGATAAAGACAGAATATATTTCAAAAAAGGCTACCAAAAAGGGTATTTTGAACAGAATTTCCCGAAGTCATCGTGACTGAAAATTGAAGGAAGTACTCAAATATAAAATTGCGTTTTTCTGACTCGTTTTTAAATTTATTTTTGCTCTCAAAAGCATCTTATTTGCAGATCCTCTTATTGAGAAAGTATATAATGTGGCACATTGGCCTGTTTTGTGATAAAAATAGATTATATTTTTAAAAATGCTGTCAAAAAGGACACTTCGGACAAAATTTTCCAAAACGATCATGATTAAAGTATTAAGGATGTTTTCAAATAACAAATGGGTTATTTTATGACTCATTTTTAAATTCAATTTTGCTCTCAAACGCATTCATTTGACAGTTTTTTGCCATTTAGGAACTATATAATGTACTGTTTGGGTCTATTTTTTAATAAATTCAGAATATATTACAAAATATGTTCTCAAAATGGGCATTTGAGCTGAATTTCGTTTAAGATGATTCTGATAAAATCAGTTCTTGCAGAAAAATGAAATAACACTTTTTCCATAAGCGGTCATATAAAGTTATTAAACTGGGTTCATCTCTAATCTTACTTTTTTTAATGTTGAAATGAACACTCTTCGGAAATCTACCTCCGCGTATAGGCCAAGCCGACAGGGATTTTTTTTCTACTTCCGTCCTAATCCCCCCTGTCGCCTCTCAGGGGTGGAAGGCGGTAATTTTGATCCAGTTGATTGTCTAAGTTTCGGAATTACTAATTTCGGGCTTATGTGTGAATATCGAAATATTGATTCTTGTATGGATTCTAGAGCTGAGAAATCGATTCTTTTTATGATCGATGTTGTTTTATTCGATGTCCATTTTAATCGATTCTCAAAATTTCCAGAATCGCCCATCACTACTGCTAATCTATGAAACACGTTAACTTCATTACTCATTTTGTACCTTTAAAATAACATCGGACATAATGGTTTAAACCACTAAATCCACGTACAGATATTACATTCACTAAACATACTAAATACTAATAACGTAATGATTCGTTCCCAAAAATTTCTGATCATTCAAATATCCCACAATCCTCCGATTTCAAAAAAGCAAACACATTCACTTCAAATATAAATCATTCTTTAAAAACTATTTATGTTTTGTGCAACAAATAAAGCTTTTGAAAAAAAAAACTTAAAGCATATACAATTCATCTAAATTATATTACTGCTAATCTATGAAATAAACTAACTTTATTGCACTTTTGTTATGGTAAAATACCGTCTGATATAAAGATATAAACTATTAAAGTCACGATCAAACATTAAATTCACTTCACATACTAAATAATAGTAACGAAATTATTCGTTCCCCCAAACATCCAAGAAATTGCCCATATCAAGAAAGTTAAACACATGCATATGAAAAATTAATCATTGTTTTAAAACCAGTTGTGTTTTGTGCAACAAATAAAGCTTTTTAAAGATAATAACTTAAACATATACAACTCATTCTAAATTGCATTGCTGCTAATCTGTGAAACAAACTAACTTTATTACACTGTTTTATGGGAAAGTACCGACGGACATAAAGGAATAAACATTAAATTCACTTGAGATGCTAAATAATAATAACGAAACGATTTCACATCCTACAGATAATTTAAACAATGGAATTCTGGCTAACAAAGTTATTTCTTCTTTTCCCTCAGCCATGCTAATCATCAAAATAAAATTGTTGCAATGGCTGTAGAACTCTTGGCTATAGTACACTTTGTTTGCTGAATAAAATAACTTACTTCGTGTCATTAGAGGTTCGCATGATCACCTCTGCATCTAAATGTGGTTTCGGATAGATACTAAAGAACCATCAGTTCAATAAAGACCTCCCGTAATATGATTTCCTTTTTCTTAGAAAATTTGTTTGTGTGATGTTTGGAAAAAAAAAATTGTTGATGATACAGAATAATGCAAAAATAAAAAGAAATCATTATTTACTATATAAGAAAACTTTTTTTCGTAATTATCTTTACACACGTTAACTAGCATTTAAAAACGAGGAAATGATTTAAAGGAAAATATTTTTTTTTAATTGTATCCATATTTGATAACATGTAAAAGAAACTTTTTTGTTCCTTTTTCTGAATGTTATTTAAATCTTTATAAATGACAATTTGGGATTTTTAACTTATTTATCTTTACGGCTGTTATAAATAATAAGTGATATGAAATATAATAGAAATTTCTTCCATTCCCTAAGCTTTGCTAATCATCAAAATCAAGTTACGATAATATCTGTAGAAAGATAACCTTATCTATTGTACACTTCGTCCGTTAAATAAAATAACTTACTTCTACCTGTACAATGTGTCATTAGAAGTTCATGCAAATAACCCTGCATTTAAGAGTGGTTTCAGAAAAGTTACTAAAGTACCATCAATTCAATAAAGACCTGTCATAATATTCTTTCCTTACTATTAGAAAGTTTTTTTAGGTGAGCTTTAGGAAAACAAATCCTTGATGTTACATAATGATGCAAAAAAATAAGAAGAAATCCTTATTTACCATATTATGAAACTTTTTTTTCTCTTCATCTTTACACCACGTTAATTAATTAGAAACGTGAGAATGACGTTAAGAAAATGTTTTTAAAAAATGTGTATCCATATTTTATAACATTAAAAAAAAGTTTCTGTTTCTTTTTTTATATTATTAAGAACTTTGTAATCCATAATTTAAGATTTTATAGACATTTTTTAATTATTTCTATTATAAGTGAAATTTGAGGAAATGTAATAATAATTTCTTCCTATCCCTCAACACAGCTAATCATCAAAATCAAATTATGGCAATGACTGTAAAAAAATAATCTTATCTATTGTACACTTCGTTCGCTAAAGAAAGTAACTTACTTCTTTCTGCACAAGTTCATTAGAGGCTTGTGTAATTACGCCTGCATTGAAGATTGATTTCAGAATGGTTACTAAAGTACCATCGATTCAATAAAGACCTTTTGTAACCTGGTTTCTCTACTGTTAGAAAATTTGTTTAGGTGACCTTTAGGAAAACAAATCCTTGATGTTATATAATGACGCAAAAATAAGAAAAAATCTTTATTCACCATATTATGAAACTTTTTTTTTCTTTTCATCTTTACACACGTTAATTAATTAGAAACGTGAGAATGACGTTAAGAAAATGTTTAAAAAAATGTGTATCCATATTTTATAACATTTAAAATGAAAGTTTTTCTGTTTCTGTTTTTTTACATTATTAAAAACGTTATACTTCACAATTTAACATTTTAAAGACATTTTATTATTTTTACTCAATAATAAATAAAATTTCAGATGAAATACAATAATAATTTCTTCCTTTCCATCACAAATGCTAATCATCAAAATCAAATTAAGGCAATGTCTGTAGTAAAATAATCTGTTCTATAGTAGACTTCTTTAACTGAATGATTTAACTTACTTCTTTCTGCACAAGTGTCATTAGAGGTTCGTGTAATTTACCCTTCATTAAAAGGGGTTTCGGAATAGTTACTAAAGTATTATCAATTCAATAAATACATTTTGTAAAGTGGTTTCCTTTTTGTTAGAAAGTTAGTTTGGGTGACCTCTTGGAAAACAAATCCTTGGTAATATAGAATGATGAAAAAAAATGTTATTTATCATATTGTGAAACTTGTTTTCTATTCATCGTTACACACGTTAATTATTTAGGAAAGTGAGAATGACGTAAATGTATTGAAAGCAAATGTTTTTAAAAATGTACATACTTATTTTATAACATGTCAAATAAATATATTTTTTATACTTTATTAAAACTTTTATGACAGTTTAAGATTTTAAATATATTTTATTATTTTACTCTATTTTAAGTAATAATTGAGATGAAGCATAATAATAATTTCTTTCTTTCCCTCAGCAATGCTAATCATCAAAACCAAATTATGGCAATGACTGTAAAAAAATAATCTCATCTATTGTACTCTTCGTTCGTTAAATAAAATAACTTACTTCTTTCTGCACAAGTGTCATTAGAGGCTTGTGTAATTACGCCTGCATTTAAAAGTGGTTTCAGAATGGTTACTAAAGTTCCATCGATTAAATAAAGACCTTTTGTAATCTGGTTTCTTTACTGTTAGAAAGTTTGTTTAGGTGACCTTTAGGAAAACAAATCCTTGATGTTATATAATGATGCAAAAATAAGAAGAAATCTTTATTTACCATATTATGAAACTTTTTTCTCTCCATCTTTACACACACATCAATTAAATAAAAACTTTTTGTAACGTGGTTTCCTTATTGTTAGAATCTTTGTTTGGGTGACTTTTAGGAAAACAAATCGTTGATGATACAGATTGATGTAGAAATAAGAAGAAATCTTTAATTATTGATTATGAAACTTTTTTTCTCTACCTCTTTACACACGTTAATTAATTAGAAACATGAGAATGACGTTTAGAAAATAATTTTAAAAAAATGTGTATTCATATTTTATAACATTTAAAATTAAAGCTTTCTGCAACTTTTTTTTTACATAATTAAGACCTTTATAATTAATAATTTAAAATTTAAAAGACATTTTATTATTTTTACTCTATTATAAGTAAAATTTAAGATGAAATATAATAATAATTTCTTCCTTTTTCTCAGCAATGATAATAATTAAAATCAAATTATGGCAATGTCTGTAGAATAATAATGTTATCTATGGTAGACTTCTTTAGCTGAATAATTGAACTTATATTTTTCTGCATAAGTGTCATTAGAGGCTCGTGTAGATAACCGAGCATTTAAAAGTGATTACAGAATAGTTACTAAAGTACCATCAATACAATAAAGACTTTTTTATAAGGTGGTTTTCTTATTGTTAGAAAGTTTGTTTGGGTGACGTTTAGAAAAACAAATTGTTGATGATAAAAAAATAATGCAAAAATAAAAATAAATCATTATTTACCATAGTCTAAATATTTTTCCTAATCACCTTTATACACGTTAACTATTAAGAAACGTGGAAATGATTTTAAGGAAAAGGTTTTTTTTTATAAAATGTGTATCCGTATTTGATAACATGTAAAAGAAAAAATGTTGTTCCTTTTCTTTTAATATTTATTAAACCTTTATAAATGACAATTTAAGATTATTTTTTACGTTGTTATAAAAAATAATTGAGATGAAATATAATAATAATTTCTTCCTTTCTGTCAGCAATGATAATCATCAAAATATTGTTACGGCAATGTCTGTAGAAAAATAATCTTATGTGTCATAGACTTCTTTAGTTGAATAATTTTACTTACTTCTTTCTGTACAAGTGTCATTAGAGGTTCGTGTTATTAATCCTGTATTTAAGAGTAGTTACAGAATAGGTACTAAAGTACCATCAATTCAATAAGGACCTTTTGTAATGTGGTTTCCTTACTACTAGAAAGTTTGTTTGGGTGACTTTTAGGAAAACAAATTCTGGATGTTACATAATGATGCAAAAATAAGAAGATATATTTATTTACCATATTATGAAACTTTTTTTCTCTTCATCTCAATACACGTTAATTAACTAGAAATGTGAGAATGACGTTAAGGAAAATGTTTAAAAAAAAAAAAAATCCTTTCCACATTTTGTAACATTTAAAATGAATGTTTTCTGTTTTCTTTTTTTACATTATTTGAACTTTTATAATTCATAATATATTGAAAGGATAATAATAATAATAATCGTAAATATTTTAAAAGAAAATATTTTTAAAAATGTATATACTTATTTTATAACATGTCAAATGATAACATGGTTTTTTTGTTTCTTTTTTTATACATTGTTAAATCCTATACATTTTTTATGCATTATGACAATTTAAGATTTTAAAGATATTTTATTATTTTACTCCATTTTACGTAATAATTGAAACGAAGTATTAATTTCTTCCTTTCCCTCAACAATGCTAATCATCAAAATAAAATTATGTCAATGATTGTAGAAAAACAATCCGATCTAGTACACTTCGTTCAGCGTGTATTTAAGTCGGCGATTAACCACACGTGGGATATAAACCCTAAGGGGTGGTATGCCCTCAGTGGGGTCTTTCCAAGGGAACCTAACCCACATTTACGCAAAGAAATACAACGTTCAAATAAAACCAAGGAAAACTTCGAACGATTAAGGCGACGGTTGCGATTGGATTCATACCCAGCACCTGCTGTTTACTAGTTTCGGACGCAGAATATTTAGGACACTGGTGCGGCCACACTTTGTTCGATAAATAAAATGACTTAATTTCTTCAGCACAAGTGTCATTAGAGGATCGCGTAATTGCCCCTGCATCAATTCAATAAAGACACATTGTAATGTGATTTCCTTATTATTAGAAAGTTTATTTTGGTGACCCTCAGGAAAACAATGCTTGATTGGTACAGAATGATGCAGAAATAAGATGAAATTGTTATTTACCATATTAAATTAAAGTTTTTTTCTCTTATTTTTTACGCGTGTAAATTATTTACAAACATGCGAATAACGTTAAGTAACTGAAAGAAAATGTTTTTTAAATGTCCATCCATATTTTATAACATGTAAAAGGAAAGAATTATATGAATAATTTAAAAAGTAGTATTCTTAATACCAATATATTTCTTCCTTTCAATCAGCAATACTAATCATCAAATTAAAATTTTTGCAATGACTGTAGGAAAACAATCTTATCTATAGTAGACTTCGTTCGCGAAATAAAATAACTTAATTCTTTTGCGCAAGCGTCATTAGATATTTATGCAATTACCCCTGCATTTTAAAAGTGGTTTCAGAATAGATATTAAATAGAATCTATTTAAAAAAAAACCTTTTGTAATGTAGTTTTCCTATCGTTGGGAAATTTCTTCGGATGAACTTTACGAAAACAAATCCTTGATGAAACGAAAAATAAGAAGAAATCATTATTTATCATATTATGAAACTGTTTTTCTTCATCTTCACACACATTAACTATTTAGAAACGTGACAATGGCGTGAAGGTAAAATGCTTTTTAGAAAAAGAGTATCCATATCGTGTAACATTTAAAATGAAAGTTTTTTGTACGTTATGTAAATTTTTATAATGAACAATTTATGATGTTAAACACACTTTATTGTTTTTATTATAAGTAATAATTTAGATGAATATAATAATAATTCATTCGTTTCCCTCAGCAATGCTAATCATCAAAATCAAATTATGGCAATGCCTGTAGAAAAATAACCTTATTTATAATACACATCGTTCGCTGAATAAAATAACGTACTTCTTCCTGCACAAGTGTCATTATATATTCGTGTCATTACCCCTTCATTTAAGAGTGGTTACTAAAGTTTCATTATTAAAATAAAGAACGTTAGTGGTTCCCCTATTTTTAGAAATTTTGTGTGGGTGACTTTTAGGAAAACAAATCCTTTATTAAACGGAAAGAGGCAAAAATACAAAGAAATTATCATTTACCGTATTATGATTTTTTTTATCTTCATCTTTACACGCGTTAATTAACTAGAAACGCGAGAATAAAGTTAAGAAAATATTTTAAAAAAATGTGAATCCATATTTTATAACATATAATATTGAAGTTTTTTGATTCTTTTCATTTAACGTAATTTGAACCTTTATAAATCACAATTTGAGATTTTTCAGACAATTTACTATTTTATCTTCTGTCATACGTAGTAATTGACATGAGGTATAATTATAATTGCTTCCTATCCCTCAGAAATGCTAATCATCAAATTAAAATTATGGCAATGACTATAGAAAAATAATCTTATCTATAGCACACTTCGTTTGCTAAATAAAATAACTTATTTTTTCTTTAGAATAATGGAAAAATGAACTACGAAAAGATGCAAAACTAAGAGCGACTCGTTATATACTATATTAATAAAACTTTTTTTCTCTTGATCTTAACGCACGTTAATTATTTACAGATGTGGTTTGATTTATTCTGTGTCGGCCGATTATCTACTTGAGAGATAGAGTCCAACGGGGTGGGGTGCCCTTCTGGGGGTATTACTATGGGAAACTATCCCGTATTTATGCAAGGTTGGAAGAAAACCACGAATAATCCGAACGGTTGGGACCACGGCCACGATTCGGATCGAACCCAGCACCAGCCGTTTACCAGTTGAGAGGTCAGAACCTCTCGGCCATTGGCGGGCCTGTTTACAGGTGAGAGAATGACGTTAAGTAACTGAAAAAAAAAATGTATTTCCATATTTTAAAAATTGAAATATGAAAGTATTTTTTATTTTTCAACGTTATTTAAACCTTTTTAATTGGCAATTTCAGATTTTTAAGACATTTGATTATTTTTACTCTGTTATACGTAATATTTGAGGTAACATATAATAAACATTTGTGAAATGCAATTCTTGTTAGATTACATTAATGTATATAATTATTTTCATTTCTGTGAATATTGTTTGGAAAAAAAATATATACCGTATTTACTTGTGTATAATGCGTACGTTTTTTTTTTTTAAATTAGAGCAACACTCCTCCATGCGCTATGTATACGGAATAATAGTTTATTGATGGATGTCATCCAACGATATACATATGAATCATAAATGTATTCAAAGATTACATAATCACTGGGAAAATCTTACTTAATTGAAGTAATGCAGCATTATTTTTTTACTCCTTAAACTTATTTATACAATAGAACTACTAACATTCTTTAAAGGCTAATTAGCAATTCTCACTGCCATCAATCAGTCCCTACCCGAAGCCTAAATTTGCACCTACATCATATTTTCTGCCTGGTGTAATGTTTGTTTTTACCTTCTTAACAGAAATTCATTTAGTTATTTCTTTATTTGCATATCAAATTCACGGCGCGAGTTATATACGAGATTTTAAAAAATCGCCATTATTTCTTGTAAAGTACGTGATGCGCGCTATACACGAGCACATACGTTATTATAGTGTGGGGGGGGGAGGTTGATAAAATTATTAACATTTTCTTAGCTCAGTAAGGATTTTTAAATAGTTGTTCTCGGGAACACTAAACGCTTGATTCAGCAAAGAAAAGGATACTTTTCGCCTAAATGTGCATAATCATATTGTTATTAAATCATTTTGTTATTAAAAAATATAATTTTGTTATTATGAGCTATCATTTTGTAGTTAAAAATATTTTCTCTTTCTATAAATGATTTAAGCATTCATATTTAAAATAGTGAAAATTCGATTTCCTTTATCTCGACAATGCCAAACTTAAAAATCAAATCATAGTAATGATAGCAGAAAAACAATCTTACTAATAGTATACTTGGTTCATTAAATAAAATAACTCATTTCTTTCTCTACACAAGTGTCATTAGAGATTTATGTGCTTACCCATTCATTTAAGAGTGGCTTCGGAATAGCTACTAACAGTATCATCAAATCACTGAAGAACTTTCGTAATGCGGTTTCGTTATTATTAAAAAAAAATTAGGTGACCTTTAGGAAAAGAAATGCTTGATGATACAGATTGATACAATAATCATAAGAAATCGTTATTTAATACATTATGAAATGTTTTCCTCTTCATCTTAACGGATATTAGTTGTTTACTAACGTGTGTCCATAAAAAAAATTGAATTGGTTGAAAATTTGCCAGTATAAGATTGTTGAGAAACTTTATTGAAGTAAGAGGGTCTGCCCCTGCGATCTGCGCAACCTTTGTTGAGAGACAACAAACTGAAAAAACAGCTAATGTGATAGGCTTTAAAAGATTGCGAACCCTTGAACGATACAGCGTGTCCCAAGAGTAATGGGACAAAATTAAAGGGGAGGTAGGGGACATCACAAAGACTCAGAACTGCATAGCAACCCATGATCGGAAACACTTTCTTGCAGTGGTAATGACGACACAAATTCCAAGAAAGAGAGGACAAGAATAAAAGGAGAAATCATCATTATTATAATTAGTACAGTAAAAAATAAGTGAAAAGAACATTAAAAAGACAACGAGCATTACCAAATTAAGTGTTCGAAATTACGACCTTGGACCACGTTGCATGGAAGTGCATCTCTGGAGCAAGAAATATCTAATATTTCCGAAAATACCGGGAATGTCCCGAACATCATTCAACAGCTGCCACGATACATACAACAAAATCCTCACCACTTTCCAGCATTATCACGGCATTTGTGCAGAACTAAAAATAATAAACATGTTTCCTATCCCGGTGTCCTTTCTTCCCGGCTCTATCGTGTCCTTTCTTTATTGTGTTTTGTGTCGTCATTACCGCTGCAGGAAAACGTTTCCGAGCATGTGTTGCTATGTAATTCTGAATCTTTGTGATGTCCCCTACCTCCCCTTTAAGATTGTCCCATTACTTCTAGACACCCTCTATAAGTTTTTAAAAAAAGAAACGATGTCCCTCTTAATGTGTTTCCATACCTTTCTCTTTGACTGAAAGAATTGAGACTGAAAGATTGAATCTGCTGCTGTGAAACATCTACTGGCCATTTGCATGATTGATTAAACAAGATCAGTTAAATAGTAAAATATAAATAGTATATAGTTTATATATACTACAGTTAAATAGTATATATATAATACATATATATATATATATAAGTATATATATATATATATATATATATATATATATTTAAATAAGCCATTTAAATATGAGACAGATTTAAATTTTCAATAAAAATCTGATGCAACTTAATTGTAACTATCTGTAACAATATATTTTTCTTTTTTTTTTAATGTTCACGTAAAAATACTTTTGTTTTCTGAAAGGAAATATTAATTGTGCCATCTTAGAATTCACAATGATATTTAAAAAATCATATTAAAATTATTAATTGTTTTATGATATAACTTGATCCTTTTAAATATGACGTAATTTTTTTTACTTGCTGCTTTTAATGCACATTTCACGGATGACAATGCATAAAAGAACTTATTGAAGAAAAAATTTAACTTTATTCCTTACATCATTAGTAAAATTACGCCACTATGACATAGTTATAATAAATGAAATTTAAAAACTAAGATCTTTTTCATCGTCACAAAATGACCATGAACGGTTTTCATGATATTCACTATTTTATGTTTATTTTAAAGTGCTACTGATCGCACCCAATGTGAAAATATTTCATAAAACAAATTTTTTAAATTAAAATTAAAAAATAAAATTGGGATAACTTAAAAAACAAAACGAGTACGTGCACGTCTTCAAATAATGTGCTTTAATTTAATTATCCAAATCGATTTAGTGAAAAACTCAAGTCAGATGGCTATAAAAACACCCCATTTTCTTTAAAGAAAGTGTTTGTCTATTTTAAGTATTACGTAATTTGTTTTCAATTTAGGGCAGCCAACGCATTTTAATAAATTCATTATTTAAAAAAAATTCTCTTTTAATATTCATAAATAAATGTAATTTGATGACGAAATTTCAAATATATTCCAACCTTTCACTCTTAATTATTTAATTCTCATTTGAAAGTTATTCTTTCTATCTAAGATAGTCGCATGTAAATATTTTAATTTGAAGGATGTATTATGATCATTTGGCAACAATTAAATATTATAACCTTTTCTCAAATATGCAAAATATGTCACTAAAAATTCTGAAAATTTCAATTTAAAATGGAAATAAATCCTCAAAAAATGAGTCAAACGAAAAATAATAAATGCAGTCTGCACATCGGCAACTTCTAAAGGAAAAAAAAAGCTAAAAATGGTGAAATACTTACGTAAATTGCTGCTATAATTTTGTTAATGGAACAATTTTGACTTAAAATATATCTTAAAATAAGTATTCGATTTCGAAATTGCTTGGATCAGAATATTTATCAAATATTGCGTTATAAAGCCACCATACTTTACAATTCATATTTTTGTGTGCAATAGTTTTCTTAATATTAGCGAAAAAGTACCCTATGTTACAAAAAATTCATTGTCAGAGGCGGTGGCGGCGTAAAGTTTTTTTTTGTTTTAAAGAGATTTGTTCTTGTATAAATAATAATTGAGACAATACATAATGACATATGGCAAAATACAGTTCATGTTTAATTACATTTTGTAAAATTATTTTCATTCCTGAGAATATTGTTTGGAAAAATTTATTTTAAAATCATATATGTTTGTAAGGGAAGACTTTAATGTTTTAACATTTCCATAGCTACGTAAGGGTAATAGATTAGTTGGTGTCAGAATCACCACATAATTGATTCAGTTTGCAAGATGTATTTTTTACTTGTATGCACATTATCAGAAATATTTTTGTTATTAAAATATAAATTTTTATTTTTTATAAATTACTTATGCGTTGTTCTTTGAGTTAGTAAAGATTAGATTGTAGCAATCCTAATAGTCAAAATTAAAACATACTAATAACTGTACAAATGTCAATGTACGACAATGCCTGCTGTGTGAAGTAATGTTCCACTTGAAGTAATGACCAATCACCATGTTTAATTTTATTATTATGGTCTGTTTATCCAGATTAATCTTCGATTTTTTTATATTAGATTTTGTTATAGAGCGACATAGCAATATGCAATTTACAAAAACTGTCATTGAAAAATTGCATGAGACTTACATTGTTAGTTATAACAATGTAAGTCTCATCAAAATCAGTCTATTAATAGTTTTTATAAAGACTTATCTTTCATCAATGGGTTTACGTGATTATAGAAATTTATTTCAAAATAACTGACTATCTCTATAATTCAGCATTGTAGAGTAATATGCAATATACTAAAATCACCCTGAAAAATTATCTAACTTATAATGCAAGTTCCTTCAAAATACATGTAGTAGATTAAAAAAAAAATGAATAATATTCCACAAATGAGTTTTACTGATTAAACTTTTTCCCATAATTCGATAAATAAGTAACATAAAACATAGTGAAACATGCTAGATGCTTCTAAAAATTTTTCCATGAAAATACTTTGAGCAGGATCGGGTTATCAACAACCGGAACAAAATACCGATTTGCATTTTATGTTTAAAGTAAAAGTAGACAGATGTAACTTCATAATAATATTGATCATTAAAACGTTATGAAACAGAAAGTTACTATTAAATATCTCTTCTCAATAAATGCCGTAATTCAGTCAGAATGACATAAATTCAAAGAGGTCTAAATGCACGATTGTTCTGATTTATTATTATAGTTACAACAACTGTAGTTAATTTTTTACCAAAGAATTCTCGCATAACTGAATTAATTAGACTTGTATTCCGATTAAAGTAGAACCCCACTAATTCGGAATCCATTAATACGGATATCCGGATAATGCGAATCGATCTGATAATTTTTTTTTCAAGTTTCAGAAGCAATCGGAAAATTACCATAACATAAATTTATTTCATATTCGTATTCTGTATAAAAAGCCTTTTCCGAAATATTTTCGGAAGTTTTTTTGTTTAAACTCTTTTATGATATTTATAAAAGAAACGACTATGTATCATTTAAATTTTGGCAAAAAGAATTTCCACAGTTTTCTATTTAATCCATTTTGAAATGTCATCTAAATCTCACTGCACAATACAGTTTACACAGATCATTGCTTGAAAGCAATGTAAAATAATCCCTATAGACGTACTGACTGATAAGGATCAATTTCCGATCTTTGTCAGCCAGTCCAAATTATCTCCTGTTTTTTTGTATTCCTGCAAAAACTCTTCCACAAATTACTTGCAGAAAATAGAAATAGAAGCTCGAATAAACGAGAATGAAAGATAAATTAAAGCTAAAGATTTTGTGAGCATATTAAAAATAAGAATGATGATTGCTTATATGTTGATATCACTGACATTACCAATTGGTTGGAAGCTGAAAATAAAGAAAGTTATGCATTCATGGATCCGTATGCATAAATAACAAATAATTCTTAGACCTACAATCAGTTTAGATATGTACCATGAAATACCAAATGTAATCCCCCCCACCCATTTAGAAGACAGGAAATTATAATAAATTTAAAAGATGCTTATAAATGGAAATTTTGTAAAAAAAGATAGGGAATTTTGAAAGACAGGGAAAAATTATAAGGATGAGGAGATATATTTGAAATTTATAAACTTTCCATGATTTAAACAACTACTAAAATATATGAAGGTGCTTACTTTCGGTACTTTACGGTATTTACTATACAGTCTATCACATTGAGCTCTATGACAGTACGCGGTGCATGCCATGCTATTTTGGATAATTTGAACAATAACGCAGGCATCATGCGCGGTTTCACACTTTAATTCTAGTCTTCCATAAGTAATTTAGTCACTTTTATTTAAAGAGGGTAAACTTATGTTCACGTTCACTTAACACGCATAAAGCTGTGTAAAAATAAAGCTATGTAAAAACAAAGCTACGTAAAAAAACTGTTGCTGAGTTATATTAGTTAAGGTAAACTGGTTTCTCAAAGTATTTTTTATGGAACAATTTATAATTTTTAACAATTTTTAATACCCAATAAAGCGCTTTCACAAAAATATCATTAATTATTACGAATCATCTGATAAATAGTTGTAAAATTTATTTATATATACATATTTTTATATATTTGTTGTATAATACAAAATTAAATACTCTTGGAAGGAATTTGTATTTTTTATCATGATAATTTTGTGTATTAAATTTTTATTAATTGCACTTTCTTTTCATAACTATGAAGACACAGTTAAAAGAAATTTAACGACATATTGTATAGAATTTCTTTCTTAGTATGGAACAGTCTTTTCCTGCGGAGGCATGATGCGCAGTTTCACACTTTAATTCCAGTCTTCAATAATTAATTTATTCACTTTTATTCAAGGAGGGCAAACTTATGTTTCATTTAACACGTATAAAGCTGCAAATTCAGTTAAGATAAAAGCTGAAGAACATTTACAAGAAGCTACTCTTACATTTGTTTTCCCTCTTTTTCTTGTAAATTACATAGAGAAATTCTTTCATTACAATTTCGTTTCAATGAATGAATAAAAAAATTATATTTGCTAAACTTATTGAGTAAATTATTTTCATTCTAGCTAGAAAAAAAAATCATTGTCCCAAATAGAAATAAAGAAGAGTGAATTAGTTTATGATGAAAAAAATAAATCAATAGTTATCCTTATAAGATAGAAAAATAAATAAAAAAAACTGTTTCTGAGTTGTAGGGAAAATTATTTTCTCAAAGTATTCTTTATCAAACAATTTATGCTTAGTAGCCAATAAAGGGATTTTACAAAAAATTATCATTAATTATTGAGAATCGTCTGATAAACAGTTGTAAAAACTATATATATATTATATATATATATATATATTATATATATATTTTTTTCCAGTAATTGATGTTGATTTGTAGTATTATCTAATGGTTCTATATATACATATATATATATATATATATATACACATTATTTATATATACAGGGTGATTCAAAAAAGATGGGCAAAATTTTAAGAGGTGATAGTACACATCAAGACAAACAATATTTAAATAGGAAACCAAGGGTCCCAAAGTCTTCCGAAGGAGATAGGCGCCATTAAAGTTTAGGGCCAAAATTTGAAATGATTATAAAAAACGGAAAAATCGGTCGATTCGTTTGCAGTTTTCACGAAAACTATTCTTTATGTCAGTATTGTCTTGAAAATAAATTATAAAGATGAATTTCGAAAAATGCCGATAGAGGGCGCTTTAGACTTTGGAGCAAGAATGGTTTTAGAAAAAATCGCAAACGAATTGACCAATTTTTTCTGTTTTTCTTATAATCATTTGAAATTTGGACCTACCGACTCCCATTAAACACAGTTCAGTTTGCGCTACTTAACCACATATTTTGAGATCAGAATTTAAGTTTATGTTAAAGCTTCTAAAAAAATTAGTGAAACGCAAAAAATAACGGTAAAAAATCGTTTTTCGTTGCTCCAAAGTCTATAGCGCCCTCTATCGGCATTTTTCGAAATTTATCTTTATAATTTAATTTCAAGAAAATGCCGGCATAAAGAATAACTTTAGTGAAAACCGCAAATCAATCGACCGATTTTTCCGTTTTTTATAATCATTTCAAATTTTGGACCCTAAACTTTGATGGCGCCTATCTCCTTCGGAAGACTTTGGGACCCTTGTTTCCTATTTAAATATTGTTTGTCTTGATGTGTACTATCACCTCTTAAAATTTTGCCCATCTTTTTTGAATCACCCTGTATATATATATATGTTATATAATACAGAATTAAATACTCTTGGAATGTTTTCGCTTGGATGTTAGAAATTATTTTTTATCATGATAATTTTATTATTAAATTTGTGCTAATTTCACTTTTTTTTCATAATTATGGAGACGCATTTAAAAGAAATTTCTTTCTTAGTATGGAACAGTCTTTTATTTAGGAGGCATGATGCGCAGTTTCACACTTTAATTCTAGTCTTCCATAATTAATTTAGTCACTTTTATTCAAGGGGGGGGTAAACCTATGTTCTCGTTCATTTAACATGTATAAAGATACAAATTAAGTTAAGATAACGATTGAAGAAAATTTACAAGAAGCTACTCTTACATTTGTCTTTCTTCCTTTTCTTGTAAATTGCATAGAGAAATTCTTTGATTAAAACTTCGTTTTAGTGAGTGAATAAAAAAATATATTAGCTAAACTTATTGAGTAAATTATTTTCATTCTTGTTAGAAAAAAAATCATGGTTTCAAATAGAAAGAAAATAGAGTGAATTAGTTTAAGATGGAAAAATAAATGAATAGTTATCCTAATAAGATAGAAAAACAAATGAGAAAAAAAAACTGTTGCTGAGTTAAATCAGTTAGAAAAATTAGTTCCTCAAAGTATTCTTTGTCAAACAATTTATGCGTAGAATCCACTAAAGCGCTTTCACAATAAATATCATTAATTATTGTGAATCGTCTGATAAATAGGTGTAAAAATTATTTATATGTATGCATATTTGTTATATAATATAAAATTAATTACTCTTGGAAGCTGATTATATGTTAGAAATTATTTTTTATCATGATAATTTTATATATTAAATTTGTGCTAATTGCACTTTCTTTTCATAACTATAGAGACGCATTTATAAGAAATTTAACAACATCATGTGTAGAATTTATTCCTTAGTATGGAACAGTCTTTTATTTAGGAGACATGATGCGCAGTTTCACGCTTTAATTCTAGTCTTCCATAATTCATTTAGTCACTTTTATGTAAAGAGAGCAAACCTATGCTCTCTTTCATTTAAAATGCATAAAGCTACAAATTGAGTTAAGATAACGAGTGGAGAAAATTTACAAGAAGATACTCTTACATTTGCCTTTCTTCTTTTTCTTGTAAATCGCATAGAACAATTCTTTGATTGCAACTTACTTTCAGTGAGTGAATAAAAAATTATATTTGCTAAAATTATTGAGTAAATTATTTTCATTCCAGTTAGAAAAATAATCATTGTCTCAAATAGAAAGAAATTAGAGTGAATTAGTTTAAGATAAAAATACACTGCTCAAAACAATTAAAGGATATTACAGTTTTAGGTGGATTTTGTATCGGGGAAACTTTTTAGCTGATTGATACATGGTCGACAGACATAGTTAGGTTATATGAGAATAAATTACACATGTTTGGCAGAAAAAAATGCATTTTATTGTGCATTTGTGTACAAAAGGGAAAAAAACACAATTTATGCATATGAGAAAAAATGAATAAGAAAGGTGTTTTCTTCAAAGAAAATCCTTTTCAGTAGGGGGTATGGTTTTCCACGGGCGGCCAGCAACGTTGAACACCTTTGAGGCATGGACTCAATGAGGTTATTAATGACGAGTTGGGGTATTCTGCCCCACTCTTCCAGAAGACCTCTTTCCAGTTCTTGGAGAGTTTGTGGGGGTTGTTGGCGGTCAGAAACTCGTCTTCCTAGAGCGTCCCAAACGTGCTCTATTGGATTCATGTCTGGATAACACGCTGGCCATTCCATTCGAACGATTCCTTCCTCGAAAAGGAAATCCTCCACCAGATTTGCACGATGTGGCCTGCAGTTATCGTCCATTAAAATGAAGTTATCTCCGATTGCTGCAGCGTAAGGGACTACAATAGGTCTGAGGATCTCATCCCTATATCGGCGACCAGTCAGAGCTCCATCTCGAATGATGTAGAGGTCAGTGCGCCCGTCAATGGAGATGGCACCATACACCAACACTCCTCCACCGCCAAATCTGACACTTTCGTGCACGAACGCAGGAATATTTCTACTGCCACGGTCCCTCCAGATGAAAATACGCCTATTATCCGGATGCACAGAAAAACGGGACTCGTCAGAAAACAGAATATTGCTCCATTCATTTCTTCTCCAGTTGACATGCTCGGTTACCAACTCCCTGCGGTCGCGACGATGCCTTGATGTTAATCTAACACATACCATCGGTCGGCGAGCATACAGACCTACAGCATGGAGCCGGTTTCGGACAGTCCGAGTTGAAATCGTGGTGCCTGTAGTCGAGCGAAGGTGTTGTTGGAGAAGAGTAGCGTTCATGTTTCGGTGTCTCCGAGCTGTTAACGCTAAATACTGATCTTCATTGGGCGTTGTTGCCCGTCTACGACCTTGCCCTGGTCTTCGGCCTGCACATCCACTCTTCAAAAAACGGTTCCAGATCCTGGAAATGACACTTTGTGACACTCTAATGGCTTGCGCTACTTCGGGTTGAGTTTGGCCCCCTTCTATCCTACCAACAATTCTCCAAGCTTCTGAATCTGTCAAATGACTTCGCTGAGACATCGTACTCATCTAAACAAAGCAATCACTGAATGTCGATCATCTTTGTCTTCATTCTCTTTTATCCAGTTGAAAGTCAAATTTCATTCGCTGCCGCTGAAGCGACGTTTTGGACGTCGAACTCAAAATTTGCATACTCCACAGTTTGAAAACCAGAAAAATTTGCATTTGGTATTCTCTTCTTTTATTTTCGGCAAAAAAAATTCGTTTATATCTTTATTTTATATAAAACTACAAATATCCTTTAATTGTTTTGAGCAGTGTATAAATCAATAGTTATCCTAATAAGATAGAAAAACAAATGAAATAAACTGTTGCTGAGTTAAATTAGTTAGAAAAAATTAGTTCATCAAAGTATTCTTTATCAAACAATTTATGCGTAGTATCCATTAAAGCGCTTTCACAAAAAATATCATTAATTATTGCAAATCCTCTGATAAATAGTTGCAAAAATTATTTATATATATGCATATTTGTTATTTAATATTAAATTAAAAATTTTTGGAAGATGATTAATTTGTTAGGAATTATTTTTTATCATGATAACTTTATTTATTAAACTTGTACTAATTGCACTTTCTTTTCATAACTATGGCGACACATTTAAAAGAAATTTAACAACATCATGTATAGAATTACTTACTTAGTATAGAACAGTCTTTTCTTTCGGAGGCATGTTGCGCAGTTGTACGCTTTAATTCTAGTCTTCCATAATTAATTTAGTCACTTTTATTCAAGGATGGTAAACTTGTGTTCTCGTTCATTTAATATGTTTTAAGCTACAAATTAATTTAAGATAACGACTGAAGAAAGTTTACAAGAAGCTACTCTTACATTTGTTTTTCCTCCTTTTTAGGGAGGAGGAGGACTTCAAGGAGGAGGTTATAATATCGGCCTGTATGTATTTCTTGTTCACTCATAAATTCTTTAAATATGAACCGACTTTGATAATTCTTTTTTTTTTCTTTAAAAGCATAAAATACCCATGTGGTCCCATTTTAATTTCATTAATTTCTAATGATTAGAATTTTCTTAAATGAAAAATATGGATTTGATTAAAAAAATAATAATGATTTGTCACAAATCATCTTTTATTGTTGCAACCATTTTCAATCATAAACATATTAAAACTATGCATTCACATGCGTTAGGGCCAAGTTGTCGCGAAGCTTGATTCTTTTTTTGACGTCGGTTAGTATTTTTATTTTAAAACATATTTTATTATCTTGTAAATTACATGAGATATACGTTGGTTACAACTTCGCTTCAGTGAATGAATAAAATATATATTTGCTAAATTTATTGAGTAAATTATTTTCATTCTAGTTAGAAGAAAAAAAATCATTGTCTCAATTAGAAAGAAAGGAGAGTGAATTAGTTTAAGATGAAAAAATAAATCAATAGTTATCCTAATAAGATAGAAAAATAAATGAAAAAACCGTTGCTAAGTTCAATTAGTTAGGGATAATTAGTTTTTCAATGTATTCTTTATCAAACAGTTTATAGGTAGCATCTGATAATGCACTTTCACATCCATTATGAAATCTTGTTATAAAAATTTATTATATTTTTGCAATTTAATACAAAATTAATTATTCGTGGAACGCAAGTGACATTTAATATGTGTATATATATACAATTTTGTGTCTTTTAAAAGGTTTTTTAACAGATATTTTTCTCTCATTGAGAAAATAACATTTGTGGCATTAATAAATATTTGCAAAATAAGACTTTTTCAAATCAATAAAATATTATAGTATTTTCTTTACACCGTCGTAGTTTGAATATGAAACAAAAGTGCTGTGGTTAAATATAGTCTAGCTATTTCCATTTCAATTACTGACAAAAAAATTAAACATTGTAGTTGTAGGAAAAAAAGAAAAAAAAGGATTCCTTAGTTCGTTTTAGCAATGATAAAAAACTTCGGGATATTATTCTTCGATTATTTAATTAGAATTAGTACCTTATTACGAATGGCGAGCATAAAGGCATAATAACAGATAATAGAATTGATAATACAGCTCAAAATAAACAACATCACAGGAATTTGTCGCATAGCCCGTTTGTAATATAAATTAGTCTGACAGATGAGCCAATCTTAATATTTTTTACTATTGCTATCATCTTAAAACTTCAAAATTCGCCATCACAGGGCGAAAGATAAATGGTAATCTGCCTATCGTGAAAATGCCAAAGCTTGTAAAAATCCGTGCTTAAGTTCTTCATATATGATTATCGTCAAAGTTATCTAAATCCTATAAAATACAGTATAGCAGAGCCAGGTGTTGAGTGATTCACATTAAATCCTGATTAGCATCAGCTTTTTTAGCGTCTTACTGAGTCTAAAGTTTGATGACAATTCCTGCATTAGTTTTTGAAATAGAATTATTGCGGAAATAGCAAAAATGTAACATAGCAGCGTTACCTCCTGGATGATTTACACCAAGACATAATCAGCTCCAGTATACCCAAAAATGAAGTTTTCTAAAAAAAAAAAAAAATAAATAAATAAAAATTACCTTTGGTGTGAAAAAAATGCAACGTAGCAAAGCCACGTGTTAGACAATTTCCTCGATCGCTGCAAGATCCACGAAAAAGCCACTTTTGGTGCGTTTTACAACAAAAACTACTCAGCACCAATTTATATCAGTGATTAACGGAATGTATATTTTTTATTAAATTTCGTGCACTGTTTTTTTCGACAGAGCATTCACGAAATTTATTTTACTACAGACAAATAGACATACTATTCCGAAAAATACTTTTTCGAATCTTCGACTCCTTAAACTTGTAAATCCGTCGAAAATCAGATGTCGAAAGAAGAATCAATCACTTTCTTCTTGTATATATACACCCAAGGGCCAAAACATTATAATCATCTACCTACGTGATGGCCGACCTTTTATCCACAAAACGCCTTGGAATAGATACAAGAAAATCTTGTATCTATTACAACGCGTTTTTAGTAGATGAACGGAGATAAATTGGATTAGTTGTTCAATCAGCGGTCATGCATATGCGAGGTATTTCAAAATGGTCCATTTTGAAATCTGCGCTGGCGTTGAATGACACCTGAAATGGGTTTAACGTATTAAGATCCGTCGAGTAAAAGCGACCAAAACGTTAATTGAAATATAGTATCATGTTCCTGAAATCAATCGAACAGAATTCGACTCATGTGACAAGCAACGTTGTTTTGCAAGTAGACGTCATTTCCATTTAAATAGGCAGATACCATGAAACAGTGCAAGTAATCCGCAATGATGTTCAGATAGCCCATGGCGTTCATGGTTGTTCAACAGCAACCACAGATTACAGGGACGCCCGTGAGAAAACGTTCCAAAAAATTTAACATCGTAACAACTGGCGTGAATATGTCCTATCGTGCAACGGAGAGTAACAGTTCGCGTAGAAGACGGCATACACAAATACGATCATCGACGACTAGAAGTATGAATCGTATTTAAATCGACGGAACAACTCTCTTTTAATGTTCAATAGACCTGGCATGATGTTCTCGGGCCTAGTGTAGGAGTATTTCACGATGATGCATGGTAAACAGGAACGCATGTATAGGAAATTAGTCCCATTACCACATTCGACACATCCGACACATCCAATAGTGTCAATTATACAATATGAGCCGAAATAATTCAACAAGGAACTGTATTGTCTTGGGATGTAAATTGACCCCAGTATCTGGTGCTGGTTTTGCTTTAATAGGAAGGGGAGTATTGGAATATCTTTTTATTTGGTAATGCTTGGACGACAAAAACAATGTTTTTTACTGATAGTTTCATAGTCATTCACCCACTTTAAATAAGTACTAACAACAATATGCCCCGAACAACTGATGAGACGTACAGTTTTGAAGGTACTCGTTCTGAGTTGGTGGGTGACTGAATTCTGCTCTCTATCAAAAAGGCTTAGATCAGCAGCCTTTACCCTCAATAGCAGAGATAAACGTAAAAATGATTCTTGAGATATTTTAACGGCATTTAAATACCATTTCCATCGGATTATGTGCCTCTCACATCATCCAGGCCTAGTTCATTGCAAAATAATGGGTAGTAATGAGTTTTGGCTCTTGAGTGTAGATCAAAGTAAAATTATGAAAAAAACTATTAAATGATTCGCACTCTCCGTCACAAATGAATTCTATCTTTTAAAACTTAAAATGATTTAAGATTGTTACAATTCCTAATGGAACTACTTATCCTGGTGAAAATTTAATGTCATATTAAGAATTTTTATGGACTCCTATTCAATGCCTAAAAATGCAAAAGTTAGAATATCATTAACGTAAATTCTCTAAGTAACGATATTATTATTGAAAAAACTGAACTTATTTCCTTAACTTTATGCGTTTTTTAAGAAGGTAATTTTAACATATTTTAAAATATCATTTTAGACTCTAGATTATAACCAATAATTTTGCCTTTTAATTATTTTGATTAATTAAAATACATTAAATTTTGTGTATGAACAGTATAAAAAAATGGATTTAGATAAACAAGAATGTTATAAATATTACACATTACCAAAAATTTTGCAGTAACTCTGCTATAGTAATGTAATTTCGCAGTTCTGGAAAACGCATTTGCACGCTTATCTTAATCAATAAATTAGTACTAAGGTATCCTGGGGTAATAACGCCACGTTAAGGTTCCACCAATTTTCACGGCTTAGTTTTAGATTGTATTTTTCAAACAAATATGGGATTTGATACAGCAACTCATTTGATATCTACAAATAAAAAAATAATTTTTCAGATATGTAATCATAAAATATAATGGCATGATTTCTTGAAAAATGCTTTTTGGCATTATTACCCACCTATGTATGTAATAACGCCATGCAAACAATACTAAAAAATAAGATGGAATAATCCTATATAGATTTCCCAATTTTGAAAATACAAACTCTACCGCCCTAGAAATTGTCAAATTGCACTCTAAACGATAGAAAATGTTAATTTTTTTTCTGAAAGTGTAAGAAAAAGAAGGAGAGGTGAGAGGCAAAAGAATATCAGACTCTGAGCTTATTTTTGCTTAAAAAGGACCGCTTATATTGAATTATTAGAAACATTGCACGTTTGTCTTTGTGTTTAGCTAAATCAGTACTTATGTTTCCTTGTAAAGATTCTATGTAATAGAATGAGAACGCTAGAATACATAGAATAGAATACATGGAACGCCAAGGAATGGCGTTATTACCCCGGTATATTTGTTGCGCAATATATTTTAAACTACAAACTATCTCGCGAACATATCCAAAATCTTCTACAATATTTTGAAAGTACATAAAATGCACTAAACTTTTATGTAATAAACAAAGTATTTCCTGATAAGTACATAGTCTTCACATCAGAGAACTTTCTTCGGAAATTTTAGATGAAGCGTTAATTTTAGTTGCTTCTAAAAGTGATAAGGCCTACAAATGGAACAAATTAACTTTGAGCTGTTGTTTTTGTTTTATATAACTCAGAGCCTTTCTCAGCAGAGCTCACAGGTGCCATTTACCGAATTACTTCATAATTATGCGTAATATCAGTACTTGGCGTTATTATCCAACCTAGCGTTATTACACCAGAACACCTTATAAACATATAAACTTTACTATATAAGTCCTATATATATATATATATATATATATTAAATTTGAAATCTCAGAGTTTTGCATAATTTGTATATTAACACTGTGACGGAAAAAAAGAGAGAAGAGTCAGATGAATAGAGTTTCATGAGATGAAAGAAACCATAAAAATTAAAGTGTATTGCATGAAAACTGAATGACTGTACACTGTTAAAATTACAGGTGACACATTGCACCTTTTAGGGGTCAAAGGCTGGTCTCGCTGGCGACACTCATACGGGAACCAGAATGGCACCTTTAATTAGGGTGAAAAGATGGCAACCCTAATCCAGAGTGCCAAATAATAAAAAGAAATTTTGAAAACCAATTTGGCGCACGAAGAATTCGAACCTACAACGTCTGATTGGAATCTCAGCGCTATAACCGTTCGGCCATCGAGCTCACCTTCAAAGTCTCCTTCAAATGTCCAAATGTCTTGCAATTCAAAAGTTGCTTTATATAAAAAGCTCGCTAAAAGTTAGCCATCCGAAGTTCTAAACGAAATTGGGATAGCGAACGATGAGTGATAGTCTTCGTAGGGAGGAAGTGTTGTTTTCATCCACCAGTGACGGTGAGTTGAAGGGGAAGGTGCAAATGACTAAGGTGGGAAAATCTTCTAACGGTATGCATTGCGCGGCACCCTAATTAGCGTGAATCTCCCATTGCGGGATCAAGCGGCACCCCAAACACATTTTCAAGAATGCGGGTGTCAAATGGTAACTCCTTTTCACACCTGGGCGCCAAATGCAACTGGTTTGTCACCTTTATTTTGAACAGCGTAATGTCCTTCATTGCATCATAGAAGATGTAATTTCAGAATAACATTTTTTGTGTTTTATAAATGATGCGGGTAGAACAGTCATGTCAAGTAAAATAAGACTATTTTATTGTCTTAAAAGTTTTAATCTTACATCTTTTTAGCAATAAGAATTAATGTCTGGTGTATACTGAAAAAGATAAATAAAAATAATCTAAAAAAATTGGAGCAAGTAATAGAAAATTTTCAATTTCTCTGACTATTTTAATCTTAAAGAAATCCAAAATATTTCCCATTGTGAGTTGAATGTTAAATAAATAGCCAGAAGCAATGTTATTGTAGAATAATATAAATGAAGTGATAAAAGAAAACTGTTATGTGTTTAGTGATGATAAATTGCTTTTGGTTTAAATTTACTAAACAAAATATATAATAAAAGGTTTTTTAAATCAATTAGATTTTAAAATCATATAATTTAAAAAGCATCAAATATTTATAAACACTTTTACCACATACAGGGTGTTTCAAAAATGACCGGTATATTTGAAAAATCAATAAAAACTAAACGAGAAGCGATAGAAATACGCCATTTGTTGCAATATGCTTGGGACAAAGTAAATTTTCAAGCAGACAAACTTTCGAAATTAGTTACGATTTTCAACAACAGATGGCACTGCAGTCGGGAAAAATCTAAATTACGATATTTTCCGATATTTACGATATTTATCTAAATTACGATATATTACGAAATTAATGTATGACACAGGAATTTAAAAACAAATCTTTTTGGAAATAAGAAAAAGCTATATTTCACTCATCTAATAAACGGAATTTTATTTTATCAAAATTCTGGCACCGATGTGAACTTTGGTAATTGAAATTAAGTGGTTTCTTAGACATACCAATGTCCCTCAAGGGGTTAAAAACAAATAATTTTTTTAATGCTTCGGTTCAATGAAGATAAGAACCTTCAGCATAATATAAAAATACAAATCATTTCATGGCCATTACAAATAACACGCGACAATGATATGTACACAAAAATAGGTGCTGTACTGCGAAATATTAATAAATAATTAGCTTATGATCGACAATTATTGTTAATCCTCCTATTCGTATTCCTTATGACACCCGCAGGCTTGAAAATGTGTTTAGGGTGCCGTTTGATTCCGCAATGGGTAATTCACGCTAATTAGGGTGCCGCGCAATGCACACCGTTGGAAGATTTTCACCCCTTAGTCATTTGCGCCTTCTCCTTCAACTTGCCGTGACTTGTGGATCAAAACAACACTTTCTCCCTACGAAGACTATCACCCATCGTTCGCTATCCCAATTTCGTTTAGAACTTCCGATGGCTAACTTTTGGCGAGCTTTTTTATATAAAGCAACCTTTGAATTGCAGGACACTTGGACATTTCAAGGAGAGTTTGAAGGTGAACTCGATGGCCGAGCGGTTATAGCGATGAGCTTCCAATCAGACGTTGTAGGTTCGAATCCTGCGTGGGCCAAATTGGTTTTCATAATTTCTTTTAGAATTAATGAATAAATTCCTCATGGAAAGGTTGAATACGAGCCACAGTAAAAATAATTTTAGATCATACTTCTTTTTTTAATTTAATGTTTCACAGTATAGCGCGTGTTTTTGTGTACATCTCATTGTCGCCTTTTAGTTGTATAGACAGTGAAACGATTTGTATTTTTTTATTATTGTAGGGGTTCTTATCTTGATGCAATACGAAAAATGTTAAAATTTATTTGCTTTTAATATATTGTGTACGACATTTCTTAAGTAATAGAAAATGTTGTTTTTATACAAAAGTTCGCATGAATACAGGATCTGACAACAAGGTTTAGTATAGTCAATAAACGTTTGAGATGGTGGGTCAATAGCCAAAGCAAAATTCCACAAGGCCGAAAGAAAAATTAAGTTTCGAAGTCGATCGTTAAAATATGTAACGTACTCTGGCTTTGGCACATCGCTATGCAAAGAATTGTGAGATTTCGAATGATTTTTCAATATGTAAATAAAATATATTAGAAACAAATGAAAAAAAATAAAAAATAAATTAATGGAAGTTAATGAAACAGTTGCTTTTAACAGATTAAGTTTTTTTTGTAATAAAAAATAAATAAAATGCGTAGATTAAAGGTAAGGCATTAAAAGATAATAAATATGTTAAGATATTATTAAAAGACTGGTGAAAAGTTAGATATTATAAGAATTTGGAAATAATTAAAAAAATGAATGTGCAAAATTTTTAAATATTACATACTTTTTTTAATATTAATTATACATACAATAAGTATTACCAGACGTTCCGCTTAAATCTGGGCTCCAAATGCTTTGGATATCAGCATTTTAGAATAATTTTCTTCGCCTTATGTAATGGCAGAGGTACCTACTATTAAAGATGGCATACAAAATATAAGAAATTATTTCGATACCTGATTTATGCGTTAAACCTGGTAACACTACATATCATGGAGCCAGTTCAGCTTTCTTGGTTTATACACTATACGGCCAGAGACGACTGGCCAGTTGCGATTTTTGACATTTTGTTAAATATCTAGAAAAATATATTAGCAACTTTTCTGGAACTTTAAGTGTGTAAACATACTAGTACGTGTCATACATTTCCAAGCAATTTATGTTAAACAATACACAGTTATTCAGCAGTATACACTATATGGCCATTAATGGCCAGACAATTGCGATTTTAGGTGTTTTGTTAAATATCTAGAAAAATGCACAAGCAATGACTCTAAAACTTCAGGTGTATAAACAAGTTAATACAAGTCATATATTTCCGTGAAGATTTCTTTTCCCGAAACTCTATAGGGACCGAAAATAACGAAAATCTTTTGAATAACCCTGTGAAAACTAATGCAGCAAAGGCGTGTAAACTGTAGATTATCATTAAGTGGCTTTTTGTAATAAATTGGGTACATGATTATGCGGATAGCATGTATAGCATGTATGTAGAAAGGTTTTTTTTTTTAATCAGACTTAAATTTTTCCAAGCTTTTTTCTTATAATTCGCATAGCTCTTAATATATTTTTTTTTTCGAAAATGTAACAAACAAATATGTACACAATTCCTAGTAGTTAGAATTAAAAAATAATAAAGATTGTATGAAAAATGAGTAGGTTTAATAAATAATTTTTTATTGCGCATACGTAAACGCTATCAAAATTTCATTTGCATATTATGTTAGCTAAATGTATGGAGCATATTTTGTAAAAGTTTCATAAATACAGATTACAAATTCTGAAAGTTATCATCGGTAGAATAAGCTCATAATCCGTAAGATGAAGGTCTGTATTCATTTATCCATTGATCAGTATCAATATAAAATACACAAAATGGCGCGTACTAATTTATTTGGATATAACCCCTCATTTTTTTGCTTCATTTTGGGAACAACGGATTTTGAGTTAATTAGCGGTCAGCGATCACTTTCAAAAATTTCAAGGTAAGATTTTGAAACTTTTACAAAAGTTGCTCTATTTTATAAATTTAGCTAACACAATATGCAAATGAAATTTAAATAACATTTATGCATGTGTAATGAAAAAGTGTATTAAACCTGCTTTTTTTCCATACATTTTTTATTAATTTTAAATTATTGTGTACAATGTTGTTTGTTATATTTTCGGAAAAAATAATTTATATTAAAAACTAATTATTACTAAACTAGCAAATTATAAGTAAAAAGTTTGAAAAGTATTGAAACTGTTTTTATAAAAACCTTAATTGTAGTATCGAGTATACATGCTATTTGCATAAAAATGAACGTAGTTTATTACAATAAGTAACTTAATCATTATGTACAGTTTGAATGCTTTTGCTGCATTACTTTTTACAGGGTTATACAAAAAATATTCGTAAATATATATAGGACAGTTGTACCATAAAATTTAACTAATAATAACACATTGCTCAGTGGTGCACAAAACAGGAATTTAAATATACATTTGTACAATTAAAATAAAATAATTATTAATTATAAATTATTAATTATTTTATTTTAATTGTACAAATGTATATTAAAATTCCTGTTTTGTGCACCACTGAGCAATGTGTTATTATTAGAAAAAATATTCGTTCTATTTCAGTTTGTTGACAGTCCCCTATGCTGTTTCGGAAAAAAAACCTTCACGGAAATGCATGACCTGTAGTTTTTAACCGACTTCAAAGAGGAGGTTATGATTTCGACCTGTATGTATTTGTTGTTCACCCATAACTTTTGCAAATATGAACCGATTTTGATAATTCTTTTTTTGTTTGAAAGCGTATGAGGCCCATGTGGTCCCATTCGAATTTCATAAAAATCCGATAATTAGAACTTTTTTAAAAATAAAAACTTTAAATTTCAAACTCATTTTGAAGCAATCGACCAATTAGAAGTGTTCCTTTTGCATGCTTTCATATTACACTTACATAGACACACAATATTTTCACTGTTAAAAGTTTGAAGTTTTTGCTGCATCATCACTCCACCGCTTTTATGGAATATCTCCATTTTGACCAATGAGAATTCACCATAATACAATGAAGTAATCATTTTCTATAAAAGCGATGGATAGACGATAAAGTAAAAGTTTCAAATTTTCAACAGTGTTCAAAGTGCAAAATCCTAACTGGACGAGGGCCAGGATTCACATAAATTTTGCGCTGTTTGCGAAACGAGATTTATTAACAAGAAAATTTATTTAAAACATTGAAAAATTTGCTAAAATTCAGGCTTCTGATTCGTTAATCTGGTTTCGCTAACAGCGCGAATTCTACCTGGATTCCGGACAAGTTCTCTTATGCAAGAAACCGGAAATATAGCATCTAGGGGATATAGTGTGGAAATCGGCTATCTCAGGGCGTGTTCAGAGCAACTTACAAAAGTAACCAATGTTACCGATCGATTGTAGGGCAGTACAAAAGCAAACTGTGGCAGCAATGAAAACTATTCTGTTGAATTGTAGCTGACGTCACACTTTGCTTTGATTTTCATTTCGTATTTGTCTACAATCGGTAAGTGGTCGGTAAGTAACCGGTAAGTTGTGGTGAACACGCCCTCTTTAATACTTAAAATAAGCGCTAAAATGTTCTGTTCGTTAAATGTGCAACAATGCTAATGAAATTTAAAGATAGAAACGACATCTGCAGGACATTTTCTAAAAATGCAAGAATTATTGCGAGTCTAGATAATGTATCACGAAAATGCCGCAGATGTCGCTGTGATCGACACTTTGGAATTCAGTAGTATCGTTGCACATTTAAAGGATACAAATTTTTAGCACTGCTTGCATTGTAAAAAATTGAACCCTTTTGCTGCATCGTCACTCCATCGCTTTTATAGGAAACGATTACTTCGCTCTATTATGGAGCATTCTCATTGGTCAAAACAAAGAGATTCTATAAAAGAGATGGAGTAACTATGCAGCAAAAGGGTCAAATTTTTTACAGTGTCGATAGCAAATTTTCACTCCATGTAATCCAGACTCTCTCCTTCGAACAATGAAAAGTTCTTAAAAATAAAGGCTTATGATTGGTCAATCTTGTTTTGCTTAACAGCGAACAATCATTCTCGATCCTAACCACTGTTGCAGAGATGCTAGTTTTTTTTTTCAAAGTACGAAATCTTAGCTGGAACAATTCTCGTATCCACCAAAGTGAAAGATCCACATCGATCCAGACATGAGAATTCGATATCGAAAAGCTGAAAATTCATCTCTAAAGAGCCTTACACGCTAAAGCAAGAGTGTCTGTAAATCAGGGTGCTTGTTATGCCGGATTCACAAAGTGATTAAAGTACATTGCTATGTGCTAGATTTACATTTGGACAAATATAAATGACGAAAAATTTTGATAAGCTTACCATTAAAGTTAAGCGAGTTAACTTCTTTCACCCATAAAAAAATTCGTTCAGGCGACTACCGCCAAGTTCTGGAATAAAAATTCTTAAATTTTCTGTACTTTGGAAAACCGCGTTTATCAAAGAACATTCTTAACTTCAAATATTACTACTTTCATATAGACGCATGTTGAATCATGGTGTGATTTTGATAATATCTTCCTTTTTATTTTTTAACCGATTTCAAGGAGGAGGTTATGATTTCGACCTGTATGTATTTGTTGTTCACGCATAACTTTCGTAAATATAAACCGATTTTGATAATTCTTTTTTTGTTTGAAAGCGTATGGGACTCATGTGGTCCCATTCAAATTTCATAAAAATCTGTTGATTAGAACTTTTAAAAAAATTAAAACATTAAAATTCAATATCTTTTAGAAGCAATCGACCAATTAGAAACGTTCATATTTCATGTTTTTAAGTTACACTTACATAGACACACGATCTTTTCAAAATGTGAAATCCTAACTGAACAAGGTTCACATTTATTAACAGTGTACACTGTAAAAAAATTGACCCTTTTGCTGCATAATCACTCCCCCGTTTTTAAAGAATATCTCTCTCTTGACCCATGAATATTCTGCACGATAGGCCGAAGTAATCGTTTTCTATAAAGGCGGTGGATTGACGATGCAGCAAAAGGGCCAAATTTTTTACAGTGTACACTGTAAAAATTTTGATCCTTTTGTTGTATCGTCACTCCCCCGCTTTTATAGAATATCTCTCCTTTGACGCATGAGAATGCTCCATGATACATTGTTAAAAATTTGACCCATTTGCTGCAGCGTCACACAACAACTTTTATTGAATATGTCTTTATGACCAATAAGAATGCTCCGTAACACAGTGAAGTAATCGTTTTCTATAAAAGCGGTGGACTGATGATGCAGCAAAAGGCTCAAAGTTTTTATAGTGTAATTGGGACCAAAGCGTTTGTAAAAAGAAATATTTCCGAATCAAATGCTGTCACTCTCTTATAGAGGCAGCCAGATGTAGGTAATGAGTTTCAGATTACTCATCGAATACGCCACCGCTCATTTCCGATTACAGTGTCACTGTAAAGAATGTGACCCTTTTGCTGCATCGTCACTGCCCTGCTTTTGTAGAATATCTCTCTTTTGACCCATGAGAATACTTCGTAATTGGGTGAAGTAATCGTTTTCTATAAAAGCAATAGAGTGATGATATAGCAAAAGTATCAAATTTTTTACAGTGTAGGTTCCCTCGATATGAATATGACACATGTAGCACAGTATATAATTGGTTGAAACGATTCTGGACAAAAACGAGTCACCAAGCATCTTGTTGAGCGGGCAATTTTCGTCAACCTTGTTAACTTCTCATACGAGTACAGTCTAATTCTTCCAGGAAATCATCATCATCAAATTCCATAATGAAAAAATGCCTGGCAATGCAATGCACTGTTAAAAATTTGCAACTTTTGCTGCATCATCACTCCATCGCTTTTATAGAATATCTTTACTTTTATCAATGAGAATCCTTCATAATGCATTTAACTAATCTTTTTCTATATAAGTGGTGAAGTGATGATACACTGTTAAAAATCTGCTGCATTTTGTTGCAACGCACTCCGCCGCTTGTATATAATGTCTCTACTGCGACCTTTGAGAATGCTCCTTAATACAGTCAAGTAACCGTTTTCTATACAAGCGCTGGAGTGCGTAGCAAAAAAATGCAGCAGATTTTTAACAGTGTACACTGTTAAAAATCTGCTGCATTTTGCTGCAACGCCCTCCACCACTTGTATATAATATCTCTATTCCAACCAATGAGAAAGCGCCATTTCACGGCCAAGTAACCGTTTTCTATACAAGCAGGGGAGTGCGTTGCAGCAAAATGCAGCAGATTTTTAACAGTGTACAGCAAAAGTTTCAAATTTTTAACAGTGTAGTTGGGACAAAAGCGTCTGTAAAAGAAATATTTGGGAATGAAATGCTGTCACTCTCTTATAGAGGCAGCCAGGTATCGGTTATGAGTTTCAGATTCCTCGTCGAATTGCCACTGCTCATTTCTGATGCCATTACTACCTGTATAGGTATTAGAGTGTTGCTCTTTATCGATTGAAGCATAGTGCGATTTTTGCCAAAATCTTTCTTTTTCCTTTTTCTGAGTGAAGGGGGAGTACTTTTGACTGACTACACTAGAAAAGCATTTTACTATACATTAATATATGAAGTCATTTTGCTCATATATGGAAGCACTATGTCGCGCTCTTATGTATAAGGACACTTTACTTGATGGATTGTCACCTTTTGAAAGCCACTTTCGATGACCGTAGGATTCGATGCAGACTAAGATTTCATAAATGCGGTAGCTTTTCGAAGTGGCAGATCTTGTCTGAAGAAGTTACCATACAAAAAAAATCTTAAGATTCACAACGATACTAACCGATATTGTAAGTGGTTTCAGAAAAGTTGACAATCAAACAGTGACAAGTAAACTGAATACATCAGAACTTAGCAAAGTGCGTACATTAATATTGCATTGCAAAGAGCTATCGTGTGCCAGTACACATAATTATGTATTACGGTATGCATAACTAAAAAGTAGGAAATAAAATAAGCTTTTTAAGAAAAAAATATCAACCGACTTCAAAAAAGCGCTAAAAAGAATTAAATAATTCTTTAAAGTTCTCTAAGGCCAAAACGTTATCCAATAAGCACACATCGGATATTAGATACCGGCATAAAAAACGGTTAAATTTAATATGTATAATTTAATGTCCACCAAACATAGATTTTAGAGATAATATTATTTTACAAGAGATGAATTGACATATTTATGATTTATTTTATGAATATATACATATAAAAAGTAATGAATTACTTTTTGAAGTTGGTGCCAAACTCTATTTGATGTATATTAAGAATTGTAGCTAAATTATACCTAGTGCCATAATTAAAATGGGGATAATCATTATCGATTGTGATTGTTTGGCACCAACTTAAAAATGTAATTCATTACTTTTTATATGTATATATTCATAAAATAAATCATAAATATGTCAATTCATCTCTTGTAAAATAATATTATCTCTAAAATCTATGTTTGGTGGACATTAAATTATAAATATTAAATTTAACCGTTTTTTATGCCGGTATCTAATATCCGATGTGTGCTTATTGGAAAACGTTTTGGCCTTAGAGAACTTTAAAGAATTATTTAATTCTTTTTAGCGCTTTTTTGAAGTCGGTTGATATTTTTTTCTTAAAAAGCTTATTTTATGTGTATACAATTAGAGTTTCAGGGTAATTGTTCATGTATTTTTCTAGATATTTAACAAAAGCGATAAAGTCGCAAGTGGCCGGTCACCTTTGGCCATATTGTGTACAAGACCGTCAACACCTCTAACATGATAATTTTGTTATCATTCCAATAAATAATATATAAAACTATAAATAATATATAAAACTATAAAGGTAAGAAAAGAAAAAATACTTCCAAGGTAAGCCGCTTCGGTAAATCAAGTATTGTATTCTTGAATAGAAGTCGGCATCTAATTAATAACATAAGACAATACTTCGAAAAAAAAAATAGCGCATTTCTATTATTTTATATTTTGCTTAAATTACATAAAAATTTATATTTACATATTTACAATATAAATTAGAGAATTTTGAATTTAATACCTGTTTCTCAGAGGGGAAATTCCGCCTTTTTATTCAAAAACGCTCTTTTTTCTAAAAAAAATAAAAGTTGCTGTGGCCAAAATGCAAAAGAAAAAAACTAAATTAAAAAAAAAAAATGTGCATGGAGGTCGGCGTTTTGCAATACATACATTAACTATATTAACGTAATTATTATTTGCTGCTCTTGCACATAATAATCTAGCTTCTTATCTAAAAAGGTTTAATTGAGATTTGAAATTATTCTAAAAAGAGTTTCTAGTTTGAGAAAGGAATTAAAATGCTATAAAATAATCTCACAAGGAAGGTTTCCATACGGGAATACTCCGAAAAATCTGAAAAAATAATACAAAATCTCCTTCTCATGAAGATATTTACGTTTATAAAAATTTTTTGGTGGAACTTCCATAACTCTTCCGTAAACAAATAATATAAATTTCGGTATTTGGCAATTTCCCATCGGTTGGCGATAGAATACAATTTTAAAAAATACTCTTTTTTATGTCAAATACGCTTTAAGGGACAAAAAGGTTTCATGTTGAACTTATTTAGGTAAGTTTATTTTTAAATACCTTCAATTTTTGTCAGTTTTAATTTCTTTGTTGTATAATTTTGTTATATCGATATTTATACACATTTATATTCAAATTTAATCATCAAAATTTGCGATTTAAAGCGGAATTCTTAATTTCAATCAATTAAATTTTTCAAGCTCAAAATCCAATGGAGTATTGTCAATTCAATTTCGTTGCTATAGGAACATCTAGCTTTTAATTTTTAATATGCTTAAATGTATGAAAATATTTTTTCAATATGAATTTTTTATATCTGAAAGTATTTTTTTTCTAGTGATAAATTAAAAAGAAATAAAAAAGAATCATTTTACTAAGTTTCTTATTATAAATATTATTTCTTTACAAGAAAGCAAGTATAAAAGTAATTTTATTCATTTAAAAAAAATTAAATTATTTTCATTTTAATTTTATAATAATTCGAATTCTAGCGCTTTATGTACATGTCAGACTTTTTTTTCACAATTTTGCCGTAATATGTTATTAGAATTTAATTATGATACCCAATTTTTAATTTAAACAATCAACATTATCTATCATACGAAAGAGTATTCACATTCTTTCTCTCAACAATACCAATCATCAAAATCAAATTATGCTAATGACATAATACTCCACTATCTGAAAACTTTACTTATCCTTAAATAAAAGAGCTTACTTTTGTAGCTATGTGTCATTAGAGGATTTTGTAATTACCCATTCATTTAAAGAAGTGGCTTCAGAATAGAGCTATTAATTCTCAAAAGTTCTTTTGTAATGTGTTTGGTTATTGCATTAAAGTTTGTTTGGTTTAAAAAGGTAATTTAACGATAAATAACACTATAAAATTAATAAAGAGTGATTATTATCTTAAAATGTATTAGAATGGACAAAAAAATTTATTTTATGTACATACAACGATGAAAGTTACTTAGTGTGAATATCAAAATCAGGCATCAAAATCAAATTGTGATAATGACTTAAAAATAGACCTTGAAAATATATACAATAACCTTGCTTACTTTTAAATAAAAGAGCTGACTTTTATATCCAAATTTAACTAGAGGCTTATGTAATTGCCTTTTCAAATAAGGTATAAATAAGGTATAAAATTCAAATAAGGCCTTAAAAAAGCTCTATTAATTACCAAAATTCCTTTACAATATTGTTGTTTATTGTTAGAATTTGAATTTGAGCGGATTTCTAAAAAAGATTCTTTTTGATTAAGCATATGTAATTAATAAAACAGTCATTATTTAAAAGCCATTTATATATAATAAAAGACTCACTTTCTTAAGTTGCTTTGAATAAACATATTTTTTTCACAAAATATGAAGTATGAAGGCACTTTAGTTTTAGATAAAAAAAATTTTTACTCATTTTTCAAAACAATTTAATCGATTTTCATTTAAGAATTTAATAGCTCAACTTACAGTGCTTTAAATAAATGCAAAACATTATTTCGCACGAATTTGCATTAATGTGTTATAAGAATTTAACTATGATACCCGACTTTTTATTTAAACAATCAAAATTATCATACGAAAGAGTATTCACGTTCTTTCCCTCAACAATACCAATCATCAAAATCAAATTTTGCTAATGACATAATGCGCCTATCTGAAAACTTTACTTATCCTTAAATAAAAGAACTTACTTTTGTACTTAAGTGTCATTAGAGGATTTTGTAATTACCCATTCATTTAAAGAAGTGACTTCAGAATAGAGCTATTAATCCTCGAAACATCTTTTTGTAATGTGTTTGGTTATTGCATTAAAGTTCGTTTGGGGTAAAAAGGTAATTTAACGATAAATAAACATATAAATATAATAAAGAATGATTATTTTCTTAAAATGTATTAGAATGGACGAAAATTTTTATTTCATATACATAAAAAGGTGAAAGTTGCTTAGTGTGAATATCAATATCAAGCATCAAAATCAAATTGTGATAATGACTTGAAAAAATAGACCTATATGGTAACCTTGCTCACTTTTAAATAAAAGAGGTAACTTTTGTCACCAAATGTAATTAGAGGCTTATGTAATTGCTCTTTCAATTACAGAAATGACCTTTAAAAAGCTCGATTAATTCCCAAAATTCCTTCAAAATATTAATGTTTATTATTAGAATTTGCATTTTAGTGGATTTCTAAAAAAGATTCTTTATGATTGATCATATCAATAATAAAAAAAATTTACTATTTAAGAGAATTTAGATAGAAAAAAGCTTCATTTTATTACGTTTATTTAAATAAATATTATATTTTCACAAAATGTGAAGTTTGAAAGTACTTTTGTTTAAGATAAAAGTAATTTTTACTCATTTTTGAAAACATTTTAATAGATTTTCATTTTAAGATTGTAATAGTTCAACTTACAATGCATTATATAAATGTAAAACACTATTTCACACGATTCTGCATTCTGTATTTCTGCATAAATATGTTATTAGAATTTAATTTTCACGACTTTTTATTTAAATAATCAACATTATCGTATGAAAAAATACTCACATCCTTTCATTCAACAATACCAATAATCAAAATCCAATTATGCTAATGACATAGTACTCCTATCTGAAAACTTTACTTATCCTTAAATAAAATAACTTACTTTTGTACCTAAGTGTCATTAGAGGATTTTGTAATTACCTATTTATGTAGAGAAGTGGCTTCAGAATAGAGCTATTAATTCTCAAAAGTTCTTTTGTAATATGTTTGGTTATGCATTAAACTTTGTTTGGGGTAAAAAAAAATGTTATTAGAATTTAATACGATAAATAATCATATAAAAATAATAAAGAAGGGTTATTATCTTAAAATGTATTAGAATGGACAAAAAAATTGTCCATAAAAAGATGAAAGTTGGTTAGTGTGAATATCAATATCAGGCATTAAAATCAAATTGTGATAATGACTTAAAAATAGACCTATATGGTAACCTTGCTCACTTTTAAATACAAGAGCTGACTTTTGTATTCAAATGTAATTAGAGGCTTATGTAATTAACTTTTCAAGTAAGGTATTGGCCTTTAAAAAGATCGATTAATTCCCAAAATTCCTTTAAAATATTATTGTTTATTATTAGAATTTGCATTTTAGCGGATTTCTAAAAAAGATTCTTTATGACTGAGCATATGTAATTAATAAAAAATGTCATTATTTAAAAGAATTTAGATAGAAAAAAGTTGCATTTTATTTTGTTGCTTTAAATAAATATTATTTCTTCACAAAATGTGAAGTATGAAAGTACTTTTGTTTAAGATAAAAGTAATTTTTACTCATTTTTGAAAACATTTTAATAGATTTTCATTTTAAGATTGTAATAGTTCAACTTACAATGCATTATATAAATGTAAAACACTATTTCACACGATTCTGCATTCTGTATTTCTGCATTAATATGTTATTAGAATTTAATTTTCACGACTTTTTATTTAAATAATCAACATTATCGTATGAAAAAATACTCACATCCTTTCATTCAACAATACCAATAATCAAAATCCAATTATGCTAATGACATAGTACTCCTATCTGAAAACTTTACTTATCCTTAAATAAAATAACTTACTTTTGTACCTAAGTGTCATTAGAGGATTTTGTAATTACCTATTTATGTAGAGAAGTGGCTTCAGAATAGAGCTATTAATTCTCAAAAGTTCTTTTGTAATATGTTTGGTTATGCATTAAACTTTGTTTGGGGTAAAAAAAATGTTATTAGAATTTAATACGATAAATAATCATATAAAAATAATAAAGAAGGGTTATTATCTTAAAATGTATTAGAATGGACAAAAAAATTGTCCATAAAAAGATGAAAGTTGGTTAGTGTGAATATCAATATCAGGCATTAAAATCAAATTGTGATAATGACTTAAAAATAGACCTATATGGTAACCTTGCTCACTTTTAAATACAAGAGCTGACTTTTGTATTCAAATGTAATTAGAGGCTTATGTAATTAACTTTTCAAGTAAGGTATTGGCCTTTAAAAAGATCGATTAATTCCCAAAATTCCTTTAAAATATTATTGTTTATTATTAGAATTTGCATTTTAGCGGATTTCTAAAAAAGATTCTTTATGACTGAGCATATGTAATTAATAAAAAATGTCATTATTTAAAAGAATTTAGATAGAAAAAAGTTGCATTTTATTTTGTTGCTTTAAATAAATATTATTTCTTCACAAAATGTGAAGTATGAAAGTACTTTTGTTTAAGATAAAAGTAATTTTTACTCAATTTTCAAAACAATTTAATAGATTTTAATTCTAAGATTGTAATACTTCAACTTACAATGATTTATATTTCACACGCTTCTGCATTCTGTATTTCTGCATTAATATGTTATTAGAATTTAATTTACACGACTTTTTATTTAAACAATCAACATTATCATATGAAAAAATACTCACATCCTTTCACTCAACAATACCAATCATCAAAATCAAATTATGAAAAATGACATAGTACTCCTATCTGAAAACTTAACTTATCTTTAAATAAAAGAGCTTACTTTTGTACCTAAGTGTCATTAGAGGATTTTGTAATTACCCATTCATTTAAAGAAGTGGCTTCAGAATAGAGCTATTAATTCTCGAAAGTTCTTTTGTAATGTGTTTGGTTACTGTATAAAAATTGTTCGGTGGCTTCTGAAGAAGTATTTTCATGTCAAACTATATTAAAATAATAATAAATAAAGATTATTATCTTAAAATGTATTAGCCAATTCCAAATTGTTTATTTAATATAAATCAAAATATTAAAGATGTTTAGAGTGAATAACATATTTGTATCATGTATAAATATCCAGCGTTCCGTATATTGTGTGATATACTTGTGTCTCATTATTTTGACATAGAGTTCTTAACTATTATATTACGCACATCTCTTTTTATTTATTTTGATTTTTTTAATTGATTTATTATCGACCTAGACCATTCTATAATGTTTAAAATTTATGAATTACTTAATTTCCTTACTTAATATGTGTTTTATTAACTTATTAACTTACTTCCATTAATAAAAGTTTTTAATGAAAGTTAACTATTATATTACACATATCTCTCTTTATTTAATTATCTTGAATTTCATTTATCAATTTATTATCGTCATTCATCATTCTGTAATACTTAAAATTTATGAACTACTTAATTTCCTTACTTAATATGTTTTATATCAACTTATTAACTTACTTTCATTAATAAGCAAATTTATTTTTATTTAAAATTTTAGCAAAGTAATTTCATTAATATACATCTTTCTTGCATCCATTGGCTTCACAAGTACATTCTTAAAGCGGCAGGACAGGCGCGTATGTTTGACACGCCATGCCTCAAAATATTCATTAGCTATATTTCCATATAAACAGAAGTGGTCAATTCCTTCAGTACTTTTATACAAGGTTGTCTTCCGTGCATAAAGTATGAAAACAGTCAATTCCAACTTTTTGATGTTTTTCTACCTTCAATTGAAGAAAGTATTGTAATCGAAAAGTTTTTTGACTTACAGTTTTCAACGGATTTACACGTTTTAGGGGACAGAGATTTAAAAAAAAATTTTTTTTTCATAAAATGTTTGTTTGTCCATGTGTCTGTCCGTATGTCGACATTTTACCATGAAAATGTGTATTAAAAATTTCAAATGATCAGAAGTAGCGTAAAATTTGGTGGATTCGTTTGCGGTTTTCGCTCAAACTACTCTTTAAATCAGTATTTTCTTGAAAACAAATCTTAAAGTTCAGTTCTTACAAACTTCCTCCCTATTTCTACCCTTTTGGTCCGATTTAACGATATTGACCGAGATTTTATGGCTCTTGATTTTATGTATCAATTTAGAAGCGATTTCAGCAGAATTATAGAAGTTATCGTGTCCATCAAAAAGTGCACGCATATATATATATATATATATGCATCCATTATGCATAATAATCAACAAAAAACAAAATACATTTATGTGAATTGCACCGAAACGCCGCAATGAAACACATAAATTAAAAAACACATCAAAGGAATTAACTAGTACACATAGGACCGAACTAGCACACACACCCTCTCAAAACAAAAAACTCCTTAAAAAGTTAAAAAATCATCAAGAAAAAAATACAAAACAACAGGCTGCAGCCTTATCAGCGATGGGTTATATTACAAAACGCAGATGAGCATTACAATTTGTAAATAAAAAATGCATAAGTGACAATAAGTTTCGGCCAGAGCGGTGAATAGCAAAATCAAATGTATTATCATACTCGATGGCAACATTACAAACGCTCCCCTATCAGACCCTACGCCACATTAGTAAATGAATGCCTTATAAATACTCATTAATTAATACTCATAAATACTGCTTTATAAACACTTCTAAATGAATCTTGGAATAATCTGGCTTTTCCTAAACAAACAAATATTCTATTCCCAAGTAATAAAAATCTGTCATTACTATTTTTATTTTTTACTCCAAAATAAGTATCTTATATGATGAGTTACACACACACAGTGTGTAACTCATCATCTCGCGTGTAAAAATTGCACTAACGGAAAACATAATCACAAATCAATAATAAATAATAACAGCATGGCGACTTTAATGAACGCTCGTCTTCATTTTAAATCAAAATAATCACAAATCAAAATAAATTTAAAATAATTGTTAGGCAAACAAAAATTACAATAGACAGAAAAATAATCCTGGGCAATCCAATATTCAATTGATGAACAATTTTACTTTACACTTTTACGGAGTTGCATAAAAACGACTATCTCACAGTAGCAGAATATGTATGTAGGGGTCAACATTATATGCCATATCACATAACGAGACAAAAAATTAAATATGCAATCAGGGCAAACACAAAAACATGTTGATAATTTGCAATAACTCAGAAATTTAAGAAAACAATATGTGTACATCAACAATAAATAATAAGAGAGCAATAGATACATGTTCAGAAAATACAGACAAATATAAAAACTCGATACTCATTAACCGGACAATCCAAGGAAACTGGATTCAGTCGCTATAGCCATGACGAAGACACCAATTACATCATTGGTATGTTTCAGTACATGCTGTGAAAGGAAGAAAAATAAATTTGTTATGCAAGGATATATTTGTAGTAGTGACTTCTCATCCATAATGAGACATTGTGCATCGCTGTTACATGCTAAACACAAATAAATTTGTTAAAAAACCCCAAAGTTATTTGTTTAACTCGTTTATCACCCAGAGAGATTGTCATGTAAAAACACCTATGACTTTGTCGACGATACCAAATCAATCTTTAAATAGGATTGTATTTTTAAGCATATTTAGATTAATAAGTATTTTAGTATTTATCTTAACTAATAAATAATTACTATTAACACAGATGAAAAATTATCAATTCCTATAATATCATCGGTGCCACATAAAACTACATAATATGGAAATAACTACTATTCAGGTGAGGAAAAAAGATGATTTAATTATGGATTCAAAACAATAACAATCATTATGTTTTTCTCTGTGTTTTACATCCTCTTTAAGCATGCTATGAAGAAAAATCATTTCATTAATTTTATTCGACAAAAATTCACATTGTATTATATAAATTGCTATGTGTTTTTGTACTTTTCTCATCTTCGTTTTTGCAGAGAAGCAAATATATCATATCAGATAGTTTGATTTGTAACAATAAAAAGCGTGATAGTACAATTTTTAACAGCAGAAAATGCTAGTATTAGTGAATTATGTTGTGAATGCAAAATATATGGTACGGAGTGTATATCACGCATATCGGTATTACTTTTGCGTTGGGATTTTCGTTATGGAAGAAGCAGTACTGAGGATAGGTCACGACCTGCTCAAGCGCATGTGGTCTTCTTCTGCTACGAAAATAACTACACTATCGGAATACCAATCTGCGTGACATACACTTCGTGTCAAATAAATTTTGCAATCCACGATAGATTTCACAAGCATTCACATTTAAAAGTATCCATTATGTGAACGATGCCATTTAACGCGCTACCATGCTATCACACACACATCTGGCTGAATTTGTCGATGTCGAATGTTTTACCAGCACTTTGCACCTCCATGGTAACAAATACAGTCATCTTTCTTTTCAAATGACTGAGTTATTACAGGAATGCCATTTTGATTTGGGCGGCTCTTGTGCATGATGAGTATTCAAGATTGAATATCTTTTATTTATCAGATGAAGTATAGAATTAGTAATCTTTAATTTATATGCATCTTTTTTTTATTTGTTATTTAGAAATATCTTTCAAAATATTTATTAGTTTATGGTCAACAGTTGTTTACCTAAATATGTCTTTTATAATTCGACAACTGAAAATTTAACTAATAAAAAATATATAAAAATATATAAATATAACTAACATACATATATATATATATATATATATATAATGCGAAAATCATGTTATCGCAGATGGGTAGACGATGATATAACGAAACGAAAATGATAATAAGCTGATGTCGATTGATGATATGAAAATTATTTATCACATCTGAACGACGAACTTTTCATATATTTCGTGGCCGGAAAAATCTGGCGAACAGAGATGAAACAAAAGGTGATTTCTCCAAATAAATCAAGAGATGAAGCCATTATTACTTTATTGTTCATAAGTTCAGCAAGCTAAGCCACATCGCAACCGAATCCCAACAAATCCGGTACTCAAGAACGATGGAATGATCAAATTTAGCATCTTGAAAACAAAAGAACAAAAACATTCTTTTTTAAGACTTCGGTCGGCAGGTTCATTTTAGCAGTTTAAAAATCAGACGAATTCTGAATTCTAAGCCAGCGTTTTAAGTGGGAAAAATATGCGTAATATTACATCCTTAACGCCGAACACCAATGAGTTGGCATCAGTGAGTGGGTAGGGACGGAACCAATTACTTTATTGGCTATAAAGTAGAGCATGACGTTCGAACTATTTTCAAGTCCCGACATTCTGCCAAATTGAAAAGATGTACACCGTCTAAACGGTCGAAATGAATTATGGGATTGCAGACGACATTTAATGAAGTATTAAAAATAAAACTTCCGAAAGCACATTTTTTTTCTTAAAAGGAGAAATGAAATAATAAAATAAAATAATAGTTCTAAATAAAAGTAAATAGATATTATATAGATTTTCATAATACAATTGAAATCTTTTTATGAAAAAAAATAATATTTTACGTCAAATTAAGAAACAGGGAAGTTTAGATGATAATTAAAATTTAGAATATTACTGTAGTATAAGTAAATGTAGATTTTTATAAGAATTTGGAACAAAATCGAAACGAAAAATGGCGTAACTTTTTTATTATTACATATATTTATAAACTTAGAAATATTATTCGAAAGAAGATGCAATGAAATTTAAAGTAATATTCTAACATAAGAAAAAGATTATTTATAAAATGTACTTTCTGTGATCAAAAAATACGTATGGTTTAAAAATGTATAGAAAGGAATATTCTCATGCATTAAAATATTATTCATGCCTTTTCCTTAAATATATGTCTACCCTACAAATACATATAGTTATTATGTTTTAATAAAGACTAAAAAATGTTTCGATTTTTATAAAGAATTTTATGTTCATATTTATTTTTATATAAATCTAAACCGCTCACAAATACCCAAAAATATAAGCCGTTTATAGATAGTAATTCTTAAATATAATTAACAAAGGTATGTTATATCTCCAGTCAATTTAAATATATACTTTATAAGCTATTTATTTGTAGTATCTATTAAATATTGGTTCAATCGATTTTTTTAGAAATTAATTAAACTTCTAACCACAGTGAACTGATATATCTGTTAAATAAACTAAAGATTTAACTACAATAGAATCATTATTTATACTAATATAATTCTATTGATATAGACCGGTTTTGAAAGATTTTGTTATGATTAATTATTTAAAAGATTATAAATAATAGATTATAATTAATTAATAATTACAATTAAGTATAAAATATTGCAATTATACCTATTACTACTTAGTTATAGTTAATTAGTTAAGAGTATAGTATAGATTAAATGTAAACCCTATAACTATTAGATTTTTTACATTCAGTTTGAAAAAAAAAAAAAAAGATAAACCAACATTATAATTTTCCCACATTGTTTGGCGGTCTTGAGATTAAATTTGCTTCAACCATCAAATCCATGAGTTATTTAAAATAAGTTTCGAAATGCTTTGAATTTTTTTAATTAATTCCCGCATTCATCTTTAAAACAATGAAGATTAGATTTCCATTCTTCCAGTAATGCTAATAATCAAAATCAAAGTATGTTAATGACTGTAGAAAAAGATTATTATCTAAGGTACACTTCGCCTCTAAATAAACTTACTTACTTCTTTATAAACACAAGTGTAATTAGATGTTCATGTAATTACCCTTCCATTTAATAGTAGTTTTAGAATAGTTATTAGAGTAACATCAATTCACTAAAGATCTTTTTGTAATGCAGTTTCGTTATTTTTAGAAAGTGTGTTTGAGTGACTTTTAGAAAAATTTATCCTTTATGATACCGAATGATACAATAACACAAAACAATTGTTATTTACATTACATTGATTCTTTTTTTTTTCATTTTTATCGTAAAGTTAGTTTATCATTTTGTTTCATTTTGTATCATTTATCATTTTTGTTAGTTTATCTATTTTTTATTGATTTTTAATTAATTGAAAATGTAAATAATATTTAACAAAGTAAAATAGTTATTTTAGAAATATTTTCTGACGCAAGGAGGAAAACAACTTTAGTACATAGGAAAAATAAATATTTATGTTGAAAATTTTCTGCATTTAGAAAATACGTGCAGTTTATTAATTCATATCGCAAACAAATATTTTTTAAATAATAAGACATATCGTGTCCTTTCAGAACTGATTTCAATAAATTAATGGAATACATCGGAAAAAAAAAAAAAAAACATAAGACAGATAGAATTTTTTTTTTTGGTCAATCTACTGCTCTTTTACGTTTATATCTCAAACAGAATATCACAATATATTTTGATCATACAAAAATCATATTCCCAACATCCAATTACTATTTATCTACTATAAGAGAACCCATAGAAATCCTATGCAAAAGGAATAAAGTGTGTAATGATGCCCTATAGTATAATATACCGAGTTTATGGTTTAAAATGCTAAAAATAAAATCTTGACAATTTGAGAACACAACGTAAATATGTACCCAGCAAACGCAGAGCTTTCGGTAAGCAATCGGGCGATAGTCGCTTGCCAATGCCAGCGGTATTGGACCGATGCCACTTGCCGCTACCGGTTCCGAATCTTTTTTGATACGCCGCGCGAATGCCGCCCGATTCATGAGGCACGCAGCCAGTCCGGTATCGGCAAAAAACTATGCCGATAGCTAACCACACGAATACCAGCTGAATCCGGGCACAAGCAAAAAAAATTTCTCTGGTGGCGCCATCTGTTAAACACTCTAGCAAGTGTTTTGACAGCAAATGAACATACTTCAGTGCGGGAACAGGCGGGATTTGATCTCGCAATCCCTAGCTCAGAAGGTGAACGCCTTAACCACTAGACAAGTCAGACCTATTTAGGGGAGGTTTATGTGTAGTAATAAGGGTGTGGCTTTTCAGTAAGTGCTATGAGAATGGCAAATGTCGTTGACGTAAATGACAGATTGGAAAATTGTAATATTAAATTGTTTTTATTTTATTTATGTATTCATTTACTTGTAATTGTCTTATGCGCCTGATTTTTAAAATTAATTTAATATTTAAATTAATGAATTAGCAAATTAATTAAAGTAAACGAATTGTTTTCCTTATAAATTTTAGAATCATTAAGTAGTATATTTAAAATTTAAAAATATTTTTTTTTTTCAGAAGTATATTGTTAAATAAATAAATTTTTTTTATTAAAAACTGTAACATAATTACAGGTTTTGCGTTAATTTCTAAAGTATATATTTTTAACATAGAAAAACTTATTTTAATTAATAATAAATTGGTAAAAATTAACTTTTAAGTAGAATAAAAAATTACGTTATGCCATTTGATGATTTAAATTAGTATTTATGTTTTACGACTATGTTGGAATGTTATTTTGTAGATTTTGTATATTTATTAAGTAAAAAATAAAATAAAAATAATATTTATATGTATACTATCTTTTTATACACAATTTTTTTTTAAATAGGATATATTTCATATTCCTTTTTATAAATTTAAAAATGCATAAGTATTGGATATAATAAATGAATTTTAGTGGTTTTTCTGTTAATGCAATTTTCTTTTTGAGAATTATAACGTAATTAAATGTAATAATAAAGCAAATAATAAAACAATAAAAAAAGAGATGTATATTTGTAACATAAAATAACTAATTTAATAAAAAATTAAGTTGGTAACTAATCACTTTTAATTAGAATGAGAATTCACTTTAAGAGATTTCATAATTTAATACAGAATATGTTTTTAAGTAGCAATATTAATTCTGAATAATTGTTGCAATAATAATTTTTAAATCTTAAAATAAAATAGTAATATTGATTTTTTTTTCGTTTGTGAGAAAATATTTTAGAAAAAAAAACTGATTTTTTTTATGTTAAAAAAATGGGTAGATTTCTTTTATATGTTTTACCTTCTAAAATAATTTCACGCACTTTCTAGTAATTAATATTAAAATAAAAAGTGAAACTAAGTTATTGCTTTTAAAATGAAGAGATAAATAGAAAATAAATTCAATTACCATACAATGATTTTTTTCTGTTTTTCTATGATTAATTTCCTAATAGTAAATAACAATTTAAAGGAAATAATTTAAAAATTCTTTTATGAAAAAAAATAATTGTAAATCATTTTAAAAAATAATTCAAAAATAATAATTTTAAATAAATAAAAAAAGGTTATTTTTGACATATTTTCTGTTTATCACTGTCAGAATTTTTAATGAAATACATGAAATATACATTTCTTATGAAAACTCAAAACTCAAATAAAATTGAGAAAATGAAAAAGAATCGGTTAAGACTAAATATTCTGAATTCGGACCGATGTTGGCAAATCTGATCGGTCCACTATCGCAACTCAGATATCGGTCCTGCGTCACTTGTCGATATAAGTCGCTTGCCGATAGACAACCAAATTTGGACCGATTACCGTAACCGGGTGTCAAAATAGCAGATTCTTAAGTTTCAGGTGCCAACCTGCTACCGATACTTAACCGACACTGACTGCTCCGGCCCGATCGTATGCCGAAAGTTATGTGCTTGCTGGGGTACTACAAGGTGTATTTATTATGTTGTAATACTAACTTTAAAATGTTACGATTTTTATAAAAGAACTTATGTGGATAAATAAATAATACGTATAAATATAAGACTTTTATTAGCACACATGTCACATAAGCCATATATAATTGACTTTGTACATATAACTATCAAAAAACTTTAAAATCAATAAAAATGTATATTTTATATGGAATTTAATTGCACAGAGTATTAAATATTGATTCAATCGCATTGCTGCCACAGGCGACTATTTTTTTAATTCTGACTGGCGCCAGTTTTTCTAAACAGAAATACTTAACAGACACTTTGAGAAAATTTGCAAGAAAAGTATATTTAAAAGTTTTTATTAGAAAAATATTATTGCGAGCCAATTACAAAAAATCCCTGTCGGCTTGGCCTATAGGCGGAGGTAGATTTCGAAGAGTGCTCATTTCAACAACAACAACAACAACAAAAAATGATTACAAATAAACCCAGTTGAACAACTTTATTTGTCCTCTTTTGAAAAATTTTTAATTTCATTTTTCTGTAAGGACTGGTTTTATCAGAATTATCTTAAGCTAAATTAGAATCAAATGCCCATTTTGACAACATATTTTGAAATAATTCCGACTTTATTAAAAGAAATCGACTAATACGGTACATTATATAGTTCCTAAATAACAAAAGACTGTCAACTGAATGCGTTTGAGAGCAAAATTGAATTTAAATATGAGTTATAAAATAGCAAATTTTGAATACAACCTCAATTCTTAATCATGATAGCTTCGGGAAATTTTGCGCGAAGTGCCCACTTTGACAGCATTAAAAAAAATATTAAGCCTTTATAAAAAAAAAACTGACCTATATGGGACATTATACAGCTTCTATATAAGAGAACCTGTCAATTGGATGCATTTGAGAGCAAAACTGAATTTAAAAATGAATCAGAAAAAAAGCAATTTGTTATTTCAATTCTTCCTTAAATTTACAATCACGATAACTTCTCGAAATTCTGTTCAAAATACCCTTTTTGGCAGCCTTTTTTGAAATATATTCTGTCTTTATCAAAAAATTGACCAATGCGTCACATTATACAGTTCCAAAATAAGAGGACTTGTAAATTGGATGCGTTTGAGAGTTAAATTAGATTTAAAAATGAGTCAGAAAAAACGCAATTTGTTATTTCAATACTTCCTCAAATTTCCTATCACGGTCACTTCGGGAAATTCTGTTCAAAATACCCTTTTTGGCAGCCTTTTTTTGAAATATATTTTGTCTTTATCAAAAAACTGGTCAATGTTTCACATTATATAGTTCCTAAGTAAAAGGATCTGCCATTTCGATGCGTTTAAAATAAAAAAATTAATTTAAAAAACAATTCAGAATGTAAGCAGTTTGGATTAGAATTTTTTTCTCCAACTCCAATTTCTGTTTAATTTATTTTTGCTATACGAATTGGTCCTATGAAAAACTTGTCAAAAAAAAAGTTGTAGATATTATTGAGAAGATGTAAAATAAATTTAATTGGATTTGATAGTTTAAGAATTTACAAAGTTATGGATTTTTTTCTTTTTCCAAACCCCTTTTTATTTTCGTTTTTAATTTTTTTTACCGGTAAGAGTTAGTCCTATCAAAAAACTTACAAATACAAAAGTTTTAGGTAATTTTAAGTATATGAGAGTATTTATAAAAAATTTAGATGGATTTGATATCTCGAGAATTGACAAAGTTATGATTTTTTTTCTCCCAAAAACCCTATTTTTTTCGCCCCTTGAGCCCATTTTTAACTTTATCAAAAATCTGTCATGCATAAACTTTTGGCCCATTATTTAGATATAATATAAACTTTAAACGGATTCGATATCAATTTCCATTAAGAAGTTATGGGGTTTTTTTTCTGTTTTCACAAAAACGTCCCTTATTTCGACCCCCTTGGTCCGATTTTGCCCATTAACGAACTTAGCCGAGATTTTATCCCCTTTGATTTTATGTATTACTTTCGTGGAGATTGGTGAAGAATTATAGAAGTTATCGTGTCCATAAAAAAGTGAAATATATATATATATATATATATAGATAGATAGATAGATATAGATATATATAAACTGGTGCAAATGCAATAGGTAGCATTTCATACGAAATCTACCTAAAATAGTTGCCTGCGGCAGACCTGAACCGGAATTCTAAGAATTTTTGGAATGCAAGTCAATTACTTTTATTCATTAAATTTATATGGTTCTTAAAAATTAAATAAAGTAAATTAACGATATGAACTCAGTTTTGTAGATAATTTACGCATTGACCTTTAAAATAATGAAGATTACATTTCCTGTCCCTCAGCAATGTTAATAAACAAAATCGAAGTATGGAAACATCCGTAGTATGTCCCATTTATAGTACATTTCGTCTCTAAATAAAGTGACTTACTTCTTTCTGTACAAAAGTGTCATTATAATTTCAGGTAATTTATCCTTCTTTTAAGTGTGTTTTTGGAGTAATTAGCAGAATACCATCAATTCACTAATCCTGTAACGTTACATGCATTCTGAGTGTCATTTGTAACGTTTGGTTGGTCGTGGTGGAGGTTAAATGTAGGCATACTCAGTAATTAAGATAAAACAACAAAGTTTATTAAAATGATAAGGGCTGAAGGGAAGTGGAGCAAGTCTTAATTTTACACAACTGCAAATACTATGAAAAAACTAAACGCATACTCACAGGCTTCGGCCTAGCTCAATCGTGGCACCTTCCAATACTTCTCGCTATCTCTTGGCTGAGCTGCTAGATAAAGCTTAATTAGACAGCCCGTGGCTGTATGTATTTCTTTATTCACAAATAATCAAAATGAAACTACTATAAAGTTTCTTACCACGGCCGACTCTCAAGTCAAATGTCGAAACTCCTCTACACTTCACTGGAGGCTTCGCTGCTACTTTTCAATTTTTCTAGCACTTCGCTGAACAATAATCCACTTCGCTATCTAATACCAGAAATCTTCGCTCGCTGGCTACCGCCACAGATGCTCTCTCGCTGGCTAATGCCAGAGACACTCTCTCGCTGGCTAGTGCCAGAGACACACTCCATTCACTCAAACCCAAGCTTTTATATGCTGCAAACTGAGATACTTCACATTAACATATTACTAATAATCGCGAGCTAACTGCAGAACCCGAAAGAGCACACACACTCTAGAAAGTTAAAGTAAAAGAGAGGATAGATGTCGCTTTTACGCTTACACTTGTTAAATTATTGACGTCACAATCTCAGAAATACTAGAGTGCCTTTATGCAAAGGTCACTCCCTCACAATCCTTCAATAGAAAAGTTTCATTATTATAAGAACATTTTTTAGGTAACCTTAAGGAAAGAAGCTAAAGTTAAAAGTACATATTAAATCATAATATTGCAAAATAAAAAATATAAATTTATGATAGAAACTGCCTTTATTCAAGAAAGACGTGCATTCTATTAATTCATACTGAGAAGAAATATTTGGGGTGTATTAAAATATTCTGTGTAGCTTATCGAAATTTATTTATAATAGAAACCAATTTATTTATGTATTGTTATTGTGTAGTATTATTGTGTAATACTAATTATTACATGTTAGTATTCTTATAAAGAGATTTATATACATACTTCATTTTACATAATTAGGTACTTTTATTAAACGCACACAACAAAAAAATCTGTGTAAATGGTTTCTTACGCATAAGAACAAATATATCTCAGATTTATAGTCTGTTTTAGTGTATATTTCATATGTAGTTTTATTATACATTATATTAAATATTGCTTTTATTGACATTTTTATAAAAATGTTTTATATTTTTAACAAATCAACATAATTCAACTATTAAATTCACATGATTAATAAAAAATGAGAAAATGTGTTCAGTTAATTTAAATACATTAGGCATTGATATTAAAAATAATGAATATTAGATTTCTATTCCCTCAGCTGTGCTAATAATCAAAATCAAATTACTCCAATTACTGTAGAAAAAGAATTTTATTTATAATACATATCTAAGCAAAATAAAATTACTTGCTTCTTTACGTGCACAAGTGTCATTAGAAGTCCATGTAATTACCCTTTATTTAAGCGTGGCTTCGGAATATTTACTAAAGATTCGCTAAAGGCCTTTTGTAATGTGGGTGTCGTTATTGTTAGAAAGTTTCTTTGGTAAACTGTAGGAAAGCACACGTAGCACATAAACTTTAATAAAAGTTTTTTGTATATATCAAAACAAAAATATATTAGATTCATCGTCAATTTAAGTGCACGTTTCTTAAGTATTTTAATACTACACTTTATTAAATATTAATTGTGTGGTATTTTTAAAACATCTTACATTTCCAATATTTCACCTATTGTTGCTACTATTAAATTAATGTGGTTCTTTTTTTTTAATAACGGTATGTTTTTATTTAATTTCCATAAATAATTAAAACATTGATTTTAAAAATATTGAATATAATATTTCCATTCTCTCAGCAATGCTTATAATCAAAATCAAATTATTTCAACAACTGTTGAAAACAATCTTACCACTACGTCGTAAATAAAACAACTTACTTATTTCTGTACACAAGGGTCTTTAGAAGTTCATGTAATTAACCCTTTATTTGAGAGTGACTTATAGAGAACAGTAACTGGAATACCGTCAGTTCACTGAAGACCGTATGTCATGTGGTCTCTTTATTGTTAGAAAGTTTGTTTGGGTAAACTTTAAGGAAAGGAACGCTTGGTGAAACTGAATAACACAATAATGAGAAGCTTTTTATTTACAATATTAGAATTTTTCTTTTCTTTTATTATTCCTCTTTAAACACTTTAATGATAGAGATATTTTAGAATGGCGTCAATAAAATAAAATGTATTTTCAAAAATGTCTATTCATAATTTAAACATTGTGAAAAAGGGATTTTTCATTTTCTAATGTTGTTAAAATCTTTAAAATTCTGTGTATATAGTTCAGATTTTTAAAAATTTTATTCTTTTAATCTGTGTTAACATATAACTGAGATAATGAATAATATTTATCTGTAATAAGTAATTCAAATTTAACTACATTAATTTATAAAATCATTTTCATTAATGTAAGATATGGTTTGATAAATTTATTGAAAGGAAAATTAGGAGAAGCAAGTTAAAAGAGAGATTCATACAAAGAAGATATATCTCTGGTGCGTTAAAATATTCTGTGTAGCTTATATATAATACAACCCCATCTACTTATTGTGTTGTAATGTTAGATTTAACATTTTAGTACTCTTATAAATTAATTTATATTCTTACTTCATTGTATATTATTAGATGCTTTTCATAAACACACGTAGCACATAAGCTTTTTTTAATGTTTTCGTATATACACTGCTCAAAACAATTAAAGGATATTGCAGTTTTAGGTGGATTTTCTATCTGAGAAACTTTTTAGCTGATTGATACATGGTCGACAGACATAGTAGGTTATATGAGAATAAATTACACATGTTTGGCAGAAAAAAAATGCATTTTATTGCGCATTTGTGTAGAAAAGGAAAAAACACAAATTGTGCATATGAGAAAAAAAGAATAAGAAAAGGTGTTTTCTTCAAAGAAAATCATTTTCAGTAGGGGGTATGGTTTCCACGGTTGGCCAGCAACGTTAAACACCTTTGAGGCATGGACTCAATGAGGCTATTAATGACGAGTTGGGGTATTCTTCTCCACTCTTCCAGGAGAGCTCTTTCCAGTTCTTGGAGAGTTTGTGGGGGTTGTTGGCGGTCAGAAACTCGTCTTCCTAGAGCGTCCCAAACGTGCTCGATTGGATTCATGTCTGGAGAACACGCTGGCCATTCCATTCGAACGATTCCTTCCTCGAAAAGGAATTCCTCCACCAGGTTTGCACGATGTGGCCTGCAGTTATCATCCATCAAAATGAAGTTATCTCCGATTGCTGCAGCGTAAGGAACTACAATAGGTCTGAGGATCTCATCCCTATATTGGCGACCAGTCAGAGTTCCATCTCGAATGATGTAGAGGTCAGTGCACCCGTCAATGGAGATGCCACCATACACCAACACTCCTCCACCGCCAAATCTGACAGTTTCGTGCACGAACGCAGGATTATTCCTACTGTCACGGTCCCTCTAGATGAAAATACGCCTATTATCCGGATGCACAGAAAAACGGGACTCGTTAGAAAACAGAATATTGCTCCATTCATTTCTTCTCCAGTTGACATGCTCGGTTGCCTATCCCTGCGGTCGCGACGATGCCTTGATGTTAATCTAACACATACCATCGGTCGGCGAGCATACAGACCTACAGCATGGAGCCGGTTTCGGACAGTCTGAGTTGAAATCGTGGTGCCTGTAGCCGAGCGAATGTGTTGTTGGAGGTGTTGTCTCCGAGCTGTTAACGATAAATACCGATCTTCATTGGGCATTGTTGCTCGTCTACGACCTTGCCCTGGTCTTCGGCCTGCACATCCAAAAAACGGGTCCAGATCCTGGAAATGACACTTTGTGACACTCCAATGGCTTGCGCTACTTCGGCTTGAGTTTGACCCCCTTCTAACCTACCAACAATTCTCCAAGCTTCTGAATCTGTCAAATGACTTCGCTGAGACATCGTACTCATCGAAACAAAGCAATCACTGAATGCCGATCATCCTTGTCTTCATTCTCTTTTATCTAGTTGAAAGTCAAATTTCATTCGCTGCCTCTGAAGCGACGTCTCACTTAAAATTCGAATTCAAGAATCGAACTCAAAATTTGCCTACTCCACAGTTTGAAAAACAGAAAAATTTGCATTTGTTATTCTCTTCTTCTATTTTCGGCAAAAAAAAATTCGTTTATATCTTTATTTTATATAAAACTTCAAATATCCTTTAATTGTTTTGAGCAGTGTATAAAAGCAAATATAACTTGGATTAATCAGCAATTTAACTGTATATTTCATATGTAATTTAATTCTACAGTTTATTAAACATTAATTCTATGGATTTTTTTAGATCTTACATTTTTAATATGTGGCCTATTGGTACAACTTTTAAATTCATGTTGTTGTTTTTAAAATTTATTTATTTTTTTTATATCGAAATGCTTTTTGTTTTCATAAATAATTTCAGCATTCATCTTTAAAATAATGAATATAAGATTCCCATTCCCTCATCAATGCTTATAATTAAAATAAAATTTTTCAAATGACTGTAGAAAAACAAACTTATCTATAAAACTCTTCGTCGCTGAATAAAATAACTTAATTTTTTCTGTGCACAAGCGTCATTAGAAGTTCACGTAATTACCCCTTCATTTAAGAGTGGTTTCGGAATAGTTACTGAGTACCATCAATTCAGTAAAGACCTTTTAATATGTGGTTTGGTTATTGTTAGAAAGTTTGTTTAAGTCAACTTTAGGATAACAAATGGTTGATGAAATTGAATAACAAAATAAAGGGAAGAATTTTATTTATCATATTAGGAAATGTTTTTTCTTCCTCTTTACGCCCGTTAATAATTGATATCATTTAGAATGACATTACTAATATAAAATGTATTTTTTAAAATGTTTATTCATGATTTAAACTTTGAGAAAAAGGAATTTTTATTATTATCTATTTTGTCATCTAAATCAAAAGTCCAGATTTTTAAGAAATTTTATTTTTTTTTACTCTTTGTTAACACGTAATTGTGATAAAGAGTAACAATTAACAGTGATAGGTAACTCATATTTAAGTACACTAACTTTTGAAATCATTAAATCATTTTCATTTATGTGAGATATGCTTAGATAAATCCATTTAAAAGCAAATTCAGAAAAAACGAAATAGGACAGTAATTTATATTGTGAAAAAAAATCTGGTACATTACAATATTTTTTATAGCTTATATATGATTACATGTAAAGTACAATCCAATCTATTTATTTTGTTGAATTACTAATTTAAACATTTTAGAATTCATATAAACTAATGTATATACATACTTCATTTTATATAATTAGATGCTTTTCACAAATACAAATAGTACATATGTTTTGTGTAAATCTTTTCGTGTACATAAGAACAATTACAGTTTAGATTTATCGCCAATTTAAAAATATTTTTCATATGTAATTTAATTTTACACATTATTAAATATTGATTTTATTCGATTTTTTTTTTAAATGATCTTACATTTTTAATTGTAAATACAGTCTAACACTTAATTTCATGTACCATATATGTCTTTTCAATAACGAAATATTTTCAGTTTCCATAATTAATTTCAATACTGATCTTTAAAGGAATAAATATTAGATTTCCATTCCATCAGCAATGCTAATAAACAAAATTAAATTTTTCCAATGACTGTAGCAAAACAATTTTATCTGTAATACGCTTCGTCGTCAAATAAAATAACTTACTTCTATCTATACACAAGTGTCATTAAGAGTTCATGTAATTACCCCTTTATTTAAGAGTGGCTTCGGGATAGTTATAAGAGTACAATTAATTCACTACAGACCTTTTGTAATGTGGTTTCGTTATTGTTAGAAAGTTTCTTTAGGTAAACTTTAGGAAGACAAACGCTTTCTAAAACTAATAACACAATAATGGGAAGATTTTAATTTACTTTTTAAGTAATTGTAATCATTTTTTTAATTATTAAAATCATTTAGAAAGATGTTACGAAAATATAATGTATATTCAAACATTGTGAAAAAAGGATTTTTCATTTTTAATGATATTTAAATTTTTAAAATTTTCTGTGTCATATTCAAACTTTTTTTTCTTTATACACTGTATTTACATATAATTGAAACAACACATGATAATCGTCAGTGAAACGTAATTCATATTTAAATAAATTCATTTATGAAATAGTTTTCATTTATGTGAGATATGCTTTGATTAATTCATTGAAAAGCAAATTAGGAGAAATAAAACAGGACAGTAATTCATACAATGAAGAAATGTTTCTGATACATTAAAATAATCCATGTAGCTTAATTAAAAATATATGTACAAACTCATCTCTTTATTTTGTTGTAATGCTAGTTTGGATATTTTTGTATTCTTATAAACTAATTTATATTCATACTTCACTTTATATTACGAGATTCTATTCATAAAAACACAAAGCATATAAGCTTTACTAGATAAGCATATAAGCTTTGTGTAAATGTTTTCGCTTCTATAAGAACAAATATAACTTAGAATCATAGTCAATTTAAATGTATATTTCATATGAAATTTAATTCTATAGTTTATCAAATATAGATTCAAGATAATTTTTTTTAAATACTTTACATTTTTAACATGCCAATTTGGTACCAGTATTAAATTCATGTAAACTTTTTTAATAACGATATATCGAAATGTTTTCACTTTCCATAAATTATTTTAGCATTGATCGTTAAAATATTGAATATTTGATTTCCAATCCTTTAATAATGTTAATAATCAAAATCAAATTATCCCAATGACAGAGAAAAGTAAGCTTATCTATACTAATAAAATCCGTGCGCCTCTGTCTGAAGCCGATTACAGTTCGCAACGCGGGCGAGTTGGAAGTCGCGAGAGGTGTCTTTCGATTGGAAAAATTCCGGGGAAGTCATTTCGGGCATTTTTGAGACCGTGGGACCAAAATTAAAAAAGTTATGAATTAAAACCCCCTTGGGAATCGGAACGAAAAATATGTCAATTCCGAAACGGAGCTCCGAAGCTGAACACTGCGCCACCTTGCGGTGAAGGAATGAATTTTTCCCCTTTGGCTAAAAAAAGAAACAGCCGAAAACCTCCATTTCTACCGGCGCTAATTGCGTTTTTTACGCATCATTTTTTTTGACTTGCCGTAGAATATTTACCGTAGTTTTCGCTAAAATATTGAACTTAGAAATAAAACAGGACTATCGAAACTTTTTTTTGCGCGTTTTTTTCTTAAACCATCATGCAGACAGTTTTTAAAGTAGAAAAAAACTGATTACACATTCAGAGTCTGCGTAAAAATCTGCTTCTGATGAACTAAAAAATGTCTTATGGGCCCGTAGTACCCACCGTGCAAAACCAAATATTTTTAACGGGACTATGGGCGCGAAGCGACCATAGCGCCGATCCACAATCTTTTTTTTTTCAAGTGCACGTGGCCCACAGTGCGAAATCACATATTTTTAACGGGACCATAGCTCTTTATTTTACTTTATTTTGTGCTTGAGGATTCGAACACCAAGACTTGCTTATTAAATGAATTTTATATACTGCTTAATACCGAGGTTCGTTTGGAAAAAGTGGCCCAGCTAGCGGGCGTAGCTCGCTAGTCTATACTAATAAAATCCGTGCGCCTCTGTCTGTCTGTCTGCTTGAAGCCGATTACAGTTCGCAACGCGGGCGAGTTGAAAGTCATGAGTGGTGTCTTTCGATTCGAAAAATTCCGGGAAAGTCATTTCGGGCATTTTCGAGACCGTGGGACCAAAATTAAAAAAGTTATGAATTAAAAACCGGTCGGGAATCGGAACGGAAAACGTCTAATTTCCCAAACGGAGCTCAAACGGAGCTCTGAGGCAGAACACTGCGCCACCTTGCGGTGAACGACCTGAACTTTTCCCCTTTGGCTAAAAAAAAGAAACAGCCGAAAACCTCTTTTTTCTCCCGGGAAAACGACTTTTTCTTTCGTTTCGGTTCTTTGAAAAAGAACTAATTGGTAAAAAATGTTAAACACGGTTTATCTTCATACTTTTTCTTTTTGGTAGCATACACGAATATTGTGTAACCTAAGATTTACGCAATTATTACTAATTTTTGTTAGTACAAACGGAAAACGAACTGCCAAAATTATTCTTTAGTTATGTTGTTTCTGATATTAATGAAATTACTTATTTTTTTTAATAGCAGTCTTTTGCAGTTCTTAATACTGAAACTTTTTTTGCGCGTTTTTTCTTAAACCATCATACAGCCAGTTTTTAAAGTAGATAAAATTGATTACATATTCAGAATCTGCGTAAAAGTCTGCTTCTGGTGAACCAAAAAATACGAGAAAATGTCTTATGGGCGAGCAGCGCCAACCGTGCAAAACCAAATATATTTAACGGGACGATGGCGACCATGGCGCGTAGCGCCTGTAGGTGGTAGGCCGGTGGACCGCCTTTGCACGGTGGGCACGTAGCGCCCACTGTGCGAAATCGCATATTTTTAACGGGATAATGGGCGCATAACAAACATAGCTCTTTAATTTACTTTTTTCTGTGCTTGAGGATTCGAACACCAAGACTTGCTTATTAAATTAATTTTTTTGCTTATTATATACTGCTTAATAACGAGGTTCGTTCGGAAAAAGTTGCCCAGCTAGCGGGCATAGCTCGCTAGTCTATTATGAACTTCGTCGCTAACTAAAATAACTTGCTTCTTTCAGTACACGAGTGTCATTAGAAGTTCATGTAATTACCCCTTTATTTAAAAGTGGCTTTGAAATAGTTACTAGAGTACCATCAATTCACCAAAGACATGTTTTAATGTGGTTTCGTTATTTTTAGTATGTTAGTATGGGTTAACTTCAGGATAACAAACGCTTGATGTATCTCAATAACACAATAATGGGAAAATTTTTATTTATCATATTATAAATTGTTTTCTTCTTCTTTACCACACGTTAATTAAAGATCATTTAGTATGTCATTAAGAAAATGAAATGTATTTTTCTAAATTTGTTTTCATAATTTAAATATTGTGAAAGAGAGATTTTTCTTTTCTTAGTGTTATTTAAATCTTAAAGTAATGCGTGTCTTTTTACTTTGTTTTAGCGTATAATTGATTTAATTAATAATTATTTCAGCGAGAGTTAAATTATATTTAGCTGTATTAATTTATGAAATCCTTTTCATTTATGTGAGATATGCTTTAACAAATTCATCGAGAAGAAAATTGGGATAAGAAAATTTTAATATGATATTTTTTTCTTGTAATCTCAGTCATTGCACTCTGATGTCAGGATAATCATGCAGTTGACTCAGTTTTGAATACAGATATTTCTACTATAAGCTGTATGATAGTCATTATTTTATTATTAGATACATATATAAAATAATGTGATTGGGTGTGCGGATTACAGTACAACAACATTTTTTGAAGTATTTATAATCATTATTCATAAGTCAACTTTTGTAGCTGCGCGCCGCGTACCACAAATTGCATATTCCTAAAAACACTGTAATTATCAGCGACTAACACCCAGCAACTAACACCCTGATTTCAAAATTAAATTTCTCAAAAACAAAGATCAATAGAACTACGCAGTAAACGGTTTGTTTATCAGGTAAGCTGTAAAAATCTTATACAAAAGTTTCGAACGGTAAATATTTTGAAAATATTGTGTTCTGATTGCAAAGAATGCTTTGATTTGACATTTTTTTTTTTTTTGCTTTAGATTGCCGCCAGAGAATGTGTTTTTCAGCTAAAAGTGCCACATTTCATAGTTTTTGAAATTAAATTTTTGAAATTTCGAATTTCTAAAAATTTACTTCGAAACATCTTTAAAGTATTACACTGTAAGCTGAAAAATTATTTCTCTGCAGGCAATTTAAAACAAAAAAAAATGTCAAATCAAAGCATTCTATGCAATCAGAAAGCAATTTTTTCAAAATATTCACTGTTTGAAATTTCTGTATAAGATTTTTACAGCGTACTCAGGGTGCGTAGTCTGGAAGCACCTTGTAAGGACTTTTTACCAGAAATTTTATGATGCAATATTTGTTTTATTTAACGAAAAATAAATCCTTTTTCAGATGTAACAACCAGTACTTTAAAGAATTTCTGATACTAAAAGAATTAAAATCCTCTGAGTTTCTTGATGACCACGCAATCTGTTACCTAATGAAAAAACTGTTTACCGCATATTACTATCGATCTTTGTTTTTGAGAAATTTAATTTTGAAATCAGGGTGTTATTTGTTAGACCCCTGTATTAAATAAGTTACCTTTAAACGTAGATCAGATTTCTGCATGATCGCTAACCCCCAATAGTAAGTCTTAATCTGACATTAAGTCTGTATGACTAACTGGATGGAATGAAGAACCCGTGGCTATGAATCTACATCATTGCGTATGAATCGACTTTTGCGGACATTATGAGCAGCAATGCTCCTTTTGGAGCTCCTTGGAGGTGATTTTAGATAGGGTTCTACAAGTGATTCCACATATTTCAAAACAAAACATAGTTCAAAACTTCATTAACATTTCCACTCATTAATTAAAATTAAAAAAAAATAAATTGCTAAAAATGTGTGATTAAACACAGATGAATTCCAATTTTTGCTTAAACTAAGAAAAGGATTTTTTTCATGAATGAAAAATTTAATGAAGACTCAAATAAAGTAGATTTAACAGCGTTTATTATAGCAAAAAATAAATTGAACAACGATTTTTTTTTTATGGAAAGGGTTTGCATTTTTAGATAATGTCACAATATTTGCTATAGTTTCAATTCTAGCTCAAAAAATCGAGCATTGCTATGAAATTAATCACAAAGTTTAATATTTAATATCCCAGATCATTCTGTATTGTACTTAATAACTGAAAACGAATGTGAATTCCAACTGAATATTTAAATTGCTCACAATTAAGTGGTTTACCTACACATATTATTCGTACCTTAAAAATGGGAGCTACCTATTAGGGTGGGTCGAAAAAATCGAAATTTTTCAAATCCACTATCAATAGTGCGGAAAAGTTGCCTTTTGTAATTAGAAGGATAATGCAAAAAAAGTTTTTGAAATCGGTCAATATCTTTAGGTCGCCCGTCGCACTTGAAGTTCGGAGATTTTGATCAAAAATGACATTTTTGGAATTATTGAGGAAAATTAAAAAAAATTCGAACTTGCTTGTAACAGTACACTAAAGTAACCTTTTACAATTAAAACATACTTTTTTTTCTTTTTTAAATCTATTAATACCTTTAAGTCCATTTAAGTTAGCGAAATTTTATGAAAATTGACAATGTTTCATATAAAAGATGAAAAGTCGTCTTCTTTTCTCATTTTTCTCTAATAACATAAAAATATTTCATTATATGCATAGAAACGTAAAATAAAATCAATTTTAAAATTGGTTAATAATTTTTCATAATACATTGTTTATAAATTACGAAAAAAATTAGAAAAGTATATATTTTTTGCTATTTTATTTATTTAAACATTTATATTGAACAGATTTAGAACACTACTTAATGAGACATTCTTCAACAAAAAAATTTAAATCAATTTTAAACAAGTTTTACTTATGCAATATTAGGCTATTTGCATTATGGTAATTTTTGAAAATAGTTATTTTTCTTTTTACCTTCATTTTTTACCTCGTGTAAAGCCTTGTAGTGAGATTTATTATCAAATGTTGACATAAGTGATCGCGAAAGCAAAGATGATCTAATATAGCCGTATCTGCTATTAGAGCTACATCCTTTTTCAGAAGCCTCACTCACAAGTTTCACACATCATTCCACCGCCTGTGTGTGTGGTACGGAAACGCCCTTATTGTTTTCATTTCCAATTCTGAGAGAGATTTCGATTCAATAAAAGAGAAAATTCTCTCTGGACTGATTCTGTGTAAAAAGTTGGTGAAGTAACTTTGCAGCTCGACCAATCAATTAGTTCAGTTTAATCCTTAGCGCCAAAATTTAACTTGCGTATCACAAAATCTCTCACAGTTGCTACTTGTTCTGTCACCAGTTTCATTGCTTTCAAAACTTGCTGTAATTTTAACTCTCGCACATGCTCCCTCTCATCTGCAATCATTGCCAATAGTAGGTTTTATGGATGAGTGAAGTAAGCGTTACCCTCAATAACAGGGACTGTAACTTCCTGCAGACTTTTTGATAGGTAGCGCGATGTTGTTATTGTTTTGTGTATATGCTTTGATTAATGGAATTATTCTTCTTAATTTCAAACCATACAGGCACATATGTTTCTATGATTATTAAAACTAACTGCTTCGTTTCAGTCCTAGGGTTTTCTGTGGATATATACAGTCTGAGAATTCGATTGGCGGTCGTTAGCCACCGGGAATGAGAAATGGTCCCTGGATCTCGGACAGAAAGATCCTCAGGACAGAAGCCCGATCACACAGCATTTGATATTTTAAAAAGATATTTTTAATCTTTACTGAGGTCATTTGGGTTTTCAACAGTTACTATTGGGCGAGAGCAATTGATTAATTCAAACTTGATGACAGGTTGTCTTTCGCAAGCAGGTAGTTGCTTGCCTATAGGACGAGAAAATAATGCTGGCCATTTGTTTTTATCTTCAATGCATTGAAACAGGTGCCTAAAAGGCAATTCTATGAAATGCAACAAGTAAATGCACTGCTGCAAGGGCCTGCGTATCTTCATTTCCAAATTTCGAATAACCCTTTTTTTTCAATCCCGTATTGATAGAGGTGCTATCACATCCAAATACAAGGACTTCATCTAAGGAGATATTCTTCTGAGGCAGATATAAAACGATACTTTCACAAATATTTTTTCCGGTTCCATTCATAGGCGTTAGATGACCAACATATTTTGATCATCCGGCTTTTGAATTAAAGAAATGTGCCCTTCCCTATTAGATCTTCGATAGCGTTTAATACCGATTTTTCCTTGATATAACGTAACTGTTTGTGGTAATTACATGACAAGCCTGAAAACCAGCTGTGTTCACAGCTCATATGCGCACTGAGCAATTGGAATAGAAAAAAATCGGTTTGTCAGTTGTTTTTGTAATCAGCCTATGTCAATTTTGATCATATTTTCCAAATTTCAGTTACGATGCGCGATTTAAAGGTATTAACAGATTTAAAAAAGAAAAAAAGTTATTTTTTAATTGTAAAAAGTTACTTTAGCGTACTATTACAAGCAAGTTCGAATTTTTTTTTAAATTTTCCTCATTAATTCCAAAAAATGTCATTTTTGATCAAATTTTCCAAACTTCAAGTGCGATGCGCAACTTAAAGATATTAACCGCTTTCAAAAAAGTTTTTGCGTTATCTTTTTAGTTATAAAAGGAAACTTTTCCGCACTATTAGAAGTAGGATCGAAATTTTTTTAATTTTCATCATTAATTTCAAAAAATGTCATTTTTGGTCAAATTTTCCGAACTTCAAGTGCGATGCGCGACCTAAAGATATTAACCGATTTCAAAAACCTTTTTTGCATTGTCCTTCTAATTACAAAAGGCAACTTTTCCGCACTATTAATAGTGGATTTGAAAAAATTCAATTTTTTCGACCCACCCTACTACCTATGTGTTTTCTGAACGTATTTTAAATGGGACCGGATTAATTGTACGAAACATGTACGAAAATTGTTTAAAAATGTAGCTAGAAATTATTACTGGCGAAAGAGTTTGACAAAAGAGGATCGATTTTATATGATCTGACGCAACTTTCTCCTTTTCATTTAAGTCAATTTCCCATTCAAGTTGCGTTTTGTATAATGATTAATAAAGCAGAAGGTGAAATTTTAAACTGCGTTGGTACTTATTTACGCGAGCCAATATTTATCTGCAGACAGTTATATGTTGCCATGTCTCTAGTACATTCCTTTAAAAATCTATAAGTGCAAACAGTTTCAAAAAGTAGCACGCCATGTAATGTGCTACTATATTATATATATGCTTATTACTATGTTATATATTACTAATTACTATATTATATATATTATATATATCTTATATATGCTATAAGAAACTACTTTTAAAAATTTTAAACTGAAAAAAAAATCTATTGTTGAAACAATATGAAAACTGATTGGATACTTATTATTGTTAAAACTAAATAAAATTGATATTTTCTTCTAAGTACAGTTTTATTTTATTAATAAATTTCAAGTGTTACATACCTGTCTAATATATTCTCTTTCGTCGAATTTTGACGGGTGTAACGAGTAATGATTTTTGATTACCCCACTTTTTTAATAAATTTAAATTACAAAAAATATTAGAAGTTTTATCATGTGATTTTGTTTAGAAATCATATAGTTAATCATCCAAAAAAATCTCAAAATTTAAACTGCATAAATAAAAATTATTTCAAAATGTATCCCGGACCCTCCCCTCTTAATGAAATCATAATTAAGCCATAGAAATATTGAAGATATTATTTCAATTGCGAATTGAATCTATATCTACAATATAAACAAATCAATGAGGTGTTAAGGTTACCTATTGGAAATATTTCTCTCTAAAACTTTTTTCTGATACTTCCTTATTATACGATATGATCAACGAGTTTCCCAATGCAGAACTTATGACTGATTGCAATGCTAAGTATTTTTGTATAGTCATTCATCAAAACACTTCACTTTACAGCGTTACGCTATCTTTTTTCTCGCAAAGGAAGTTTTCGGCAGTGAATAAGCTACTAGATGAAATGTATTCATATAAAATTTCCCCAAGCTAAAAAAGTGTAGGTTTAAGAAGAAAATACATTTTTTATGATCTGTTCACTTTGTTATGGATATAAGGAATAATCTTTTTACAGAAAACTATGATATCTGAATATGATATTATTGAAATAGTTATTTTACAGTTATTTTATTGTTTAAAATGTATTATTCATTTTTCTTTTTATACATTTCTTATGAAGAATAATGCAAGAGTCGCCGAATAAAAATATTTTGAAGATTGTAAAGTTACGTATTTAGTAGGTTTTGTAAATAACTTCGTAGATACAGGATGTTTCACAAAGAACCCCTAACTTTAAAAATCTATAACTCAGAAACGGTGATAGATAGAAACATGAAACCAGTGGTGTGTTTGTTAAAAAAATCGTAAGATTCTTATACATAAATCAGAAAAATTAGTTTAAAATACTGCTCTTAGATGGCGCTGAGAACGTTAAAATTTTTTAAAGAAACACTGTTAAAAATTTTAAACTTTTGCTGCATCGTCACTCCATTGTTTTTATAGAATATCTCTATTTTGACCAATGAGAATCCTCCTTAATACACTGAAGTAATCGTATTCTATGTAAGTGGTGGAGTGAAGATGCAGCAAAAGTTTCAAATTTTTAACAGTGTCTCTTTAGAAGGTCTTAAGATTTCAGCGCCATCTATGAGCGCTATTTTAAACGAAATTTTCTGATTTATGTATAAGATTCTTACGATTTTTTAATTAACACACCACTGATTTCATGTTTCTATCTATCACCGTTTCCGAGTTATAGATTTTTAAAGTTTCGAAGCAGTCTGAAAAAATCTAAAATACGATATTTTCCACACATCCACCATGCACAGCAGTAGTATAACAGCAATAAAATCTCCTGCAGTGCCATCTGTTGTTGAAAATTGTAACTAAATTCGAAAGGTTATTTGCCTCAAAATTTACTGTTGTCCTAAGCATATTGCAACAAACGTTGTATTTCTATTGCTACCCGTTTAATTTTTGTTGATTTTTCAAATATACCGGTCATTTTTGAAACACCCTGTACAACCGAATAATATTTACCGTACACTGAAATACAGTGACTCACTCTATCTGAACACTCTCTAATGTGAACAACCCGGTATTTTGAACACCGGCGATGGTCTAGGAGAAACTCCATAGACTTAACAAAAGATGAACTCCCCAAAAAAGATGAAATTCCAAACACCCCATTTTAATGAACCCCCTTTTTTTTGTCCCCATTTCAACTCTATCTCTCTGTAAACTGAACATGTGTTTGCACTCTGAATTTGAATTCTCATCTTGGAAATTCAGAGAAACTGTTACAGAAGAATAAAATATTTAACGAACTCGATTAAAAAATAAACGCACAAAATCACTGTTAGATATTAGGCATATACCTGATGTTGCATTTTGTTTGAATACTGCAAATAAAATCTGTAGTTAAATATTGGAGCACTTGTTGTCACATTACTGCAAGCTGCCTACTGTAAAAGAAGACATTATATACAAGGTGTCCCAGAACTTCGTGTACAAACTTTGAGGTGTGATAGAGAACATCTTTTGGACCCACAATTACATAGGAAATCGTGGGCGAAAACGTCTTCTTAACCCTTTCATAGCCAGTGAAAATGTATATGAAACTACAAAATTTTTAATGCAAATTAAACATTGATACCAGAATTTTAATATGATTTTTCCATTTATTATGTATGTGAAATGTCTGGCTTTGCTTTTTTGCAAATACATTTTTCCGGAATTTCTGATGTCACTTATATTTTTCCACATTTTAGTAATGGAAGTGCTTTGTCCTTAAAAAGCTCAAAAAACATAAAGACACAGTTATAACACAATGTGGAAAGCAGTGTAGAATGCTTTATAACACAGAAAAAATTACAAGAATTAATTTAATTTTAAATTAAATTTAAAAATCATGTTTTTTTAAAATCAAGTATCTTAATAGCTATTAGAAATTGCTAAAATGTGGAAAAATATGAATGACATCAGAAATCGCGGAAAAATGTATTTGCAAAGAAAAAAAAAAACTAGACATTTCACATACATAATAATTGGAAAAATCATATTAAAATTCTGGTGTCAATTTTCGTTTTGTATTAAAAATGTTGTAGTTTCATATACATTTTTACTAGCTGTGAAAGGGTTAAGAAGACGTTTCCGCCCACGATTTCCTATATAATTGTGGGTCCAAAAGATGTTCTCTACCACCCCTCAAAGTTTGTACACGAAGTTCTAGGACACCCTGTATATATATATATATATATATATATATATATATATATATATATATATATATATATATATATATATATATATATATAATTAAAAATGTGAACAGTTAGTTTTTGATTAAATGAAGAAAATTGCAGTAAGTTATATAATCATGTTACATCTTTCTAATTTCGAATAAAATTTTTATATGAATTATTGTTAATCACAGATTTAGCATAATATTTTAAGGATTAATTTTGGTATTTTCGACTCATTTTTTCGAATGATCAACTACTGGGAAAAGGTAACCAAAGAAAATATTTGTTTATAAATTTGTTGCTATTTACATTTTAGAAGATTTAATTGTTGCAGATGATTGCATATTCATTAAACTATGAACACCCCCATAATCCAAATATTTTCGTCAATCCCGTGAGTGTTCAGAATAGAGAGAGTCCATTGTATACCTTGTAATTGGAAATGATGAAACACTTATCTTTTACCTATTTGAAAATGTGAAAATTTGAGAAAATGAAAGGCATTAATCCACCATCAATGACATACAAAAAGTGCGATACAAAGAAACACAAATAAAATTAGAAATTAGAAATTGTACTAATTATTTTATTACAATATTTTTGAGAAAAAACGTATTTCTAGATATAAATATAACTTTTCTGTATTATTTCAAGCACCGATTCGATTTTATTTTTTATAAATTAACGCATGATCCTTATATAATTAGTAAAACGTATAGAAGACGATATTTCAATTACGAATTCAATCTATGTCTATAATAAAAAAAACCCACTAAAAACTAACTGTTACCTATTGAAAAGGCCGCTTTCTAAAAATCTATTTTTCCCAATACTTTCTTAGTATACAATATGACTAACGAGTTTCCCAATGTTGAACTTTTGACTGATTGCTATGATAAGTATTTTTGTATAGTCATTCATCATTACACATCATTTTACATCCTTACGCTATTTTTTCTCCAAAAAGGAAGTTTTTGGCAGTGAATAAGTTACGTGATGTTTGAATAATTTTATTTCTAAATGCGTATTCATATAAAATTTTCTGAAACTAAAAAGTGTAGTTTTGAGAATAAAATGCACTTATCTTCTGTCCAATTTGTAATAGATATGAAGAATACATTTTTTCTTTTGTACCAAAAAAATATAATGCTAGGATACAATATTATTGAAATAGCTATTTTACATATATTTTATCATTTAAAATTAATTGCTTACATTTAATATAAGGATTTATGTAAAAGTCGATAAAAGAGGATGTTCAGAAATATATTAAAGTTGCATATTTAGTTTTATTGTAAATAACTTTGAGGATATATATATCTCATGAAAAAACACATTGTCAACCCCTCGAGTGTCATTGATAAGTCTGTGAAACGAATTAAATTTTAGTTCCCAAAAGCCACATTGGCACCAGAATTTTAGTTAAAAAATTAATACCTGTTCATTAAACTTGAGAAATATAGCTTTTTCGTATATACATATAAAGTTGTTTTCCAATTTCAGTGTCAGTCATTAATTTCAACACTTGAGCGATCAAAATGCTCTACGCCGCAAAGGGTTAAGCAACTTTTTTTATATGGACATCTTGACATTCCAAGGCATAAATTATATAATAAATAATAATAACTAATAATATACTAGCTAATAAAATGTACCGTATACTGAAATATATATTTTGGATTGGAAGTAATGAAACACTTATATTATATATATTTGAAAGTGTGAAAATTTGTGAAAATGAAAGACAATAATCCACCATCAACGACATAAAAAATCGCGATACAAAGAAACACAACTAAAATTATAAATTAGCAATTGTAATAATTATTTCAATACTAAACATTTTTTTTTCAGGATAAACGTGTTTCTAGTTACAAATCTGATTTTACTGTATTTTTTCAAGCACTGATCCTATATTTTTTATAATTTAATACATTATTCGTGCTTAACCCGCGAGTAGTCGCGACTTTTTTCACAACGTCATTAGTCGCGCTCGGTCTTTTCGCCGCTGGCTCCCCGCATACCAAATAAGTAAAATAAGAAACATTTTTCACCTAATATACGAAAATAACATTACAACGAAGATAAAAATTTGCAGTTTTCTTAAATTATGCATGTTATTCATGAGATCTGGAGTAATTGGGAAAAGTAACAAGAACTGACATTAGTGATTTTTACGTAGACTTTTTCGCCAATTTCAACTTTGTTTCTAAAAATGTACCTGAAAGAAAAACAGAAGTGTCCTGTTACTTCACTAAGGTGGTCGAGAAAGCTTCAAAGTCAGCTACATGGTAGATCTCCGTTGTATTTGTAATGTGATATAAGTTAGGAGAAGATAAGTGATACGGGCGGCGAAAAGACCGACGCGCGACTACTGACGGGTTAAGTAGTAAAAAATATAGAAAACATTATTTCTAATAAGTATTGAATTATATCTGTAATAAAAATAAATCTCTGAAGCGTAAACGTTACCTATTGAAAATGCTTCTTTCTAAAAATCTTTTTTTTTCCGGATACTTCCTTATTATACGATATGATTAACGAGATTCCCAATGCAGAAATTTTGACTGATTGCTATGCTAAGCATTTTTGTATAATCATTCATCAAAACACGTCACTTTACAGCGTTACGCTATTTCTTTTTCCTCCCAAAGGAAGTTCTTGGCAGTTACTAAGTTACTTGATGCTTGAATAATTTTATTTCTAAATGCGTATTCATATAAAAATTTCTCAAACTAAAAAGTGTAATTTTGAGAAGAAAACACAATTTTTACCTTCCGCTAAGTTTGTAATGGATATAATAAATACACTTCTTTTACCGTTTAATTAAAATATATTTTACAAGTAAGCGATAAAAAATATACAATTCATTATTTCAATTGCATTATGAATATATATCTATAATATAAACGAATCCCTGAAGCGTAAAAATTATCTACTTAAAATACTTCTCTCTAAAAATCTATTTTTTTCCTGATACTTCCTTATAATACGGTATGAGTAACGACTTTCCCAATGCAAAAATTTTGACTGATTGCTATGCTAAGTATTTTTGTATAGTCATTCATCAAGACACCTCACTTTACAGCGTTGCGCTATTCTCCAAAAGGAAGTTTTTGGCAGTGAATAAGTTACTTGATGTTTGAATAATTTTCATTCTAAATGCGTTTTCATATAAAAATTTGCCTAACTAAAAAATGTAGTTTAGTGAAGAAAATACATTTTTTATCTTCTGTTCAGTTTCTAATGAATAAAAAGAATACATTTTTTTTGTTACCGGAAACTATGATATATGGATTAAATAGTTATTTTAGAATTTAACTTTCTTTATTTATTTATTCCAAACATTTCATATGGGTAATTCTGTAAAAAATGTCGAACGAGTATATTTAGTAACAAGTACTATATTTGAAATATTAAATAACATAAAATTAAATATTAAATAAAATATATTTTAGTTAAAGTGAATGTTTAGTTATTATGAAAGTTACATATTTAGTTAGTGTTGCAAGTGAATTGGTAGATATATATATCTTAAAGAAACAAGGTGTTAATCGAGTGTATTTGACAGGGACATCTTGACATTCCAAGGTATAAGTTATGTAATAAATAATAATAACAAATAATGTACTAGCAAATAAATTTTACCGATCACTCAAACACATATTGAAATTGAAATCGATGAAAAACCTATCTTAGACATTTTTGAAGGTGTGAAAATTGTAAAAATAAAAGGCATTAAACCACTATTAACGAAATAAAAAATCGTGATACAACGAAACACAATTAGTGCAAGTTATATTGTACTCACGTCTGTTAAAATTTGTAAATGCAAAATTGCAATCCGGTTCAAAAACTATGTATATTCGAATTAATTAATCTTAAGCATAATTAAATAAGAAAGAAAAAATCATGCTGTACAGGCTATTACGATGATAGATAACCAGGTTCAGTAGGAAGATATCGAAAAACCCCACAATGATGTAACAGTCACAGTTTTTATTTAAACATAAGCGGAGGTACACTTATAAGAAATCGAACAGAGATTTGAAACTTAACCAGACAAGAGCAGCGAGTCAAGTGTGCTCGTACATAGAAACAAACCGCCACTTTTGGCGTGAAAGACAATCGCCAACATACACAAGTTCGCCCATGCACAATGGATAGTATACGCCAAATAACAGTTAAAATGCAGCCGGCATGATCTGAATTCAATTTGGCTGCCCGGCTGGTAAGGGGAACGGATAAGGTTGCCAATAGATAAATGTTACACGTGTTGTTATGTCTAACAAAGAAGCACTCCGAAGGGGCACCAGATTTTAATGCGCAGATGTTAAATTCTTTTTAGGATTTTGTCGAGAAAGGAAAAAGAAGCGTAAGCATAAATTTTAACTGCGAAACAGAGAGGATCTCCTTATAAGGTAATGAAGAATTGATTCGATCAGAATTAGCCGACATCTGGAAATTGTTTTGAACGGTTGATTAAAAGAGTGTATTTCTCACAGATAAATTTGGGCAGCTGCAGATTTTCGGTTAGAGAAAAACTAAGCGTGGAAAAATGGAAAGGGATGAAGGACAACTTAAAACTAATTTTGAATTGAAAAGGGAAGGTGGGCGTAAAAGAATAATTTAATAAAATAACCAATATATAACGAAATAATCGTTATACATGCGTCAACCAAAGATTATGAAGTACTGTTCAACACATCCAGAGCAATGTAACAAAACTGCATCGCAAAAAATATATATTAAATATTACATCTATGTTTACCATATGGAAAGAATAAATCATTTCAACAATAAATTTCAGCTGTTCCCGTCTACAATTCGAAAAAAAATCCAATTTTTATAAGCCCTGTATATGATACAGAGATTTGTATCTACTAATAACATGCATTCCCGAATTTAGTTCATTTACGAGATACATACATTTCAGTTGAAAACTTCCCTTCAGTGATTTCCTCTAATAAGGAGAATGGTATGCGAATACTTTTATGCAGCGCTGTATATGGAATATAGAATTCATCTCTAAAGATTAATATGAAAAAAAAACCCTATTAAATTTAAAAGCCCAAACCGAATTATAAAACGTATTCTCCAGCAATTGTCACGCAAAGACAGTACTGTAACAGATTTATTTTGTGTGTCAATGTAAATTAGTAAAAAGAGCTATGGCTGCTCTGTTTTAACTTATTCTAATGAAATTTAATGATTTATATCAGCTTCAATACATTTCAAATAGTGTAATGTCATTAAAATATTCTACAAACAATTTTTTTATCATATATCATAAACTAATAGAATTATTTTGAGTGTCCATGTAAAGAACAATTAAGCGTACATACTTCGTATGTAATATGAAACATGCTTTTGTGACTGTTGTATCTGACTTTTGTGGACAGACGGATAGAAAAACCAAATGCATAAGTACTTTTTAAATTTGTTGGACAGCGCTAAGATGATGTCGGATAAAATTCTTCATAAATGATCATCTAAAAAATTTAGTTTATCAGAATCTCTTTGATATCTTATATATTAGACATATTATATATCTCATTATCTTATATATCTGATAGCTAATTCCTCATACATGAATAGTTTTATACTTGATTTAACAAACTTCTCAGACAACTACCCGCCCTTGGTGACCAGTTTGGTCTCTCTTGAATGTACACTGAGCATTAAATCACATTGCTTTGATTCATAATTTATTTTCATTGCTCATTTATTTTGACAAATTAGAATATTCAGCTTGAGAAATAAACACAGATGCCATATGTTTGCTACTTTCTTTATCTTATATATCTGATAGCTAATTCTTCATACATGAATAATTTTATGCATGATTTAACAAACTTTTCAGACAACTACCCGCCCATGGTGATCAGTTTGGTCTCTCTTGAATGTATACTAAGCTTTAAATCACATTGCTTTGATTCATAATTTATTTTAATTGCTCATTTATTTTGCCAAATTAGAATATTCAGCTTGAGGAAAAAAACACAGATGCTATATGCTTGCTACTTTGGCGCGATTGCAACAAAATGGCAATGATATGTGTCTCACATGGAAACCCGGGTATTGTTATTTGTTTATTAATAAACTGTTTGTTTGCTTTTAATTTTCTGTTTTAAAATGATATAAATTGTTTTATTCTATAATTATTAATTAAACTTTTTCTAAGTACAATTTCTTTTTCAAAATAATAGGAATTAGTTTAACAATTTGTATGTAACTGATATTTGAAAACGGAATTTTTGCCAAATATTGTACGTGTGGAATTTTTTCGTATTTCATTAGTTTTATTTAAAATATAATAATATAATTCTTTCACTCATTTCATTTATAATACATAACGTTAATTTAAAACTAAAAAGTTTATAATTCATGACATTTATTTATTTGTTTTAAGTATAAAGTATATAAAAAATTTATAACATTTTGAAGTTCTATATTTGCAGCGAAGGCACAAAACTTAAATAAATCCAATTTACCACAACGTAAATGTCACCAAAGGACTTTTGCATAGTAAACCTTAAGATGTGTTTCAGTTGGGTGTTGCCATTAAACAACTATCAAATAATTGTAATTTTTGTGCCACATACGTTAGTGTAATGTATATACCGGGTGTCACAAAAATGACTGATGGATTTTAAAATTCAATAACTTGCAAACGGTGACAGCTATTTAAAAATTTTTTGCAGGAGGGTTATGTATAATGTCAGGAGATTTTTGTACCGTATTTTTTTAATTTAGTTCGAATTTCAAACAATTTGTGCCGCTGACGGCGATTAAAGGCCAGGTGATCAGTGCTGAGTGAAGCGTCGACCTGTCCTTTAATCGCCGTTAGCGCCACTTATTGTTTGAAATTCGAACTAAAATAAAACATTACGGTACAAAACTCCTGACATTATACATAACCCTCCTGCAAAAAATTTTTAAATAGCTGTCACCGTTTGCAAGTTATTGAATTTTAAAATCCATCAGTCATTTTTGGGACACTCGGTATATAGATAGCTCTTAAATACCATTCAAACGTTTGGTAGTGAGCTTGAACGATAGTACAAAATCTCATACATTCAAGTATAAAAAAAAAAATGCAAGCAAGATTTATGCAGCTTCGTTCTTTCATTAGGATAATATAGTAATTGCAATAAAATGTATCTATACATATATTTCTGTATAAAATTCACTGTCAAAATTCAATTGATTTAAGGGAGAAAAATAAAAGTATTTGGAAACTGCTTCTAATAAAAAGATTTCCGAATGCCCGGGAGTTCAACAAGTGCAAAAATGATCTTTTAAATTCAATAAAATATAGTTTAGATCCGCTAGAAGAAAATGTATAAAAATTCCTATATTTTTTCAGAAACTGCGTTTTTTGATAGCATTTTATGCATTCTTTTCTGAAACCATACGCGTAATGTGCTTTACTACTTATTTTATATGGATCTTTAAATTGGATTAAGAGCAGGAGAGCTTCGGAATTTTGAATCTTTTGCAATTTGCATTTGAAAAGAAATTATAGTTGATTGTAAAATTGATTTTATAGGCTTGCATTACTTTCTAAATTAAAATTGAAAAATAAGAGAATATTTACTACGAATATTTAATATAATAATAATAATCATTATTATTATTATATTATTATTATATTATTATTATTAGTGTAGTAGCAGTAGTTGTAATTTTAATTAAAATAAAAATTACATTTCATGTAAACTGTGAGAATTATTTACCGTACTGTTGTACAAAAAGGTTTATCATTTATTTATATTTTAAGACAATCAATGTCTTTAGTTAATCTAAAACCGAAATCGCATCCTTTTTTCACAATCAATTGTTTTATATTGATTTTTGTAGCTTCTATAATAGGATTAGCGGCGCACATTCCAATATAAGGTAATTGTAAAATACGAAATTGTAATTGACAATTTTAATGCTTCCGTCTTAAACATTTATCATGTTTTAAAAGAAGGTTATATTAAAAAAAATATGCCATAAAGTACGTAAAGTAAATCTCCCTTTAGCAGACATCGAATTCTAATAATTTTGAAGGAGTATTATGGGACTTTTTGTGAAACAGTTAGTAAAATTGAGAGGGTGGGGGATATATTTGGAATTCCTAAATTTCTCAGGATTTATACACTTTGCAAAATACATGATGGAGGTATGTTCGGGGGTAGTTCTTACTTCGATACTTTATGGTGCATATTTTCAGTTACAAAACTCCTACATTTCATTTCAATTGTACATTCAGATCTCGTTAGTTTGAAATCGGATAAAATTAATTTTTGCTTAGTTCGAACTAAGTATGAGGTCCCGAAATTTTCAATGACAGAATAATATTAAAAAGTTTTATTTCTTCGACCTCATTTTCTCTTTACCTCGTTTAATTCGCATTAACGAGAATTCAGTTTTCCTTTTCCTTACTTTCCTACAAACATCAGATCCTTAAACAAACTTAATTTCTTTTGTTTCTGTGAGAATTCTACTGAACTACTATACATAAAACCCCCTGCTACTGATGCTTTCTTTCTTAGCAACCCGTTTGTCCATTAACGAAGCAGCATTTCCTTCTTTAATTGTGTTTTACCTTAATCCCGTAATTCGTTTATGTATTTATATCTATTAATTTAATATTAAGTCATATTCAAATGATAACAGCGGAAATCAATTAAAAATTACGATAACATTATTTTTTCTGTAATAGTACTCTTTTAAGCATGTTTTCTATGCATACATCTCATAGTTCGAGCTTTTGATAATTTGAACATTTGTTGTAGTCCCAAACAGTTCGAATTAACAACAGCCGACTGAATCACTATGAATTTTCACATTTTTTTTCCACTGGATATTGTATAAAATTGAAAAAAAAATCAGGTAATAAAAACGGTTTATAGATCGAAATGATGTTTATACGAACCATGGTTTTTAAAGCAATGTGTGAAACGTGGTTGGGGAAAATGCTCTAAGATTTACTTTAAATATCTAAATCAAAACATCCTCCAGTTAGTGGTTCCTTTTCATAGTTTATATTGAATTGTTGATTACCTATATACTCTTTATCTAAAAGATATTCAGCGGGAAATGAGATTTAAAACTATGTCCATAAGGACAAATATCTTTATACAGGGAAAATAACTTGTTCGCACTAAGGAAACGTGCGTGAATTGTCTTTGATAAACTTTAAAACTTCGGTAAAACTGTGCATAACGTAATGTACACGGAACTGGGCAATGTTCACTTAGTTCTTTTCTTCCTCGGTTCGATAAAATTAATACTAAGCTCGCTTGGGTAATAAACACTGAAGGCTCCACGTATGAGATACAGGGATATATGCTGTATAGTCTCTTGGGTCTGTTTTTTTTTTTTTTTGTAAGTAGGTTTAGATACTATAACAAATGTCTTTAATGTTTCGTAAGCGTGATTACCGGCTTAAAAAACAAATAGATACTAAATATGACAATTATAAGCAATTATCTACTTGTAATCATGCGTCGAAAACATTAGCTAAATTGTGTAAATAGACGAGCACTTATGCAGTTGAAAATAAACCGAAATCTAAGCAAGAACTTTTGTATTACTAATTTTTGAAAGCTGCCCTATACTATATGATATTTATTTTTCAATTTATATAAATATTTCAATTTACATATTTATGTACACTCATTAGTTAAAATACTATGACCACCTTCACATTTCCCAATTATCGCATTTGGATGACGTGGAAGGCATATACCGGTAAGACGGTATTTAAATCATGCAACGGAGTTTCAGGGATAATTTTTACCTTCCTCTATCTTCAATAGAAGAAAGTATTGTATTCGAAATTTTTTTCGACTTACGTTTTTCGACGGATTTACACGTTTTAGGGGTCAGAAATTCCAAAAAAATCCTGTTTTTACAAAATGCCTGTCTGTCCGTGTGTCTGTGTGTATGTCGTCATTCTGCCATCAAAAAGTGTATGAAGTTATTCATAGAAATGAACCAAATTTTTTGTGAATGTTTTTGATTGTGGCAAGCAGGTCCTCCTTCAGTTTTGAAATATTCCGCCGGAAAGGTGCGCTGCAATCGCGATTTTTGTGCAATTTTCAATATTATACCGGCCAAAAGTATATGAAGTTATGCATCGAATTGAACCAAATTTTTTGTGTAAGTATATGACTGTGGCTAGTTGGTTTTCCCTGAATTTGAAAAAAATCCGTCGAAAGGGAGCGCTGCAATCGGGATTTTTGTGCTATTTTCAATATTGTACCAGCCAAAAGTATATGAATTTATGTATCGAATTGAACTAAATTTTTTGTGTAAGTGCATGACTATGGCTAATTGGTCCTCCCTGAATTTTAAAAAAGTCTTCCGGAAAGGGGCACTGCAATCGCGATTTTTGTGCTATTTTCAATATTGTTCCGACCAAGAGTATATGAAGTTATGTAAAGAATTGAACCAAATTTTTTCTGTAAGTGTATGACTATGGCTAGTTGGTCCTCCCTGAATTTGAAAAAATCCGCCGAAAGGGGGTGCTGGAATCTCGATTTTTGTTCCATTTTCAATATTGTACCGGCCAAAAGTATATGAAGTTATGCATCGAATTGAACCAATTTTTTTGTGCAATTGTATGGCTATATTAGTTCGTCCTCCCTGAATTTAAATAAAATCCGCCTGATGGGGGCGCTGCAATCGCGATTTTTATGCCATTTTCAATATTGTACCGACGAAAAGTATATGAATTTATACAATGAATTGAACCAAATTTTTTTGTAAGTGTATGTCTATGACGGACAGACGGACGGACTGAACGACAACTATAAATGCTACAAATTTACATAATTATGAACGCCCCTAAAAATAAAAGACGTTTCTTTATCCACAGTTTCTTGACCTTGACTTTAAGGATATTCAAAGGGTTTTGAAGAAATTTATGCTTTTTTCTCAAAGAATAAGTATAGATTTTGATTCAGAGCGTGTGCTTAAATAATCTCAATTTTTATTAATCTTTCATTATACATTTTATCTCTCAAAAGTCTTGCCAGTTCACATTTTGATGGAAAACAACACTTTTTTTTCTGTTTCAGCAATATTTAATATATATATATTAGCTACAGATAGGCAAATGTTTCATATTCACCGAAATATATTTAAAATAACAACGATTCAGTACAAGCTAAGGTATATCTTTTGAAACTTAGCCTGGAAATATATTTTTCATGATGTTCGCTTGTTATATTTTATGATTAACGAGTTTTCTACAAAACAGTCTTGACTGATTTCTTCCACATGCATTTCTTTACGAGTCATTCATCAAAATAAGTCATTTTAAAGCCTTTTTATATGTTTTTTTTTAAATACACATATATTTATATGGATAAGTTGCTGGATGTCAGAGAAATATACTTTTTTGTGTGTGCGCGCGCAGTAATGTGTAAGAAAAATGGTAGAATTAAAGGAAGTGACAATGTGTTAATGTAGTATAAAACAAATGCCAACATTTTATCCATCATAGAAATGTCAAATAATAATTAAAAAATTTTCACACCATCCAGTCTCATTAAAATAAATTGTATTTGACCATTTGAACACAAATAATACTTATTATTAAGTTTATTTTGATTTACTGAAAATAACTGAAAACCGTTTTTTTCTTACAAACTCAAGATAACTATTTAGCGGAAGTGTATTTAGAACAAATGTTCATGCAATGTAATGTAAAAACATGAAAGACATTAAAAATTATAACATATTTTGATAAATTTCAAAGCAGATGAAAAACGTTTATTTAAATAGGTATTAAGCAGAAAAACTGTTTAATATGTCATCAAAATTCATCCGTAGGTATTTTTTAAACAAAATAAAGTAATTGATTAGGAAATACTATTTCTGTATGCGTAAAAACTTTAAATAAGACCCATAAAAAAACCCAAAATATTTATTATTGATTTTATAGTAATGAATTTTGGTGTACTATTTAAGAATCTTTTTGTAAGGAATAATTAGCAAAAAATTCACTTTTTATTAAAAAGCATATATTTTATTTCGATTTTTATGATTTTTTTGTGGAAAAATACACTTTTTAAAATTACTACTCCTCATACAATTTTCAATATTTTGGTATTACTAAAATTTCTTAAACTGTGTTATAGTATATTTAAACAACCTAGGGAGAGATATTTTTAATTTTCTATTTTAATCAGCTAAAAAAAGAAAGAAATTACGCATCGTAAATTTCCTTAAATTCGTTATAATTTTGATGTTTACCAATTTATGTAAAATTTTAAGAAATAGTTAAAAATATATATCTCTCCTTACTTTTGTTGCAATTTTTTTTTAAGATTCTAAAACATAAACACTTTGTTTCTAAACCATTTTACAACTGAGCCTTAGTACTTTGAACTTAGGCAAAATATGGAAAAAGTCATTTTCAGGAAAACACATTTTAAATGGCCGCAAGTCCTTTAAACTCTAGTGACTACAATTAAAAAAAGCTCATTTTCTACATGTTCCAAGTGTCCCCGAGTTCTGAAATTTTGCATGGATATTCGAAAATATGTATTTTATCGTTTTCTGGGATAACATTTTTTTGAACTTTTGATGATTTTTGGCCGAAAATGGGGTTTGGGTCTCCCTTAAAGACAGTAAAGTAAAAATAATACTGTGAGGAAGAATGAAATATTTAATAATTTATACAACCATCATTGTGTTTAATGACTACAAATATATTTTTCATGGACCATCTTTCATCGACATTGTTAATTTTTGGCACAGCTAGCCCAAATTTGTACTATTCAAACTTAGTCTGACTCGGAGATCTGACAAGGGAATCACTTTTGGTTGTGTTCGTACTTAGCATTGAAACTTGGTATATTTAAAATCTGTATATTACGAATCTTGAAAATCGAAAAAAAAATGTTAAAGTCATTTTTTTTTTTTTGAAGCAGCATTACTGTCTTAAGATGATATTTCCTGTTCAGAAGTTAAAAAATTTGCAATACCTAAAATTATAAAGCTGAAATTTCATTTAAAATTTGTTTAAGATTGGTACAAGAATATTAATATTTAATCCAAGGCAAACGTAATACATGACTCTGTTATTACATAAGCAACATTTTGATCATCATAAAAATAATGCTCATTATTATTATTATTTTAAAATTTATTTATAAGTAAAATTTAAGTCTATAAAAAATACATTTTTCGAACGGTCGTTGTAATTTGTTATTTTGCATTACAATTTTGTTATTATTTTATTTTATTTTATTTATTCTTATTTTTTAAAGAAGTTTTTGACCGACCTTTTACTTTTCAAGAACAAGTTCGAGAAAGTATGATGATAGGAGTGTGTTATTTTTTTCACTATGAGGGAAGAAAGATGGATATTGGATTGAAATGTGCATTGTACAACACATGCATGTGCATTGTACAAAAGTTCATTTTAATGCGTTCATGGCTTACGGGACGACATGTTTTAAAATGATTTTAATGAGAGATTAAAACAAAATTATTCACATATATTGATGAAATGTTATTATATTTAATTAATATACATTTTGTGAAATATCTCATGTTTTAAAAAGTAAAACAAATCGTTTGTATATTTTTCATTGAAAAACGGTATTTTTATAGAGACAGCTACTAAATATGAATCTAAGTATTGAAAGTAAGATTTTCTGTTTTAGGTGCGTTCGTAATTTCGTAAATACGTAGCACCTATAGTTGTCGCTCAGTCGTTCAGGCCGTCCGTCTGTCCGTCTGTCTGTTCGTCCTTCTATGTGTCCATCCGTCCGTACGTCTGTCCGCCTGTAACAACTCAAAAACTACCCAAACAAATCTTTTTAAACTTAAAATGTATAAAAATTAGACAATTTTGTCGAGTCAATTAAAATTTTATGAAAATCGGATGTATAGTTTAATTACAGGGGCAATCCAAAATATTCCATCACATTACGATCAATAGGAAAAAAAAGTTTCAAATACATATTAATAATGTTACATATAATAGAATTGACATGAATCTATGAATGTATATATAAAATATCCATTCTGTAGAATTTATGATACAAAGAATATTTATTATCATGGAAGACGCCAGTATTCCGAGTGACGCCAGCCTAAGCCCAAAATCGCAAAATATCGGAACTCTATATATACAGCTAGCTCGACATCAAAGAAAATGCGAAAAGCCGCCACTTAATAACTCAACAAATATTGCTCATATTGTTCTGATTTTTTAAATATAGTCTTATATCCCCAGTCTAATTCTATCATATAATTTTTACATATCTACGTGCCGTATATATTTAGATCTCAATACCCATTTTTAAAACGAAATCGATGGTGTTTGTTCCTGATAATGAGATCTTGAAAACGGCCTGGGAGATTTTATTAAAACTTATATATAATATGAATGTCTTTAAGATAGAGTGAATAAGACTTGCCTAGTTTCTAGGAAAACTCTTGTTTGTTATATATTGGTCTTGGAAAATTGGACTATATTAGCTCGCGGATTACATGTTATCCTATGGGCTAGCAGACAAAGTGTAGTGATGCGGTTTTATGAAGTTAAAATCACAGTTAAAAAGTTAAAAGATCTTAATATAGGCAATTTTTTTTCAGCGCAAACAGTTCATTCTGCATTTTAAAATATTAAATATCAACATATTGAATTAAATTGCTATTCATATTATCTTTCTTTTTTGTTATTAAGAAAATATTAGATTCTTAATATTTCACAATTCTGCATTTCATCAAAAAATTATTTAGATTCATTTTTTTTTAATTTGTAAGTACTTTGTAAACATATATAATTTATTTCACTGTTATTTATTATAAGATTCTATTTTTTAAGCAGCAAATATTTCACATTTTTCGAAAATTCTTGTATCGATATTTGATATTTATCGAAAAAATTTGTCGGCGGCAGAAATTTATCGCTTGCCTGTATTCATATGCCGTTAAAACCAAAACAAAACACAAGCCATCACTTCCTAAAGGAAAATTATAAGTGAGTACAATTTATCATTATCTTGACATCATCTGATGTACTTCTTTGCAAATGATTATTATAATTTTTTGAGTTGTTTCATTACAACAATGCTTGATTATAACTATTTTTCTATATTTATTACTTGTATGTGATGACATACACGTATATGATTTATGTATTTAAATGGAACGCAATATTGCCAATTTAATTTTATGTTGAATTTCTTATTAATGAAATTAAACATTTTTTTTATTATCAAAGTAAGCACATGTTAATTAAAAGGTATGGCAAAAGGGAAATTCATATTTCCAATCGGTTTATAAAATATCTATGCAAACCATTTATTTAAAAAAGGTGAAAACCGACTTAAAATGTCTTTTTCAGAATATGGGTGTCTTTTATTTATTTTTCATATGTGTTTTCACCTTGAAAAGTTCAAACATTAAATAAGTAAAAATAATAATAATAATTTGTAATGAAACGAAATTCTTATCATTATTTATTTCCTTAATAAAAAAGGGGGGAAGGGGAATATGTTTTTCATTTTCTCAGAGATAAAGAACAATATTTTTTTTCTTCTCATTAGGTTTAATTTTTAAATTGAAATACTAGGATGTTTTAACATTTGATGCTGAAATAATAGATAAATAAATATTAAAAACACACAAAAGATAACCATATTCTGAAAAAAAAGACCATCATTTTAAGTTGATTTTTGTTATAATTTTATTACAAATGATTCACAAGAAAATTATTTTAAAAACCAATTGGAAATCTCAATTTTTCTTTTGTCACACCTTTTTATTTGCCCTACCAGTGGCTGAGAGGTTCTGCTCTCAAAATTGGTAAACAGCAGTCCCGGGTTCGAACGTTCGAACCCAATCCCAGCCGTTAGCCAGCCAAACCTCAGAGTTTTCTGTTGTTTTCTCCGAACCTTGGATTTCTTTTCTAAAATATAGGTTAAGTTTCCTTAGTAAGACCCCCTACAGAGGGCACCCCCCTCTTTAGGTCCTATATCCCTCGTACCAATAATTGGACATCACAAATACAACCAACCAACCATACCTTTTAATTAATATGCGCTTATTTTAGTAATGAGAAATTTTAATTTTTTTCAAAGAAAGCTCAAAACACAAAATTAAATTGGTAATATTGTATTTTACTCAAATATATATGCTGGGTATGTTTATGTCATCACATACATGTAATATATATATAGAAAAGCAGTTCTTATATTGTTGTTATGAAAAAACTCAGAAAATTATATTATCAGTTACAAACAATTACATCAGATGTTATCTCGATAATCATAATAAATTGTACTAATTTTTTTCTCCTTTTGGAAGTGATGTTTAATTATATTTTGTCTCAACTAGTATAAAAAAAAGAACTAGAAAATAAACACACACACACAAAAAAAAAAAAGAAAAGAAAATTTATAAAACAGTCGAAAATTGCTAGCCCCGCAGCCATCTGCATTAAAATTAGTTGATATTTTAGAAGGGGAAGGGTGGGCACTGATATATGATACCCATGCCAATTTAGCAATTTAGAAACTATCCTGAAGAAGGAAATGGACAATACAGAGAACAATGCTGTACTGGAATGTTTGCAGCAATGTTTCTAAAATAGTAAATTAAACCATACTGCCATGAATGATGTAGCTATTAAATGTTCTTTGTCATATCCTGGTTACAGAAGCAGGCAAAAACGTCAAAAAAAAGAAGAAGATTAAATTTACAATGTAAGTTTACAAAAAAAAATTTTAAATGTGGATGAAAAAAAAAAATTCAGCCACTGAGCAAAATCAAAGATGTTCAAATAAAATGAAGACAATCAATGTGAAAATTATTATATGCGGTCATAATTCATAAATCAATATTACACAGGATTCCCAAAGCTGATAAAGTGTTGCAGCATGTTTCATCTACCTTTAAACCAAGTCTAATAGAAAAATATAAACTCTACAGAATTTGATTTTGTTTGCAGCATGTTCAAACTAAAAGATACTTTTCAGATATGTTGGAATGAAATGTTCCAAAATGAATTAATGATTAATTAGCTTGAAGGTAGTTTTATGTGATTACTGTTAAAAAAAAATCTTTACAAAATGGCGCATGGCTTAAAACCTGTGAACCAGGATTTTTTGAACTAATTTAATACTAATTTATCAAATGACAAAGGGAATGTTGTTGATTGATAATATAGCTCTTTGAAAAATATTCAAACAAAATCAAAAAGCCATAAATATCAATAATCAGTACAAAAGTATTCAAATGTTGCAACTAATTTGGGACAGAGTGAGTATTTATTTCTTTTTCATTTTATGAAAAATACTTTTGTATTATTCGCTTGCCAATATTTAATACGTCAAAAAAATTGCCAAGAATTTTTAATAGTTCCTGCTGTTGCTTTTAATTATGCAGTTTTATTGTATTTGTTTATTAAGAATTTCTAATTTTATTATAATTAACTAGCAAAAAACCTGTTTTACTGAGAAGTATTATAAATGTTAACGGTGTGTTTGTTACATCATAAACAAGTAACTTTTCTCATCTAAATGGTTGCTTGGTAGATGCTTTGCAGTTATATCCAATAACATACTCATCTCATCTGCATTGCAGTTATATTCAATAACATACTGAAGACAATTAAGTTTGTTTTTAATACAAATTTCATTTTCTGTGCCTTCTTTTAACATTTATATGTTTAGAATGTTAAATTCAAAAAGTTTTTCTCATGCTTATAAATCTGTTAAAGGCTTTGCTAAAACTTTTTCATTAAAAAAAACTTTTGTGTTAGTCATCTGCCAAGATTTAATGCCTGAAAAATTAACAACATTTTTTAGCTCACAGGCTATCATAGCCTGAGAGCTTATGTGCCCGCCCGTTCTGTATGTTCGTTCGTATGTGCGTAACGCGATAACTCATGATAAAAATATCCGATCCTCTTAAAATTTTGTATGTAGGTATATCCTGACAAGGCGCTTCCCTGATTAGTTTTTGAAGTTCATTCGATATGTATAAGAGGGGGAACGGGGGGCTCATGCCCCCCGTTAGTTGATATAAATGGGATTTTCATGCAGAATTAAGTTTTCAAAATTTAGATTAGGATCATTCTGATGAGGCGATTCCGTGACTGTTATTAGGTGTTCATTGAATAAGTATAAATAGGGGGAACAGGGGTTCTAATCCCCCCCCCCCGTTAGTTGATATAAATGGGATTTTCATGCAGAATTAAGTTTTCGTTCAAAATTTAGATTAGGATCATTCTGATGAGGCGATTCCGTGACTGTTATTAGGTGTTCATTGAATAAGTATAAATAGGGGGAACAGGGGTTCTAATTCCCCCCCCCCCCGTTAGTTGATATAAATGGGATTTTCATGCAGAATTAAGTTTTCGTTCAAAATTTAGATTAGGATCATTCTGATGAGGCGATTCCGTGACTGTTATTAGGTGTTCATTAAATAAGTATAAATAGGGGGAACAGGGGTTCTAATGCCCCCCCCCCGGTAGTTGATATAAATGGGATTTTCATGCAGAATTAAGTTTTCGTTCAAAATTTAGATTAGGATCATTCTGATGAGGCGATTCCGTGGCTGTTATTAGGTGTTCATTGAATAAGTATAAATAGGGGGAACAGGGGTTCTAATGCCCCCCCCCCGTTAGTTGATATAAATGAGATTTTCATGCAGAATTAAGTTTTCGTTCAAAATTTAGATTAGAATCATTCTGATGAGGCGATTCCGTGACTGTTATTAGGTGTTCATTAAATAAGTATAAATAGGGGGAACAGGGGTTCTAATGCCCCCCCCCCCCGTTAGTTGATATAAATGGGATTTTCATGCAGAATTAAGTTTTCGTTCAAAATTTAGATTAGGATCATTCTGATGAGGCGATTCCGTGGCTGTTATTAAGTGTTCATTGAATAAATATAAATAGGGGGAACAGGGGTTCTAATGCCCCCCCCCCCGTTAGTTGATATAAATGGGATTTTCATGCAGAATTAAGTTTTCGTTCAAAATTTAGATTAGGATCATTCTGATGAGGCGATTCCGTGACTGCTATTAGGTGTTCATTGAATAAGTATAAATAGGGGCAACAGGGGTTCTAATGCCTCCCCCCCCTCTTAATTTATATAAATAGGTTTTTCAAGCAGAATTTTCAGATTTCGTTCAAATCTCTGAATAGTTTTGGAAGTTTAATGGTTAAGTATAAAAGAAGGGGATAACTCCTTTTAAATTATATAAATGCTAAATGGGTTTTTATTAAGAATTATCTCATTTGTTCTGAATTTTGAATATAGATTTTTTATATGATAAAGCATGTCTTTGATAGTATAGGAGATTCAATGATTAAGTATAAAAAAAGAGGGAAGGGGAGAGCTGTTTCCCTTTCTTAATTTTTTTTCGAACGGAATTAACCCTTGAAAATATAAGGCTTTAATGTACAATTAGTATTTTGTAGCCTGTGAGCTCAATGCCATCAGTTTAACTGGGCAGTATTCTTTATTATTAGTTGCAGCAGACTTTTTTGTTTATGCAAATTTGTTGTATGTCTGATTTACTAAGAAGTCTTAATTTTGTTATATAATATCTTAGCAGGAAAGTCTAATAAAAGTCTAAAAGTATTGTACATGCTAGCAGTCTGTTTATTAGGTCATAAAGATGAAATGCTTGCTTTTTGGATGCTTTTTGCACTGCTGTTATGTGCAATAACATATTGAAGAAAATTCATGTTTATTCTTACTGCTGAGCCCAGTTTCTGTGCCTAATTTTAATATTTATGTGTGCAATAACTTAAACTCAATAATTTGTGCTCATATTGATTTAGCAGTTAAAAGATTTGATAGATCTTTTTATATTTTCATTTTACAAGAAAAAAAGATAATATTTTTAATAGTTGTTGTAGACTGTTTTAATTATGCAATTTTACTGCTTTAAACTTCCGTCCTACGATGAGTATGCATACTATTATATAATGAAAATACAAATAATGTATTAAACTTTTTATTTAATGAAATTTTTTATCTTGATCACAATTTAATAGTAATTTAGGCAAAATAATTTTAAACTGTAAAATTATTTTTAAATACCCCCAAGAAAACCATTGTTCTTTTTATGTCACAAAAGTGTGTTAGAAAAATATTTTAATGCAGTAGAAGATCTTAGAAGATGTGTAAAAGATTTCTCTTTTTTCATATTTTACATTTTGACATCATTGTTTGCTTTCTCTCAAATACATTGCAAAGTGGTGTTTGTGGATTATAGAATTCTATATTACATGAGAAGTTATTAAAGCATTAAATAAATAAACTATCTATTTAATGTCTTCCCCTTCTCCTACTTTGTCTTTGAAATTATTTTGACCCTGGTCATTTCATGTTTAAAGTTAAAAAGTTGTTAAAAAGTTTAAATGTGTTTAAACTTTTTTTTGTATTTAAAATACAGCTCAATTAATGTATGTGTGAAAACATAAGGGTTATAATAATCACATAATTGACACAGTTGTATATGAGCTGCCCCAAATAATATGTAAGTAGAGTAGATTCCCTCAAATTTACAACTCAAAAATCCGCATATAATTTACAGAGGTAAACAACGAAGTATTCAGTTTGAATATAGGAACAATATTTGACTTTTTCAGTTTTATATCAATTCTATATATTTTTTAATTTGTAATTTTTGTTAATATTACTGAACTCATGCTTTTTCATGTAGGAAGAAAAAATTTATTTCTTAAAACATTCAAGGTATTGCTGATGTCATTGGTAATCACAGTCTTATTACCAAATATACTTATGTATTAATCACGATTTTTTGGTTATCAAGTCTGTCTAAAACATAAATAAAACTTCTTTGTTTTTATAATTTTGATGTGAATTAGTAATGTACCTTTAAGGCAAATTTCATTGAATAAAAAAATACATTTCATCTTTATAATGAATATTTAATCATACATTATTGATTATTAACTTGATCTTTGCCTTTAATATTTTAATCTTTAAAAAAAAGCCAAATTCTTGTTATTTTAGTTAATTCTTTTATTTTAATATTTTATAATATTGTAAGCATTCATAATAGTTTTCATTTCATTTTTAATTACATTCAAATTACTGTTTAAAAAATGTAAACAAAGCAATGACTAAAAATCTGCACAATGTCTGGTGCCAAGCTGTGCAGATTTGAGGGAGTCTATTGTACCTTTTGTTTTGTATTAAAGTAAACTGTTGATACTGTCTTGTTAATATAATTATGTATGTTGATTTAACTGTGAAAAAAGTGTTGTGTGTGTGTGTGTGTGGGGGGGGGGGGGTTAGCACTCTGAATTTGACAAGGCGAGAAATCGTTACTTCTGGTAATTTCACTTAAACCTAACATTTTCATATCCTTGATCAGTGGTGCAGCCAGAATTCAGTTCTAGGGGGGGGGGGAGTTTCTCATAAAGGTATTTGCTGGTTAATAGAATCAGCACTAATTAGAATATTCAATGAATAATACTTAAACTCAAAGAGCATCTGTATGGCAGAAAATCATCATTCTTTTAGCATAATATGTATCAGAAAAGTGATTTAGTTCATATAATCAATTTTTACCTATCTAATCCTAAAAACAAAATATTACAATATGCACTTTCACAATTTTAAGTAGAATTTTTGCCGTTTAAATGAATCAGTTTATAAATGAAATTTGATTCAACAAAACGGCAGATTCCGAAGTGCACTAAAACGTTTAAATATTAAGTTCGGTTTTGATTCATATAAGCAGCAATTATAGCGATCTTTTTTAGCTCTGGGAGGAATTTTAACCCCAAAACATCCTCTTGGCTGCGCTACTGTCCTTGATGAGGAAATCTGAAATTTGAAGTTTTAACCCAATCCATATGTAAGAAAGTTTAAAAAATGGGAGACCTTTTATTTTTTCAGAAAACAAACTTGTGAAAGTGTTGTGCGTTTATTTTTAATTGTTGTATTTGAAAAATAAGGCGAAGGACTGTAAAGTAAAAATTTTTTAGTATAATTATTCAGTTTTTGTGTGTTTCTTTTTAGTTGTGAAATTTGAAAATTTAAGTGGCAGTGAAATAAAGTTTGAAATCATTAGCATTTATAATGTTTTGCTTGAAAATTCAGTTATAGTGTAGGTGCTAATGATTTGAAGGTTGTGAATTTGTGGTGATCAAAGTTTTCTTAAAATTGAGTTTATATAAAGCAGATCTTTGTTAAGATATGTTAAGAAATTTATATAAATTGTTTGATTCAGCGCTCCCTCGATTTTTCAGAAAGTGCAACTCAGGGATAAAACTAGAGAGGGGCAGAGGGAGCAAGTGCCCCATGCGCCACCAGAACAGAAGGTGAAGGGGGTGCAAAATTAAGATTTTATTTGGTATCTTTAATACAAAGAATGCATATGTGTGGAGATTTCAGGGGGGGGGGGAACCAAAATCCATGTTTGCCCTGGGTGCGAAAAAGGCTAGTTTCAGTGCTGGTGCAACGCTAGGAAATGGGTGAATTAGCTTTTGAAAGAATTTGCCATGAATCTGAGAAGCATTTATGACACTTATCTTGCTTAAAGAAAGACTTAATCATTTGTTTAGATTTGAAATATATTGCAAACTATTGGTGTTTTTGCATCTTAGAGTTGTGTATTACAGGAAACTGTTTTGCTGTTGCCCTCTTTCATGTATATCTGTTTTTTTTGTATTTAACATATATCTGAATTACTGTAATTCTGAAAACATAATGTTAATTAAATAATGCAGTATAATACAATTGGCACAATTGTATGTGATCCAGTCCGGATAATACGTAAGTACCCTTTGTTTTTTATAAAAGCAAAATTGTTAATATTGTCTTGCTTACCTTTTTGTGTATGTTTATTTAATTATGAAGAGCTTGGGGGGAGGGGGAATTTTAGTGTAAAAATACCCATTTCTTTCAAAATTGGTTGTTTTTTTATTTTTATTTTATTTTATTTTTTTTTTGAGAGATTATAATCTACAGATTGTTTTTGTTTTGACACATTGAATTTGTCTGAATGATACATTGTTACTTCTTTTACCTTATTTTTACCTTTTTCATCCTTGAAAATATAGTTTTAAGTACAGCATTGATGATGAAATCTTAAATTTGAGGTTGCATTTGAATCCATATGTTAGAAAGTTTAAATTTAAACTTTCTAAAAAAAAGCAATAATTAAGATTTTTGTGCTTGTTTTTAATTGTAATACTTTAAAATTAAAATAAAAAAGTGTAAAGTTAAAAACTTTTATTATATTTATTCAGTTTTTTTTTTTTTTAGTTATAAAATTTTAAATTTAAGTGCCAGTAAAATAAAGTTTAAAATCATTATCACTTGTTCGATGATTAGCTGGAAAATTAAACTACTGTAGAACCTCAATCCATCGTTTTTCAAGGCTTGCTGAAAAAAAACCCCGATGAATGCTAAAAAATGTTAAATGCAGATTAACTTCAAAAAGTTTATGCATTACTAATGCATGTAATGAATAAAGTAGGTATACTAATAAATACTAGTTTATTGCTTACTAAACTGTAAAAGAAATAAACAGTAGTTATAGAAAATTGATATTTGTTTTAAAAAAATATTGTTTTTAGGTGCGTTCGTAATTATATAATACGTAGCACCTATAGTGATCGTTCAGTCCGTCCGTCTGTCCGTCCGTCTGTCCGTCCGTCTGTCCGCATATAACAACGCAAAAACTACCCAACCGAATCGTTTGAAATTTAAAATACATAATTATTACATAATTTTGTCGAGTCATTTCAAATTTTATGAGAATCGGATGGATAGATCAATTACAGGGACGATCAAAAGTATTCCATTACATTACGGTCAATGGGGAAAAAAGTTTCAAATGCATTTTAATCGTTTGAAATTTAAAATACGCAATTATTACATAATTCTGTCGTGTTATTTCAAATTTTTTGATAATCGTGTGCATAGATGAATTACAGGGACAATCAAAAGTATTCAATTACATTATGGTCAATGGGGAAAAAGTTTCAAATATATTCTATACGTTTGAAATTTAAAACACATAATTATTACATAATTTTTTCGAGTTATTTCAAATTTTATGAAAATCGGATGCATAGATCAATTACAGGGAAAATCAAAAGTATTCCATTACATTACGGTCAATGGGAAAAAATGTTTCAAATGCATTTTAATCGTGTTACACTCATGCGAACTTAATAAAATTTATATGCAACTATAAAGTACATATTATACTATACATCTTACATAATTTGTGGTGCAAAGAACATTTGTTATTGATTTACAAGGCCACACAAAAGTATTCCATTACATAATGGTATAGGGAGAACATTGTTTGATGAGCGTTTTAATTGTAATTCACTATTTACAATGTTATGAGATTGATATATGAAAGTAATATTTTTAAAACTTCGTTATCGTTCGAACGCACCTAATTTGCTACGCTTCACGTGCAATTTCCAACTTGTTTTCTTACATTTTCTTTCTTTTAATCAAAAAAAAAAAACTTTTAAGATATGCAAAATTTTTCTGGTAATTTTCTCTAAATATCATGTGCACATGTGGAAGTTCATGCAGTTTTAAATGCCGTAATTGCATCAGATATACTTGGCACTGATTGTTCAGCTTCTTGGCATGAACATTATCCTCTGCTTCTTCTCCATTATTTTCATTTTCTGCGTTATCGCACATTTCTCCTATGATTAAGGCATCACATGTTGCAACATCCTGGTCAATGAAAACATAATCACTTCGTCTGCTATATACAGCCACTCTTCATCTACATTGTTGTCGTCATCATCAACACAAACAGCACAAATGAGCTATTTTTAGGTTAAAAGAAGTAATTCAGTTTGTAAGTCATATGGATTTGTATTACTTTCAATTTAATTTCGGTGAAGAGAAAATTTTACAACGATGAATGCAGAGAAACGACTTTATGAAGAATGATGCTTGCAGTTTCAGTTAACATTATTTAAGTATAACTTGTGCAAGGAACTTAGAAAAAAAAGATCAATGTCGGAAAACAATGGATGTGGGAATGATAGATCGGAGTTTCACTGTATAGTGTACAAACAATTAGACAGTTGTCAAATTGTGGTGATTAACCATTTTTTAATGTTGAGTTTTTACAAAGGAGATGTTTATTAATGAACTTTATGTATTATGTATATGGAGAAATTTATGTATAACTTGCTTTATATAATTAACATTTATAATGTTTTGCTTGAAAATTCAGCTATAGTGTAGGTGCTAACGATTTAAAAATTGTGAAATCGTGGTGATTAAAGTTTTCTTAATGTTCAATTTATATAAAGCAGATATTTATTAAGGTATGTTAAGAAATTTATGTATAAATTGTTTCATGAAGCGCTTTCTCGATTCTTCAGAAAGTGCAATTTATATAAAAATTGAACGCTAGGAATTGGGTGAATTACCTTTTGAAAGAATTTGCCATAAATGTGAGAAGCATTTATGACACTTACCTTGCTTAAAGAAAGACTTAATTATTTGTTTGCTTCTGAAATATTTTGCAAACTATAGGTGTTTTTTGCATTATAGAGTTGTCTATTACATGAAAATGTTTTGACAATGGCGTTTTATGTATATCTTTGTTTTTGAAATGAAAATACATCTGAATTACTGTAATTCTCAAAACAGAAGGTGGTACTTACATATTAATGCCACCGCAGCAGAAGTTGTGCTTATGCGCCAATAAGAACAATCTCGTTGTTCGCACAGGCACACAGTTATCTTTTGGATTGCATGTTCCTTGTTTCTTGCTGATTTTTGACGCCATTTTTTGTGCTTTTTTAGTGTTTTAGTGCCTTTTTAATGCTTTTTAGTGCTTTTTTAGCTCTCTTTTAATGTTTTTTCATCTTTATGACATTATTTTTTTCTGCTTGTGCGAACAATAAAATTCATGTTTATTGACGTTAAGTTTATTATTTTTAATATAATTAACTTATTTGTATGTGACCCAGATTGGATAATACATAAGTACTCATTGTTTTACATAAAGCTTAACTATTGATAAAGCTGTTGTTAAAGCCCCAAATTTTCTTGTTTACCTAATTGTGTATGTAGACTTTATTATGAAGAGAAGGGGGGGGGGGGAGTTTAGTGCAATAATACCCATTTTTTTCAAAACCAGTTTTTTTTTGGGAGCGATTATAAACAACAGATTTGTTTTCATTTTAACATATTGAATTTGACAAAGTGATACATTGTTACTTTTGGTAATCTTATTTTTTTTTCATTTTTTCTACTTGAAAATGTAGTTTTATTTACATCATTGATGATGAAAATTGAAATTTGAGATCTTGACTCAATTCCATATGTTCTGTAATACAGAAAGTTTAAAAGAGACTTTTCTTTATATTTAAGCAATAATAAAGTGTTGTGTGATGATTTTTAATTACAATACTTGAAAATTAAAGCAAAGATGTGTAAAGTTTAAAACTGATGGTATTTATTCCAAATTCGTGCTTTTCCTTAGTTGTAAAATTTGAAAATTTAAGTGCTGATGCAGGTGTGTTCAAAGAGAAAACTGTGCCTAGGGCAAAGTTTCAATTTGGTGCCCCCTCATCCTCGCACTTGACACTAACCCTCCCAAAAAAAATCACTCTGGAAGTGTAAATTTGCCCTCCCCCCCTAAATTTCTGTGCTTGGAGGTGACCCCCCCCTCTTCTTTTTCAAGTTGCCGCTAGTGAAATACAATTTGAAATCATTAGCATTGGTTCAATGGTTAGCTGTAAAATTCATCTATAGAATAACGATAATTAGAAAGTTTTGAAATTGTTATGTTTAAACATTTCATAAGTTGAGTTTCTACGAAGGAGATTATTAAGGTATGTTCAGAATTTTATGTTTATTTTGTTTTAATGTTCTATGTTTTATACTGTAAAACCGCCAAATAAGAAGCACTCCAAATAAGGGACACCTTTATTTAAGGGATAAAAATTCTGATCCCAGCCCCTTAGTAATGTATTTACCTCGGAATAAGGACACTCAATTTAAGGGGCACCTGAAATTGAAATTAAAGAAGCTGGTTTTTGCATTTCAGAAATTGTAGTCTGTGGTGAAAATTAAAATAGAGATTTTTGTGAAATTATCATTAAGATAGACAGTCATGTTGATACAGAGGCATACAACATAATTGAGGAGCATATATTCATCCATAATTTAAATAAAGATACCAGTGTGTTTGTCCCTATTGCTGAAAATTGTGAGGATAGCTTTAAAAAAGAAGAAGAAATGAAATTTGTGAGATAAAGAACTTAACAGATGCTTTAAGATACATAAAGCAGTTGAATACTTTTTTCGTAAATACTGCTCATAATGAAAGACTAAAATTTGTATGTATGGTAAATGAGCACTTGAGAGTTTGGTAGGGAAAAATTGAAATTTGAAAAATAATCACTTTTGATCAATTAGTATTTCAAGTAAGATTCTTTAAAATGTTACTGTAATTTTTGCGTGTACACAAATACTTAATTAAAAAATATAAATCTATAACTCTACAAATCATTTAATGTAGTAATTAATTGAAAATGTAAAATAATTCTTTTTTTCTTTTGTGTCTGATTAACGTAATTAATAGTATCTGGGTACATTTAAACTTTACCTTTAATGTTTTGTTATTTTTATGCCTTTTCTAAATGATTAATTATAAATAATAAAAACTCCAAACAAGGAACTCGATTTAAGGGGAAGAATTCTGGTCCCTTATTCGGAGGTTTCACTGTATTAGCCTTTTAATGTGACTTGTATGAGAAGTCTGTGAAAGCAAGCAAATGTGTCGCTATTTTCTCTGAAAAGGCAAAAATTCATTAAATATACAAAATAATATACCAAAAAAATGAAATTTTAATGCAAAATGTTTGTTCTATATTTCTAAATCACTTAGTAATATTTGTTTTCTTAAAAAATATTCCTGATAGCATATCTATTAGAAAATTTTTGATCCTGTTAATAAATTTATCATTGTTTTTATGCATTTGATGAGGTAAAAATGTATCCCTTTTATCAAAGGGTTTGTTCAGGATTCAATCGCGCAGCGGTCACGAGCTCATGAGTCAGGGACATGGAGTGGGTCTTTATCGTGCAGAGAATAAGCGTTCACGATCAGAAAAAGAACAGATCATGAATTTGATTAATGGACTTTATGCACACAAGCTGAGGTCGAGGCTAAAATTCGTCTGCTGGCAGTGTTTAGCATAGCAGTCTATGTAGTGTAAATTATTAATGCTTCTTTGTTAGAAATGCCGGAAAATAATTCTTTGTTGAAGCAGCATATACCTAATATATTGTAATATAAATTCAAAATTGTTGATCTGCTTGGAAGAAAATTCTCTAAATTTGTAAATTTTCTGTTAAAATGTATCCAGAAAGGCTGAAATCATCTGCTAGTGATGTTTGCGCCTGCGCATTCAGGCATTCTGGCGGTGCAGTGACTAGAATAACAGGTTAGCATACCGCCAGATCTGGCGTGTGACGTCACGTGCATAAGGTCCATTACGGTGCTAATTATATTAACTGTCTCTTACAAATAAAGGTGAGTTATATGGCCGAATGAACAGAGCACTGAACTCAAGTTTAGAAGTTATGGGTTCGATTTTTAAAAATTATTATTGGGTGCTTTATATTAATAAATAAGATATTTCCGACAAAGATAAATTTTTATATTAATAATACAGAATAATTCAAAAACCCAAATCAAATAATGACATTCAGTGATGACAGAAACAAGATATCATTTAATGTGACAAACTGATATTTAGAGATGTTGGGAAATATTGGCCAACATTGCCATATATTACAAAATAATATTCATGGAATATCTTTTGAGGGGGTTCATTTTAACACTGGTCAATAGTGTATTTTGATAATGGCCGATATCTTCGTGCTATCTTGGTTATTTTATATAACCTAAAAAAACTAATGATATCAATACAAAAACCCTTAGCGGGTTAAAAAGTGGTGACGCCGCCCTTTATTTTATTGCTATAGCAATTTTAAATATGGGTTTTAAAAATAATGATATCAAATTTTAAATGACGCTGTGTTATTAATTAATGAGTGTTATTTTAAATTTAAAATATGAGTTTTAAAAGATATGATATCAAAATTTAAGTGACGCCTTGATGCAACTTTAAACGATTTATTTAAAAATTCATTTTAATTTTTTTATGGTTTGGCTAAATAATTAAGGCATCTAATTAAAACTTTTAGTTTCACAATAAACTTTTAAATATATTACTCTCACTGAACCTATACAATGCACTGAAATGCATTTATGAATAAATTGCTTTATATTTTCTATCATGCTATCCAAAAATAAAAGTAAAATTTATGTTAATATTTTTTTGCGTCATTGTATCCAAAATAGGCAAAACGTAAGCAAATGGATAATATGACGCTAAGAAAATATTAACATAAATTTTACTTTTAGTTTTGGATAGCATGATACAAAAGATAAAACAATTTATTCATAAATACATTTCAGTGCTTTGTATAGGTTCAGTGAGAGTAATATATTTAGAAGTTAAATTCTATTTTAAATGTTATTTTTTGTTGTTTAATGTTTATAAAATTATAATGTTTAATGTTTATAAAATTTAAAAGTTATTCTAAAACTAAAAGTTTTAATTAGATGCCTTAATTATTTAGCCAAACCATAAAAATTTTAAAATGAATTTTTAAATAAATCGTTTAAAGTTGCATCAAGGCGTCACTTAAATTTTGATATCATATCTTTTAAAACTCATATTTTAAATTTATAAGAAATGTGAATGATAAACCATCAATAAATTCTGATACATCCTTTTAAATTTATAAAACAAAAATAAAATGATGAAATAAATAATATAGATACATATCCTCATTAATTAATAACACAGCGTCATTTATAATTTGATATCATTATTTTTAAAACCCATATTTAAAATTCCTATAGCAATAAAATAAAGGGCGACGTCACCACTTTTTAACCCGTTAAGGATTTTTGTATTGATTATTCTACAGGGATACTCAAATGTATAACACTGCATTATGTTAAACGGGGAAATATTGTGTGGGGCGTGTTTTAATTATATTAAACTATTTCATGTTTTATGAAATTGATATACATTGCTGCAATTTATTTAAGTTACTTCCTGAATAGTATAAATAAGATTTCAACCACAAAAGATTTCGACCACTCTACTTTATCCGAAGTACAGCAATCTATAACAGCAAGATCAGAATATTTTTAATTTTCATTGAATTACGAACGCACCTCATTTGCTACGTTTCACGTGCAATTTCCAACTTATTTTAGAAGAAATAGCTGTGATGCACCTTATAATACAAAACAGTAGATTTGACTTTAAATCGTATTTAGCTAAAAATATAATCGGAGACAAAGTTGGGTAACATTCATTTCACGCGTTTGCTTATGTATGAAAGCAGGAAAATAAGCATGCAGATTAATATCAAATGAATATTTATTATCATTTGATTCTATATACTACTACGTTATAGCCAGTTCCACAGAAAAAACACGCTTAATTATTTCATAGATTTTTGGAATTACAGAACGAATAATTATTGAAAATGATATTTATTTCTTCGTACCTTTATTGGAAATGCATTTATGGCTCTTTTTGTTGTATCTAAACTAAATTTGAGTTTTCAAACAACCGAAAAATGCATTTAAATAACTTAAAGAAAAAAGAAATATGTTATAAAATTCAAGAATATAAGATGTCTATTTCTAAATACTTTGAGAAACTTAATGGTGAATAATTCTATCCGTGATGAATATATATATATATTACAAATTTAAAATTTTTTCGCCAAAACTAACCTTTATACTACCTTAATTTTCTTATAATAATGTTCCGTACTTACTTCAAATTATTAAATTAAAATCTTGTTTCTAGATCTAATCTGTTAATCTGTATGCAGACGATATAAATTCTTAATTTGCCTTAAAAAACATTATTCCAGTATGCGTAAATTTAAAAAGATGGCTCTAAAATAAAAATATTCTTAATTAAAACTTTATTTCTTAATTTCCAAATAAAACTGATTTCTTCTATGTTTTTATCAACCCTTTTTAAGAAAACCTTATTAAATTTATTCCAAAACCATACCTTTCAAAAAAATATCATTATTTTATTTTATCTATTTATTTATTTTTCCGCCGTCAATCTTTGATGTGTGTATTAATAAATTCATTTCTTTTCTTTTTCTCTTAAAATTAATCATTTATAAAATTCTTCTGCCTAAGATATTTAAAATTCTGAGTCAATTATAAATTGGTTAAATAATATTTTTTTTTAAAATAAATTTATCGTTTGTGGAAAATAGCCTCGTAGCTGGACAAGAATTCGGTTTACATAAAAGGATGATGGTTTGAGATTACAGAAAGTTCTAGAATTTTCTTTTTAGTTTTAAAAGGTGGAAGTCTCGAGATGAGAAGGGGGAGAGATTCTGGAGTTCTTTCGTCGATGAGTACGGCTGGTTGAAGTAAATGATGGAATATTTTTTGGACATTTCGGTAAAAGATCGTTTGCAAAAAGGAGTTTTTCCCTCTATAATGACTACAGTTGAATAAATAAACTTACAGCCACCAATGAATGATTTATTGGATATTCTACATTTATTTATTTTTTATTTTTTCCCTCGCTGGCCATGACTTCTGTGCAAAGAACGGGGACCCTGGCGATGATGTTTCTGGCTCCTAACTTTAAAATGTCACAGTCTTTTCTAGAGCCGACAGGATGTTTTATGCCTGCGCTGCCTTTTTTGGTTTTTAAAGAAACTTGCTATGGAACGAAGTGATAATAAAAACTGTGGATCGCTGAATAATTTGCCCGTCATTATTGGATGTGTTCTTAAACAAGAACTGCCATAGTCTCATGATTTCTGGAGTGACAAAAACAGAGGAATTGTTCCTGTAAAGTGCTTTGGTCGAGAAAAAGTAGTCCTCTTATGATGAAAAAGAAGAAAAAAAAAATAATAATTACAAGACCATTTCTTGTTAATTGGTGAAAATAAAAATATTTTTTCGAGATAGTTGAGACCCATAGGATTTCGGTGAGATTTTTTTTTCGTAGTGTTTTGATTATTATTTGTATACATTTTATGTATTTATTTAAATTAATTATTCTCTGTTTGTCAGGTTTATTTATTTGATTATTTGTCTGTGAATTTTATTTACTTGCCTATTTATGAGTATTATTATTATCATTATTATGTGTTGGAGATAGAAACATTTTTGTTCTTAAGGATTAAATTGAAGAGTATGGTATTCTTAGACAATTACTATTGCATATTAAAGATTATTATGATATTTTTATGCACGATTAAAGGCAAGTTTGTAATAATTATGAAGTATAAAAGAATTTAGAAGCTAAAGTTATTTAAAAAAAAGTACATTTTCTATTTTATTGATATTTGTTTGTTATCAAGAACTATTCTCAGAATGCAGTATTTTCATGATAATGTTCCTACAACTAGACATTTGAGCTGAAAATTAAGTTAACATTTATGTTTTTCATTTTATTTGTTAGAATTTCTGGTTACAGTGAGCTTTGGTTCCCGGATTCTTATAATTTATTTATATTCAGTAAGAAATATGGAACTGTGCAAGGCTGTTGCTAGAATTTTGACTGATAAATATAATTAATTTTTTCAGTAAATTTTGTGATCTTAAGTAAGAAATTATCTATCATTAAAATTTTTGTATCTGTTATGATTTATAAAATATTAGAATTAAAAGTTGATCCCAATTTAAGGTATAACTATGATATTTACAATTTCTATTTTTATTGGATAAAATTTCTGGTTAAAGTTAGCAGCTAAATATAGTTATAATTTTCACGATAATTTTGATTCAAATTTTTAAAATGGAGGGTAATGGTTTTGTGTGAGGCAGTTAAAATGTATACAACTACAGTAGACAAAGCCCTCAAAATTGCGAAAGCGCGAACTCAGGAATTTCACCTTAAAAGTAAAAGGCTCTATGATCGAAATTTTGTCGAATGCCCATTAAAAATACAAGACTGTAATTTATGAAGAATTTAAATACCCTAACACTCGAAAATTAGAACCTACTTTCTCTGGACCATATAAAATTATAAATAAACTTTCTGATGTACTTATGAAATAGATAAATTTAATTGTGAGACAGGACAGAATTCCGTTATTGTGCATGTTTCTAAATTAAGACCCTATTTTTCACCAGAAGATTTTAAACTGTTTCATGAGCAACCCAAAAAACAAACAAATCCTCAGATACAATCACAATCACTAGATCAAACTAAAGTCAAGACAGTAGATTAAATTTTAATTCTTATTCTTTAAATATTTTATCGCCATAATTTTCAACATTAGCAGGTATGTTCTTGGTGCGCAACAAGAATATTACTTGTTTTTGGGAGTTTTTGGGATTAAATTGGGCTCCTTATGCAGGCATAAGGTGTACACTTTGATTGTAAAAGCTTTCAAATTGATGTTGATAAATTAATTTTAAGTGTATTTAAGTCTAACTATATTTACTCATTTATTGACATTGTATTATTCTATTTATTCAGCAGATATTTATGTAATAACAGTTATAAAATTTGATGATTCTACTCAAACCTATAACATAATATGTGATTTTCAGTGATTGTGAAACTACAGATATTAAGACTTTTTCAAAAAAGCACACTATTTTTATTTCCATTTCTCAATTAAGAATGACACCTTTTATTCCTATTTGTATTTTATTATTAAAGTTTATAAACCATGTGTAGATAAAACATTATTCTACATTTGGCATTGAAAACTTATAACCAAATTTGACAATTTTGTAAAAGAGTATCAGAGAGGAATTATTGTAAGGAAATACTGGTTGAGAGTCCATTTTCTAAATAGTTAGATTTAATTTTATTTGGATTTTGGAATTATTATGATTTTTTTTTATTTATACTTTCGGCTAGCAAAAAATACTTTCTTATGCTATTAGAAGATAAGAAAATTATTTAGTTGCTATGTAATTATTTTTATCCTCAACCAATATTTTCCCTATCAATAATAAACAAATTGTGATATTTTCTTTTGATTATACTCTTGTTTTATTATTATTATCATTATGATTTCTATAATGAAGTTTAGTATTAATTATACTCTTATTGAGAAATATTAGGATATGGAGTCTTATTATACTATCACTTATTATTGTTGTTATTGTTATTATTTAAATTTTTCTATATTATTTATTATTGATATTGAGAGTGATGATATTTATTATTATAAAAAAAATTGATATATTATTGAAAGAAAAATTTGATTGATTGTTAAAAGATGTTGGATCCAACATAACATAAAAAACAAAGATTAAACTAGATTTGGAGATCTTTAATTAAGAGAGACTGTATTCAGTGAACATTGGAAAAGACTTTTATACACAATGGAAAGACTTTTTTCATTTAAAGAACTTTATTTAAAATAACCTATGCATTAAGTTATTGTAATTATTTAAACTTCCATGAGAACGAATTGTTATTGTTTTTATTATATTTTTTATCTCTTGCTTATTTATATTTATAACTTATTTACTGTTATTGTATGTATTATCTCCTATGCACTTACAAATAGTAAGTGATATTGTAACAGCATTGTATCTCTTTCAGGGAAATGCTCCTACCTAAATTTAATTCAGAATAATTTCTTCTTAACTATTTTATTTTAATCGCTAATATTTTTTATGTTGCGTTAATTTCTTTTCTTCCATCTCTTGGCTTCCTGGGTTTGACAGTTTTATTCCAAAATTTGACTTTTCTAAATTATTATATTTCTGTTGTCTGAACTTGTAGTTTTATTTAACTATCAATTTCATACAAATTTTCGGGGAGGGGGGATTAATATTACAAATTTAAATTTTTTTTGCCAAAACTAACCTTTATACTACCTTAATTTTCTTATAATAATGTTCCGTACTTACTTCAAATTATTAAATTAAAATCTTGTTTCTAGATCTAATCTGTTAATCTGTATTCAGACGATATAAATTCTTAATTTGCCTTAAAAAACATTATTCCAGTATGCGTAAATTTAAAAAGATGGCTCTAAAATAAAAATATTCTTAATTAAAACTTTATTTCTTAATATTCCAAATAAAACTGATTTCTTCTATGTTTTTATCAACCCTTTTTAAGAAAATCTTATTAAATTTATTCCAAAACCATACCTTTCAAAAAAATATCATTATTTTATTTTATCTATTTATTTATTTTTCCGCCGTCAACCTTTGATGTGTGTATTAATAAATTCATTTCTTTTCTTTTTCTCTTAAAATTAATCATTTATAAAATTCGTCTGCCTAAGATATTTAAAATTCTGAGTCAATTATAAATTGGTTAAATAATATTTTTTTTTTAAATAAATTTATCGTTTGTGGAAAATAGCCTCGTAGCTGGACAAGAATTCGGTTTACATAAAAGGATGATGGTTTGAGATTACAGAAAGTTCTAGAATTTTCTTTTTAGTTTTAAAAGGTGGAAGTCTCGAGATGAGAAGGGGGAGAGATTCTGGAGTTCTTTCGTCGATGAGTACGGCTGGTTGAAGTAAATGATGGAATATTTTTTGGACATTTCGGTAAAAGATCGTTTGCAAAAAGGAGTTTTTCCCTCTATAATGACTACAGTTGAATAAATAAACTTACAGCCACCAATGAATGATTTATTGGATATTCTACATTTATTTATTTTTTATTTTTTCCCTCGCTGGCCATGACTTCTGTGCAAAGAACGGGGACCCTGGCGATGATGTTTCTGGCTCCTAACTTTAAAATGTCATATATATATATATATATATATATATATATATATATATATATATATATATATATATATATATACACTATCTACCAAAAAGTATTTGTACACTTTCAGTTTTTGACATTTTGTCAAATATTTAAAAATATACTGGTCGGATTCTTCTGGAACTTCAGAAATATAAAGATTATGTTTCACTTTATATTTATTTACATTCATTTGTTAAGCGGGTAATTAGGGGGTCGGCAAAAAAACAAAGAATAATAGAAATATTTGGGATCGCCCTGTACATGAAAATGCACGAAACGACTTATCGCTTTAGAATACAAATATATGAATACAGTAGAATATGTACACTAATTTTTGTGAGAATAGCATGTATATTTATGGCGATAGAGTGATTTTTTTGAAAAATTCAAAAAATTCTGGTATGTTTTTTGTTTATATCATGCTGGGTTTTTGACCAAATTTAACGCAAATTGCAGAAAAATTGGCAAAATGTAGTAGAAAAAATGTAGCGCAATTGGAATATAAATATATTAAATATTTTATGAAATATGAGTAGTTTTATGAAATAATTTTTATCTGCGCATGCGCGAGCAATAAAAACAATTTTTTTACATCATTTAATAGTCAATTCTATGGAGTAACTTATAAAAAAAATCCAATGAAATATCGTGAAAATTCAAAAAGATATCATTATTATAAGTAAGCTGTTTTTACATTGCTCTCTAAAAACGGCTGAATAATAAGGGATTCTCCACAAATTGACATTTTTTATTGACTGACTTTTAGGAAAAAAATAGTATTTAATGTATACAATATCTAATACAATATTTCTGTTAATAAGTATCTTGACATCTGTGATGGAAAAGAATAAAAGCCCTTTTCCTTTTCTATCACAGGTGTCAAGATACTTATTAGCAGCAATATTGTATTCATTAAATAGTACTAATTTTTTCCTAAAAGTCAGTTAATAAAAAATGTCAATTTGTGGAGAATCCCTTATCATTCAGCCGTTTTTAGAGAGCAATGTAAAAACAGCTTACTTATAATAATGATATCTTTTTGAATTTTCACGATATTTCATTGGATTTTTTTTTATAAGTTACTCCATAGAATTGACTATTAAATGATGTAAAAGAATTGTTTTTATCATTCGCGCATGCGCAGATAAAAATTATTTCATAAAACTACTCATTATTCATAAAATATTTAATATATTTATATTCCAATTGCGCTACATTTTTTCTACTGCATTTTGCCAATTTTTCTGAAATTTGCGTTAAATTTGGTCAAAAACCCAGCATGATATAAACAAAAAACATACCAGAATTTTTTGAATTTTTCAAAAAAATCGCTCTATCGCCATAAATATACATGCTATGCTCACAAAAATTAGTGTACATATTCTATTGTATTCATATATTTGTATTCTAAAGCGATAAGTCGTTTCGTGCATTTTCATGTACAGGGCGATCCCAAATATTTTTATTATTCTTTGTTTTTTTGCCGGCCCCCTAATTACCCGCTTAACAAATGAATGTAAATAAATATAAAGTGAAACATAATCTTTATATTTCTGAAGTTCCAGAAGAATCCGACCAGTATATTTTTAAATATTTGACAAAATGTCAAAAACTGAAAGTGTACAAATACTTTTTGGTAGATAGTGTATATATATATATATATATATATATATATTACTACAGTTACTAAATCTGAATAGAAGTATTGAAAGTACGATTTTCTTTTTTTAAAGAAATAGTAGAGATGTATCTTACAATACAAAACAGTTGATTTGATTTTAATTTGTATTTAGCTAAAAATATATTGGAAGCAAAGTGGGGTGACATTCATTTCACGTGTTTCCTAACGTATGAAAGCAGGCGAATATGCTTTTGGATTATCAATCTGTTTTTTTTTATTTATTTTTTTCAATTATTTCTAAATTGTATTAACCTATTACTATTTTAACTTTTTGAAAACTAAGAAGATGTATCATCATTAAGTATTATTTAAGTTAGAAATATGATTGCTGTAATTCTGGTTATGTATATGTTCATAGGTTTATCTTAATTACTTATAATGTACATATAATTTTGTATTTATCACTTTGGAGAATTCTTCAATTATGTTTACTTTTGGACAAACCCTGAATAGATAGGGCTACCCGTTGTCACTGTGTTCACATTCTATTCTTTCATTTGTTATCTAATATACTTTTGACGGCGGAATAGAATATATATATATATATATATATCACCATTAATCGTATTATAAAACATGAACCACTGAATTTAATAACTTATAGCACTTTGAACATGGAGGGAAAAAATAAATAATTAAAATGAAAACAAATGGAATTTGTAGAACCAAAGCAGAGCCTTCAGGGCCAAAATACTTTGGAACTACAATTGAAGTGTGTGTTTTCTCATCTTCGTATTTGCCATGAAAAAGCAAAAAAATACGAATTTGGATTACTAATACACACAAAAACCAACCCTAATGAAGAAAAAACATAAAAAACAAGCACACCAGAACTACTTAATTGGATAGCAGAATGAAAAGGGAAAAATGAAAATAATTATCGTCAACATAGTAATAGTAAATGAATAAATTAATTAAAAACGGAGTAATTTGATAACAGAAAAAATAAACCATAGACCATAGTTTACCCTATTAAGATTTAAAACAAAAGTTGTTAATTAGACTATGCTAAACTAAACTCAATATCTTAATATAACATAATTTAAGATTTAAAAATAGATAATTAGTATATTTACCCTTTAGAAATTGTATGATATGTCTCCAATTTATCGAAAGATAAGTACAATTTAATCATGTAATTAATTAAATTATATTAATAGAATTAACTGATATAACTATACAATTATCCATTCATTAGTGTCAATTAAACACCTATCATAATATGTTTTTCAATTTAACAAATGCATTTACCACGCTTATTTTTTTAAAATATTTATTAACCACTGTGTATTAATCAGACAGCACCGCCCTCTTCCGTACTCTAACATCTACCCTATATACAGGGTGTCCGAAAAGTCTGGAAACGGCCGAATAACTCGAGAAATACATATGAGATTGAAAAATGTAAATATACGTGTTAAATATTTTTAAATAAGCTACTCTGTGATACCAAATTTGACCTTCGAAACCGACCCCCTGGGGGTCAGAGAGGTCCAACTTTGAAATCTTAAATTATAACCCCCATTTTTTATTGCAGATTCGGATTCTACGAACAAAAATACGTAACTTTTGTATTTGATGTTTATTTCAAATCTTCGTTTATCACGGTGTAATCGAGCATATTAAATCGATACATATTCCCGCTTTTCCAACGGGATTTTCCCTAATCGAAACTGATTGGGCAGATTTTTTGACGTCAAATTCCTCATCTTTTGTAGGAAGAGTGTTTCCTGAAAATCACCCGTGGCGATTATTTCAATAGCGCTACACTGTTAAAAATTTGACCCATTTGCTGCAGCGTCACTCCACAGCTATTATAGAATATCTCTTTTGTGACCAATGAGAATGCTCCATAACACAGTAAAGTAATCGTTTTCTATAAAAGTGGTGGAGTGACGATGCAGCAAAAGGGGTCAATTTTTTTACAGTGTACTTTACTGTGTTATGGAAATTTCTCATTGTTGATGAAAGAGATATTCTATAAAAGCTGTGGAGTGACGCTACAGCAAATGGATCAAATTTTTAACTGTGTAGCACTAACGAAATAATCGGCACGGGTGATTTTCAGGAAACGCTATTATTGCAAAAGACGAGGAATTTGAGGTCATAAATTCTCCCCAATTAGTTTCGATTAGGGAAAATGCCGTTGGAAAAGCCGAAATATGTATCGATTTAATATGCTCAATTACACCGTGATAAACGAGGATTCGAAATAAACATCAAATACAAAAGTTACGTATTTTTGTCCGTAGAATCCGAATCTGCAGTAAAAAATGGGGGTTATAATTAAAGATTTCAAAGTTGGACCCCCTCTGACCCCCAGGGGGTCGGTTACGAAGGTCAAATTTGGTATCACTGAGTAGCTTATTTAAAAATATTTAACACGTATATTTACGTTTTTCAATCTCATATGTATTTTTCGAGTTATTCGACCGTTTCCAGACTTTTCGGACACCCTGTATATCTATACGCTGGAACAAAAAAGGCCAATGTCCAAAATTGAGAAATTTTAGATAATGCATGAATGAATTCAGGATGTGACATAAAGTAATTTTTAAAAGAGCCAAAATCCTTGTAATATTTAGATCATTAAAATATGTTCAGCCCTATGTTAATTGATGTTAATGAAAAAATGGCCTAAGTCTAAATGGCAAGATTCTTAAAATCCCTCAAACTAAAATTGCGTTTTCTGCTATTTGATAAAAATGGACATTGGCCGTTTTTGTTCCAAAGTACAGATATATATGTTATAGTTCTGTTGAAAAATATTTTTTATGAACATTCATGCTGGAAAAACCAAATATGATTATAAATTTGATAATGAGTACCAGGTGTCCCAAAAATGACTGATGGATTTTAAAATTCAATAACTTGCAAACGCTGACAGCTATTAAAATTTTTTTGCAGGAGGGTTATGTATAATGTTAGGAGTTTTTTTTTTATCGTAATTTTTATTTTACTTCGCATCTCAAACAATAGGTGGCGCTGACGGCGATTGAAGGCTAGGTCGACGCTTCACTCAGCACTGATCACTTGGCCTTCAATCGCCGTCAGCGCTACCTATTGTTTGAGATGCGAACTAAGATAAAATTTACGGTAAAAAAAAAACTCCTGACATTATACATAACCCTCCTGCAAAATATTTTTAAATAGCTGTCACCGTTTGCAAGTTATTGAATTTTAAAATCCATCAGTCATTTTTGGAACACCCGGTATATGTAAAATTTATTTCATTGATAAATAAAACGTTTACAGAAAATACTTTGTTCTCACAAAATATTTTATGTTTGAATAAATTTAATCGTCTATAATTTATGTAATCTCAGAAGTGTAATGAACAGCTAGTTAATTTTTAATAGCTCTTTTAAAAGCTAATGGGTAAACAATAATTGAAAAGTCTTCAATGTTGTAAATTGAATAGGTACATCATAGATGCTTTGCTTTATAGATTTTATGTTAGTTTATTCTTAGTAAAGTAAAATATTTATTCTTACTAAAATTGATAATACATAATTATTGTTGTTGTACGTCTTTTTTTGTCAGTTCACCGCCCTCTCAAGTCTATGCTTGAGCCCTGAGACAAAATTGCACCAAACGCGGATTTCTTTTAACGTTTGTACGTTAGGGTGGAACGAAAAAATAAATTTTTTAATTTCAATATGTAATAGAGATAAAAAGTTGTCTAGTGCCTCTGTTAACACAGTATTAAAATATTTTAACAAACATAATATATTTACAGGTGCCGCAAAAGACTTGAATATACGTATTTTTAAGCAGATTTTGCGAAATTTGATAATTTGGTTTAGTATTAAAAAAAAAATGTAATTTAAATATCAAATGCCCGTTTTCAATTTTTAAATTATACACGTCTATCTACTTTACAAATGATATCTCTAATTTTATTCTGCATGCCTTTATTATTTATGCTACTAAACGAAACGTTGGTCGAAAACATCTATTCCTGTAGTATCTCGAACCGGAATGTTACAAATGGGAAAAACCTATCACGATAAATACAGAAGTATTTTAATATTAAAAGATAGAAAAGGTACAGTAGATATGATTTAATTGCAGCAAAGTCTTTAAATGAAATCAAACGTATTTTTGATGTAGCAGCTGTAAATGCAAAGAATTTTCTGTCTAAGTGCGAAAAAAAAGTACCTAAACTTGAACAAGATTTTTTAATTGACTAAAGAAAAGTGAGAAAAATGTCTGTAAGTGGAGTCGATAAAGTTATTTCCAAGATTTTAAACCAAAGAAGAAGCAAGAAGTAATACAAAAACAATTAAAGTACAAGTACAATCAGAAGTTAGTAGTTAATGCTACCAGAAAATCTGAAAATGATGCCCTTCAATCAGATCCAGAGCAAACATCTAAAAGAAATTTAACATACAATCCCAAAAATTACTCTACCTTTTTTTGGATCAAACTACAAGCGATGTGCGATGGGACAGCCACAAACAATGGGGTCAATAACATTGTGATTATTTTAATGGGAAAAAGTCTAAACAGGCCACTGCAGTAACTGATTTTTTTATTCCATTTAAATTAATTGCTTTTGCGTCACCTGTTTCGTGAATTAAACGAAAAAACAAAGTGCCCTAATGCATTTGGTATGGTTTAGGCAAACAACTTGAAAGTTAAAACGCACTTCCAGTGGTTAAGTTCTTGCCTATACAACACAACCTTTCTAATGTTAAAATAATTGAAGATTTGAGCACATACCGAAAATATTTACTTGAAATGTACACACCAATTTCAAGCGGTCTATATTGTCCAGATCTGTACTTAAGAAAACCAGGAAAGTTGGCTCATTCTCGAAGGCTTACACGAGCTAGTCGCATTCTTCGGTTATATGTTGGAACAGAGAAACTTTCAGATAACCTTAAAGCTTTATGAGAGTATATTATGAAAGTGTATACCCACATCTGGTTCCATATTAAGCTTAAAAGTTGCCAGTTGCTATCTATAGATTCCCCTCGTTTGCCCTGTAATACAGAAACAGTAGAAAGAAGCTTGTGACAGAGCTATAAAGCTTGTGAAACAGCTTGTGAAGTCATCTGTGGTTTCTGTGGAAGTGTCTGTGGTTTTGAAACAAGAGAAGGCCTTTTGAAAGCAAAAATTGCTTTGCAAAAAATGATGTGTAAATTTGAGTCGAAAAAACATTTTATATAATAATTAAGAAAATTTAAAAACTAAATAAATGTGAAACTAATTGAATATTCTAACTATTCTTTAATATTTGTTTTGTTTCATAACACTGGTTATTAATTATGTCATGACATAATGGGAGTGAGTTGATACAGTGAGCGACTTGTTAGTATTTATGTTGCATGTTTGTGTTTAATCCCTTTCGAAAAAATCTTAAAAAGAAAAAGACCCAAATAACTGGTAATTTTATTTTTATTAATAATTTGTTATTTTTACATATTATTTTTTTTAACTGTGTTTGAACGACTATTTGTAAGCAAAAAAGTAATTACAACAGTTAAATTCAAACTGATATTACACATTAATTTTTTTTTTGGAAAAAGCTCATTTATTTGACTTGTGCAGAAAATTAATGCATAAATTTATCTCAATTAAACTTAATATTATTATTGTTATAGTAAAGAAGCATTTATAGATTGCTATTTAAAACAATATTTGACTCTTAAGATGTAAAAATAAAACAGTGAAAAAAATTATAATTTTATGTTAAATTTGGATTTTTTCTTAAAAATCCTTATTTTTAAGGCTCTTGCGGCACCTCAAGTTATAAATTTAGAACGAAAAAACTTCGTAATTTTATTATTAACATACAAAGACAACTTTTAATTGCTATTACAAAATCATTTGCTGAAAAAAATATTTTCCCCTATACTTTCGTTCCACCCTATTTTACATGCCTTTAAAATTAGACACCAGTATATTTTTCCCAGATTTCTCATATTTGTATAATTTAAAAAAATAAATAAAGCGGGAAAAGCTTTAAATATTTTGGTACGAATATTCGAGGGATCATATATACACCATAAAACAAAATCCGCCTTCGACAACCGCCATTTTTGTGTGACCGCACAGGCTTAGATTGTAGGGGGCGGTGGTCAGTATGAAATATTCATTAATGCGGTTTTCCAGACAGTTAAATTTCTAAAAATTAAGAATAAAATCGTAAAATTATTATTGTGATCAATAATCATAAAGTGGCTTTCAACCATCAAAGTTTTATTTATCATTGAAATTACTTTTAAATATACAAACTCATTATCAAATTTTAAATCATATTTGGTTTTTCCAACATACAAAATGATGTACATACAGAAAAAATATTAATTGTTTTATTTCGGAATCCGTTTAAGCTAGGATGTTTGTTATGCAGTTAGAGCATAAAACTGAATGTATCTGAACATATAATCAATGCTCAGATTTATATAATTATAAATGCTTGAGATAATGTTCTTTCTTATGTTCTTTTTGAAGAATCTATAAAACAATTGCTGTAACTTTGGTTTTATGTTATCTAATTAAATGTATTCTAATATAAATTTCTGGGTGCAAAAATTTATAAAGATCCTGAATGCTTTCAGAAATACGTGATATTTAAATAAGGAAAGCTTATTCTGCTGAGACTAATTTAATCGTAAACTTGATTAAGCAGATAATTATGTTTGTAGGCTTATCTAAAAGGAAATAATTGTATAGGTAATTCAAAGAAATGAGAAGGATGTAATTTTGAATTCATATTTACAAACGTTTATTCTTTCCTTTCATTAAATCTCAAAAAGACAAGATTAGGTTAAGGCAATTTGATTGTTATTTGTGAGATAAAATTGATATATTAGTTTGATATTTCTTTTTAATTTTCAAGATAGTTATCCAAACGCAGCTGTGTAGGTATTTTGTAATGAAATTATTCAGTTTGCCAAGCTATTTTATTGATATAAATTTAGTTAAAAATTTATTCCTGATAAAAATAGCATGATTTATTGATAAATGATTAATTTGTTATTACTTATTAGATAAAATTATTTTCAAAAAGCAAAGTGTTTTTTTTTTAAAAACGGATAGTATTAGTAACTAGCGGCCTTTGCCAGCTACGCTGGTAAGTTTAGAACGGACAGACGGGCATTAAATAGTTTAATTGTTAGTATTAAATAGTTTTATACTATTTAAATTCATACAAACAATGTCTCAATATATAAGTATGCAATGGAATACTTTTGTGTGGCCCTGTAAATAAGAAATATTATTTACAACACAGATTGTGCAGAATGTTTATTATAGTATATACTTCATAGATGCATATCAACTTTATTATGTTTGAACGAGTGTAATATCATTAAGATGCACTTGAAACATTTTTCCCCATTGACTGTAACCTATCAGAATACTTTTGGTTGGCCCTGTAATTGAGCTATACATTCGATTTTCATAAAATTTAAAATGACGCGACAAAATTATCTAATAGTTATATATTTTAAGTTCCAAACGATTTGGTTGGGCAATTTTTGAGTTGTCATATGCGGACAGACATACGGACAGTCGGACAAACAGACGGACGGACGGACAGACAGACGACTGGGCAACTCGGATTCCCGAGATTCCCCCCCCCCCTTCAAATTTAAACAAACACGACGTTTCTCCGTTTCCATCTGGAAGAGATAGCGGCACATACATACATATATATATTTACTACCAGGGGTGGCCGAGTTAAACTCGTTCAAAATTAACTTTGTGTTCAACTCGATATAGTATTTTTACAGCATCATTCAGTCTGTATTATTACTGTAAAACATGTTATTTATAATAGCATCATTTACAAAAACAATTAATAAGGAAACTATGTTTGCATACACATGTTCATAAATTTCACTTTATTTTAAAATTTACAACGAAAGGACATAAATCCACATCACTTTTATAGCTCGACTTTGATTGGTTTTCACCATGCATTTCGAATCCTATTAAAATTGTATAAAAAATTTCTTCACATTCTGAAAGACAATGTTTTTTGTCAGATACAGCCAAAATAGGAGACATTCTTTCATTTGGCGCCATATACGTGTTTTGGCTTTTGCAATCTTAATAATCTAATTTTCGGCTAAATGTCGCCAATATGTTTTGTCAAATATCGCCTACTTATTGTTTGTTGCCATATTCTCGTGACTCTGACTCGTATTACCCAGAATGATACACTAAGCAAATTTGATCAAACATGTGACTTACCTCAATGGTCTTCAGATAATCAAAAACAGTAGAATACAAAATTGAATCAAAATCGTTTATACCATTTCTTAAGTGAAATTAGCTTACAGCACTCAGCAATGACACAAAGTGACCCACTAATATAATTTTGTTTAGCATGCAACTAAGCCCAAAAGTCTTCTCGCGACAAGACTTTTCACTACAAAAATTAGATAAGATTGATAGAGCCTTTATATATAATTAGAATGACCATAACCCATTATGACCCAAAATTACTCACTAATTGAATTTTCACGAGTATATGTTCTATTCCAATAGCTTTCTCTTGCCCGAAAACGATTTAATACAAAGTATATTAAAAATGGTGTGAGCCATTATCTACATAAAATTAGCACGACACATCATGACTCACAAATGACCCTTATAATCAAAATCTCTCTAATATGTGACCTAGTTCATTAGTTTTTGCGTTCCGAAAAACGTTAAGTACAAAATTTAGATAAAATCAATTGAGCCTTTTTTAAATATAATTAGCTTGACCCTGACCCATTATGCCCGAAAATGACCCACTAATTTAAATTTCTTAAACTTCTGATATAACCCAATGCTTTTCTTGTAACCGAAAACGATAGAATGCAAAATTTAGTTCAAATTGTGCGAGACATTGTCTAGATAAAATTAGAATGACCCAGAAGTAACCTACTAACCGCAATGACCCAGAAGTGACCCACTAATCGCAATGACCCAGAAGTGACCCACTAATCGTAATTTCTCGCGCATGTGACCTAACCCAATGATTTTCTCGTGCTAAAAATATGCTGAATACAAAATTTCGTTAAAATCAACCACTCGTTCTTTAGATATAACTTGACCATGACCTATTATGACTTACAAATAACCCTTATAATCGAAATCTCTCAAACATGGGACTTAGCTCATTAGTTTTCTCGTGTCTAAAAATTGTTACAGACAAATTTTCGTTAAAATCGATCCTGCCGTTCTTTAAATATAAATAGCTTGACCCAGACTCTTTAGGATCCAAAAGACCCATTAATCGAAATTTCTCAAACATTTGACCTAGCCAAATGATTTTTTCGTGCCAGAAAATGTTGTATACAAAATCGATCCACCTGTTCTTTAGCTATAGCTTGACCATGACCCATTATGACTCGTCATGACCTACAAATGACTCTTATAATCGAAATCTCTCGATCGTATGACTTAGCCCAATAGCATTCTCGTCTCAAAAAACTGTTACTGGCAAAATTTCGATGAAATTGATTTCGCCGTTCTTTAAATATAAATTGCTTGACCTAGACCCTTAAAGATCCAGTATGACCCATTAAAAAATTTTCTCTAACATGTAACCTAGCCGATGTTTTTCTCGTGCCCGAAAACCATAAGCGCATTTTTAGTCAAAAATGCGCGAGAAAATCTCTAGATAATAATAGCATGACCCAAAATGACCCCAAAAATGACCTACTAACCAAAATTTCTCGAACATGTTACCTAACCCAATGGCCCTTCTTGTAATCCAAAACGATAAAATACAAAGTTTGGTCAAAATCGTAAGAGCCGTTTTTTAGATAAAAATGGCTTGACCCATAATGACCCAAAAATGACCCACTAATCGAAATTTTCCGCTCATGTGATCCAGCCCAATAGTTTTCTCGTGCCAAAAAACAATTGGATACAAAATTTCCTTAAAATCAATCCAGCCGTTCTCTAGATATAAATAGCTTGATCCTGACCCATTATGACCCAAAATGACCCAATAATCGAATTTTCTCGAACACGTGACCAAGCCGAATGGTCTTCTCGTGCCCGAAAATGGTAAACTCCAAATTTTTGCGAAAATCATTTGAGCCGTTTTTGAGATAAAATTTACACAGACATACACACAATTTTTGCTCGTATTATATTATAAGATATACATACACGGTCCGATTTTAATAGTGTAGTTTGAATGTTATAGTACAGTAGATTTCTTATGTTCTTATTTACTTTTCTAGTTAGCGTTGTTTAATATTTGAATTAAACAACAAGTTATTTTAATTAAACATGATTCATTGTTTACATTCTAAGTTAATTATTAGTAAGTTAAGCAGTGAAGTATATATTACCTGACATTTGATATAACACAGCTGAAAGACTCTTTCAAAATTTAGATTATCACAGGAAAATCTTGCCGTCAGTAATAATTTAACGTAATTGCTTGTAAATTTAACATGTCAGCAATAGGTTATTTATTTCTGCCTACAACAACAGTTAAATTGTTAATAAGCAGTCTTCTACATATATTTTTAGCAAAATCTAATTTTTTTTATCTGTATTTTTTATTGAATAATGAAACTGAACAAATTTTCTGCATTAAGTATATTTTTACATTCCAATATAATTAGATAAATTGAAAATACATATAAATCTGAAAATATCAGGTTCTGTAAGTTTTTTTTTCTTTTTTTTTTAAACCTGCAGTAAGAATTTTTCAGCATTTTAAATGTAGAATTTTTATGTGAATCATTGCATTTAAATTTCTTATTTCTTACTTTTTTACAATATTTATTATGATATAAGAAACCATTAAAAAGATAAATATTTCTTTTGAACAAGAATCGAGCATCCATGCACGATTTTACTTATTTACAGAAAGCTTATAGAATTGTCATTTTAAAAATAATTATATACATTTTTTTTTTATATTTAGTACTACTACCCTGTGCAAAGAGCAAACTTAACAAAGAAGAACGAAAAAATCATCCGTGAAGCATAAATTACTAAAAATTTTCCAACAAAATTGGTGCCGAAGGGAACGAGGATGCGTGTGAAAGTTTCGCTCGGATAGTAAATTGTTTAGAACGGGATGCGCCTATTGGCCGCGGAAAGTAGAACTGACTGATTTTCCAGAGTGTGTGGATTACGACTACTGCTAAATTCCAGTAATCTTTTAGTTAGGTTACGTTTAGTTTTGACTTACATTACAATTAAATTCCAATTAGATTACAGATAGATTACGTTACAGTTAAATTACACACAGGCTACAGTTGCGCTGCAATTATGCTGCGCATACGCAACAGTTAGCTTACGGTTACGATTTTGCTACACTTCTCCTATACGGTGCCTGAGGAAGAGGGAACCTATGATGGATGCATGTATAAAACCTATTGTGACCTCTGGCTGAGGAAAGTGGAACTTAAGGATGTGGTGCGTCGGAAGTGCCGTTAGCTCCGGGATACGTTTCGGAGGATTATTTAGATTATGCGCTTTCGCTTTGATATGCAATGGAATTTCGGTCGGAAGATGGATTTTTTTTCGATAAAATGCATGTATTGGCGGCTGAAAGACGAACTAAAAAGTTTTGCAGAATTAAAGCAGAATGCCTTTTACATGGTGCTGCAATCAGCGAGGACACTTCTCACAGGTTCATTTAAATTGCACTCTTTTTTGATGGATGTTAGAAAAACAAGATTTTCCGTCCACGAACTGGGTATAAGTGACGGCGAGTGTATAAAGTTAATTAGAGGCTACTCTCGAATTCTTTCAAATTTATTGTATAATAAGCCCGGCCTACACTGCCTAAAACAGTGGAGACCTTTTCCAAAAGTTCATTTTCAGATTTTTTTTTTTTTTTGAAAAGATATTTTAAATATTCTTTTTAAAACATTTTATGTATGATTTATGTAAAATTAAATTGTATTTGTTTACAATGAGCATGATTTTCACACATAATTATCATCGATAGATTTGCATTAGAGTATCAGATACATCTATTGTGGGAATCCTAAAAAATACAGCTTAGTAGTGCTACTTCTTGGGCGATATATACATAAAAATTTAATTAACATCAGTTTATATCACGGCATAAATGACTCTTAGGTCTTGTGAAATTCCCTGATTTATTTCTTGAAAATGATCGGGCACAAAATATTTGTCACATACAAACATACAGACTCACAGACACTTAAAAAATAATGATATCGTGTTTAGGACATTCTAAAACGTATAAATCCTTTGAAAACCGGAAGCCAATTTTTTTTCATAAATCCAATACTTTTATCTTGTAAAAATAAAAAATTAAAATTTTTACTATTAAAATAAAAACTTATTTTCTTTTAATAAATTAATTTTTAATAATAATTAAATAACCTTAATAAAATATATAATACAGTTAAGAAACACTTAATAAAGAGTTTAATCAGAACAGTAAAATATATTTTTTATTAAAATCACTAATCCTTTCTTTTAATTAATGGAAAATAAAACTAGCAAAATTTCACTAATCGAGTGCCGTGAACAATCAATTTATGGCGTGAACTGCAGATACGGAATTAGATTATAGTTTATTTCTTGATATTTAGTTTCTAAAAAAACGCTATTTTTAACAAACAGCTTTAATTTAGTTTATTTCAAACTAATACAATATAACATAACTGTGAAATTATTTTCGACGACCCACGCCTTTTCTATTGTTTCACTTTGCATTAAAAATTCAAACTTGCTCGATAAGAGAATAAATTTGCTATGTTACACACGCATCTGAAACATCTGTGAGAGAAAATCAATGTATCAAACTTTCAGAAGGTATTTGCCTTTCCAGAATTCATGCTTCTGTTTGTACCGTTATGAAAGAAACAACTTGTTGTTTTCTTGTCAGCAACAATTTGAATAAAGTTTACATTTCTTGTAGGTTCATTGAAATCATTTTGTTAAAATAAGATAAGAAAAGCGAAACATTTTAAAATGATTGATATTTATTTATACGCAGAGTTACCTAAATTAAACTTCCGCTACTCAAAGGGCCCTGGAGGTCGTTCTACTAGCCCGATGCGTAAAATATTTGAAAAACAGGCACTTTGGAATATGCCCTCGAGTTTTCCGAAAAAAAACTAATTAAAAAAACACCACCAGACGCCGCAGTGCGGCAGCTCATTGCAGTAACATATGCATATGCCAGGCACAATAAAAGATAGAAATTGTTTGTGCTACAGTCACATGAGCCTTTCTGAATGCCGACGTTACGGAAGACAGTACTGCTAGTGAAATTGTGCTACCGTAACGGTGAGAATGCAGCGCTAGCTGTGAGAGAATTCCGCCGGCTCAAGAAACAACGTCGTGAACCGAAGTCGTATTGTGCTTTCAGAGACATGATCATGAAATTCGAGCGATCAGGACAGCTATGTGTTTTCCCGAAAAAAGAAAGAAAAAGGGTTACCACTACCCATTAGCAACTCGTCATGGAGTGTTGCATCAGATATTTCTTACCACTAAAATTTAACAGAACCTTCTATATTAGTTATTCGACAAACTTGGTTGATTAACTAAAACTGAAATCACTATACAATTTTAGTGGTGTGAAAATTTTCATGCAGCACCACCTGATGAGCCGCTACTGCCACTACCGTCTTAGAGAATATTACTACAGAGCGGTCGTGAAATGAAGGAATTCAGTCCTTGATTCCACAGCTCTGATAACTTACCGACTATTTCATATACCCTTGAAAAAAAAACCATTCCTCAGTTCGACAAATCATGCGTAGAATTCTGAACTTCTATCCATATGAGATTCAAGCAGTTTATTAAAAAGGAAAAGGCACGAGCCCTACACTCGTAAAACATCGCTGAAATTTCTCGCGAGAATGGCAATTGATTATTGCTGGCCTTAAAAAATTCTGCCCACTTCCATTCCACGCGTTGCCCTCCAAACCCTTGCATGATAAGAAATTGACCATGTAGTGCGAGTTCACTGCTGATTCCATTATCAGACCATATATATTTTTTTAATATGTAATCCTCGCGGACTTACCACATGCTCTTTAAATACTCAACGGCATCATGATATCCTATGTCATTCCTATTTTCCAGCAATGAGCATACCTTTAAGAAAAAAAACATTTCCATGCAAGATGGAAACTTTTCGCACATCGCAACTCGAGTCGACATTTGCAAACGCACATGTGATCAGTCAATGTTTCCAAACAGCTTGGCCACCGCGATAGACTGATCTTATGCACTGCGATTGCTGTTTATGGAAATTTTTGAAAGACAACGTCTACCGGGAAACTTTGACATGGCTGTCACATTTTTAGAACAGTAATCACCGCCATATTGAGAACTTCACATTGATTCTCTCCGTTCAGTGGTAGAAAGCGCAATTTTCAGATTGGAGTGCGTTGTTAAATATGACGGTTCGCATATTGAACTGATTTTCAAGCATTGCTTTACATACTTAATAGCGTCGTTTAGAAGATTTTTGTTTAATAAATTGCTAATACATTATTGTAAATATGATGTTGTCCTTAATGTGTTCTTTTTGTGTAAGGCTACTAGATTCGCAGTGTTTCTGGACTTCAGGTTGCTTTCTCTCTTTGGGATAACTCGTAACGCCATCTAGTGGAATTTAAAAAAAAATTGAAATCAAGAAGGCATCCTGAGAAATATGTCTGAAAAATGTGTGTGTCCAAATATTTTTTCTTTTTGGGCCAGTAGAAAGACCCCCAGGGCACTAGTGGAAATTTTATTTCGCTAACCCTGTATATTGCATGGATTCACTATAAGGAAAATTTGCAAAAGAATTTTTCATCTTTAAGATCAACATCATTGTGTTTATTTACATATCTTATTTTTCACGTAATTTTCTTATAGATAAATATGGATTAATTTTATAGATAGAGATATAGGAGTAATCGTTAAAAGTTCAGAATTGTAGCGCCACCTCTTAAACGATATGCAACAAAAACTAACCAGAACCATTTAATATCATTGTAAAATTGAATCTAAGTTTTTGTGAAATTTCGTGACAATGATAGGTGTTCTTGAGATAGATCGTCCAAAAAGGTTTGTCAGATACAGAGAAACTTAAAAAGAAGCTTTTTTTAAAATTTCAAGTCGTGTTTAGGATTTCATTAACCCAATACTTTCTTCTTGTAAAGACCGAACTACGTAAAAAGACTTAGTAATTGAACAAAATTTTTTATAATTTTATTGTTTAATATAAACTAAATTCGCAAAACGTGTATAATATGAATAAAAAATATATAATAAATAATTTAAATATGGTATCAAATATAAATAGGAATTATTTAATTTGTTTACTTATCGGTCTTTTTTGTTATCAGTAGTATATGGAACTAGGTACATTCTATCAATCGAGTACTACATAGAGTTATGAGTAAAATATGGCGGGAACTACAGTCATGAAATGAAATATTATAATCATTAACTTTGAATGTAAAAAATAATATTTATATCAAACGACTTTTATTTTAGTTTACTTCAATTTTCATCTATAACGATTCAAAAATGTACCGTTGTAAGCATTTTTGACGATCCATGCTTCTTCTATTCTTTCGCCTTTCCATTGTGAATTCAAACGTGCACGATAAAAGAATAAACATGCTATCTTCCATCCGCATCAGAGACATCCGTAAGAAAATCAATAAATCAAACTTTCAGAAGGTATTCGCCTTTCGAGAAGTCATACTTGTATTTGTAAAGTTCAACATGGGACAACTTGTTTTACTTTTCAGCAACATTTTAAATGCAGTTCACATTATCTATACGTTCATTGATGCCATTTTGTTAAAAGATTATATAAAAAAATCTATATTTAACATTTGATATTTAATTTATATATATGGTGTAGTTTCTTTACAAGGAAAATTTTCTAAATGATTCTACATGTTTAAGAGGAATGACACCATATGTGTTAAAAATGGATATGTCTTTTAGGTATTGTTCCTATAGATTAAATTTCATTATGAGTTAATTATATAACACATAAACAAATTTTGTAATTTTCATTTTACTATCCCCAACTAAACAAAATCGACATTACAAAAATGTAGATATAGGCTGACAATAAGTAAAATAGTGTTTGAATTTTTTTTCATTAATATATAGTGCTATAGACTACACGGTAAAAAAAAAAAAAAAAAAAAAAAAAAAAAAAAAAAAAAATCTGTAAAGTTAATAAAATTTCTCTAGTAAACTTGTATTTTAAGAACTTGTCATATAATGATAACAGCAAGTTTTCGTGTAATCGAAGAAGGTTACATGGGTTTTTCTGTTACAGTTACATGAAAAATTCTTACAATACAAATATACTAGAAAAATCTTAGTAACTTTTTAGATTTGTTTTACAATATATTTCATTTTTACTCGAAACTCTTTATTAAAAATAGCGTTTTCAGCAAACTATTTTTTATAATATTTTTCAAGACTTTACTATAAAAAAATCATACTTTGAATTATTTTGAAAATTTTCCTGATTTTCCAAGAGCATGGATGTCCAAGCTCTTGGTGGATGTCCAAGCTTTCCAAGAAATGTCTGGAAATTTCGAACTTGCACTAAAAAACAGTTACTATACTATACTCCGCATGCATTAGAGACATATATCCGTGATAATAAATAAATACATCAATGTTTCACACGGTTTCACTCCTATTTGAAACGTTGAAGCTTCTATTTAAAATTTTAAATAGGATACGGCTTGTTTTCTTGTCAACAACATTTTAAAAATTGCTCACATACCTTGTAATTTCGTTGATGCGATATGTTAAAAGAAGAAAATAATATTCAATCTATTTTAAACATCTGTCTCTTAATTTGTAACTTGATTTTTGTTTTAGAAGTATCATTTTCTAAATCTTTTTTTCATGGATTACAATATTTGGCAATAAACGTAAAAATAAAATTAAATTTAAAGATAACAACTTAAAATAATTTTATAAAAATTTCTCACATGTTTAGGTTTTTATTTTCATATTAAACAAGTGATTTGGTTAAAGTTTAATGCTGTTAAACATTCCAGTGTTTTAAAGTAAAAATGAACGAAAAATATTAAATCACTTATGAAATATTTACTGTTTTTGTTCATGTTAAATATTTGATGATATTCAATCGATAAAAATATCTCCACCCTCTTTCCTATTGATCAATGAGATAGCGAAATATTTATTATCTTATTTATTTATTTTTTATTTAATAAAAAAAAGGAAAATTTGTTTAAATCTTCAATAAAAAATTAATTTAAAAGTAACAACTTAAAATAATTTATAAAAATTTCTCAAATATTTATCTTTTCATTTTCATATTAAACAGGTGACTTGGTTAAAGTTTAATGCTGTTAAATATTCCAGTGTTTTAAAGTAGAAATGAACGAAAAATATTAAATCACTGATGAAATATTCACTGTTTTTTTTTCATGATAAATAATTGATGATATCCAATCGATAAAAATATCTCCAACCTCTTTCATATTTACCAATGAGGTACCGAAATACTTATTATCTTATTTATTTATTTTTATTTAATTAAAAAAAGGAAAATTTGTTTAAATTTTCAATAAAAAATCTGTAGTATATTTGTCTTAACTTTTTCAAACTTTAAAAATGTGAAATTTTACTGTTTTACACTTGTGAGATTTCTTTAATCTCGGACAAACACTCATACTCGATATATACATGTAAAAAAGTAAAACATAATTTATATTTATTTACATGTCTGTCTAAATTAATTGCATGATATATTTCTTATTTAGAAATTTTAAAAATGTGAAAATAAGTAAGTTTGTTACGCCAAATTAAATAAACATATAATTATATTGTAACGAAAACTTGCGTGAGATTTATACAATCATTTAGTAAATTATTCTTGAAACATACCTCTGGGGTATTTTGCTCAACAACAGCAATCATCAAAATCAAATTATGATGTGTACCGAAGAAAAAAATGTTATCTAGTACTTTGTTCCCTAAATAACAGGATACTTTACCATTATCCAATTGTCATTAGAGAAGTTTGTAACTATCTCTTTATTCCGGAATGTGGTTTTAGATTATTATCCTCAATTGAATTAAAACAATATATATATATATATATATATATATATATATCGGTTTCTGTTTCTCCGCACAGACGTCATGGCCAGCGAGAAAAAATAATAATAAATAAATAAATAAATGTAGAAGATCCAAAAAAAATCACTCCTTGGATGCTGCAAGTTCATTTTATTAAACTGTAGTTATAATAGAGAGAAAATCTCCTTTTGGAGACGATCTTTTACCAAAATATCCAAAAAAAAAATCCATCATTTACCACAACCAGCCGTACTCATGGAAGAGAGAACCCAAGAATCTTTTTTACCACCTCTCGTGGCTTCCTCTTTTAAATCTAAACAGAAAATTATAGAACATTCTTTACTCTCAAACCATCATTCTTTTATGTAAACATAACTCATGCCCACAACCGAGATTAATATTCGACAGATGACAATTTTATTTAAAAAATTATTATTTAACCAAATTATAATCGACTCAGAATTTTCAAATATCTTAGGCAGACGATTTTTTATAGACGATTAATTTTAAGAGAAACAGAAAAGAAATGCAATTTATTGATATGCACAATACCGAATGTTGAATGAGGGAAAATAAATAGATAAAATAAAATAATGATATTTTTTAAAAGGTATGGTTTTGCAATAACTTTAATAAGACTTTCTTCAAAAAGGTTGATAAAAATATAGAAAAATGAATTTTATTTGGAATATTAAGAAATAAAGTTTAATTAAGAATATTTTTAATTTAGAGCCATCTTTTTAAATTCACGCATACTGGAATAAATGTTTTTTAAGGCGACTTAGGAATTTATATCATTTCCATAAAGATTAACAGATTAGATCTAGAAACAAGATTTCAATTTAACAAGTTGAAGTAAGTACGGAATATTATTATAAGGAAATTAATATAGTATAAAGGTTAGTTTTGGCGAAAAAAATTTAAAATTTGTAACATATATACATACATACATATATATATATATATAAATCAATAAAAAATAATTGTGTTATTTGAGGAAACAGGAACAAATAACACTATAAATATTCGATTTAAACAGTTCGCCGAAAAGCATTTTTAACATATATAATTATAACACGATATAAGTTTTTTCCCTTAATTTAAACGAATAATAAACTTACCCATAAAATGATTTTAGCGATATTGTACTCTAATTTTAATTTTTTTTCAATATTGAACAAGAACCATTTCATATTTTCACGCTAACCAGAAAATAAGTTTAATTTGTACAGAAATATCAGAAAATTAATTTGTAATTATCGTTTTGTTCAAGAATATAGACATTATTTGTAAAATGTTTGTAAAATGTTTGGCTGTTGGCAGTGTGTCTGCTTGGACATTCAAAAAAATAACATTGGCAGTAATGAAAAAATTAAATACACAAATGAAGAAAAAATCAGATTATTTCTTCAAAAAAAGAAATATAAAGAAAAATTTTAAAATTATTTAAAATGTATAATGCTAAAAAAACGAAATAATACAATAATATACATAGAATCTTTCAACTTAACTCCTTTTTTCAGTACTACTGCTACTCTAATTTTATATTGTTTATTTTCCGATGACTTTTGAAGATAAACAAACTCATCTAATTTATTAAAGAAATAAATTTTGTCTGTATGCAAGCGTCATTATACTATTTTCTTTATTATTCTTTCATGCTAGAAAGCTCTTAAGATTACAGGCTAAAATTCCCAAAAGATATTCTTCAATATGTTTGATTCTGGATAGAATGTCTGTAGAATAAGTAATATTGGCAATAGTGAAGTAATTTCGTGCATAAAATAAATAAAATAGTTTGTTTCATTATCGAAGCAAAAGTAAAATAAAATAACAAAAACAAATGTAAAATGTTTACTGTTTATATATTTTATTTTATTTTATTTAGTGACTATAGATAAGTATTGTTAATACATATTGTAAATAATATTGTAAAATATAGTAAATAAAGAATCAATTTATACTTAAAGAAATCATCAAATGATTTTTTAAATGTTTGGGGATTTCTATTATTTTTCAGCATTACTTATTTTTGTTGCTGTTAATCTATCTTTATTTTGCTAATTTTCAGATGATTATTAAAAAAAAAAATCCAACTCATGTAAAACCCTTCCGTTAAATAATAGGATAAATTTCGTATGCATACAAGTGTTATTAAATTATTTTGTAAATTATTTCTACATTCAAGGAAATATCTTAAAAATAGCATCATTAATAATAAGAAAAAAAGAAAGTTCTGAAATGTGTTAGATTGCTGATAGAATTCCTGTCGAAAACATATTATTTGTAGTAATAAAGCAATTAAATGTACATATAAAATGAAAATACGTTGTTTTTAAAAACGATAAAAAAAGGAAACCTTTAATTTAATAATAAATATATAGTCAAAAATATACATAAGATGCACACTGTTTAGAAAAAGAAATAAGTTATGAATTATTCTTTTAAGTATTATTTATTTTCTTGGCTTATAAGGTACCCTGGGGTAATAACGCCACGTTAAGGTTCTACCAATTTTCGCGACTTAGTTTTAGATTGTATTTTTCAAACAAATATAGGATCTGATACAGCAACTCATTGACTATCTATATAAAATAAAATAATTTAACAGATATGTATTCATAAAATGTAATGGCGTTTTTTCTTGAATCATGCTATTTGGCGTTATTACCCACCTATATGGGTAATAACGCCATGCAAATAAAACTATGAAATACGATGGAATAATTGCATGTAGATAGCCCAATTCTAAAAATACAAACTCTACAAACTTAGAAATTGACAAATTGCATTCTAAGGTATTGAAAATGTTCAATTTTTTGTGAAAGTGTAAGAAAAAAAAAGGTGTGGTGTGGGAGGGGGGATGAGGCAAAAGAATATCAGACCGTGAGCTTCTTTTTGCTTAAAAAGGACCGTTTAAATAGAAATATGAGAAACATTGCACAGTTTTAACTGTGTTTATTTGAATCAGTATTTAGGATGTATCTCGGCCACTGTAGGGAATCAACCGGGGTATTAATATCAAGGATTGGCGTTATTACCCCGGTATAGTTATTGCGCAGTACATTTTACATTAAAAATTATCTCGAGAAGATATCCAAAATCTTCAACAACATTTTAAAAGTACATGAAATGCACTACAAATTTTTGTAATTAACAAAGTATTTCCGGATAAAAAGATAGTCTTCACATCACAAAACGTATCTCGCAAATTTTAGATCAAGCGTTAATTTTAGTTGTTTGTAAAAACAATAAGATCTAAAAATGAAACAAATTAACTGGAAGCTGTTTTTTGCGATTTATATGACTCAAAACCCTTCTGCGCAGAGCACATGGGTGTCATTTACCTGATTATTTCATAATTATGCAAAATATAAGCACTTGGCGTTATTACCCCAGGGTACCTTATATTATAAAGTGGTAAATTATTCAGACTTTTATATACTTGTCAAATAAGTTCTATAAAAAGAAAAACATGTCATTTTTATGTATTTTTCTTATCTTAAATTTGATATTTGATCTTTTAGAAAATAAATAGTAGATCAGGGAACGGCTTCATACGTTCACTTCTCACAAATAAGGTTACTAATATTTTGTTTGAAATGGACGTAGAATCTTTTTTCCAGCTGTAAGTGTTTTATTTGATGAAATATACATTTCTATTAAAGATGCTTTAAATGTAATTTCAAATAATTTTAAATACATGCACATTTTCTTGTAATTTTTAATAGATGCGCATGTTTTTACTATGTATAGTTATTGATTTATTTTACAAATTTTATGAATTCCTTTAAAAAATTGCCTACATAATCCTACACAGGAAATTATAGAAAAATTATAATACAACCGTATGTAATTATAGTACGTTTTTTCTATAAGCTAGTTTAACTTACAGCTACAGAAATATCATTAGGAATTTAATAGAAACTTCGGTGGAGCTGTTGTTAGAAAATACAGAAAATTACGGCCTGTTTTTCTATAGGCTGCTTTCATTAAAAGCAATCGAAATATCAGTAGTTTATAGAAATGTCCGTAGAGCTTTTGTAAAAAATATGTATTGAATTAATATAGAGTTCCTGTGAAAATATTGGAATATATTCCGTAATTATAATAATAATAAAAAAAACTTCGAAAACACCTGTCATCAACTAATTGTATTTTGGCGACTAATCTTAAATTTGTACTTTCAGTTTAACATGATGTAGACTAAGATCAGCCTATATTATTTCAACTTGGTTTTATTTTGTGATTTGCTCTCTCTCTCTCTCTCTCTCTCTGTATATATATATATATATATAAAACCCTATAACCCTATAATACAATTAAAGGTTATATATATATATATATATAACCTTTAATTGTATTATAATATATGAACCATTGAATTTAATAGAAAATCACCACTTTGAAACATGGGAGGAAGTAAATAAATAACTAAAATCAATACAAATGGAACTTGCAGAACCAAAGCAGAACTCTCTAGCCCCAAATACTTTGGAACAACAAATGGAGCGTGTGGTTTCATCTTCATATTAGCCATGAAACAGCAAAATAATAATAAGAATTTGGGGCTACCTACACACATAAAACCAGAATTAAATGAAGAAAAAACATCAAAAAACGAAACACAACAAAATTACTAAATTAAATAATAAGAATTTGGGGCTACCAACATAGATAAAACCAGAATTAAATAAAGAAAAAACATTAAAACGAAACACAACAAAATTGATAATCGGATAGAAAAATAAAAAAGGAATAATAATAATAAAATTAAAAAAAAAATAAAATCGCATTTGCAATGCGTTAACAGAAAAAATATACCATACATTAATATGCAAACAAAATAATTTAATTTGACAATGTTAACATAAACCCAATATTTTAATATAAGATGAAATAAGAAATAAAAACAGATAATTAATATATGCATTTAATACACTTAAAAGTAATATTTTAAGACTTCAATTTGTTCAATAATAGGTACAAGTTAATCATGGAAATTAATATATGCATTTAATACACTTAAAAGTAATATTTTAAGACTCCAATTTGTTAAATAATAGGTACAAGTTAATCATGGAAATTTATTAAATTATATAAATAATATTAATAGGATTTCATTGATGTAACTATACAATTATATGTGTATGTACTATATAAATCCAATTAATTCTACATAATTCTTTGACCGTTTTTTGTACGATCTTATTATAAAAAATTTTAGCATAATATTTATAACAGCAGAACAGTTACTCTATCAATATAAAAAAATCATTTTTATCTATTTGTCATAATATGTTTGTTTTATAAAAACTTTTATAGCTTCATATTATCTGAAAATGCTACACTTTAATAGTGTCGAAAAGTAGTATATAAAAACAAATTTTTTTAAAATAAAGAGGGTCTTTTTTAATGAAATCCTTTAAATAATCTGAAATAAAATATATTCTGCAAAAACTCACAAGCAAATATGTAAAATAACTTTAATTATGAAAATATTCAAATCTGGATATTAAATGTTTAAAAGAAATATGTAAATCAATGTTAATTTGCAAACATTTATAGTCAATTTACACTAAAGATTAATAATAAAAAAAAAAAAATACGATTTTTCTTGAAACGAAAATATCTGCAGATTTCGCACAGCTGTACCAGAAATCTTTAACTTTACTTTCAAGGTATTTCAATGCAGATAAATATTGTAAAATTTGAGAATAAAGGTGGCAGTTGTGAAGTCTTTTTCTTAAAAATTAAATATAAATTTTCTTTTCTTTAGTAGTGGTGCAGAGTCCTTAAAAAATAAAAGAAGTGTGCGAACCTTGGTCTGAATTTGACAAATTATTGTCGTTCAAAAATGGAACTTTTAATGTTATCATTGTCAGAGAAAGATAGAATTTTTTCTCGTATTACTTAAAATATTATTATAGTAACGTAGAATAAAAATCAATTCAATTTATTTTCAAATAACGGTGAATAACGTCTGAAATTTTCTTGAATTTCAAATAAAAACTAGTTAACTATGTTGGGAAGAATAAGCAGGCAGATTCTGTTTATTTATAAAACACATTTTTAAGGCTAATTTTCACAAATAAACGACTTCTTACTTTAAATAAAAATCCAAAAATTGTTCAAAATCAATGTATCACAGCTCGTTAAGGTTTTGTCATTCAATGCAGGTCGTGAAAAATGGAGTGGTTTTGGTTAATGTTCTCAGACCAAAATATATAGTTTTTTTTCTGAAATACATAAAATTTTATCATAGAAATTTAAGAAAAATATATATTACAAAGTAAATAGACTTTGAAATTACGGTGCACAATGTTTGAAATTTTCTTGAATTTGAAATTAAACCTCTAAAAAAGCAGTTAAATATATTGGGTGAAAACAATAAGGCATATTTTGGGTATTTATGTGTAGTACTTTCTTTTTCGCTACTTTTAGGGTTTTTTTTTACTCCAAAATAAAATTAATCTTCTAGGCAAAGCGCATTTCGCAAAAATTCACGATCAATATTATTATTTATGCGAAATTAAAAATATTATTGCATCATAACAGTAGATATTTAATATTTAAAGTTTTCTAATAGCAAGCACTCCTTTAATTAACAAACTTTCTCGATAAATCAATTGAAATGTTATTCTTAGCACAAAACTTTGGGATCCACTGAAGAAAATCAATTCTTCAAAGTATCCCACAGGATTCGTTTTTCGAAAATGCATGTTTGTCGCTGTCATATTAAGGGGATATATTACCTCAAAATTGATCAAAAAATCGATATTAATTTTTAAATATTAAAGGAAAGTCTGTTTAATAGTGAATATTTTTAAACCACAATTTTAAATCTACAGTAATTATATCGAGATACATTGTAAATTACGTTAATACAGATATCGCAATTACCCACACGAATAAAACGTAAAATGTATTTTTTTTCCCTCTTAATTCACGTTTTAAAAAATGCTAAAGCTTTTTTTTTATTAATTGAGATTGGGATTTAAATAGATTTATGCATGTTCTTTATTACTTTTCTGATAAATATGCGCATAGAATTGGACTTAAGGTTATTTTGTTATTTAAAAAAAATAAAAGAATAGAAAGACATGTTAAATATTATCGCTTAACCCTATGTATATCAGTAAAAAAATATATTAAGTGTAACATTGGTGTATAAGATAATCCATGAACAGTTTTTCGTAATACACATTTTAAAAATATCATTATTTAAGAAGGGATGCAGAATTAAAATGAACAAAATGCTACATGCTCCGTATGCTGTTGGACAACGTGCCTCGTAGCTATATTAAACTTTTACACTACCTGGATAAATAATTGTTTACAAAACAAACGCATAGTTACCTGAAGAAAAAAAAACTGCTTTTAGTGCAGGCGTCGTTAGAGCAATAAGTTACTCAGATTGTCTACTCTATGCAATATATAAAATAAAATTTTGGTTTTCTTAATTTTTAAATTATGTAAGTACATTTTTATATATTTATCTTCTTCAAATTTTATAAAAGGTATCCCAGTATGCATTATCCTTCGACGCCTATTTAAAATTAGTTAAAAATAATTAAAGTTGTGTCATATATTGAGTTAAATAATAAGGAGAATGTCCTTCTTCAAATTCCATAAATTCAATAAATTTGAATTGAAACATCATGTTATTGCCATTAACATAAAAATAAATATACTATTTTATTTATATAATAGTAAAATTTATCTATCATCTCAAGCATATACCCTTTGTTTTCTTTTATTCATCAACACCAGTCATCAAAATCAAATTATAATGCACAATGAAGAAAAAAAATCTAATCTAATACTTGTTTTCGCTAAATAAGATAATTTACTTTTGTACCCAATTGTCTTTAGACGAGTAATTACCTCTTCGTTTAAGAAAGTGGCCGCAGAAAAGTATCATTAATTCACTAAAGACACTCTCCAATGTATTTGATTGTTGATAGAAAGCTAGTTTAAAGGGTCCCAGAAAGGAAGGAATAACGAATTAAAAAAGAAAAAATGAATAAAAATCCATGTATATGCACGCGAAAAATTTGCCGCATACAATGACAGAAGAAATATACATAGTATTAGAATTTATTGTGTGTATGCGGTAAAATTATACAGAAATTTTATTACTTTGAAAATAAAATAAGTGTGGAGAAATTGATTTTTAATTATAGAAATCGTTTAGAATCTTTGCATTATCTTTCTGAAAGTTAATTAGTTTCTCTGATTTATTTATTTATGATCTATATGTGAATTACATAAAACATATGAAATTATATGAAAATTTATTTGTAAATTATATTTCTTTTTATTTGTAAATTATATGAAAAAAATATGAAATTATGTAAGTGAGATCTTATAAACTTAGTTTCTTCAATTTTTTTGTGAATTCCCGAAATTCTATAAATTTGAATTGAATCACCATGATCTCATTAACATAAAAATTAATTCGATGATTTCTTTGACAATTGTAGAATTAATAAATCATCGCAAGCATACATCCTTTATTTTGTTTTATTCAACAACACACGGTAAAAAAAATCTGTAATCCTACAGATGAAAAGTTGTCCAAATCTGTATGCTTACTTAGATTTTACCTGCGCACCTTACAAGAAAAAATGTAAATCTGCAGAATTAATTTTTGTAAAGTTACATAAATTTGTAGCTTTACTAACGAATCTACTAAAATTACAATAACCGTTACTAAAATTTTATCTGTAATATGAGTTGTAGTTATATAAAAAAGTTCTTGGAATCCCAGTTTCCTAAATAAGTCTTTGTAACCTTACAGAATTTTCAATTTTAATTACAAATCTGTATTTGTTACATGCACTTTTGCTGTTGCTGTTACATAAAAATGTCTTGGAATCCCAATTTCCAAGAAAATTTTTAGTAACTTTACAGATTTTTTTTTACAGTGCACCAATTATTAAAGTCAAATTCTTCTGCACATTGAAGAAAAAGAATCTTATCTAATAATACTTGTTTTCGCTAAATAAGATAATTTCCTTTTGTGCCCAAGTGTCTTTAGACGAGTACTTACCTCATCGCCTAGGAAAGTGGCTGCAGAAAAGTACCATTAATTCGCTAAAGACACTCTGCAATGTGTTTGATTGTTGATAAAAAGCTAGTTTAAAGGGTCTCAACAGGAAGTAATAGCGAATTAAAAGATAAAAAAAACTAATAAGAATCCATGTAAATGTAAGCGAATAATTTGCTGCGTACAATGACATAAAAATACATCTATTAGCATTCGTTGTACATTTATGTAGTAAAATTATACTGTAATCTAATTAATTTGAAAATAAAATATATACAGCAAAATTGATTTTTAATGATAGAAATCGTTTGCATCATCTTTCTGAAAGTTAATTAGCTTCTGTGACTTATCTGTTTATCATCTATATGAGAATTATGTAAAAAAATATGAAATTATATGAAAATGTATTTGTAAATTATATGAAAAAATATGAAATTAAGTAAGTGAATTTTTTAAAACTTAGTTTCTTCAATTTTTTTGTGAATTCCCAAAATTCTGTAAATTTGAATTGAAACATCATGATTTCATTAACATAAAAAATAATATGCTAAAAATGTCTTCACTAATTGTTGAATTAATCTAATTTACTTTTGTCCCAAGTGTCTTTAGTGAAAAGGCTGTGAGTTTAACGGTCCTGGTTCTATCAATCAAAGTACTGTATGATTTTATAATTTCTAAAGATTAAATAGATATTAAATAGTTCCTACCTTACTTGTCATTTTTTTAACGGGGACTTCATTTACTTATCATTAAACATCAGATTATATACGTGATGATATTGCTGGAAAACAATAATAGTAAGATAAAACACAAACTGAAATGATTGGAGAACCTTGAAGTAAAAATATCATCTCAAATAGGGGTTTTGTATTCAGATATAACATGTATTTAATTCTTCAAAAGACTTTCACAAACCTATATTGAGGTCATTACAAACATCTGTTATACACATAGGTTTTTTCTTTATTAAAATTTGCGGAGTCGAAAAACTGGCTTTCGTTCGTAAACAAAATAATTTTAAGTACTGCGCAGTTCAAAAATGTTTTTTTCCGAAAATGAAAGATCTGCACATAAAGTTCTGACGTCATATCGAATGTTCCAAGAGGATTACTTACTTTCATTAAAACAGTTTTATGGCGCTTCCATCTGTTGAGCAGTTTGGAAACAATTGTCCTCTAGATTCTGGTGATAAGTTTATTACTCCAATATTCAGACAAGAAATTAGTCTTCGTTTAAGAAAGTGGCTGCAGAAAAGTATCATTAATTCGCTAAAGACACACTGCAATGTGTTTGATTGATGATAGAAAGCTAGTTTAAAGGGTCCCAAAACGAAGTGTTTGTGAATTAAAGAAAATAGTATATATGAATCTATATAAATGTACGCGAAGAATTTGCTGTGATGAATGAAAGAAATATATATATAGTAGCATTTATTGTATGTATGCGGTCAAAATATACAGAAATCTAATTACTTTGAAAATAAAATAAATACAGCAAAATTGATTTTTAATGATAGAAAATGTTTAGAATCTCTGCATTATCTTTCTGAAAGTTAATTAGTTTCTGTAATTTATTTGTTTATCATCTATATGTGAATTATATGGAAACTTATTTGTAAATTACATTTCTATTTATTTGTATATTATATGAAAAATAATGAAATTATGTAAGTGAACTTTTATAAACTTAGTTTCTTGAATTTTTTTGTGAAGTCCCAAAATTCTACCAATTTAAATAAAAATATCATAATCTCATTAACATAAAAATAAATATGCTAAAAATTTATTTTATAATAGTAGAATTAATAAATCATCTCAAGCATATACCCTTTGTTTTGTTTTATCCAACAACACCAATCATCAAAATCAAAATATGATGCCCATCTTAGAAAAACATAAAATACTTGTTTTCACTAAATAAGATATAATTTACTTTTGTAAACAAGTATCTTATATGAGTAAATACCTCTTTGTTTAGGTAAGTGGCTGCGAAAAAGTACCATTAATTCGCTAAAGACACTCTGAAATGTGTTTGATTGTCGGATAGAAAGCTAATATAAAAATCTCAAAAGTAAGTAATTGCGAATTAAAAATTGATGATGATTGACTGCTATATAACATAAATAAAGTAGAATTTTCTATTTATAAAACTTTGAGTATGTTTGTGATTTTTAATAAATTTATCTTCTCCAAATTTTGAAAAAAATTCTAAAATTCTATAAATTTGAATTGAAACATCATGTTCGCATTAACATAAATATTAATATGCTGAAAATTCCTTTTACAGCTAAACTTTTGTCTCAAGCATATACCATTAGTTTCGTTTTATTCAACAAAACTAATCATCAAAATTAAATTATTTTGCACATTGAAGAAAAACAATTTTATCTAATACTTAATTCGCTAAGTAAAATAATTTACTTTTGTACCCAAGTGTCTTTAGACGAGTAATTACCTCTTCGTTTAAGAAAGTGGCCGCAGAAAAGTATCATTAATTCACTAAAGACATTCTGAAATGTGTTTGATTGTTGTAGAAAGGTAGTTTAAATGGTCTCAAAATCAAGTATTTGTGAATTAAAGAAAATAAGGTAGAACCCGTCGAATTTCAACGAAATAAAATGTTTAAAAAGATTAACTATTACATTGATTTATAATAAACCTACAAAATTAGTTACAATAAAAAATACATCTTTTATCGGTAAGTTTAACTCTTAAAAAATAACAGTTAGTGTAACATTATTTCTATAAAACTCAGTTGTAAAAATTGTTAAAATTAAACTTTAATCGTACATCTAACTAGCAAAAAATAACAAAGTTCTGTTATGAGAAAGTTATAAATTAAAGTTCTTATGCTAGTATTCCAAGAAGAAAAAAAGCAGACTTTATTCCACTTAGACTCAATCACAGAATTTTCCCCCTTAAAATTATATTCTGACACAGTACGCACTTAATTTTTTTTTTCACTTTTAATAAGAAAACGGCATAAAATATAACATAACGGCATATAATATAACACAACGGCATAAAACATAAAAATACAGTTTTTATGGGGGGGGGGTTACTTTTGTTTTTTATAAATATGGAGTACCCTGTTGTCACATTTAGAAAAACGGTATTAAAACTATAAAAGGAATAATAATTCAAAAATAAATTAAGATACAGTTTTCAAATAAATTGCGTTAAAAAGAATGTTTTTTTTCTTGTACGATGATGTAAAAGTTGAAATGTCGACGTTCAGAAGTTTAAAAATTTGTAGCACAAAAATTGCAAAAGTGAAATTTCGTTTAAAATTAAAATGCTGTCATTCACAAAATGACGTATGCGTTACACACACATTCGTTTGGCCCTTATAATATAGATAATAAATATGAATCTATACACTGTAAAAAAAAAATCTGTAAAGGTACTAAACATTTTCTAGGAAACTGGGATTCCAAGAACTTTTCCTGTAACGGTAACAACAAAAATTCAAGTTTCAGAATCGGTTACATGAATTTTTCCTGTTATCGTTACATGAAAAGTTCTTGGAATCCCAGTTTCCTAGAAATGTTTAGTACCTTTACAGATTTTTTTACAGTGTATAAATGTACGTGAAGAATTTTCTGTGATGAATGAAAGAAAAAATATATATGTATAATAACATTTATTATAAACATATTGTAAATCTATACAGAAATGGGTTGTTATTTTGAAAATGAAATAAATGCAGTAAAATTGATTTTTAACGTAGAAATCGTTTAGAATCTTTGCATTATCTTTAAACAGATAATTAATTTTTGTGGTTTATTTGTTTATCATTTTTTATCTATTTTGTAAATTATATTTTGTATCGTCATATTTATTATATTATAGATCGTTGGTTGTTATTTTTATGATTTTACTTTGATTTCTTTGTCCAAAAATATTAAATTGTATCAGCTACCGTCTTTCGTGCAAAAATTCAATTTTAGTGAACAATTTTAGTAAACGTTCAATTTAAGTATTTTTAGTAAATTATTCCTCTTTATATTTCAATTTGAAACAAAACTCTAATGCAAATAAAGTTTTAAAAAAGTGTATAATGTATTAAGCATAGAAAGTGCAAGAAATTTGTGAGGAATAAGTCGATGAATGTGAAAATGAAAAAAATAAATAAAATGATAAAGATATATCTGTTTTTGAGCCATTTAATTAGTTATTGTATAACGTTTCATCTATATGTACCAGAATGTACTTTTTAATGAAATTCTTATGACCATACACTGTAAAAAAATCTGCAAAGGTACTAAACCTTTTCTAGGAAACTGGGATTCCAAGAACTTTTCCTGTAACGGTAACAGCAAAAAATCAAGTTTCAGTATCGATTACATGAATTTTTCCTGTTATCGTTACATGAAAAGTTCTTGGAATCCCAGTTTCCTAGAAAATGTTTAAAATATTTACAAGATTACAGTATTTTCATTTCTAGTTTAGAAGCATACTTACATAAAATGAACAGATGATTTTTCTCATAATGTAAAGGTTTTAAAATATATCAGACCATATTGGTTATTTTGCGTCGAAGTATTGATACATGAGGAAAACTCTACTCTGGATATTTAAAACTGTAAATATTTAACTTCATATTCAAAGAATGCTATAACAGTCCAATTAATATAAGTATTAGCATACAAAAAACAATTGCGTAAAATCTTTTCAGAATACTGCTGAAAAACCATTAGTAGTAATACAACTGCTAAAATATTGTACAGTTGCAAATGTATTTTGGTAAGTGCAAATAAAATATTTTAAATACAATACTAAAAAATCATTAGAAATTTATTGTATTAACTTTTGTGCTGTTGCAAAGGATTTTCTGGCAAGAACACAAAAGCTGGCTTAAATGCAATACTAAAAAATTATAAGTAAATTTTCTGGCGGTACCTTAATAAAGTTATATTTTTTTTGATAAAGTATATAAAAAGTTTAGGGTGCAATCATAAAAATTTCATAAATATATACTGGACAATTGCACCATAAAATTTAACTACTAAGAATGTATATATTAAAAATACAACACATTGCTCAATGGTGCACAAAACAATAATTTTAATATCAACTTCACTGTAAAAAAAATTCTGGAAAGATACTAAACTTTTTCTAGGAAACTGGGAATTTTGGAACTTTTCCTGTAAATTTAACAGCAAAAATTCAAGTTTCAGAATCGGTTACATGATTTTTTACTGTTATCGTTACATGAATAGTTCTTGGAATCCCAGTTTCCTAGAAAATGTATAGTACCTTTACAGATTTTTTTTACAGTGTTGTACATTTAAAATACTTTATTTTATTTTAATTGTACAAGTTGATATTAAAATTATTGTTTTGTGCACCATTTAGCAATGTGTTGTATTTTTAATAAATACATTCTTAGTAGATAAAAAAATTCGTTGTAAATGTGACATAAAGTCCCTTGAAAAAGTACAACAAAACTATTAGTAAATACAAAATTCTTTGTTGTACAAAATTCTTTGTCGTACAAAATTCTTTGTAAGAATACTAAAAATCATTAGAAATCTTACAAAATAATTATTAGAAAACTCCCTAAAATTCGTTAGTAGGTTTACTAAATATTCATTACTAAATTTACCAATATATATATAGTGATCAACCTAAAATATCACTAGTAAGCTTACTTAACAATGTTTAGTACATTTATAAAAACTAATATGGGAAACTCCCTTACAAATCTTTAGAAATGTATTAAATAATCAGTAGTGAGTTTACAAAAAATATTTTTGAAAACTCCCTAACAAATCGTTACTGCATATACAACATAATCAATGGTAAATTTACTAAATATTCCTTACTAAACTCCCTGAACAATCATTAGTAAATATACTAAACAATATTTAGTAACGTTAACTAAATCAACTTCAGTAATTTTACATGATTTTTTTCTATTGCGGTTACATAATAAATTTTAGGCATCCCAGTTTCATAGAAAGTTTTTAGTAACCTTATACATTTTTCTTTTTTTACAGTATATTATCATACATTAAGACTTATGTATGCTAATGTTTTACTGCAAAATAAAGCCTGAAAATTTAGATGACCCAAGGTCTGATCGACTACTACCCAAAGTCCCCAACGAACTCCACCTTCATCTAATATTTAGATGTGAAAGAACACTACTAACCTTGTTTATTACTAGCATTTAACGCATTCTTAAAGTAACTTATTTCTTATTTTTCTCATTTTTATACAATTAAATATAAATTAAAGGACGAAACAAATGATGCATGCTTAAATATCAGTTCATAAATTTAATATATATGCCATAGAACGCAATATATTTCTGAAATCCAGTCCCATTAGTAAAATGTTTTAGTGTGTCAACAACTGCACATTAGTTCTTCAAATATTAATGAAATTACACAAACATGATTTTCTATTTGTTTCATTCTTATAAACAAACTATGTCTATGATTAATATTTTAAACTTTACCCGATTTGGTGGCATAAGAGGAGGGAAAACGGGTATAAATCTGTCTGAAGCATCTGTTGTTCAATTAAATATTTGAGAACATGTTTCTAGTCATTTGCGTAATGGAATGAAACAAATACCTCCTAAAACGAAGATAATTCATTTCTGAAAAGTATGACTCAGGATGAAATCCACAAGGAAATACATAAATATATAAAAATATCGAATGTCGAAATCTTGTGAGTACATTCCCAAATATAATGAGAACATAAACATATTAATATTAATTATATTTGAAATTTTTTATTGTAAATAATACTGATGGATTAATGGTCTGAAAAAAAATCTTTGATAACTAGAATAAGAAATTAATTTTTTTTTTTTTTATACTTAAATGATGTTTTGACAAATTAATGATGTTAACTATAGTGAAATATACATAATTAACATTGTTATATAAAATCTAATCCCATTCTTTGCAAAAAAAAATGCCTCATATATGTTTAATTTAAAAATCGTCTGCTTTTTTATCCCAGTGCTTTTCCCTCTGCGTAGGGATAATATGTGTTTTTCCTTCTGCGCAGGGATATTATTGTTCTTTTATGTTTACTTTAAGTTGAGTTTGTGAATCTCGACGATAGGTGCATTGTGTTCCCTCAGCGGATTTTATTTTGTGAAATGTGTTATTAAATTGTGTGAAAAGTGATTATACAGTCTACTGCTTTCTTCAAATATATCGACACAACATTTTGGTCGGCATCGCAGCCGGAGTATTGCGAAATTTAAGTAAAAAGTTAATAGAATAATTCGTGAGTGAAATTCATTCTAAAGTAAAATGAGCTAATTGGAATTGTGCCAAATAGAATAACGCAAGAAAAAAATGGATAAGAAAATATTGACTGATAAAAAAGTTTTAAAATCTTCAATTACAAGAGTGAAAAATAAATTCTTCAAAACTGATTTGAGTGTGTGTGACTTAGAACAAATTCAGTTATTTAAAAAAGAAATTGAAAAATTAGACGAAGAGTTAAAGAATTTATTTAAATCGATTTTCTATGCATGTGAAGAAAAAGACATTGATTTATTTATAGAAGAGAAGAATGAACAACAAGACATCTTAGATGAATTAACGGTAAAAATTGAACATGAAATTAATGCTAGAAAAATAAATACGGACAATCCAAAAAAGGAGGTGAGTGAAATGAAATTACCTAAACTTTCTTTACCATCTTTCAGTGGAAATATTCATGAATGGTTAAGTTTCAAGGATCTGTTTACAGCAAGTATACACAATAATGAAAATTTATCGCCTGTTCAAAAACTGCAATATTTAAAATTATCGTGTCATGGAGACGCGTTAAAAATTATAAAATCAATACCTATTGAAGATTTGAAATACAATGTAGCATGGCAGTTATTAAAGGAACGGTTTTCAAATAAAAGGGAATTAATATATTCTCACATTAGAAGATTATTAAATTTTCCATTCGTGCAAGGCGATTCACCGGCAGCAATACTTAATTTAGTGGATATGACGAATGAATGTGTTCGATCTTTCGAAATCTTGGATCAGAAGGTAAGTGGCTTTTCAGAAACTTTGTTTATTTATTTACTTTTGCAAAAACTTGATTCTAATATTAAACTGTGGTGGGAACGACAGTTAAAAAATGACGAACTTCCAACGTTAGATCAATTAATAAATTTTCTGAAAGATTATGCTCGTTCATTACAATCTGCTAAAGGAAATAGTGTTTATAAGAAAAACAGTTATCCTAAATTAACTGCGATGAATGTTTCTGTTAACAATAGTGAGTGTAAATATTGTTCTTCACCTAGTCATAAAATACCTAAATGTAGTGAGTTTCTAAAATTATCTGTTCGTGAAAGAGTGCAATTTGTAAAAAATAAAAATCTTTGTTTTGCATGTTTATCTGCTGACCATAAATTATCCAATTGTCAGTCAAAAAGAGTTTGTTCAAAATGTAATTTGAAGAGTCATAATAGCTTATTACACTATGAAAGACGAGAAACTAACTATCCAGATATAAAAAACCAAGTAACGCCTCAGTCCTCGTATCATACTAGTGAGACTGATCCTGAATCACCTAATAATGCAAATATGTCCATAAATTCATGTCTTGGGGAAATAAATTCAAAATCATTTGGCATACTTGCAACTGCGCTAATTAATGTGAAAGATAATTATGGAGGCAATAAATTATTGAGATGTATAATAGATGTCGGAAGTACTAACAATTTTATAAGTGAGCGTGCAATACAATTATTAGGTATAAAAAGAAATTCTGCTAATTTACAGATTAAATGCTTGGGAATGGGATATTCCGAAGAGACACATGGCGTTATAACATTGGAATTTTCTCCACATTTTGATAAACAAAACACACGATTAGGTACGTTTTATATTTTGAAAAAGATAACGAGTAATCAACCAGTTGTATCATATGATATTAATGCATTCAGTCATTTAAAGAACATAACACTAGCTGACCCTAAGTGGAATGAACCGGGACCAATAGACTTATTATTTGGTGTGTCATTATCATTATCTATAATTAGAGGAGAAAAAAAATATTTGGAAAACCAGGACTTCCTTTTGCAGTAAATTCAGTATATGGGTGGTTAATAACAGGAGATAGTGATACATTTTCAGAAAATAAACCAAATATTATAGTTAATTTTGCAAATGTTGAAACAGATTATGTAAAAAGATTCTGGGAGTTAGAAAACATCCCCTCAAAAGAAATATACACAAATGAAGAAAAATATTGTGAGGAAATTTTTGATATAACTCATTCACGTGATACTAATGGAAGATATATTGTGCGTTTGCCATTTAAAAAGCAGTGTAAAGAATTAGGGGAATCAAAATAGTTAGCTATGAAAATATTTCTAAATTTAGAAAAACGATTTAATAGAGAGCCCGATTTGTATGAAAATTATTGTATATTTATGAATGAATATCTTGAAGTGGGACACATAGAGAAAATACCAAAGAGTGAAATTCAAAAACCCGTTAATGAAATATATTATCTGCTACATCATCCAGTAATGAAGGAATCTAGTACAACAACCCGTCTTAGAGTTGTGTTTAATGGTAGCGCAAAAACTACGAATAATGTTTCTCTTAATGAAAATTTAATTGTAGGTCCTAGGGTTCAACAAGAGTTATTTTTTATTTTGTTAAGATTCCGCACACACGCTATAGCTATTAATGCTGACATTGCAAAAATGTTTTGTCAAATTAAAATATTTCCTGAAGATCAAAATTTTCAAAGAATTCTCTGGAAGGATAAATTTTCCGACGATATAAGTGATTATCGTCTTACTATAGTTACATACGGACTAACATCTAGCCCATATTTAGCTACTAAAGTTCTACAGAAATTAGCGTTGGATAAAAAATTAAATTTTCCATTAGCGTCAAATGTTGTATTACGTGATTTTTACGTAGACGACTTACTTACAGGTCCATCATCTCCCGAAGAAGCTATAAAATTAATATCAGAGTTACAAGAATTAATGAAAAGAGGCGGATTTGAGTTACGCAAGTGGGCCTCGAATGACATTAGTGTACTAAAAAACATTCCTGAAAATTTAATTCAGTCTAAATCAGATTTATCAATTGAAAACGATAACTCAATAAAGGTGTTAGGATTAAAATGCGACTCAAATCTCGATGTCTTTAAAATTAGTGTCACCATAGAACCAACATTAAAAGAAGTCACAAAGAGATCCATATTGTTAGATATAGCAAAATTTTTCGATCCACTTGGTTGGATCTCCCCCTTTATAATTTCTGCAAAAATTCTACTTCAGGAATTATGGAAAAATAATCTGGCATGGGACGATCCTGTTCCACTTCTGATTAAAAATAGGTGGATAAAAATTCGGGAAGAACTCGCATGTTTAACATCAATTACTGTGCCTCGTTTAGCAATTATTCCTTCAGCTAACACATTTGAAATTCATTCATTTAGTGACGCTTCCTTAGTGGCATATGGTGCAGTTGTTTACTTAAGATCCTTATCAAATGATTCGGCTGTATCAGTTAGAATATTAGCAGCAAAAACAAGAGTTTCACCTTTAAAGACAATAACTTTACCTAAATTAGAATTGAGTGCCGCCCTGCTGTCAGCCCGTTTGGTAAAAACTGTTTTAGATTCATTGTGTCTGAACATCTCTAAAATTAATTGTTGGACGGATTCAACAATAGTTCTCTCTTGGCTATCAACCGAATCAAGAAGATGACAAACTTTTATTGCGAATCGTGTTTCTGAAATACAGCAACTTGTTACGTCTGAGTGCTGGCATCATATAAAGGGAAAGGAGAATCCAGCAGATTGTGCATCAAGAGGTCTATCCCCCTCAGAATTATCATTGCATGATCTGTGGTGGAATGGCCCTAGTTGGCTCAGTGATCCATCTTTCACTTCTCCAAAATCACAACTAGAGAGTGTTTTCTGTGACGAAGCTTTATTAGAACAAAGGAAAACTTATTTTTGTGCTACAGCCCAGTTAAGTGCGGAAATGCCTATTCTCTCAAATATATCATCATTTACTAAGCTAAAACGTGTTATTGCTTGGTGTTTGAGATTTCTTACGAATTCTCGTTTACCTGTTTCAAAAAGAACTTTCTTACACATACAGAAATTCAGAGTGCCTTAACCTTTAGCTTCCGGGGGGATTACCGTAGTCCCAAGAAAATAAATGTTGAAGAATACGGGGTTGGGATTATCGTTATCCCGAAAACTTTTTCCCCTCCAACATGCGGAAAAAGAAATCATTAAGGCCGTTTCGCTCAATAGGGGTCCGACTGATTATCGAGCTAGGGAATTTCTGTAGGGAGGATGTTAATTATCCTAGGGAAATGCCGGGAAAAAAAAACTTGGCAAAAAAATAAACATTGTTTGCGCAGATGACGTAAAGCTGCTTCTACCCCAGTGGCTACAAGAAATTTTAGATAGATCTTGCTTGTGAGACATAATAATGAATAGATTATATTTAGCAAGTAGTTTTAAAGATTTAGCTTTGCTAATTTTGACTACACGTTTACTCTTAGAATGTAAAATGAAGCATTATTATTATTTTTCTTTCTTACTAACGCACTAAATATTAGAAATTACGTACGTAATTTTACGCACTGAATTGAAAAAAAAAAATCAAATGTTTATAATTATTATTATATTTACGGAACTTATGATTGTTCTCAAGCCCAAAGGAGTTAGTTTTTGAAGCTTTTCTGAATTCATTTTTATTATTCAAAAACATACGTTTTAAAATATTTAATTTTTAGCGATTTTTATCAAATAAAGTAGCTCTATTTCTTCTTCTTCTTCTTCTTTTTTTTTTTTTTTTTTTTTTTTTTTTTTTTTTTTTTTTGCTAGAATGTTGCAACCACAAAATTTATTATTATTATTTATATAGCTATTATTCTCGAATAAAACAAGGGAAAACAAAAAATAATGATTTAATTATTAAAAACTTTCATGGCGAAACAATTGTTAAAAAATATAATAAATAATAATATAATTAAATTAAAAGTAAAAGCAAAAGGTATAATTAATAATAATAATAAAGTCTAAAAAATTAGAAAGTGTTTGAATTTCTTCAAAACTTCTGCGGTACACTCCTTTAATTTCAAGAATCATATTTCTATGGTAGTAGGATTGTTACTCTAACACAGAATGGTTCAAAAGTCTGAATTTCACATAAATTAATATAATTAATGTCTTTTTTTCCCCTTCATTGGTAAATTTTGTTTAAAAAGCTAACTTTTACAGCTTCTTTCACAGTGTCTTGCCTTTACGGAAAAATAGAAAATACTATACAATCTCTTTGTTTCTAAATAAAAATACCATAAATTTAATAAATATGTATCTATATTATAAAAGCGAAACATATCTGTGCGTAACGTATACGTCATTTTGCCAATGCCAACACTTTCCCATGCAATTTCGGTTTTGCAATGTTCACTACAACAAATTTTTTCACTTCTAACCATCGCACATTTTAAATTTTTATACTGTTGTATAGAAAGAAAATTGTACTTTTAAGTGCAATTTGTTTTAAAACTATCTCAATTTAATTTTGAGATATTGATTTATTTTTTGTTTCCAGTAACCTTTTTGAGATTGTGGCAACGGAATCACTCCATTTTCTCTTGAAATAGAAAAAAAAAAAAAAAAAAGCACAAAGAAAGAAAAGAAAGAAAGAAAAGAAAAGAAAAGAAATTAAAATGCGTTTCCATGCAAATTCGGTTTTGCAATTTTCGATTATTGCAATTACACTTCTAAATATCGCACATTTTAAATTTTTACACATCGTATAGAGAAAAAAATGTACTTTTAAATTCGTACTTTTTTCCCCAGCTCCACACTTCATTCGCAGAAAAAAGAATGAATGCCCATTTTATTTATGAATGCCCATTTCATAAGAAGGTAACTTAGGAAGCCGATAGGAAAAAAAAAAAGAAAAACTATAATATTTGGGATCCCACTGTACATTAAATTATACGAAACGATCTATCGATGCAGAGTAGAATATATGGATATTGTACAACATTTCTACTGATTTTTGCATAAATAGAGAGTATAATCAGGGAAGTATAGCATTTTTTTAAGTGCAAAAAAACTGGCATGTTTTTTAGCTTATCATACATCGTTTTCAACCAAATTTAACGACAGTTTCAGAAAAACTGGCAAAATGTAGTTGAATAAACATAGTCAATAGTAATATAAATAAATTAAACATTTTATAAAATATGAGTAGTTGTATAAAATAATTTTTGTCTGTGCATGTGCAAACGATAACAACGATCTTTTAAGATAATTTAATAGTCAACTCTATGGTTCAATTCATAAAAAAAAGTTAAATATCGTGAAATTTCATAAAGGTGTTGGCGATAGGAATGATTTGATTTTTTATTAAATCTAAAAGCAGCTGAATGATAAGTAATTTTCCAAAAACTTTCAATTTCAATTTTAATATATATATTTTTAAATTTCTATTAATGCTTTAGTTCTTCTTGGATAGCTACTAGAGCGAACCTGTTGCATAATAAAAAGAATTATCAAAATCGAAGATTTGTCCCAAATCTTCTCATAATACACAATTTTGATAGTCAATAAAAACTAAGTTTTTCTTAAAATTCGGCTAATTAAAATTTACAATTTGTGGAAAAACCATTATCCTTCACCTGCTTTTAGAGAGAACTAAAAATCAGCTCACTTCTATCACCGATATCTTTCTGAATTTTCCTGATATTTGGCTGGATTTTTTTTTTTTTTTTTTTTTTTTTTTTTTTTTTTTTGTGAGTTGCTCTATAGAGTTAAATATTAAATCATGTAAAAAGATTGTTGTAACCATTCGCACGTACGCAGATAAAAAAAAATACTTTATAGTACTACTCATATTTTATAAAATATTTAATATATTTATATTTCAATTGCACTTCATTATTTCTACTACATTTTGCCAATTTTACAAAAATTGGTGTTAAATTTGTACAAAACCCTGTGTGATATAAGCTAAAAACAAGCCAATTTTTTAAAAAATTAAAACAAATTGCTATATTTTATTAGCTTGAAAGGCCCCACCAATGGCTAAGAAGATCTCCCTCGAAACTATTAGACAGGAGGTGCTGGGTTCAAACCCAATCGCGCCCATCAACCAAATTGTTCGGAGTTTTTAGTGGTTTTCTACGAAACTTGGATTTCCTCGTTTAAATACGGGTTAGGTTTTCTTAAAATCCTCTTAAGGGGGGCATTCCACCCTAAGAGCACTTATCCCTCGAGTTCATAATTGACCGTCATAAACACAACCAAACTACCAATCTTTGGTTTGTAGAAGAAAGTGTGATTCCTTGGAAATGATAAACTTTTTATATGTTGTATGCAGATATTTTCATATAGTTTATTGTACCTCTCATTTTCTATTTGTAATTTTATTGTAAATCACTGAATTTTTAAAAATAATAAAATAATAATAATAATAATAATAATAATAATATATGTCATTAAAAAAAACTTTAAAGGAAATTTGCTTATTTTTAGGGCATTTTAAAATACAAAAGAAAGAAATATTAATGTCACGTAATCAAGCCCTGACTATCGAACGGTACATAATATTAATAGTAATAATATAATATTAATAAAAATATAATAATATTAATAATAATATAATAATATAATAATATAAATAATAATATAATATTAATAATAATAATATTTCTTTATAATAATATTCTGTTAATTATTTTACAGATTAAATTAAAGTAGTACTATTCGTAAATATTCGTTTTATTTGTTACTATATTGTTTAACGATTCCTTATATGTTAATTTCTAATTTTTTCTTATCTTGAAATTTCATTTTCTGTTTTAATTTAAATCGTTGTAATAATATTAACAATGATACGTAAGTAAGATGTTAAAGAAATCACTTATGTATTATTTAAATATTTGAAAATTTAGCACTTTTTAAAATAATGTATTTTTGTAATATCATATACACTTATAGTAATTTTGCCTATAACAAACCTTCATTTTTAGATTATACCCTTCAAGAAATCAAATGGTATTAAAACATTCAATAAACATCCATCAAGTTTTCTAATTATTTTTTAAAAAGACCGCTCAATTACTAGTAATATATGTTTTATTTAATGACACGCACTTTACAGAAAAAGATCTTTTTTATCATTATAAATTACATCTTTTCAACGAACTTAAAGCATCACTTTCTATGCCGACAAGTAAACAAAAACAGCTTTCTCTCAGGGAACAAAATTCCCTATCCTCTCAAGAACGTGTAAATCTTTAACACATGTTCCAAATGATAACACCAATTTCTAGTCACCTGCAGTGAAGGGTCATTAAGAAAGGGGGATGGAATCGCGTCAGTTCTCCCGTTGTAAAAGGATATTTTACATTTCACTTGACCGAAAGCTAAAGGTTAAAGGTGAGAATTAAACAGGTGCAAGAATCATCATTTCCTGATGACATTAAATGTATGATTTCTGGAAAGTGTTTACCTCGCAATAGCAAACTGATTAATCTTTCTCCATTCCTTGATAAAGAAGGAATACTCAGAGTTGGTCAGAGTTGGTCTGATACGCAGTCTTCGTCATTCAAATCTCACACAAGAACAAATCCATCCAATATTGTTACCAAAAAATCATCCAGTGACAGTGTTGATTATCAGATATTTTCACTTATCTCATTTTCATGCTGCTCCTCAGCTATTATTGTGTGTTATCAGACAGAAATTTTGGATTTTAAGTGAACGAAGTGTTGTAAGAAAGTTCGTAAGGAATTGTGTAATCTGTGCTCGTGCTTCTGCTTCTACAGCTAAACAAATCATGGCTGATTTACCTTCAACTAGAGTGCAACCTACCCGTCCGTTCCTTATTACAGGAATTGACTATGCAGGACCTATATTGTGTAAATTTAAAAAAGATAAAGGTTCAAAATCTTTTAAGTGTTATATTTCATTATTTATATGTTTTTCCACTCATGCAATTCACATTGAATTAGTGGCTGACTTATCTACTCAGGCTTTTTAAGCTTGTCTGAAGCGATTTATATCCAGACGAGGAAAACCAAAAGAAATTGTAAGTGATTGTGCCAAAAATTTTGTCGTTGCGAACAAGGAGTTGAAAGAATTGTATAAATTTGTGGCTTCTTCTCAGCATAATGAAGAAGTGACAAAATACTTAAGTTCGGAAGAAATAAATTGGCATTTCAATCCACTCTCAGCTCCTCACTTTGGAGGACTTTGGGAGGCTGGTATTAAGTCGATGAAATTTCATTTAAAGAGAACCGTTGGCAATTCAGTTTTAACATTTGAAGAACTTTCAACTCTTTTAGCTCAAATCGAAGCATGTTTAAATTCTAGACCCCTTTGTCCTTTAAGTTCAGATCCTAATGATTTACAGGCCTTAACCCCTGGTCATTTTTTAATTGGTGCTCCTCTTACTTCAGTACCAGAAGTAGATATTTCAGAGGTACCTTCATCAAGATTGACCAGGTGGCAATTAGTGCAGAAAATACAACAACACTTTTGGAAAAGATGGAGCAATGAGTACCTTTCGACCCTACAACAGAGAGTAAAATGGTTTAAAGAAGAGCCTAATATTAAAATAGGTGATTTAGTTATAATAAAAAATGAAGGTCTCTCCCCTTTACAGTGGAAATTAGCTAGAGTAATCAAAACTCACCCTGGATCTGATAAAAAGGTTCGTGTAGTTACCCTGAAAACTGAAAATAGTGAATTAAAAAGGCCAATAACTAAATTGTGTAAATTACCTTTAGAGTAAATTTTTGAAACCCTTTCGGCTTTCAAGGCCGGGAGTATGTTTAATTTGAAAATCGTCTGCTTTTTTATCCCAGTGCTTTTCCCTCTGCGTAGGGATAATATGTGTTTTTCCCTCTGCACAGGGATATTATTGTTCTTTTATGTTTACTTTAAGTTGAGTTTGTGAGTCTCGACGATAGGTGCATTGTGTTCCCTCAGCGGATTTTATTTTCTGAAATGTGTTATTAAATTGTGTGAAAAGTGATTATACAGTCTACTGCTTTCTTCAAATATATCGACACAACAATATAAATATATTTTTAAATAATCATGTAATAAATTAAAATAATGATTTTGTAAAAGTTAAAAATAATAATAATTCTGAATTAAGTTTTGATAACTGAGTCACGAATGATACACTTTTAACAAATTTGATGTATTAAAAACGATTTGAATAAATCAGTCATTTAAAATATATATTTATATATTTTCTTTTTACAAAATAATTTGGAAATAGGTTGGAAATAAAATGTACAAAAAAAACCTGTAATATTAAAAGTAATATCAATTTCCTTTTTAAGGTAGTTTTCTTACGAGTATATTTATTTAGATTTCAATTAAAAAAGAAAATAAAGAACATTTCAGGTTATTATGTCCAATCATCCATCACTATAATAGTTTGATTATTATTACGCAAGCATAAAATCTGCAAAATATTGCTGATATTATTTAATAATACTGCAGATAGTATCATAGTTATACTGTTACTTATACATCAATGTTAAATAAAATATGTATTACTGCGGAAAAGGGTATACACATTATTATAATTATGATAATTAAATATGATAAGCAGTAAAAACCTTGTTCATTAGTGAAATTTTACACATTCTTAAAGTTACTTATTTCCTATTTTTCTAAACTTTATACAATTACATATCAATTAAAATACGAAAGATATTGATGCATGTTGGACCAGTTGATAAGTCCGATATACAAGCCTGAGAAAGCACCATATTAGCGAAATCCTGTCCCATTAGTACGATTTTGTAAACAACTAATCAATATTTTTTTCAAATATTATTGAAATTACACAAATATGATTTTCTATTTGTTTCATTCTATAAACAAAGTATGTCCATGATTTTTTTTCAAAATTTCAACAAATTGTTTGGTTAAAAGCGGGGAAACGCGTATAAATCACTCTGAAACAAATGTTGTTCAATTAAATTATTAAGAATATGTTTCGAGTGATTTGGGCAATGCAATGAAACAGAGACTTCTAAACTTATCAATTAGGAATAAATGCACAAGGAAATACATAAATATATATTATTATGGAATGTGTATTTCGGTAAGTTCCCTAATACATAATGAGAGCATAATATATAAATAATTATATTTGAGTGTTTTTATTTTAAATAATACTGAGAGATTAAGGATTAAATAATTTCTTTACATTAAAAAAAGAGATTTTTTTATTTAAAAGATGTGTCGTAAAAACAAATGATATTGCTATAGTGCAATATGCATAAGAAACATTATGATATAAAATCTAATCCCATTTTTTTGCATAAAAGTACTTAATATTTCTTAAAATAAGGATGAACTCTTTTATAAAAGTCTGAAAATTAAAAATTCTTAATTAAATTTTTATAACTGAGTCACGATTAATACTCTTTTCATATATTTTCATGTGTAAAAAACGATATGAACAAACAACATATTTCGTTAAAAATTATAGTCGATTTTTTTTTCTTTCAATTGTTAAATATTAAAAAAAAACTTTACTCTGAAATTAATATTGAATTCATTTTTATGCGTTTTCTGATGTATAAACATATTTAGATTTGAATTTAAAAAGAAAAAAAGAGCATTCCTAAATAGTATGTCCTATCATCAAGCACCATAATCTGTTTATTTTTTTTAAAGTCATGCATAAAATTTATAGTATATTGGTGATATTATCCAATAATACTGCAAATAGTATCTCATCGTTATGCAATTATTTACACATGAAGGTTAAATTAAAATGTATTACCACATAAATTAATATATATATTATTTTAATTATAATATTTAATTATGTTACATCAGTAAAAGCCTTGTTTAAATCTAGCATTGAACACATTCTTACAATTACCAGTTTCTTATTTTTCTAATCTTTCTACAATTACATATTAATTAAAAAACGAAACAAATAATGCATCTTTTAAAATCAGTTAATGAATCTAATATATAAGCTGGAAAAGTGTGCTTATTAGCGGAATCCAGTCCCATTAGTGTGTAACGCAGTGTGTAAACAACTACATATTAATTCTTGAATTACCAGTAAAATTACACAAACATGATTTTCTATTTGTTTCATTCTATAAACAAACTATATCTATGATTATCATTTCAAAATTTCAACGAATTGGTTGGATAAGATGCGGAAAACGGATAAAACAGTCTGAAACATCTGTTGTTCAATTAAATATTTAAAAACATGTTTCGAATCATTTGCGTAATGCAACGAGACAGATTCTTCTTAAAACGAAAGATAATTCATGTCTAAAACTCATGATTTAGAAACAAATCCACAAGGAAATACATAAATATGTATATTTAAGAAAAGTGAAATCTAGTGAATACGTTTCCCAGTACATAATGAGAACGTAAACATATAAATAATTATATTTGAATGTTTTTATTTTAAATAATACTGAGAGATTAATGATTAAAAAATTATTAAAAGCTAGAATTAAAAAAATCAATAAATAAATAAAGAATTTTTTTTTTTTTTTTTTTTTTTTTTTTTTACTTAAAAGATGTGTTGATAAAACTAATAATATTGACTACATTGCGATATACATATGTAACATAGGGATTTAAAATCTAACCCCATCCTTTGCATAAAAATATTTAATATTTCTCAAAATAATAAAGCATATTGTTATACAATTAGAAAAAAAATAAAAATTCTATATTATGTTTTGATAAATGAGTCACGGTTAATACACTTTTAACAAATTTTCATTTATTAAAAACGATATGAACAAATACATATCCCATAAAAATTAACGTTGATTTTTTTTACATTAAGTAAAATGGCAATTGGTTCAAAATAAAATTTACAAGATAAATGTAATGTTAAAATCAAAATCAAATTCCTTTTTTAAATGAGGTTTCATACAGGTATATTTATCTACACTGGTGTGCAAAATTTAAGGACGAGTCCCAGAATGTCAATTTTCAAGGGATTTTCAAGCGATAATTTTCACGCGAATATTCAAAAGGAAGTAATATAATTTGAATAATTACTATCCCTGCATAACAGCTCGTTCATATAACCTCTCATTCAAGTCACACATGATCACAAGAGTCACAGGTAGTACGGCGAAACAAAAAACAATAAATTTCATATGTATTTTTTTATGAGTCCCAAATGACTACTATATGTAACTCCACTGACAAATGATTGTGACTGCTGCTTTGTGACGAGTCATCAGGTGACTTTACAATGTCGTTTCATTTAGACTCTCGTGTGACCTCTCATCTGGAGAATCAATTTCAAACTCATTGTGAACGTTGCATTATGGTAAATTACCAAATAATGTCCTATTAAAATCACAAGGTAACTTTTCACCCTTTTTCACAGTGGTTATTTCACAGTAGGGTCTCTGTCACCATTTGACAAAGTCTTGTGACAGAAAGTGACCATGTGACTTTAATGTGACATTATTTGGTGATTTATCATAATGCAACATTCACAATTACTTTGAAATTTAGTCTCCAAATGACAGTCACAGGAAAGTCTCAATAAAGCGACATTGTAAAGTCACCTGGTGACTTGACATAAAGCAGTAGTCGCAGTAACCTGTCAGTGGAGTCACATATAGTAGTCATTTGAGACTCATAAAAGAGACATAGGGAATTTCCTATTTTTGTTTCGCCGTAGTGACTGTGACGCTTGTGACCATGTGTGACCTTAATGAGATGTGATATGGACTAGCTGTTATGCAGGGATAGAAAATATTCGAAATATATTACTTCCTGTTGAATATTCGAGTGAAAATTATCGCTTAAAAATCCCTTAAAATTGGCATTTTGGGACTCGTCCTTAAATTTTGCACACCAGTGTATCTTTTAATTCAAAATCAAGAAAAGAACATTACAGAGTATTATGTCCAGTCTTCAAGCACCATAATCTGTTGAATATTATTTCGCATTTATAAAATATTCTGCAGAATATTACTGATATTATCCAAAAGTACTGCAAAAAATTAATACATACACAATTACTTATATATCAGCATAAAATGAAAAAGTATTACAGTAGAAATAAGTATATACATTATTTTAATTGTAATATTTAAGTATGATAGAGCAGTGAAAACCTTGTTTATCACTAGCATTCAACGCATTCTTAAAGTTACTAATTTCTTATTTTTCTAATCTTTATACAGTTACATATTAATTAAAGCATGAATCAAATAATGCATGTGTAAAAATCAGTTGATGAATCTAATATATATTCCGGGGAAAGGAGGATATTAGTGTAATCAAGTACCATTAGTAAAATTTTGCAGTGTGTCAACGACTGCACATTAATTCTTCAACTATAAGAGAAATTACACAAACATAATTTTCTATTTGTTTCATTCTATAGAAAAAATTATGTCTATGTTTATCATTTTAAAATTTCAACGAATTGTTCAGATAAGAGAGGGGAAACGGGTATAAGTCTGTCTGAAACATCTGCTGTTCAATTAAATATTTGAGAACATGTTTCGAGTCATTTGCGTAATGCAATGAAACAGATACTTCTTAAAACGAAAGATAATTCATTTCTATAACTTATGACATAGGAGGAAATTCACAAGAAAATCCATAAATATGTATAATTACGGACAATGAAGATTTGGTGAGTACATTCCCAAATATAATAAGAACATAGACATCCAAATAATTATATCAAAGCGCTTATATTTAAAATAATACTCAGTGATTGACGATTAAATAATTTCTTTATAAGCTGGAACTAAGAAAAAAAATGTAAGGGATGGCTTTAGACTTGAAATATGCATTTATAAAATTATTGATGCTAACTTTTGTGCAATTTGCGTATTTAACGTTAGGATATAATTCTTACCCATTCCTTTCCCATTTTTTGCACAAATGCACTTAATATTTCTTAAAATAATGCGACACTCTTTCATAAACATTAAAAAAAATGAAAATTGTATTTTAAATTTTGATAATTGAAGAGCTTAAAGCCTTAACGCGTAGTGTTGCCGGGTCGGCAACAACTAAAGTTCCCCCTGTTTAGAGAAACAAAAACTTCGTGAATATTTCAAAAACTACTCTAATGGCTACTTTAAATCTTTTTTATGGGTTCTAGATGGCAGAACCACAGAGATCAAACTCTACTGTTTTTAAATAATAGGTAAAAAGTTTTACTGTAATACGCGCTTCACAGAAATGCTCTTCTCACTGCGCTTACTTATGGGAGTTTACCACTTCGGCAACAACTGTACAATTAAAATGATTAGTGCAATCTTTAAAAAACAATACCTGTGTACTCCTCTAGGCCTAAGTAGATTGCCTAATTATTTTTTTCTTTAAATTCCAACTTTAAAAGTAGTGCGCCGGAAAGGGTTAATGGAATAACATGTTATGATACAATTTTTCAAAAAGGATTTTATTTTGCGCATGAAATTTTTATGAGGTATTTTAACTTATGGTAAACTAAAAGATTAAATTTCTACTTATTAGTGAAGATATGACATAGTATCTTTTAATAATTGATATTTTAATAAATTGAATGACGAAAATAATTCAATTATTGTATTTCTATTATTTAATTATTAAATTTCTATTATTTAATTATTAAATTTCTATTATTTAATTATTAAATTTAATCAATTAGCAATTTAATTATTAAATTTCTATTATTTAATAATTAAATGCTTTTTTTATTGTTCTACAAGTCCGACCTGTTTATTTGACATTTAAATATATGGTAATGAATATAAATTAAATAACTAAACTACAACAAAAGTTTATGACTATAATTTTCTGGAATTCTGATTTCTATTACAAACGCATTCTTCATCTTGGTCTTCATTTGAAGTTTAAGTCTGTTTTTTTTTCTGTGATTCATCATAGCTTGTTAACAAAATTATTGATATTGACTACAGTGCAGTACACATATTTAACAGAGGATATAAAATTCAATCTCATTGTTTTGCATTAAAATGCACAATATTTAAAAAAAACTTGCACTCCTTAAAAGTAAAAAAAAGTCTTAAAAAATTAAAAGTTCTGTATTCAGTTTTGATAATTGGCGAGCTTAATTGATGAACATGTTATGATACAATTTCTTAAAATGTATTTTATTTGCTGGTGAAAAAGTTATGAGGTATTATATCATATGGTAAATCTACAATACTAAAATTCACCTCAGTGGTGAAGATATGATACAATATATTTTAATGTTTAATGTTTTCATATTTAATAAATTAAATGGTGATAATAATTTCTATTATTTAATAATTAACTACAAATTTTATTTTCTAAGGTCTCCAGTCTGTCTATCATACTGTGCTTCTGAATAGAAATTAAATAACTACAACACAACTTTTACTTCAATGTTCTCGAATTCTAATCTCGTTTTCATAGCATATTCATCCCAGACATTCAATACATTGTAGGTCTGTGTGTTTCTGGTGATATATTACAGGTTTAGTGGAGATATTTTAAGATTAACTAAAGACTAAAGCAGGCTAAAAAAACAGGTAAACATCGCATAGCAGCATACAGTCACAGCTGATATATTAAGAAAAAAAAAAGACTAAGTCTATTTCTCCAGGAACTAACAAAATACCTCAAAAAAGTAACTGCATTCAAGATATTTAAAAAAAATTGAATAGATATTTCTTAGAAATTTCTTGTGATGACATTATGTAAGGTACCAGGTTATGTGCTTTTCAATGAATCTAAATTGTCACACCAAGAAGAAAGTTTTGTTGGATCAACAAAATTTTGTTTGGTCCAATAAATATTTTCGCTTAAATATGTGTCAATGGAAATTTTGTTTGAATAAACAACAATAACAATATATATATTGTTGATATTTTTTTCAATTCTGCGTCCACAATTTTCATCCAAACTGCATAATAACGTAATAATAACTTCATTAATCTGTCTCAATTTCAAAAGATTAACCAAAAATTATGTTAATCCTTTATAGCTAGATATGTTAGTTAAACAAAATTACGCCAGAGAATTATGGCTACTGCACACCAATTTGAATATTTCAAAAACAACAAAATTTTGTTAGAATTACAAATTGAAAATAAGAGACTTCAGTAATATACAAATAAAACTGGTGATTTTTTTTATTTTATCAGAATATTAACAATATATATATATATATATATATATATATATATATATATATATTAGTCTAAGCAATGAAACAATTTTTTACTTCGTTTAAGACAACCAAAATGTACTCAACAAAACATGTTTTGTACTTTTTATCAATAACTTTTTCTGGGTGCAGATACGCCATATTCCGAAACAACTGTCAATGTGTTTTTCGTTACGATCTAATTATTCAGAAACACATTCGCGCAAAAGCAAGATGTATGTTTAATGTGTCATTTTATTTCTTTGATTCAAGTAAATATTCTGGGCACAATTTTAATTTCAGAAATGAACGTTAGAACCGAGATTTTGAATAAAAGAAATGGTATCACTATGTATACTCGGGGAAAAAAATAACCTCGAATAGTTCCGCAACAAATTACAGTTGAAGAAAGTTGCCGCTGAGCTAATTTCACAATTAGTGAGAATGCCAATCCTTGAATGGTTGGTAAAAATTGTGTTATTTGCATAAATTTAAAAATAATAATAATAAAAGTAATTGGCTATATAGAAGCGTTTCGGCTAGTTTGAGTTATGACTATATTAGTTAATAAACACACTATTACCACTACAATACTTCTAAGTAAAGCAAACTTTGTAGCTAATATCCCCTAACAAAATTATAATTTCTTTATAAAATATTTTTATAGCAATTTAAAATTGCATTCCTTCAAAAAAAAATGTATTTATTTATTTTTTTTTTAATTTGCAAATTTCTGTTTTTGTTGTCAAGTGTCTGAAGCACACAGACTTTCGGATGTAGCATCAAATTCAATGACAATTTTTGGAGGAAAAATCTGGTTTGGCGCGATATGCGTTACACTGCGTTTTATTATATAAAGATTTTCATTACAATTAGAATAGATGTCGAAAAAAAGGTCCTTCATCCCATAAACGAACAGTAACATTGAAATGATGGGAAATAAACCTTTTTGACAAATATTGTGATATCAGTGGGAGCTAGATATATAACAGTTGTTTCCTTTCACGATAGTAATGATAGTATTTTTTGTAAAGGAAAAAAAATAAAGGATGCAAATAACATTGTCGTTTTGAACAATAAAACACATTGTTAACAATATCATACAATTTTAAAATTATCGAACTGGATAAAACGTATACATACTCCAACCCAGAACCCAGAACGTTAGACTGTTATTGCCATATACACTGGGATTATTTGCCTCATAAATAGTTACCTGCAATTACAAACGGCTGAGACAACCAATCAACATCCAGTCAGCTCTTCCGAAAAATTACATATCTTGTTATGCCATAAACTAGACAGAATAAACCTCAGATACAATAATTCTATTACACGACGTAACTTTTTCTATTTAATACGTATGTGAAATGTGACTTTTACATCTTTCCGCATAAAAATGTTCATCATTTCCAGTGACATTTATTAATGTCAGTATTTAAGTTAGGGAAGATCCTTCTTCCTGAAAGGGCTAAAATAATAAGCGTATCTTCGTTTACATAGTTTAAGGGAGTCATTTTATCTGTGTCTTGTTGAGCTGTGATGAGCAATCATTAGGATAGTTTCCCAGCAAGATGCCTACGTTACTTTATCTTTTTTTATGAATTATTATATATCTATATATACACTGCTCAAAACAATTAAAGAATATTTGAAGTTTTATATAAAATAAAGATATAAACGAATTTTTTTGGCGAAAATAGAAGAAGAGAATCACAAATGCAAATTTTTCTGGTTTTCAAACTGTGGAGTATGCAGATTTTGAGTTCGACGTCAAAAACATCGCTTCAGCGGCAGCGAATGAAATTTGACTTTCAACTGGATAAAAGAGAATGAAGACAAGGATGATCGGCATTAAGTGATTGCTTTGTTTCGATGAGTACGATGTTTCAGCGAAGTCATTTGACAGATTCAGAAGCTTGGAGAATTGTTGGTAGGTTAGAAGGGGGCCAAAATCAAGCCGAAGTAGCGCAAGCCATTGGAGTGTCACAAAGTGTCATTTCCAGGATCTGGAACCGTTTTTTGGAGAGTGAATGTGCAGGCCGAAGACCAGGGCAAGGTCGTAGACGGGGAACAACGCCCAATGAAGATCGGTATTTAGCGTTAACAGCTCGGAGACACCGAAACATGAACGCTACTCTTCTCCAGCAACGCCTTCGCTCGGCTACATGCACCACGATTTCTACTCAGACTGTCCAAAACCGGCTCCATGCTGTAGTCTGTATGCTTGCCGACCTATGGTATGTGTTAGATTAACATCAAGGCATCGTCGCGACCGCAGGGAGTGGGCAACCGAGCATGTCAACTGGAGGAGAAATGAATGGAGCAATATTCTGTTTTCTGACGAGTCCCATTTTTCTGTGCATCCGGATAATTGGCGTATTTTCATCTGGAGAGACCGTGGCAGTAGGAATAATCCTGCGTTCGTGCACGAAAGTGTCAGATTTGTCGGTGGTGGAGTGTTGGTGTATGGTGGCATCTTCATTGACGGGCGCACTGCCCTCTACATCATTCGAGATGGAGCTCTGACTGGTCGCCGATATAGGGATGAGATCCTCAGACCTATTGTAGTCCCTTACGCTGCAGCAATCGGAGATAACTTCATTTTAATGGACGATAACTGCAGGCCACATCGTGCAAACCTGATGGAGGATTTCCTTTTCGAGGAAGGAATCGTTTGAATTGAATGGCCAGCGTGTTCTCCAGACATGAATTCAATCGAGCACGTTTGGGACGCTCTAGGAAGACGGGTTTCTGGCCGCCAACAACCCCCCCACAAACTCTCCAAGAACTGGAAAAAGCTCTTCTGGAAGAGTGGGGCAGAATACCCCAACTCGTCATTAATAGCGTCATTGAGTCCATGCCTCAAAGGTGTTCAACGTTGCTGGCCGCCCGTGGAAACCATACCCCCTACTGAAAATAATTTTCTTTGAAGAAAACACCTTTTCTTATTCTTTTTTCTCATATGCTCAAATTGTGTTTTTTTTCCTTTTGTACACAAATGCGCAATAAAATGCATTTTTTCTGCCAAACATGTGTAATTTATTCTCATATAACCTACTATGTCTGTCGACCATGCATCAATCAGCTAAAAAGTTTCCCAGATACAAAATCCACCCAAAACTGCAACATCCTTTAATTGTTTTGAGCAGTGTATATTTAAAATTAAAATATCCACTTCGTTAAGAAATTTAATCATAAAGAGGGTAAAAACAGTCTTTGGCCACAGAAAATAAAGTAGAATTTTCATGCAATTTTTACAATGTCTATCATGTATTTCCATATGTTTAAAGCTTTCAAGCAATATGATTGTATTCTGAATTTTCTGCATTACATTTCAAACATTGCGATTGTGATTTTACATTACGTGTGCAAAAAAGAAACTAAATTGTATGCATTGAAAATATTTTTAACATAATTATGTTTAAGATCTAGAAAAGATGAAGATATGTTAAAGGCACTTGAATACCAAATCCTCGAAAATATATTTACATAACATTACAAAAAGAGCCGAGGAGCTCGGAAGATTTCGAAAATATATATAAATAAATCTATGAAAATTGAATAGTTAGACAGCTAAGAATAATATATTAAAAGATACTTTCAAAAGTGTTGATGCCGCAATAAATTTATATTTTCAGACATTATGTGTAAACAAAATATCTAAATATCATTCAATAAATAAAAAATCAGATATTTCTATAAAGAAAAAAAAAAAACAGCGAAAAGTACGAAATAAACGTTTTACATCTATTTAGTTTCTCCTTAAAATGATTTTATTTTAAACGTTTTTTTCTAATTTTAGGATATATTTTATTAAAACATACTATGTTTGTACTTTGTTAAAAGCTTGAAATAGTAAACTATAACAAAAGTAATAAATATATGCAAAAAAATATTTTTTAGGAAAATATTTGATATAATTGTTTTATTTTTTTTATTTTTAACACATTTTAGAGATAATGGGCTTTTACTATTGACATTATAGCTTTCCGATATAATGGTCATAACTTTTAAATTATATTTTGCTTATCCATCTGTAGTACATTAACGTTGGTGGTGAAATTATATCAGTTAAAATATTTTAATTAAATATCTGAGAATATAAGCGGATATTGATAAGGTTTAATTATGATGAATATAATAATTAACATAAAAGAAATGTGCATAATTGTGTATAATTTTATTCCACGATACCTTTAACGTGGATTATTATCATATCTGATAATGGTAAATATGAAACATTTTACACACTTTTATACATTGCATTCCTAAAGAATCTTGTCATCTTGTCAGTCATACAGTAGAAAATATTGTTCAGTGTTATTTTCCAAACACAGTGATTAAAATGAAATTATGCTAATGACAAACTACAAAATTTCCCTCTTCCTAGTTTACAAGTTGGCAATTGTTTAATATTATATTTTTAAGAAATCGAAATAGTATATTACGACCGTATAATAAATAAATATCTTGCCAAATATTTATATATATTTATATTTATCAAATATATATATATTTGTCGATTTGATATGAAATCACCCCAAAAGCATAAAACAAGAATGCGACTATCCTAGATAATTACTTTAAATATGAAAGACTAATTTAATAGAGGCTTTTTACCAATTACACTGTTAAAAATTTTGCTCTATTTTGAACCAAATTTTTGTGCTAAGTAGCTGCTATCATAAGACGGTGTAATCTCGAAACAATATTTGGAGCTTCCTATTTCAACCACTTTTCAATTATTGGAACTATGCTCTAACAGGAGCTCCAAATATTGGTTAAGGATTCATCATATTACAGGGGCAACTATTGAGCACCAGAATTTGGTTCAAACTAGGCCAAGAATATAAGAGTTTAGCATCATATTTTTTTTCTGTTCATTCTGCATGTGCTGACAGATATTTCATGAAAAGCTTGAATTCTTTCTTTGAACAAACGTATGTATTTATGGAAAAAAAAACTACATACATATCTATTATTTCAGAATTAATTAAAGTATCAAATAGTTTTGAATATCCGATGATTTATATCTTCTATAATAATAAAGAGAGAAGGATGTTTGTCTGTCAGCGCTGTTCTGAAGAGACTGCTGCACGTAGAGTCACAAAATTTGGAGGGAAGGTACTTTTTTACATGTAGTTTTGCACCTCGAAGCCCGATTTTCGATTTTTTATTTAGATTTTTTTTATAATTTTTTTATGCGATTTTTAGCGTTATCTTTGCGGTTTTATCCCATTAGTGAAAGGAATACGGTTTCATTCTTTTAACCCAAAATAGCAATTTTTTTTTCTCTTTTCAACAAAGTTTATTCGGAATTTGTACAGCGATTTTTGAATTTTTAACGAATTTTTAATGCGATTTTTAGTGTTTTTTTTTCTCATTTTGCGGCTATTTTTTGAGATAAATAAAACGAAAATCGTTTTAAATTTTTAGCCTAACGCCCTAAATTTTGTGTTTGTTACGATTTTTAGATTTTAACGATTTTTAATGCGATTTTCAATGCGATTTTTAACGTTTTTTAAAGATTTTTGCGTTTAGCATCTAATTTTTTTCATAGTTGTTCTATCAAAAATTTGAGCTGTTGAGAATGCAATAAGTAGTATTTTTTTGTGAAATCTATCTAAAATGTCAAAAATTTAGATACCACTATTTTCGAATAGCAATTTCATAAACTATCTTAAATTCTTGCTTACGACCGCTACCCCCTCGAGTTATATATCACCTGATAGATTATTTAACAGAGTATGGTTTTGATAAAGTTTTTGAAGAATAGAGTGCTCTACCTGGTGGTGGAAAATGGAACTAATAGAAAGCTATTTTTTTAAATCTATAATAATAAAGAAACAAGTTTGTGTGTGTGTCAGCGCTGTTCTGAAGAGTCTGCTGTACGTAGAGTTATAAAATGTGGAGGGAAGGTACTTTTATACAGGTAGTATTGCACCTCGAAGCCCGATTTTCAATTTTTTGATTAGATTTTTTTTTATTTTTTTAGGCGATTTTTAGCGTTTTTTTTGCAGTTTTATTCCATTAGTGAAAGAAATGCGGTTTCATTCTTTTAACCCAATATAGCAATTTTTTTCTCTTTTCAGCAACGTTGATTCGGAATTTGTACAATGATTTTTGAATTTTTAACGAATTTTTAATGCGATTTTCAGTGTTTTTTCTCATTTTGCGGTTTTTTTTTTTTTTTTTTTGAGATTGATAAAAAGAAAACCGTTTCAAACTTTTAGCCCTAAATTTTGTGTTTGTTACAAATTTTAGATTTTAACGATTTTTAATGCGATTTTCAATGTGATTTTTAACGCTTTTTCAAGATTTTCTGCGTTTAGCATCTATTTTTTTCATAGTTGTTCTATCAAATTCTTGAGCTGTTGAGAATGCAATAAGTAGTATTTTTTTGCGAAATTTACCTAAAATGTCAAAAATTTAGTTATCACTATTTTCGAATAGCAATTTCATAAAATATCTTAAATTCTTGCTTAAGACCGCTACCCCCTCGACTAATATATCACCTGATAGTTTCTTTAACAGAGTATCGTTTTGATAAAGTTTTTGAAGAATAGAGTGCGCTAGCTGGTGGTGAAAAATGGAATTAACAGAACGCGATTTTGTTAAAATTTGGAAATATAACAATGCGTGAAAGGAGGGGCGCGAACAAAATTAGGAAATGTAATAAGGAAATCTGTTTTACACTTTAAGGTAGTTTATAACATAACGCATGTTAAAATTTTTAAAGTACTGGCGATGCTCTGGAGAGACCGCTGCACGAAGTTATGTATGAAATTTTACACCTTGAAGGCCGATTTTCAGTTTTTTAAAATTTAATTCATATGCGAATTTTAGTGGGTTTCGAGGCGATTTTTCCGCATTAGCGAAAAGGAAAGCGGTTTCATTCTTTCGACATAAATTAGTGAATTTCGTTCTCTTTTCAATATAATTTATTTGGATTTCGTGCAACTATGTTTGGATTTTTAGTGAATTATTTAATGTAAATTTTGCCGCTATTATTCGACATTAGTAAAAGGAATTTTGCTTAAAACTTTCAGGCTGGTGTATTAAATTTTAGCTGTTAAGATTTATGAATTTCAGCTAATTTTAATGCGATTTTTCGAGATTTTTTGCGTTTGATGTCGGATTTTTGTCATTCATGAGATATTTCCAATTACAACGTTTTACCCTAATAGAGTAAATTTTGACCCTTGTGATTTTTTAATATTAGTGATTTTTAATGCATTTTTCAATGCAATTTTTAGAAATTTTTCGAGTTTTTGGTGATTTTTTGATATTTGAAAGTAAAAATTGATTTCAAACTTTTAATCTAATGTAATTTTAGAGATTTTTAACGCGATTTTTCAAGAATTGTGTTCCGTGTCGATTTTTTATTATCTATAAAAGATTTCCTTTTACTACGTGATTATCCTGTCGACCAATTTCGCCAAATTATATCAATCGTGAAACAAGCCAAATTATGCAAATAGATGTAATTTTTATGTTAAATAATGAAAGAAGAGATAATTTAGAAAAACATCAATACAAATACATATAAAAATAAGTAAAAACCACTTGATGACGTAACAAACATATGTAACATGTTTAATGTCAAGTGAATATGGAATTTACGATCCTCCATTATTGTAGTTTACTCTTATGGTTTGATCCAGATAGTTTCTTGGTCAACCGGATAATCAAATAGTTCAGACTTCCGATTAGAATGTTTTATCCGTTTGATGAAATTCTGATTACTGCGATTTAAAAAATGACTAGCGATATTTAGTGCATTTTTCAATGCGTTTTTAATGAACTTTTTAATGCGATTTAGTACTATTTTTTTGGATCCCCACCGCAGTGGTGTTTTAACAATTAAAAAATTATTTTGGTTTCAAACTTTTAGCCTAATATAGTAAATTTCACCATTTACCTTTTTTTAATTTTGTCGATTTGCAATGTGATTTTTGATATATTTTGTGTTTTGCATCGATTTTTTTGTAATTCATGTAAAAAAGAATGGTTTCTACGTTTTACACGACTAGAATATTTTTTTATTCACGGGATGTGTTTACATTTAGCGATTTTTAATGAATTTTTCAATGGTTTTGTATTGGTTTTTTGAATCGCACGGCTATTTTTTTGAAACTTCGAAAAGGAAATTAATTTCAAACATTTACACTTCATTTACGAATTTTGAAATTTAGTGTTTTTTTAATGCAATTTTTAGCAATATTTTCATTATTTCTCACGCTTTGCGCCGATTTTTTCATTCGTATTTAAGAAATAATTCAGATTGCACTATTTTACTCTATTAATGTAAATATTGTCCCCCGCTATTTTTAAATTTGAAACGATTTGTAATGAATTTTTGAATACAATTTTTAGATGTTTTCGAGTCCATGGCGATTTTTTCACAATTGGAAAAGAAATTTTTAAATAATTTGTAGCTTAATGTAGTAAATTTTGACATCAATGATTCAGATTTTTTGTGTATTTTCATAAAATGTTTAGCAAGTTTTGTGTCGATATTTTTTAACTAATGAAAGAGTTCAGGTTTCAATGTTTTGTCCCACTATGGTAAATAATGTCCGCAGGAATTTGATATAAATGTTATCTTACTATGGCAAATTTTGTCCAGATTTTTGAATTTTACTGATTTTTAATCCGTTTTATAGTGATTTTTCAAGTTCTGTGACAGTTGTTGACATCGGTAAAAGAATTTCGGTTTCTAACTTTTAGCATAAATATTACAATTTGTTCTCCACGCTTTTATGAATGTTGCCAATTTCTAATGCGATATTCAATGTATTTTTTAGTTAGTTTGGGGGATTTTAGGTGTTCCGTGTTGACTTTTCCTTATTCATGAACGATTTCCGATTACAATATTTTCGACTGAATATAAAATTTTTACAGCCATGACTTTTAAATATTCAGCGATTTTCAATATAGTTATCGATACGATTTTTAGCCCTTTTTTTAAGTTCCTTGGCGATTTTCTGCCATTCAGAAACCAATTTTGATATCAAACATTTTGTTTAATGTAGTTATGTTTCGAATGCAATGTTTTATCTCTCTATATGATTTTGGCGTTCCATGCCTACATTTTGTTATTTATGAATGATTTCGAACATAACTCCCCCCCCCCCGCCCTGTCTTAATATTATTTTTTTAAGCATTGACTTCCAAATATTTAGCTATTTTTAATGCAATTTTCAATGTAATTTTTAGCCATTCTTCAAGTTCCGTGGCGATTTTTTTACATCCGGAAATCGATTTCGATATCAAACTTTTTGGTTAATATGGTTAATTTCTTGATTACAATATTTTATATTATAACAGTGAATTTTTACCCTAGGGATTTTTTAATGTTTTACAACTTTCATTACAATTTTCAATGCAATTTTTGGGCTTTCTTAATCATTTTTTTTTAAGCATTTTTTAAAGGAATTCGATTTTAAATTTCTAGACTAATAAGAATTTGGTGTTCACAGCGATTTTTTTTTCAGATACGGAAAAGGAATTCGGTTTTTAATTTCTTCGCTAATAGGATAAATTTTCTCCTGTGCGATTAAAGATTTTTATTGCGATTTTTTAGCATTTCAATGCTTTTTACATTATCAAATTAATTAGATTCAAAACATTTATCCAAGTAGAGTAAATTTTGAGTTCCGTGATTTTTGAAAATTTTGTCATTTTTAAAGCGATGTTTACGTTTCTTCGCGATCCGCTTCGATTTTTCAGAGGTTCAATTTTTGGCCGAATTTATTAAATTCTGATCTCTTTTATTCAAAGTTTATTCCAATTTTGAAACACAATTTTTGAATTTTGTTTTATATTTTTATGAGATTTTTAATGTTTTTTGCGATTTGAAAGATTTTTTCACATTAGTAAAAATAATCCAACTTCAATTTTCTAGCCCATCTCTTTTCAACGAAGTTTAGACGAAATTCGTGCAGCATTTTTAAAATTTTTCGAGGTTTTTATTATGATTTTTAAAGTTTTTTTCGAAATTCTTGCTATTTTTTGATGAACCCGGGCAACGCCGGGCAGAACAGCTAGTTATCAAATAAATTTGAATTTTCAGCAGAACATGTATGATTGGCTTTTAAGAATACGTACGTTAATAGTCAATGAAATTATTATATTTTTTATAAATGCTGTTAAAGAGAGATTTGGATTTTTTATGAAATAAAAAAATTTTCCAGAGAAAAAAAATCATTTTCTTCAAATCTTTCAACTTTGTAAAGAGTACAGATGCTAAATGGTACCAACAGTGAACATGACCAACTTCGTCTGTGATAACGTTATCATATATATTATAAAGCAGAAGTTCTGAAACTTCCAAACGAGTGTTTTCAAAAACTACCCGATGGATTTTTTTGCCGATTGTATCATTCGATAGGAAATATTTTTTCGAAGGTTTATGATTTAAATTTACAGGGATAACTCTGATTTTTCGTAGTAAATTTCGTATTTTTCGGTTATTTTTGACAAAAGGGTTGCCAGTAGCTGTTTTTGGCGAAAATTATAATTGCTAAAAGAATTAAAATGGCTATATCTATTAGAAATATTACAAATAACTACTAACAATATTAATAATAATAAAGAAAGACCGCTTAAATGAGACGTAATATTATAAAAATAAATTTATCTTGAAAACAAAAAAAATATTTGTAATGCTTAAAAAAATAAATTAATGCGAAATATAACAATTGGTTCAACTTTTGGCGACTTTTCCCTGGTGTTAGAATAAAAACATGAATTTCAGAAATTGACTAAATGAATTTTGAATAATAGTTATTTCTCTTTTTATTATTTTCTTTCTCTTTTTTATCGAATTTCCGTATAATATAACTTACAGCCGAAAAAAGCAGACCTGATACAGTGAGATACTATTCGTTTCTATACCATTTTCATCTTGCTTTTGTCACCAAAGAATGTGTTTTTAAGCCGAAAATGCACTACTGACTTAATTCCTGACTTAGGTTCTTAATGGTCGCAATAATGTTGTTTTTTTTTCAAGTGAAGATAATTTTTAGAGTATATTTTAATATTCAATCGCAAATTATATAGATATGAGTATAACTCTTTTATTTCTTTTTGCAAATATTTTCATTGTTAATTTAGTTTTTCTTGCGCCATTTCGTCAATTTCACTTGCAGGAAAAATTTCAGTTTTAAAATTTAAAAACTGAAGAAGGAAAGATTACCCCATCGATTAAAAATTTACCCCCAAATTCCAAGATTAAATGTCAATAATGGATGATCGTAAATGTCACATTCACTTGACATTAAGTATAATATAAATACTAATTATGTCATCAAGCGATTTTTAATTCGACATTTTATTTCTACTTTTATATATGTTCTGCTAATTTGTTTTTCGTTATTTAAATGAAAATTTATGCTAATCTATATAATCTGGCTAATAGTTTGGCGATTTGTATAATTTGGCGAAATTGGTCGACGGTCTAACCAAGTAGTACTGAAGGAAAAATTTTGCAATTCAAAGTAAATTTATGCAATTATGCGTTATTACTATAGATAAATTCAACATTTTGAAATGAAAAATTCCCATTGAATAAAATTTACAAGTCTTTTTTGATTGACCATTTCTTCTTCAATATTTCTTCAATCAAACTTTTGCTATTCTCTTTCGCGCAGGCTAACAAAAATGTATTTTAAATATTTTATTAGATAAAACGTAAATAACATTTTTCAATTTTGAAAAAAAAAAAAAATAATAATAATAATCTAATTCTACCATTATGTGTCTTACAGGACAAAATAACAGAATTACTTTTAAAAATGGTTTTATCTGTTACTTGTATGTTATTTGTTTATTTGGGTGTTTGAATTTACTTTTCTCATCAAACAATGTGATTTTATACCAAGAAGGCATAAGCCGGAGCGATGTTCGCAATTACTATATTCTCTCACTCTCTTTTAAATGTGTGAGAGTATTTTTAGGATACTTTTTTTATGTTTAATTGTAAATATATAAATAGCAGTTATAGCAAAAAAAATGCGTATAATGTTTAAATTTTAGTATAAATGTCTTCCTCATCCAAACTGTAAAAAAATTTAATTGCAACTTTTTAAAGTTTTGGCGCAGATGTCATATACGCACCACATTTGCACGATTGCAACAAAATGGCGATTTTATGCCTCACATGGTAAACAGACTATGGTTGTTTATTTATTAATAAACTATATATTAACTTTCATTTTGTTTTTAAAAATAATATAAATCATTTTGTTCTATAGCTATTGATTAAACTTTTTTATTTATTATTTTTTTTCAAATAATAGAAAATAATTTAAAAATATTTATGAAATTGGTAATTAAAAACCAAGTTTTCTCCCAATTGGCACCAGAAAAAAATTGCGCCAATGTGGTGCTTACATGACAACTGTGTCAAAGTTTTTTCACTATACATAAGTAGGAAAAATGCAGTATAAATACTGATTAAAGTTTTTTCCAAATATGGAAATTTTGTCACAGATTATTTGGTCATATACTCATCGAGGTATCTCACTGGCGCCAAAATGGCATTATTAGCCTTATATGGTAACCCAGCTATAGTTGTTTATCTGATAATGAGTTGTTTATTTACTTTCATTTTCTTTTTTGAAATGATATTTGTTGTTTTGTTCTACAGTTACTTTTTTATTTATTGTTAATTGCTGTTTAAAATGATAGAAAATAATAAAGTATATATAAATTTCTTTGGTATTCTAAAACGAGGATTTTGCCACATTGTAGTTGCAAGAAAATCTGCTAAACCTATTGCGTATATGATATCTGTGTAGGAATCTTTTGTGAAATATGAAAAGTGTAAATTGGCTACTACTTGATTATCACGTCAACCAATTTCGCGAAATCGTTCTCCAAATTATACAAATTTACATAATTTTATCTTAAATAACAAAGAGAAAATGCTTAAGTAAGAAAGAGCAAATAATTCTGTTTTTATTTTTCAGGAGGAAATTTTGTAATAATAAAGTAATTGCTGTAGTGAGAATTTTAATGGGTGGTTTTTTTTTATCGTTGGCAACTTTCTGTAACGAAAAATGTTTATTTTTTTTTCCTGCAGTTGTTTTGTAAGAGCTGGTTTTGTCAAAGCCATGTTAAAGTGGTATTCAAATTTTTGAACCCTTCCCAATTACCACCCCCTTGGGCCAATTTTGCTCCTTTGCAATTCCCATTGAGATATTAACCATCTAAATGTACTTGACGAGTTTGAAGATGATTCTTGCATAACTGTGCCTTTTATCGCGCGGACAAAATTTAATCTATATATATAAAAGAAAGTCTGGATTTCGTATTAATCACAGCACAAAAAAATCTACCGAACCTAAAATCTTGAAAATTGGGGTAAAAATACTTCTGATGACATCGAGGGCCGCTAAGAAAGGATTTTCGAAAATTCCACCTCTAAGGGAGTTAAAAAAAGAAACGAACTTTTAAAAAATTCCTTAAAAATCGGCTTTTGTAGTTTATTTTCGATTGATAACATATTTTAGTTTATTTTTTCATGCTGAATCGAATGGCACCAAGCAAATTCTTTTAAGCTCAGTAGTTCGCGAGATACTTCACATTTTCCTGATTTGGCGATGTCTTCGGCGCAAAAACCTAAAATTTTCAACCCTTATCTATGTATATAAAAGAAAGTCTGGATTTCGTAATTATCACAGCACAAAAATATCTATTTAACCTATAATTTTGAAAGAGAGTTCTATAATCAGGTTAACATGATTATGTAAGCTATATTTAATTATCTCAATATATATAAAAGGCAAAGTTAAATTTCATTGCGGCCGCTTATAAATTAAGTTCTACAAGATAGATTTTAATGGATTTTACATTGTTAGTTGGATAATTTATCAGAAATTTTGTAACAAATGAAATATAGCATTCTACGTTGTTTAATTGAATACTTAGGAAATGTTTTTTATCAGATGAACCCAATTACAAAAGTTTGGCTTTATTTTAAAAGTTCCGCTGAATGAATTTTTATGTGATTAAAATTGTTAACATGTTGAGCGCTACATCATTCATTGGTGACTAACATTAAACTTTACGTTTAGACGACTGATTTTTCACCGATGACAGACAGTCTAAAGTACAATATAAAACTAAAAATTACTATGATATAAAAATTTCGCTTGATTCAAAGTTTCTTAAAAAAACTGACCAGCGTAGCGGGCGAAGGCTGCTAGTTTAAGATAAACATTCTCTGTAATGCATGCTTTGAGTATCAATGCTTCCATCAACATAAAAAATCATTTTAGAATATCTATAAGAGATTTTTTTTCAGATACAATATATCGATGCAATTTACAGATGTGTATAATTGTGATATCTATAATATAATTATAGACTGTGTACTAATTTTTCTAAATGAGACAGGATTTTATTTTAATTTGTCAGTATAAAAATTTAAGTATTAGATTTGTGGAATAAGGTACAGTGAAGCTTCAACTATGCGCGGTGCGAATTATCCGAAAGGCAGTTTTTTACAAGCCAAATTGAAACCAACAACGAGGAAAATACAATATACTCTGCAGTTTTAAGATATAAAAGTGAAAAGGTCTTCTCACATATATTTTATTATTTAAAAGTGAACACGCAGTAGGTCCCAAAAGTCACAATGAATAAATAGCAATATTTCCATGCAGCGACTTTGTGGGTGGTCACAAACTCAGGATTTTGATAATTCATAAATGATTATTTCAGCCAAAATCAAAAGGTTGGATGCACCAGCAGATTTTTCAAGAATAGTTTGAAGAGATGATTGTGCCTTAAGTACGCAAATATCCTGACTTAAAAAAGGCCAAATAAGGCAATATTGTAGGCTGTTTAGTTAAATAACAAGGCTGCTTCACTTCACATCCCGCTGCCAAATGGTCCACAAACTGAATTTCAATATTTTCTAAGAAAGAGCTCCTTAATATTTTTCTTGCAGATGGGGAAATGGAGAAATTGTGTTTTATCATTTTTTTGAAGATTAATATATCGCTTTCTGCGGTTCCCTTGCCATCTAAATTCATGGATATTCGGGGCTATATTGTACTTTCTAATCCATTGATTTAATTTTATTTAAGAATTTGTACGTTTTAGTATATCCTGAAAATGATATTACTATTTTTATAAAAGTAAGTAGCCATGTTATTTGTCATTGCTACGAAATACCGTTAATGAGCCGATAAGTAATCTCGAAAATAGCATTTTCTAAAATGCATGCTAAAAAAAAAAAGAAAAAAAAAAGACATTAACAGAAAAAAAAAATCGATTCGCAACCCCCAATACACAACTTGTTAGTGCTAAGTATCTGATTTTGCAATGGCTTATTTGTAACGTACTATGTAGTATTTGTCAACGTATTAGCATTAGCATCTAATTTTTACATCATATTTGGATTTATAGCTAGTTTTAAGATTTGTTTATCAAACCAGAAACCAGAACTATGCTGGTTTTAATTTTAAAACTCTGAGTGTTAAATTAATTTTAATTCTTTGCTTTTTATTGAGAATTTTAAACCTCCGCCTTCTTGAATTTCAGATTTATAAAATAATGTAAAAATACAAGATTACTTGTTTCAGTATGCTTAACAAGTGCAAATTGTAATTCCAAAATATAATAATAATAAATTTCCTTTCTAGAAAAAACTATTCCTGTTTTTCATAAAACACTTTTTATAGAAGATTCTTCATCTCCATGAGTTTCACCTCAGTAATACTCCTTGTCAATTTCATTATGAGTTTCATATCTATAAAACTCATAAGTTATTGAAATTTATTCAAATTAAGTAGGATCATTGTCCATACTACTTGTAGTGAGAAAAAGTTACACATAAAAGTGAAAAAAAAAGGGAAATCTAAAGTTTAAAATCGAAAAATAATTTTGTTCAAAAGATACACTTTTTGGAGAATGACCCATATTTGATTACAGGATTTAAAAATTAAACTATGGAATATATTCCAGTTAGTTTCGTATTAGAAATATTCCTATTAGTTTTAAATTTGAAAATATATTCTCATATGTTTAATTGTGCATATGTACCTTATTTTTTCACATAATGTATGTACAATGTATTTTTTACTTTTCAGATAGATGAAATATATAATTTAATTTTAATATTAAAAATCTAAGCAGAAATATTTGCATTACATTCAAAAAATACTTTCCTAAGCGAAATACCACTACATACTGAATTGAAGAAATTCAATTTCCTTTCTGATTAATTATAGCGTTGAAAGTAGTAATGAAATTAAGTAATTATACCTCAGATGAATTTAGGATTCTCCCTCCTCACGTCTACCCCCCCCCCTCGATTAATTTATAAAATATCCGATAAATTTATTCAACATACTCACACATGTAATTTTATTAATTAGATTTTGAGAATAAATTTGCCACGAAACAGACTGATCTTATACTGAACTTTAGCAAAACTATTTCATATTATTACGAAAATATTTGTCTCAACGAAAACTCTTATTAGCATCTATTAAATTTGGTAAAAAATTAAGTAATTTCATTAAGGATTAATTTGAGTTATAAATATTTTAATGAACAACCATGAAATTTTCTCTTACGCATCTAGATCTGAGTAAACTTATTCGTTGTTTATCCAATAAAATCAGTTAAATTTGTTAACATAGAATGAATGTATAGACTGTTTTTCTTAAAACGAAGCAGAAGGTAACGTTAAAGTTACTCTTTAATAATTACTATTACTAAAACCGTCATCTTTATTATTATTATATCATCGTTATTATAATAATTGTTATTTTCAAAAATCTTAATATTAATTAACAAATACTTAAAGAAAAATTAAATGATGTTGAAAAATATAATTGAAAAATATGTCTTTTTTGAAAACTTTGAAACAGTTTTTTTAATGTCAATAAAGAATGTAATTTAAGTGTTTTCACAATAAGAAATGTAATACGGAAACTTTCTCTTATGAGCTAATACATTATAACCATCTACCTAATAACGTATTGGCCTACGCTTGACCCACAAAAGAGCTGCAAACTTCCTATGCATGGAAGCCAAAATTTCTTGGTAAATGACAGGAGATAAATTGTATTAATTTTATAAGAATGCGGGATATTCCAAAACTATAGCTTTTAAGATGTAAGCTGCCATTGAATAACATCCGAAATTAGCTCCGTTTGATGAAAATCCGTTGAGTTAGGCAACTAGGGCGTTAATAGGAATTCAGTAGTATGCTCCTGGAACTAACTTAGCGCAATTCGATTTATCTAACGTAGTTAGTTGTTTTTTTCACTTCGAAAGACAATTACCATGTAATGATGCAAATTATCCGCAATGATGTTCAGATAGTCCATGGCGTTTAATTGTCTGTTTTGCAACAACCAGACGTTCCAGGGATGCCCATGAGAACTTTCCCAAAGATTAATATTGCTACAACTAACCTGCGCATGACTTGTATAACGGGGAGTAACATTTTGCATAGAAGACGGTGCACCCAAACACGGTCATCGACATGTTAAATGATGAATCGTGTTCCACCCGACGAAGCACCTCTCTTTTTATGAGCAATAGTCCAGTAATGATGTTACCCGGGCCTAGTGTAGGAGTATTTGGCGATGGTACTGTGTCAACAGGAGCACATGAGTGGGACGGTAGCTCTGTAGTCTTACATTCAACAGACTGTATGCTTTGATAGAATTCCTTTGGAAATGTATTATCTTGAAATGTAAATTGAACAAGACTCTGGGGTTGGTTTCGGTTTACCCAGGAGCGCGAAAGTGTCTGACGTCCATTTTATTCAATAACGCCTGGGCATCAAAAACGAAAGACTTTACTGATGGCCCCACCAGTGGCCGAGAGGTTCGGACCTCTCAACTGGTAGACGGCAGGTGCTGGGTTCGAACCCAATCGCGGCTGTCGGCCTAACCGTTCGGAGTTTTCCGTGGTTTTCTTCGAACATTGCGTAAATACGGGTTAGGTTCCCTTAGAAAGACCCCCACGGAGGGCACTCCCCCTGGTCCTATATCCCATTAGCGTAGATAATCGGACGACAAAAATCAATCAATCTTTACTGATGGTTTGACCGTCATTAATGATAATATACATAATGTACGTCATGTTGATATTTATGTAGCATTAATTTGATTACTCTATAAACGATACGATTAGTTTTGTTTAATAAATTTAGCTAAACTGTAAGCTGATCGTTTAGCAAAAAATAAAAATTCAAATACGTATATACACCCATATCTATGTTTGTGTAAATATAAGTATAAAATGTAGGACGTAAACCGCATTGATATTTCCCGTAAAAAAATATACAACAATGTCAGTTTTTTGGCGTATTCTTTCACGACTATTTCCATCCATTCATTTCTTTATTGAAACGCCCTAAACTTTGAAACTGAAATTTTCTACTTGCCTAAATTTTTATTTACATAGAATATTCAATTGACGTCCTTGAAATTTATAAAGGAATGTTAAGTATGTCCATGGAATGTGGCACAATGACTTTTCGCAACAAAAAACTTCATTCGATTTGTAAAAAATAATATAAAAAAAACCGTGAAATTACTACATTTTAAAATGTAATGTTGGAAATAATTTTTATCAGTTTTTATGTTTTGGCTATATAGCTAAGCAATGCATCAGATAGAAATACTAGTAATGCTAGGTTCATAAAGAGTTGTTGCTTTTTTTGGAAAAGAATTTATGAAAAATCTCGAAAAGAATTTTAAGAATGTCTTGTGTATTTTAAATGAGAATCCAACAAATAGCATAATTTGAAAAGAATTGGAAATAGATGTTTCAGTTTTGTATACACTATATACATGTTAAATAAAAGTCAAAGTTCTATTTCTGTAAAATTACAGTATTCTATATGTTTAGTTTATTGTTAAGCAATTAAATATACTAATACACTTGCCTACAAATTTTTCTTTAGAAATAAACCGGATAAAATGCTTCTTAACACTATCTCTTAAACGTTATTTGAATTTATTTCACAACAGATAATCTCGCAAAAGAAAAAAAAATCAATTTCTGTTTTAGCTTGTTTCTCTTTAACGGAGTATGTGACACATTTTAAAGTAATTTTTGTATATGAAGTTAAAATTTTGCATTTTTTGTGATGATTAACCATATCATTTGTAAACAAAATCGCATGATAAAACTAAAAATTTCATTAAAAATTCTAAAATTAAAAAATAATTTTAAAAAGAGGAGTTATTTAGAATTGTTATAACAAAAAATATTACATGTAAATTTTTGATTTTTTTTAACATTTAAATAAACAGAAATATCTAAATTTCAATTTTGATTCATAATTTTTGAAAATATTAATAAAAGAATAAAAGTATTTAAAGAATTTAAAAAAAAAAATCTTGAAATTTATTTTTTGAATAATATTTTGAAAAGTAAATAAGTTTTTAATATTTTTTTAATCAAAATTAAATTACAGCAATGAAAAAGGACTTTTTCCAAGTTTGAAGCATATATATCTAAAGGTAACAGAAGAAACGCCATCATTAACCCTTTCATTCCCATGGTAAAATACGTTCTAGAAAATCCGTAGATCAAAGAATCTGAATTTACACCAGAAAAGTTCAATGATAAATTTCTCTTTATTTAATTATGGAATTTTTGCTATTACATAAAACAAGTATTTCTATTTTAATTTTCTGGTATGAATTCCAAATATCCGAATTAAATATAGAAATAAAATGTCATGATGCCATTTGGACTCACTGGGAATGAAAGGGTTAAGAAAAACACATTTTCACAAACCACATTTGAAGAAAAACATATTTTTATGCTTACATACATAAACGTATATAATTCTAATAACATTCATATCGCAACTTTTATAATGTGCAAGGAAAAACATGCATACAAAACAAAAACTATATTCTAAATTATAACTTACGTGAAAAAATTTAACAGGTGCAACATATGTTTTCCAGAGAACTGAATTTTAGAAATTAAAACTAATAAAAAATCTTCAATAATCCTATTTCACTATACAATAATCTTTACAATAATGATATATATATTTTTTCAAAATTAAAATCTTTAAAAAATAATAAGAACACAAGTTAATTGTTTTGCATTCGTACTACTGTTCTATATGATCATGGCGTATGTAAATAACCAAGCAATAGATTAAATAGTCCTGTGGTTTTTTTTCCATTATTAAACAAATACAGCTTTTTTTATGCTGTGTTTATGCATCAAACATGAAAACTGAAAACAATCCCACATTATGAAAATATTTGCGAAACTCTCAAGCTTGTGCATGAATCGATACATCGTGCTAAATGATGTAAAATAATAAAAATTATAATATTAAAAGACTGTAGACACAAAATAATATATTTAAATCACTGGAAAAAGTATAGAAATCTGAGTTTCGAAGTCATTGCGTCTGTTGCTTGTTAGCGTCGAACAAGGGGGCAAGATATAAACTCAATACAGAAACGAGGCGCTTTTCAAGAGATATCAGGTAAACTAATGAGAGGCCAGGCAGTGGTTTAAGGCACAACACTAGGCAAAGAGAAAGACCCGGATAATAATGTAAAGTCTATGGGAGCGTTCTTTTCAAATATCTCGCTTAAATTTTAATATTTTTACATGATTTTTTTGCACAAGATAGCTGAGGACGATCCACAACCGGCCTAGTTTTTACTTTTTTCTATTTTGCTTATATATTTTTATTATTTATTATTTTTCTTATATGTATTACGATAGTTTCAATTTCAGAACCGGTTAAAACCAGTTTCGAAAGTCTTTTTTTTTAATCTAAAAACCAAAACTGAAAAGGTAAAAACTAGGCTGGTTGTGAAGAAACGATTTGAAAAGAACGCCCCAACAAATTTTGCATTATCATCCGGGTCTTTTTCTTTGCCTAGTGTTGCGTCTTAACCTTCCTACTCTGTTGAAACTTTATTCAAACTTGATTAAAATATTTCGCACCAGAAATTTTATTAAAATCTTGTTATCATACTTATTTAACTTAGATCTTTGTGTTAGTTATTTTAGTTATTTAATTTACTTTAAGAAAAAATTTCTGGTTTCAATCGAATGAAACGCATTATAGGACTGGATCGATTCGACCAATTCAGGGTAGGAAAATTAAGGAGAATGAATCCCATAAATGTAGTGTTTCTTCTAAGCAAAAAGTCTAACATCGAAATAGACGCGGGAAAACTAGATTCGTGGTATTAATATTAGAAATAAAAATTATAAATTGTTTTTTAAAACATTTGAAAAAAAAAAGCTTTTTTCAGAATATTACAGATTGGATAGCTAATAAAACTTATGAAGTGACTAAAAACTGGTATTAAGATTTTGAATAAATTTACGCGATTGAAAATTAAAAGGGAAGTTGAATAATAATAAATTATTTTTAAGAAATAGATAAATAGCGAATATGCCAGAAAATTAGAATAATATCGCAAAGCATATTTAATTATATAACATACATATTAAATATTTTCCTAATTATCTATATAAAATTAGATCAATTCAGAATTTAGACGTACCAAATTGAGATAAAATAGAAAACGGATTTTGATAAAAATATTGGCTTTATTTTGATGATGTTAAAAGTGTTTCAAAAGTAAATGATATTATTAATATGAATTTATGTGAAAGAAAATTGAATAAAAACATAAGGACTAATTTATAATTATAATAAATTAAAATATAATACGAAAAAAACACCAGAACAGCCAGTAACTTACGCACTGCTAAATGAACAATTGCCCAACTTTATCGATATTTTTCAATTTGTCTACACAATTTTTTTCAAACATATATTTTTCGTGTAAAATATTGCATCGGAATTTATTTACGATGTTTATCGCAAGATTTTTTTTCTCTCTTCTACTTTGAATGTCTTATTAATTAATAAACTTTATTAAATCCAAATAAATCACTTACAATTTATTAGAAGACAGCATGCAATTGTTTCATATTGAATCAAAATACGTCGAATAAATATGTTTTGAGACCATAATGTATGAAATTTATTTATTTATCTGATGTATATCATCATATATAGGGTGTTTCAAAAATGAGCGGTATATTTAAAAAATCAATAAAAATTAAACGGGCAGCGATATATATACACCATTTGTTGCAATATGCTTGAAACAACAGTAAATTTTCAAGCAGACAAACTTTTTAAATTAGTTACAATTTTCAACAACAGATGGCGCTGCAGGCGATTTGAAAGATTTCGAAGAAAATAAGTCTGTGAGTTTGCCATTCTGTAAGTCGTCTTTCTGCTGTAAGCGTGTGCTGTTCACACATTGCAAGTTTGCTGTGAAAAAATGGTTTATTCGCGTATGTAAATAACGTACTTTAGATTTTTCAGACAGCTGAGTCATCTGTTGTTGAAAATTGTAACTAATTTCGAAAGTTTGTCTGCCTGAAAATTTACTTTGTCCCAAGCATATTGCAACAAACGGTGTGTGGCGAGTTGTGTCGTAAAGATGACGTAAAATGTTGATTTACTTGAACAAAGACTCCATTTAGTTAACAATAACAATTTAATAAATAAATTTTAAGGAAAGAATGCCGTTCCTTTGTTGCACGGCTTACAGTATAGCAGACGCAGGTTATAGCAGCGCCACACTTATGAATCATAACAACAACTAGAAGTGGAAGTACAAGTGTTTTTACTGTGCTTGTAGCGTCATTTGTTGAACACACCAGGGAGGATGGATACATCACCATAGAGTATCCCCCCAGTGAACAAGGTGAACGATAAAATGCAAGAGAGTAATACGATATATGAAATATTATAAATGCTTGATAAAATGTAATAATATATAGAAATAATGCAAAACAGAAATACAAAATCAATATTCAATATAATATTAGGAACTATACTATAAAATATTATGTACAAATGTGTTGTATTACATATTCAGTAACCAAATGTTTAGGAAAAGTGACTTTTCGTCCGGAACGAGTGGTAAGTTGTTTATCAGTGGGTGTCGGTTCAGTTGGTACCTCTGGTTCTGGAACAGGAACAGAATGATCTGTAACAACAGTGTCTCACAATCGATAGGCGGGTGATCAAACGAAACTGTTGTTTTTCTGCCATTAGTGTCAATAATAAGGTTTTTGGGATTTCTATTTATGACAAGGTGAGGTCCAGTGTATGGTGGTGTTAGAGGACGAAGTATTTTGTCTGACCTTAAAAATACCTATGTGCAAGTTGACAATGAGGGATTTACAAAAATTTTTGAAGTGCCGTGTAAGGAAGTGGCAGTGGGATTTAATCGCCACATTGTTTTGACTAAGTTAGACACATAGTTTGGATCAGTCGGTCAATTTGTTCTTTTTCTGTTATGAGATCAGAGGGTAATCTTAATGTCGTGCCATATACTAATTGCGCAGGCGTTGCATTAATGTCATTTTTGAAAGCTGAACGTAAACCTAGCAGAACAATTGGAAGAATGTCAGTCCATTTAGTGTTATTGTGTGCCTTAATGGCATCTTTTAAATGTCTGTGATAACGTTCCAAAATTCCATTTGCCTGGGGATGATATGGCGAAGTTCGAATCCGGTTGCAATCTATGATGTGCAGAAGTTCCTGAAGCAAGGTGGATTCAAAATTACGGCCTTGATCTGTGGTGATAGTGACTGGGCATCCAGATCTGGAGATCCAACCCTTTAATAAAGCGAGCAGTGGTTTCCGCAGTCATATCAATTGTCGGAATAACTTCAGGCCATCAGGTAAATCGATCAATGATTGTTAAACAATATTGATTACCATCAGATGGAGAAAAGGGACCAATGAAGTCTAAATTTATGTGAGCAAAACGGGCATCAGGTAGACCGAATGTACCAATAGGAGATTTTGTGTGTTGTGTTATTTTGGCTCTTTTGCAATTATCACAGCTACGAACCATGAATTTAATATCCTTATGCATGCCAGGCCATACGAATCTTTTAGCAATTAAATTAATGGAAGCTGACATACCGGGATGTGAAAAGAAATGCAAATTGTCAAAAACAAGTTGTCGCATACTTTGGGGAACAAATGGATGAGGATGTTCTTGAGACATGTCACAGTATAAAGAAATATCCTCAAGAGGAAAGTAATGTTTTTCTAATTTTAAGGATGTAGTATTAGATTGCTAAAGTTTTTGAAGTTCCTCGTCAGTTGATTGAGTTGAAGCAAATTCTTTAAAATCAAGTATAGCTGGTGAAATTTGATTAATGCGAGATATTGCATCGGCAACATGATTTTCTGAACCTTTTGTACACCGGATATCGGTAGAAAATAGCGATATATAATCTAGGTGACGTAGTTGACGAGGACTGCATTTTTCAGGATTTTGTTTAAATGCATAAACTAAGGGTTTTTGGTCAGTATAAATTATGAAATTTCTTCCTTCAAGCAGGTGTCGAAATTTTCTTATACTGGAATATATGGCATATAATTCGCGATCATAGGTTGACCAATTTTTCTGAGACTTATTTAGTTTGCCTGAATAAAATGCTATAGGTTCCCATTGATTGTCAAACATTTGAATGACAGAGCTACCAAATGCGACATTTGATGCATCAACCCATAAACTTAATTGAGCACCTTGAATAGGATGTCGTAGAAGCGTTGCCTGAGAAATCGCTTCTTTAGATGCCGTAAATGCAAGATTTGCTTCCTCGTCCCATTGTAATGGGTCATTTGAAACCTTGGAACGAGGATGTTTCTTTTTATATTTGTGGTCTTCTAGAAATTTGATAAGGGGTGCTAAAATGTCTGCAGCTCTGGGAATGAATCGCCTATAAAAGTTGAATATGCCTAAGTATCTACTTAGTTGGGTAAGGGTTGCAGGTCTTGGAAATTTTAATATAGCTTCCACGCGATCAGAAAATGGTGAAAGACCATCTTGAGACATTTTAAAGCCTAAAAATTCCAATGAGGGAACGCCAAATGTGCATTTAGAAGGCTTAATCTTAAGACCATAACTATCAAGTCTAGCAAATAGAGCCTTAAGATGTTCAATATGCTCTTCTGGAGATTTTGATGCAATTAAAATGTCATCAACAAAAGCATAAACACCTGGCAAATTTCGAATTACTTCATAAATAAATCTCTGAAATGTGCTCGAAGCGTTGCACCAACCAAATTGCATCCGAGTGCTCTCGAAGAGTCCGAAGTATATACAGATGGCCGTTTTATGAATATCCTTGGGAGCAATCGGAATTTGATGGAAAGCTTTAACCAAATCTACATGAGAAAATATTGTGGTTCCATGCAATTCACTAGTGAAATCAACGATGCTGGGAATGGGATATTTATCTTTTTTAGTATGGGCATTTAGTGCTCTAAAGTCGCCAACTGGACGCCAGTCATCGCTGCTTTTCTTTGGAACCATGTGCAAGGGCGAAGCGTAATTGCTGTTGGATGGGCGTATGTGGCCTAAATCCAACATCTGTTGGAATTCCATTTTTGCCATTTTTAGGCGATCAGGAGCAAGACGACGTGGTTTAGCATAAACTGGAGGGTCAAAAGTATCAATATGATGCATAACGGAATGTTTAACGATTTGATTTGGATGGGGTGATTTAATGATGTTTGGGTATGCACTTAAAATTTTAGAAAACATATCATCACTTATAACAGATTTAACAGAAAATATATCAGAAGTATGTACAACACAATGCGAATTTAAAGTAGTATTATTATCAAACAAAGAATGTTTTCTAAGATCTGGCTTTAAGTTAAAATAATGTAAAAAATCTGCACCTATAATGGGGGTGGAAAGATTACACACATAAAAGGGATAAATAAATTGCTTCCTTAAACACAGATCTATAGATAATAACTTACTCTTGTACACATTAATTAAAGTGCCATTTGCAGCAACAAACTTTTGAATTGGCGGAGTCATTTTATCTTGTTTTGTTGCAGGTATTAATGAAAAATCACTTCCAGTGTCCACAAAAAATCGTAAATTACTTTTGCGGTCGCGTACAAACAGACGGCAAGTGGTGGTAGGCGAGGCGTATGTCGCCGCTACGTCTGGCCGTTCACGTTTCCCGACGAAAATGTACATGGTGGTACACACTTTTTGGCTTTGGAGTCGAATTTCTTATGGAGCCAGCAAAAGTTCGCGAAACCGGGGCTTTTCTGTCGATAATTAGGTCGAGGTCGGGATCGTGATTGACTCCTCGAACGTCGCGAAGAATTCACCTCTGCACGTGAAATTTTCAGTTCTTTTAACAATTCTGAATCTACTTGTGAGGGGCTGGTTGTAACACTGCTTACCTGTAGAGGGCCTGAGATATCCATAATTTTGTCCGCAATTTCTGCAGCTTTTACTGGTGTAAGTTCTTGGATGGATGCTAAAATAGACTGCGCATTAGAAGGCAGTTGTGACAAAAACAGTTCCAATAAAAGTGCACCGGACATTTTGTGATTTTCAGCTCTACGTTGCATAACGCGAAGAAGCTCAGAAGGTTTTCGATCGCCAAGTTGCTCACCAGCTAATAATCGGCGAATTTCTTGTGATTTAGTTTCACCGCAACGCAATATAATTTCATCTTTTAGCTTCTTGAAAGGATCAGTGCCATTGGGAGAGATGATGACGTCACGAACTATCATCGCTATGTCTGCTGGTAGATGAGAAACACAATAATTATATTTCGTTTTTGGATCAGTTATTGATTTCGGTAATGCTAATTCAAATATGGATTCAACCATAGTGAACCACAAAGCAGAATCTGTTCGAATAAATATAGGTATTTTTACCGCACCTACTTCAGCCATGTTGTTGAATCGAAACTGGAAACAAAGAAAAAGCGAAACTACAAGTTCTTGTCCGGTTGTCACCAATGTAGTGAGTTGTGTCGTAAAGATGATGTAAAATGTTGATTTACTTGAAGAGAGACTCCATTTAGTTAACAATAACAATTTAATAAATAAATATTAACGAAAAAATGCCGTTCCTTTGTTGCACGGCTTACAGTATAGCAGACGCAGGTTACAGCAGCGCAACACTTCTGAATCATAACAACAACTAGAATGGAAGTAGAAGTGTTTTTACTGTGCTTGTAGCGTCATTTGTTGAACACACCAGGGAGGATCGATACATCACCATAGGTGTATTTCTATCGCTGCCCGTTTAGTTTTTTATTGATTTTTCAAATATACATACGCATATACAATTATTTTTGAGACACCCTGTATTTTCAGTGTACTATATTGCATTTGGATTTATTTATGACGAATATCGCATGATTTTCGTTCCTCTCTTCTACTTTGAATGCCTTATATTAATTAATAAACTTTATTATATTCAAATAAATCTCTTAGTATTTATCGGAATACAGTTTGCAATTGTTTCATATTATATCAAATTACTTCAGATAAATATGTTTGGAGAAAATAATGCATGAACTTTATTTATATTTATTTGATATATATCATCATTTCACTAATATGTATGATAAAGAGAGTTTACTTTTTTGGAAACTCAGAAACATCAGTTATACTTCTGTTTAATTATTGTTCTGAAAATATATTCTCAAATTAAATAATATAATACTTCACGTAAATTTTAGCTTTCGTTCTCATCGATTAATTTCACGAATAATCAATAATTTCATGTCGGTTCTACACACATCTAATTTCCTCTAATTAAGTTTAGCCGCAGAACAGACTGCTCTTATTTAAACACTGAACATTTAGAAAAAGTATTTCAGAGTCTTATGAACTCTTAGTGCCAAAGGAAACTATAACTAGCATTTATTTAATGAAATAAAAAAGATCGATATTAAAGTATATTTATTAAAAATTCTTTTTCATACGCACAATAATAAACATTTCTTTAAATACATACAATTAAGAAAATATTTTTATTGGATGTGTATTGAAACAAGTTAAACTTCAAGTGCGAATAAAATGGATTCGCTACTTAAAATAGGTAAATTCAGGAAGATTAATTCAAAATAATTGCATTAATTTAATTACTTAAAGAGAAGAAATGTATAAAATCTTCCTTTTCATGCCACATGAAGAAAATTATTCCCTATAATAGAAGATAATTATCATAATTTTTCAATACCTTGTCACAATGTTTATCCACATTTATTAGGTAAAACTTAAATGTTAAAATAAACTTGAAGATTATTTAGCAGAATTGCAAAATAAGATGTATATTTCAAGAATGTACCTTACATTAAAAGTATTTTATGACATTAAAATTAATTTCAAAGTTAACCTTGCGTTCTTTATGCACAGAATTATTTGCTATAGAAAGGAAACGAATATGAGTATATAAAAAAATTCTTAAACTTGTAAAAGAATATAATATTGTATTTATTTGAGAATAACGACTAAATGCAACATTGAAGTTTTAATGTGTTATTTTAAAAGCCATCTGAAAATTATAACAATTAAACAAATAATAAAACAAAGAAAGAATAACTCATATGAAAGATTTTGCTATGTTATCTAAAACAAAGTACCCAATTGAGTATTATGTTACCACAATTTATTGTAGTTGTTAAGATATCCGAATTATGTTTTTCTATAGCGTAGTTGCTCAAAAGATTTACATACAGACCAAAACAATGAGAAATAATGTATCACGAAAATGCTTAAAACTAATCAAACTTTTGTTTGGAGAATTAACAAGCAGTTAATAATTATATATGTAATAAATACAATTTTTTTTCACAATTTTTCCCTCTTTGAGTTTGTTCTAACGTTTTATAGGAACATACGTTTATTCTCAGTTTCCATAATGTATTAATATTTTTAACGGCTAACGTTCTTTTTATTTTATTTTATTTAACTTAGCATAATCTATTGATTATTTTCTTAAAAGAGCTAGAATGTTTCTTGAATGTCAATATCTTATTGCTAAATCTTAAATTCATTACACAAATCCATTTTCCTTTTTAGAATTAAAAAACATTTATCGAAACTTTAATTTTGTTTTATTATTTAATTAATCGTCTGCTAGGAAATTCATATGCTTTTCGTGGGCAAACTACTCTGCAGTTTACGCGATTCATTAAATAATTCGAGCATCTAATAACGCCCATCAGCCAATAGTAGAACGCGAGTTGGATTACCGTTACTTTGAAAACGATCCTAGTGGATTTTTAAAAGCCTTTCGTAAAAAGGGGAAGGGCTAGGTTAGCTTAGAATTTTTGAGAAAGTCATTTTGGCTTTGCGGAGCGGTAGAATATTTTTGACCTTTCAAGTACCAATATTTACGTATCTTCTCGGAATAATTTGGAATATTTCTGGAGTGCAATGTATTCCCAGCATTATTTTCTTTTGGATTCTTTGTGATACGGGCTTACAACAAATTATCTATTATAATTTTGTGGAAGTTGAAGATGTGTGGAATAACCGCTGAAAGTGCTCAAAAAGAATAAAGAACTAAAACTCTTTCATGACTTTTCTGGAGAAATTCCCAAACATGACATCTCCATTGCTTTTAACTCCGGCCGCTGAATCAAGAAGAAAATTTACTATGACCAATAACCTTCATAGCATGAATCGACGACAGTTGCTTTTCGTCAGAGCATCAGGCGTTATTTCACGAGTAAGGCGGTAGGATATTAAGGGGTCTCAGGAGTCTTACTTTTTACCTGGTACTGCAACTTAGCAACATGTCACATTTGATGTTTTTTCTCAGTGCCTATAAAACATAAATGCATAAAATTTTTAATATAGACAATTTAATATCTCTTCTATTAAAAATATTTTTTTTAATATTCTACATTGAAGTTTTATTTTATTTTTTTAATGTTTAATTTTGATTTTAAAAAATTAGACTTGTATCCATTGCGCGCAGGATTCTAGCAAAACTATTAGTTCAAGAACCGCTAAAAAAGTTGATAATGGTGTAAAATTAATGTATCTTGAACTTATACCTCGTTTTAAAGCAATTTATGCATTTATTTATTTAAAATTTAAATTAAATTTGAAAAATTTGAAAAAAAATCATTTTTTATTAAAAAAATTGCCAATTATCAATAATCAATGTAATTAAAATTTTAAATTTAAGGTATAAGTTGTTCTTAAACTTAAAATGAAGTCATTTACCAAGTTTCATACAAATTGCTTTATTATTTTTTGAGAAATGTTGCGCGCAGTCAAAATACAATTTAAATTTTAAATCAAAGTTAAATATAAAAAATATATAATAAAAATTCAATATAGAATGTTAAAAAAATATTTTAAATAGAAGAGATATTAAGTTGTCTATATAAAAAGTTCTATGATTTTAAGTTTAATAGGGACTGAGAAAAAAAATCAAATGTATATGTTGCTAAATCGCACTATCAGGTAAAAAGTAAGACTCCTGAGACCCCCTTAAGGAATCCTGTGAAGAAAGTTATATTAGTGCTTAATTTAAAAAATAACATTCTAAGTGCCACCTTAAATTCGTTCGACGACATTGATGGAATACCTTGTCAACTACCTAGCCATAGTTTTTGTTTTACATTACATTGGCTTAGATTCAGATTTCAGTGATGTTCAATCATTTTTTTTTTGACAGAGTGAGAATTTTGCAACCGTAGTGTGCTGCATTTTTAAAGCTTCTTGGGTATTTAAATATCATCATGTCTTCTCGAATAACAGTGTCAACGATTACCAAATCTGTCTATGAAGAAGTAAAGAAATAAAAAAAAATAACACAGCAGTATGATTGCGAAACATCATGTTTCAAGCATAGTTTATGAAGCACTTTTGAACACATTCAGAATAATATAACAAAATTGTACCGTTTAATTTATGAAAATATTACGTCTCATTTTTCCCCATATGGGAATGTATATTGCATATCAAAAAAGAGCATCAGTGGTTCCCATCTACAATCACAAAATTATCCAATTTTTTTAGCAGCCCTGTATATGATATAAATATTTGTACCTTTTAAGAACATGCATTACAAAATTTAGTTCATTTAAGATATACAGTCGAAAATCTCCCATCGGCAATTTCCTCTAATAAGAAGAATGATATGTGAATAATTTTGTGAAACCCTGTATATGAGGTATAATATTTATATATGAATAGTAATATGCAAAAAACTAATTAAATTTGAAAGCTCATACCGAATTTTAAAATATACTCTCCGCAATTCTTACCTTAAGACAGAACTGTAACCGATTTCTTTTGTTTGTCCCTATAAATTAATGTGCATATCTGTGAATGCTCTGTTTTATGGTGATCGAAGTGAAATACAGTGAATTATATTACTTTGAATGCACTTGAAGTATCGTAATGTCACTACAATACTCTCTAAGCAATTTCTCTCCATATACCTTAATGTAATCGAAATATTTTGAGTATCCCTGTATATGATTCATTAATCATATACAGGTAATCATGTTCTTATGCATTACAAAATATGATTCGATTACCTAAATAACATTTGTAATTGCATAAAAATCTGATTACATTTACGGGAGATAGCGCATGGACAAACTAACAGACAACCCGAATGCATAAACACTTTTCAGTTTTGTTGGAAAATGTTAAAAATTATATCACATTGATACCACACATTTGAAAAAATTGCTGTTTTCAGATTTCCATGCAATCAAGTTCTTTTGTGTTTTAAAACCGCTAAACAACTAATCATGTTCATTTTTGTTAGTTTTTCAGCTGGTAAATTTAAGGGCCTTTCCTTTGAGAAAGCATCGAACAAGCAAAAATATCATTGTGTTGAAAGCTACTAAACTTGTGTGATAAGTCAAAAAAGTTAATTAAACTTCATTTAAATATAATACTTATATTTAAATTTATATGTAAAAAATATGTATACATACTTGTAAATTCATAAATAAATATCGATATGAAAAGTTAAAAAATACATATGATAATGAAAGGAAAAAATAACGCATCTTGCGCGCATGATAACATCTGAAAATATGTATGTAAAAAGGAAGTTATTGTGAAAATAAATACACAGTCGTGTTACATTTATACTAAAACTGGAATATTTGTAAAAATAATTGACTAAATTAAAAAATTAAATTAATAATTAAAAAAAAATAAAAATTTTATTTTTTTTAAGAATATTTTTAAAATACAAAAATAAATAAATAAATAAGTAAATAAATAAAATAAATACAATCCTGCAATTTTCTGGATTTAGATTGTAGATAATATTGGAATGGATATGTGGTAAAAATTTCTTCTGGTTGCCATGCTTTGTTTTAACGTACCACTGCGAACTATATCAAAATTCATCGTTTTGTATAAATACGACGCAAAGTTTCATTATCACACTTATGAACACATATGTAGTTTTAATAAAATTACCATGATTAGTAAACTAATGGTGATTTTTAATACGATTTTTTTGCATATACATTTCAGAAATGATTATGAGAAAAAAATAAATAAAAAAGAAATTCGAAAACTTTTCAAATTTAAAGGTATCCTACTCCCTTCAAGAAATAATATTGCTTTTGAATGTAACCTCTTCAGTTCTAAGACAAACATTAAGAGATACCACAAATATCTGTTTCAAATTACAGGGCTATCACAAATGAATCATCGGGTTTTGACACGTTACTACATGCGAACTAGGAAACGTATATGTTTCCATGACAACTGAAATGAGAGGGCTTTAACTACAATTTCGCGCTGTGCATGTATCATGTGAGTCAGGTTACCATGGTTGTTACGCGAACTTCATATTAAAAATGGCGACTGGACAATAGAGATCGTTTTGCGTACTAGTATTTTTAAAGTGTAAATCACTTATAACCGTTTTTAGAACATTCAGGAAAGCATACTAATGCAACCCAATAAAACACTTTGCGTTGGTTACGACAGTTAGAAAGGGGTTTTTTATGTAAAGGCAAAAGTCAAGGCAGACCAAACGTTACTGAAGAAACAATACGTCGAGTTAGAGAGATTTTCATCCGTAATCCCAATAAATTAAACTGACGACAAACTGAAATTGAAAGATTCCATTCGCGACCATGGACGTCAATCATGTATACTTTCGGTTTATTTGATGTTTATTTTATGTGTATAACCCATTATTGTAACTCAGTTATGTTTTGAAATAGACGCTTCGGAAACCCGATAATTCTTTTGTAATAACCCTGTATTTTAAAACATTTGTACCGATATATCAGTCAATATATCGATGCTCATGATCCGCGTGTATTTATTTAAAAAGCTCCAGAAGCTATTTTAACAATTCTAGAAGCATTTCCATTAACTTAAAAGGTGTTCATTCGTGTCATCCATATGCGACAACAGGTCTAATGAGGGGAAAAAAGAGGATAAATTTATTTTTTCTTTTTCTCTAATTATTAGTTTTTTTATTTACTTCTTTGGCGTCCATAGTAAAGCAATTTGAACAGCGTTATTTACTTATTATGTATTTTGAAAAAATATTTTTAGAAATCAATCGCAAGTTAAGAATGAGTTTTATTTTTAATAACAGAGTTTAATTTAAAAATGGATTTTTATTTTTATAACTTTTTTTATTTATAGACTTTTTTAAAAGAAGTTTTATTTAAGTAACAAAATGTAACTAAACAAACCCTTTCTTTATTATTTTTGTAAAAATTATTCACTGTTTAAGAGTAAAATATACTAATACATTTCCTACAAGTTTTTCATTATAAATAAATAGCATAAAATACTTCCCAACATTATTTTCCGAAAGTTATTTGAATTTATTTGACCTTCGTTAACTGCAAGAAGGTAAATCAATTTCAGTTTTACCTTGTTTCTCTTAAAACGCAGCGCAAAATTGCACATTTTAAGACAGTTTTCTCCTAAATGTTGATTTCACCAAATCTTATTACCGATACGCAAAAGTAGTCACCATGCCTATGTTTTCAGGCTATTCTTCGACATTTTATAAGTAAAGGTATCTGGAAAATATTTTCTCATCATTAGAAAGTTTAGGTATAATAAGAAATTAAAATGGTATGAAACGAAAATTTACTGAATAATAAAAATGCAAGAAAATATATTTTACTTGCTGAATTTGGTTATTCACCGAATGTTTAACGATGTTAAAAAATGCTTCTTCTTCAACTTTTACTAACAAGGAAGGTCTCCATACTTGACATACTAAGAATTTTATGAAAAAAAATAAAGTACTTATGTATGTAATAAAGAATCAGACAAATTTAGCGGCGGAATCACTGCAGAAAGTTTGTAAAAAAATAAAATATTTTCGAATATTTGGCGTGAAAAGACGAAAAAGTTACTCGATTTGGCGAGAAGCCCTTTTCCTTGCCAAAAGCAAACGATTATAATGCAATTCAAAGTGGTTTGATATTTAGAATGCGTGTAAATGGTATTTAATGAATTTAAACATAAACAATGAGCGACTTTAATATATATATACATACATATATACATACTATTGTATTGCATATATATATATGTATATATATTACTTGTTGAAGTAGCTCTTTAATTAATCGCTGGAAAAAATGTTTTCATAGATAAAAACAAAAAATATTGAGAAAAAATATCTTCATACATTTAAGCGTATTCAAAAATAAAAGCCAGATGATTCCTAACAAAATCTAATAGACAAATCTAAATTGGACTTTGAGCAGGAAACAAATTTAATTAATTTAAATTATGAATTTCATTTTAAATCTCAAATTTTTATAATTAAATTTAAATGTAAATAAAGTAATATATAAATAACGATATAAAAAATTATACTTAAAACAAACTAAAACTTGCAAAACTAAACTTTTTTTTATTACATTCTTTTGTCAACAGGCGATAAATCGCCAAATAACGAAATTTTCAATATTTTTTTATGGATACTGAATGGAGGTTCCGCCGAAAATTTCTTTATAAACGTATATATCCACACGAAAAGAACATTCTGTAATTTTTCAGATTTTTCGGGGTATGCCCGTATGGAGATCTTTCTTTTAAGATATGATTTCTTAAATTCAACTGTGCCTTCAACGCGATATAATAATGGTTTTTCATTGGATTGTTGCTATAAAGAATTTTATTTTACAGCAATGTTATCTACATAAACTATCTTAATTATGTACATATTTCTAAATTTTATTATAATCAGTCTATCTATATTCAACCATAATAGCAAGATACATTTTTCAACTTCAGAGACTTAAGGCATTTACAAAAGAAATTCGTTACATATATGTGGAATTAATTTCGAGATAATTTTATGTACCTCGAAAGGTTGAATTCCGTTTTCGAAAATATTATACGAGGGCGGTTCAATAAGTACCCGTGTTAGAAATGAAGACACCGTTTTTTTTCAATTTTTTTTTTTCAACATAGTCCCCTTTTAGAAAAATACACTTCTCCCCAACGTTCCGGCCATTTTTCTAACCCCTCCAAAAAAAAAAAAGATTTGTTGAACTCTGCAAAATACGCCTCTGTCTCGGCGATGACTTCCTCGTTTGAGCTATTTTTTTTTCCCGCGAGCCATTTCTTCATGTTAGGGAACAAGAAAATGTCGCAGGGAGCCAGATTGGGTGAATAGGGGGGGGGGGGTTGCGGCAGCAATTCATAACGCAATTCATGCAGTTTGGCGGCGACAACTCCAGATTAATGTGCTGCTGCGTTATCGTGATCGCGGCACCCATCGGGCCGACAATTTTTTCATCCCCAACTTGTCATGTAAAATATGAATTGCCGTTCCAGTCGACACGCCTACGGCCTCTGCTACTTCGCGCACCTTCGTTCGTCGATCAGCGAGAATCATGTCGTGGACTTTTTCAATGATTTCCTCGGTAACCACATTTGGTCGCTCCTCATCGAAAACGGAAGTTCGCTCACGTTTAAATTCGTTGAACCAATATCTAACTGTGGTCATAGATGGCGACGTGTTCCCATAAACAGCATCCAACTTTGATTTTATCTCCTCGCATTTTTCCCCATCAAAAACAAAAAGCGGATTACCGAACGATATCCATCTTAGCGAAAATCACGAAACACGTCTTACTCGAATGGCTGCCAAATCCAAACTAACCTATCAATCCGTCTGAAATTTTTATATATGTCGTTTTATAGATGGCAGCACACGATGATAACAGCAACTTCCCTGAGGAACGTCCTTTGTCTTCAAACACGGGTACTTATTGAAACGCCCTCGTATGCACTATTGGTGAAATCAAATATCTTGGTGCGCATAAGGAATTTTTAGAATTTTTTTCTGATTTTGAAAAGCACATTTGTCTCCAAATATCATCAAATGTGGCCAAATCTGTCAACAATGATTCATTTATCGCCAAGCATGTCTTCTAGACTGATTATATTGAAAATCATTTTTCTAGTAGAGATTTTGTCAATGTTGCCAATAGAACTCTTAGTAGTTATGAGAAGACAGCTTGTAATTATATTATAATTATCAAATATATATGATTCCCATAAATTTCTATTAACAATAATATCTATTAAATTTGTTTTTATATATAAAAACAATGAAACATAAAACGGGCATTACATTAATTTACATAAAACGGGCTAAAGCCGATACTGAATAAAATATAGGTAACTATTCAACATATAGATTATTCTATAATGTTAAAAATATGTAAAAATCAATACACATGAATAAAATAAAAATCAAAATTTCAGATTCATCGTGTAAAGCATCTTCTGTAATAAATTGTTCTAAAGAAATAAATTGCAGAAAACAATCCAGATGCTTCATCGTCAAAATGGTAATGTCTGGATGTAGATTTCGTCAATAAAAATGTTTCCTGCCGATGTTTGTTTGTAGAAGATTTTACTCCAGAAGGTTGTTTTAAAGATTAAACCGAACCATTGAGTTCAAATATAGTTTGCATAGCAACCTCTAATTTATGAAGTATCCAATATTGTTAATAAAAAAAATATATCGACGAAACTTTTTTGAATAATATTATAAATAACCAGTACCAGAATTCATCTTTCGCTGGACACATATATACAGGGTGTTTCAAAAATGACCGGTGCATTTGAAAAATCAATAAAAACTAAACGAGCAGCGATAGAAATATACAGTTTGTTGCAATATGCTTGGGACAACAGTAAATTTTCAGGAAAACAAGCTTTCGAAAGTAGTTACAATTTTCAACAACAAATGGCACTACAGTGTGGAAAAATCTAAAGTACGATATTTTCCGCGTATCCACCATGCGCAGCAATTATGGAGTAGTTTCTGAACGAAATTACCCAGAAGCCTTTGTAAACGTGTTTGGCGGGATGGCCTCACATGCAGAAGAGATGTGCTGCTTCAGTTGTTTCTGGATTGTGGTAGTACACCTGGTCTTCCAAGTCGAAAATCCTCTGTTTTAAGGATTAAACCATTTTTTCTCAGTAAACGTGCAATCTGCGAGCAGCACTGGTTTACAGAAGAAAGATGACTTACAGAATGGCGAACTCACAGACTGCATTTATTCTATATCTTTCATATCGCCTGCAGCCCCATCTCCTGTTGAAAATTGTAACTAATTTCGAAAGTTTGTCTGCCTGAAAATTTACTCTTGTTGTCCCAAGCATATTGCAACAAACCGTGCATTTCTATCGCTGCCCATTTAATTTTGTAATTTTTTTTCAAATATAACGGTCATTTTTGAAACACCCTGTATTTAAACTTAACATCAAAGCACGTAAAGCACGTTAGATCAAAGCACGTTAGATTCCTATTTAAGTATAGCACTGAAAATATTTTTTAAGTGAAATAATACTAATTTATGTAAGTTTTAGATTTCCCCCGTATCGATATTTTTTACAGTATCCAATAAGTTAATCCTATTTCTATTCGCATTTAATTTCTGTAAATAAGTTTAGCTATTAAATTAACTACAGAACAGACTAATTTAAAAAAATAATAAACAGACTAATACTGAACATTTCCAAAACTGTCTAGCGAATGCTTCGTGCCAAAATGAACTATTACTAGCATCTATCTAACTAATTAAAAGAGCGATATTAAAAATAATTCACTGAAGATTCTTTAAAATGGGCATAAGAATAAGAATAACAATTTTTCCGTTTTTTATAATAATTTCAAATTTGAGCCTTCCTCTCTCCCTTGAACACTGTTTAGTTTGCGCTAATTAAACGTTCCCAACTATTCAGTTTAAATCTAATCTTTCGAAAACATTTAATGAGATGCAAAAAATTACGGCAAAAAATAGTTGTTCGTTATTCCAAAGTCTAAAGAGCCCTCTATTGGCATGTTTGATATTTATCTTTATAAATTATTTTCAAGAAAATACATAAAGAATAGTTTTAGTAAAAACCCTAAACGAATCGACCATTTTTTTCCGTTTTTTATAATTTGAAATTTTGGACCCTAAACTTTAATGGCGCCTATCTCCTTCGAAAGACGTTTGGGACCCTTAGTTTCCCATTTAAAATTGTTTGCCTTGATGTGTACTATTAGCTCTTTAAGTTTTGCTCAAGAGTTTAAATATACACTGTACATATATGTAATAAAAATTCGACGAAAATGCTATGTTCTATAAACTTTAGGAATCCAATGTAATAATATTTCGACGAAATGCTATGTTCCATAAACTCTAAGAATCCGCAGCAGCACAAGCAGAGCAGTTGCTCCGTCAGTTGGCGAGCAGTGGAAGAGTTTCATTGGGGTATTTCCCCATTATATAAACAAATGCCATCAGTCTTCAAGTTCTTTATTTATGAACTCACAAAATCAATAAGCTAATCCCCGCAGTCACCAATACACTGTTATCAGATATTCCAACACGTCGTGAGTAAGCTGCATCCCAAGATATTAGAATTTTTCGGCGAAACAGAAACATCATCCGAGTATTTGAAAAGTTAATTGCATTCTGAAGCTCCTAAAAAACCAAATGAAAACTAAACATTTTCACGACAAACTAGCCCCTCCTACTCCGCGTCAATCATTACAAAAATCCAATTAGGATTAACTCGAGTCTAAACGTCAAAAAATGTTCAGCTCTGATTGGTCTTAGCAGGCGTGGCCTCGGGTAAGGATTACTTAACGCCTCGCAAATAGAAAAGCCTTTTAACATCTTTGCACATTAATACAGATCACGTGATCAACAAAAAATAAAATTGAAATCCCGAGAATATTCCAAAAAGTAAAAAGGTTATGAAATACTTCCCGCCTTTTTTAAGAAACAAGCAATACATTATTAATAAGTTAAATAAAAAGAAGAAAAATGACTTTAGCTGTTAAAAGATTAATGTATTACGAAACTAAGACTAAAAATATGTTCCACAATTTTAGAATTAAAAACTCAGAGAGAGCAAAAGGGCGCATTTTTTTTACTATATATATATATATATATATATATATATATATATATGTGTGTGTGTATATGTATATGTATATATATATAAATGTTTATAATAGGCTGGTTGGGTGGGTAGATGTTAGAATACGGGGGAGGGCGGTGTTGTCTGGATAATACGCAAAGGTTAATTTAATATATTATATAAAAAATTGAGAGTGGGAAATTCATTTGTTAATTTGGTACAAAATTTCTATGGAGTTTAAGTAACACCAATGTATGGATTATTATTCAGTTATATCTATTATATTAATAATGTTAACATTTAAATTATTAAATTGCACTTCACTTTTAATAAATGAGTGTACTGTATCACTACTAAATGTATAGAGTACATTTCTTAATAAGCTATTTTTTTTAATTTTTAATCTTCCTTAATTAAGATATTGAGTTCACCCTAGAAAAACCAAAATAAATGTTATTGATTTAAATAATAATAGGGTAAACTATGGTGTATGGTTTAATTTTTCTGTTATTACATAATTCTACTTTTAATTAATTTATTAATTTAATATTATGATGTGTACGATAAGTCGTTTTTTGTTTTTATTATTATATTATCTCCATTTTTCTGTCATATGATATACGAATACTTCAAGTTTTAATTTACCACACGCGGTATCAGGATTAAGGTCGGGATTCATTCTACTTTATAGCTCATCACTGTTTTATTTTCTCGATATTCACTATAGATTACTTAGTATTTCTTTAATTAATTTTGGTTTCGTGTGTGTTGGTAGTCCCAAATTCGTATTGTTTTGCTTTCTCATGGCAAATACGAAGATGAAACCACACACTCCATTTGTAGTTCCAAAATATTTGGGACCTGATGATTCTGCTATGGTTCTTCAAATTTCATTTGTATTCATATTATTCTTTTTTCTTTTCATATTAAATGTGATAAAAGTTATTAAATTTAATGGTTAATAATGTTTACTATTAATGATCTAAATTCTAACTATTAATGGTCTATAGTTTACTATTAATGATCATAATTTCTAATTTTGTAATGTAAAAATATGATTTTAAAATCTACGACAAGTTAAGAATGAGTTTTATTTTTAATAACAAAAATTAATTTAAAAAAACCCTTTTTTATTATTAATATTTAATTGTTTACTGTTTAAAGTAAGGTATAATGTTACATAATCCTACAATTTTTCTACACAAATAAATCTTCGTAGCATATATTTTTCAAAGTTATTTGAATTTATTTGACCGTAGATAACTTCGGGGAAGAAAAATCAATATCCGTTTTACCTCATTTCTCTGTAAGCCCAGACGCAAATTGCACATTTTAAAGCAATTTCCTCCTAAATGTTGACATGACCAAACCTTTTACTGATGCGTGAGGTAGTTAACCGTTACTAAAATTTTAGTATATTGCTGGAAATTTTTAAAGAAAAGGTATGTAAAAATATTTTCTCATCATTTTCAGATATTAGAAAGTTCAGACATAGTAAGGAGTTAATATGAGAGGAAAATTTACACGATTATATCATTTTTATAGGACAATTTCGATGTATATTACTGTGTATAATGTACCATATACGTGATGCTTATTATGTATAGTCATGGAAAAAAGAATGAACATCACTGCTTGCTATGTACACTCAAAAATGGATACTAGGATTTCAGGAAATTTTCTTCGTTTTTGACGAAACCGTTTCCTGTGAAATGCTCCGAGAGAATATTTCGTAAAATTGATGAAATTACTTTCTTCTCTAATTTGACGATACCAATTTCATCAGAAATTTCATCAAAAAAGGACTACTGGTGCCTTCGATCGAATATTTCAGAAGCTCCTTTTATTATTGACGGAAGAAAAAAAAAGACATGTCATAGGAGTGGTTCGACCTATAAACCTTCAGTGTGAGAGTCCGTTGCTGTAGCTTCACGAAACAGGATGCTGGAATAGTTGTGATTATAAAGGCTTTTAATGGATTATAGTGTGTGTTTAAATTTTTAAAACGTGGATTGTAATTTTATCTAATTTATGCATTTTTGAAAGGCTTGCCCCCCATGAACGAAAGCTGGATACTTTATAACAACCAGGAACACTAACAATCCTGATCCGGTCGAGATAAAGCCTCATTTTTGTCACTCAAGTAGGACTCTTATAGAAGAATGTCAGAAACAAACTGATTGCATTTGATTGAGACGTTCTGACCAAACATCTTTACTCTCCGTGCATTTGTCCGCCCGACTGTTATTTGTTTCTTTCTCGCAAAAATTCCATTCATCAAAAATAAATTCTTTGTATAACATAAACGATCACCTTGGTAAATATTTTGCCATCGAATCAAAAAAAGTTTTAAAAAGAAGGTGTTATTAGACTACCGGAAAGATAGAAGAAGATTTATTCAACAGATTGGCACAAGCGCTCTTCAAGAAAAATATTGCCTTTATCGAAATTTCTATGATATATATATATATATACAGGGTGTTTTAAAAAAGACCGGTATATTTGAAAAATCAATAAAAGCTAAACGGGCAGCGATAGAAATACACTGTTTGTTGCAAGATGCTTGGGATAACTGTAAATTTTCAGGCAGACAAGGTTACGAAATTAGTTATAATTTTCAACAACAGATGTCGCTGCAGTCTGAAAAATCTAAAATACGATATTTTCCACATATGCATTATACGCAGCAATAATATAACGGCAATAAAATCGCCTGCAGTGCCATTTGTAGTTGAAAATTGTAACTAATTTCGAAATTTCATCTGCCTCAAAAATTTACTGTTGTCCCAAGCATATTGCAACAAACGTTGTATTTCTATCACTGTTCTTTTAATTTTTATTGATTTTTCAAATATACCGGTCATTTTTGAAGCACCCTATATACAGGGTGATTCATAAATATCGAAACAATAAGCTATCTCCTTAAATATTTCCCCTAGATCCATACCTCCAGTTGGAAAGTTTCATAAAAAAGATGAATTTTTTTATAAGATTAGTTGCAACTCCATGGGATGTCTATTTTTAAAATTACGAAAATTAAATTTTTATTTGGCCCCCAGAGGAAAAAACTTCTAATTAGAAAATTTTTCCTTATCCATTCCTGAATTGAACAAAAAAAATTCATCTTGATATCTTCAAAACTCAGAGAAATATGGCAATTTTAATAAATGACGAGTTTTCAAGGGATCAGACGCAAATTGAAATGCCTGTAATTTAAGAAACAATTGTTGCTGTAAGGTGTCATGGAAACATTTATTTTATTTATTTATTAATAGCGTAAGCATTTTGAATGTTTTGTGATAGTTAACCATATAATTTTTAAGCATTTACATCAGACTTCTTAATAAAATATTTTTTTTTTCAAAAAATTTAGAGTAAATTAAAATTGTTATAACTGAAAATATTATATGTCGCGTTGATTTTTTTTCTTTTGATTAAATAAAAATGTCTAATTTTCAATTTTGATTCAGCATTTTAAATAATATTTAGTTATTTTTTTAAATAAAAGTATTTAAAATAGCAATATAAAAGAGATGCAATTTTTTGTATACAAATCATATTTTTAAAAGTAAATTTTCTGAGGTGAAAACTTCTTTCGGCGCGTTGGGCATTTTTTTGGGGGGGCTGGGTGGAGGAGGGAGGATTGTTAAAAAACTATTAAACTCGCTTGACTGTTGCCATAACCAACGGTTATTGACTTATGTCAGTTTAAAAATGAAAAATACTGAAATAAAAACATTTGATGCTGAAAAGTGCATTTAGTTTTAAACTAAGATGGACTCCTTATGTTTAAATGCTTTTTAAAAGTTTCTAGGTGATTAACTCAGTCCTGTATAATTTCGATTTCAGATTTTGTTTAAGTTTTGCCATTCTCACCTTCTTTAATTAATGTTTAAATGCGTCAGTTGATTTAAATTTCATTTTTTTTATCACGTAAATTTCAATTTTTTTCATTGTTTTGGCCTGTCAACTTCATATTTTTCTTGTTTAAATTGCTATTGCATAATGTGTAAAAGGTGCCTTTATTTACGGGCGACACTAGGCGTATAATTCTGGAGTAACAGCTATTACGGAAATCGCACAAAAGCCTGTACAGTAGGGCCACCTGTTAAGCGATTCACACCAAAAACTAATCAGAACCAATTTATATCAAGGACTAAGTAAATATAATTTTTTATTAACTTCCGTGGATTAGTTTTTGAGGTAGAACGCTCACAAAATTTATGTCATATACAGAGCTACAGGAGCAGTGACTCACAGACAGACATTTCTTAAAAATATGTTTTTCGGTATCTCTGAGCCCTAATACGTGTGAATCCGTCGAAAACCGGAATTGAAAATTTTCATGAATCCGATACTTTCTTCTTGTAAAGATAGAAGAAATTAAAAATGGGTTTAAAACCTATTAATTTTGAAGCTGAATAGTAAGAAATATTTGGTGTAATTTATTAAAATATATTTCAAATGATTCCGCTAATAGAAGTATCATTATCGCTATTACTATTTTTGCTAAACTTATTGCCTGAGGCAATAACTTTTCAAGACACTTTTAATGAGAGTTTAATTAATATCACTTAATTTAATAACACCTTTAATAAGTGTTTAATAAGACGGTCCGGCCAAAGGGTCGTGGCAGTTACGAGGCTGGCGCCAAGCTCGAAATATTGCAGACATCTAGCATATATCAAAGAAGTTTAAAACAAAAACCTATACGCTTTTATTTTATATCTAAACGTTAAAATATTGTCTTTGATCGACATTTAATAAAGTGTAAATTTATGGTCGATCCCTGAATTCTATTTCAAATGAAGTGGTATCGTTGCGCTCAGAGGATTGCTTAAGCGGTGTAAGTCACGAATTTTGGAAAATTTTGGATTTTAATATCTTTCGGGGATTTGTAGACATCAAGATGCATTTTTTTTTTTTTGTTGTTGTTCAATTCAGGAATGGATAAGGAAATTTTTTCTAATTGAAAGTTTTATCCTCTGAGAGCCGTATAAAAATTTAATTTTCGTAATTTTTAAAATAGACTCCCCATGGAGTTGCAACTTATCTTATAGAAAAATTCACCTTTTTTTATGAAACTTTACAATTGGAAGTATGGGTTCACAATTTCATGTAGTGCATTGTAAAGAATGTGTAAAAAATGAAGCAAAAAAGTCCTTATCGTAAAAAAGTAATAGCGATTTTGAAAAGATTTTTTTTCATTGCATATTTTTAATTATATTAATTTCATTTCTTTTCTATTGCTATTTTTAATTATTTTCATATTAAATTTTACGTCAATACTGATGTAGCAATATTATTCAAATTAAAAGAAATTTAAAAGTACCGCGTCCCATTAAAGAGAATTTGAATCTCACAATTTCCCATTTTATTTTACACAAAATCTGAGTATTAAACTTATTGCAATTCATGAATACCTTTTGTTTTATAGTATATATTTTAATATTTCAAAAAAAGCATTTATCTTTCGTCGTAAAAAACACGATCACAATATTCCTTAAAATTCTCTTTTGGTATTAAATCGTAAAAAATAAAGGCCTCTTAACCTTATTCTTCAAACGTTATTCGAATTTATTTGACCGTACTTAACCTCAGGGGGAAAAAATCAATTTCCGTTTTTGGCTACTTTTCTTCAAGTTTTGACATAAACCGCACATTTTAAAGCAGTTTAATACTAAATGTGGTCATCACGAAGCTTTTTTTGACGTATGGGTCCTAGATATCTATAACTACGGTTCATTGCATTGTCCAAAAATTTAAATTTAGAAACATAATGAAAACATTTTTTTTTCATCATTTTAACAAATATGAAATACAGGTATGATATGAAATGAAATTTTACTGAATAAAAATAAAAAACGAAGCTTCTTTGCTTTTGAGTTCAAATTGGGTAATATTAAGTTCTACAGGGGTTGGACAAAAATATGGAAACACCTTAAAAAAAGCACGTTTCCTTGCCTAGTATTGTGTACGGTACCCGTTGTTAGTCAAAACAGCTCGCAGTCTTCTCGCAATGGATAAATACAGTTTCTGTATGTTTGCCAAGGGAATATTGTACCATTACTCCTGCAAAACGGTGGCAAGTTCAGATAACGATGTTGCGGTGGATAGCGAGAACGCACTTTCCGCTCCAATGTAGACCACAGAGGTTCGATAATATTCAAGTCTGATGACTTTGGTGGCCTGGGGAGATGCTAAAATTCATCCTCGTGCTCAGAAAACCAGTCCTGGACAATGTGAGCTGAGTGAACGGGGACATTGTCGTCTTGGAAGATACCATCATCAATGGGGAACAAAGCTTGTACCATTGGATGGACTTGATCGGCCAAAATGTTCACATAAGTCTGAGAAGTAATACGCCCTTACAAAGTTATCATGGGGCCAGAAGAGAACCACGATATGGCTGCCCAAACCATCACCGAGCCCCCGTCATGTTTCCCTCTTGGCAACAAGCAGTCTGTATTATAGGCTTGAGATGGCGTTCTCCAGACGTAAACTCCGCCAGAAGTGGAGAACAATGTGAAAGAAGACTCATCAGATCTTATTACGCTCTTCCACAGCTCTATAGTCCAGGCTTTATGACTTAAACACTACTTTTTCCTGTTACAGGCATTAGCATTACTGATGGATGGCTTTTCAATTGCAACACGGCCAGTAATTCCCTATTTATAAAGCTCCCTTCTAATTGTTTTGGTACTCACAGGATTTGGTAACACGACATTCATTTCAGCAGTAACTTTTGCAGCTGTGGACTGCTTATTTTTCGCGATAATCCTCCTTAATGATCGTCTGTCACGATCACTCAGCACACACTTTCGTTCGCGCTGTGATTCAGCGAATGATGTTTTTTCCTCATTTCAAATATGCGGAACAAATCTTCGATACAGTACCTCTTGAAACACTAAAAACCTCGGCTACCTTGCTTACGGAAGCACCCACCATACGCGCGCCAACAATTTGTCCACGTTCGAAGTCTGTTAACTCTGACATAATGCAATGATAATCTCACATAACAGTGCTCCAACAACGACTGAACGGTGCAGCGATTTTACGAAGTTGTATAAGTGGCGTCAGTAGGCGAAAACTCCAGTGTCATCAACATAGCTCATTATAATCAATCTTTCTTTTCAAACATGTATTTGAAAAGGTGTTTCCATATTTTTGTCCAACCCCTGTATATTAGATTAATTTTAAACTCGATTATTCAATCGGTAAATTAATTATAACTGATGTAAATTTTCCATTTTTAATTTTAGGTGAAAAAAGTCCGGGCCAGGATTCGAACTTTTCTCACCCAAAACTGAAAAATGGAAAATTTACATCAGTTATAATTAATTTACCGATTGAATAATCATGTTTAAAATTAATCTAATGTAATTTCGTATTCAGCGATTTTCTGCAGTTCCATATATTGACTTTCGATATATTCTGTTGAGCTGATCCAGAGTATCAGACCAGATAAAGTTATCGTTGAGGTTAATTGGGTTAAATAGTCCGCCAGTGTTCGAGTCCGGGATGGCTCAGTTTGGTAGAGCATTAAAGGCTTCAGCCAATACATCCCTGGTTCGAATCCTGGCCCGGACTTTTTTCACCCAAAATTGAAAAATGGAAAATTTACATCTGTTATAATTAAGTTCTATATTTACTGCTTAAAATATCCTGATAAATACAAATATATTAAGTTATCTGTGCATTTATTTGCGGTCATTCTTTTCTATTCTTTTATGTTGCTGCTATTAATTGTTAAATGTATGTTATATAATTACAATCTATATCAATGCCTATACAGCTCATATTCAAAATATTAGAATAATTACCTTTTTTTCAGAAATTGAAAATATCGTTTGGTAATTTAATGTCTTTTAATGAAAATATGCAAACGATATTTTTATTAAGAACTTATTGTTGATTAAACTTACTTGTTATCTTAAATTTAATATCATTTTTGAAAAGATTAATTGCAAAAAAAATTATTTTGAAAAGTCAAAATATTAGAATATTTATTCAAGTGGTTCAAAATATTAGAATATTTCACATTAATTCTCCTTTAATTATTACCAATTCTTAACTGGTGGCATCGTTGATTAAATTCAGACTATTTTATTTAAAATCAGTATTCTTTTTTGCAGTTTGTTTCTTTTTCGTCTTAAAATGGGCCGTGTGAGTGATATTCCTGAATCTACTAAACTTCGTATGGTTGATTTGTATCAGCATGGTAAAAATCAATGTTTTATAGCGCATTATTTACATTGTTCGCAATCGAGTGTTAGTAAAATACTAACACAATATTCAAAAATTGGAAAATTTCAAAATAATCGCCGAAATGGTGGCCGAAAACCAAAAACATCTGCTAGAGATGACAGGAAACTGAAGCGTATAGTTAAGAAAAACCGTTTTAAAAGTGTGCGATTCTTGCACCGAAAATGGAAAGAAGAAGGAGTTGAAGTTTCTACATCGACAACATTAAGACGTCTCCATAAATTTAAATTTGAATCTCGTGTACCCAAAACAAAACCTCTCATGACTGCAAGACAAAAGCGTATAAGATTGAATTGGTGTAAATCAAGACGTTTATGGAGCAATGAAGATTGGAAAAATATATTATTTAGTGATGAAAGTATGTTTTGTGTTTCATATGGTAATCAAGATATTCGAGTTTGGAGAATGAAGCAAGAAGCATTTGATAAAGAATGCCTTAAACGTTCCGTAAAATTTGCTGCTAGTGTCATGGTTTGGGGTTGTATGAGTGCAGAAGGACCTGGAAAGTTATGCATCGTCTACGAAAAGGTTAACTCTTTGATATATCAAGAAATTTTAGAATATTACATGATTCCATCATCAGAAGATTTATTTGAAGATGATTTCATCTTTCAACAAGATTTAGCGTCCCCGCATACCTCGGTGTCAACTAAGAATTGGTTCCGCCAACGCAACATTAAGGTACTTCCTTGGCCACCAAATTCACCAGATCTTAATCCCATCGAAAACTTATGGTGTATAATGAAGAAAAAACTTCAAGAAAATCCTCCTTCAAGTAAAACTGAGTTAGTGGCACGTATAAAGTCTATTTGGGCTAATATTGATAGAAATGTTTGTAAACACCTTGTATATAGTATGCAAGATCGATTGTACGCTGTTATAAAAGCTAAAGGGGATGCTACAAAATATTAACTACCATTTACTTCATATTCATAAGGTAATATTGTTGCGTAAAATAAAATATTCTAATATTTTGAACCAATCTAAATTTTATTCTAATATTCTGGTGTGTTTAAGGAAGCTGTATACCTAATTTATTGTGCTGTATTTTATATTTTATAAATGTTAAAATCTTATCTAAACATCCCAGATTTAATTTATAAGAAATTTAATTGCATTTACTTAGTATAAAAAATAAATAAATGACAAATAATTTTTTCTTATTACTTTTTCTCAATTATTCTAATATTTTGAATATGAGCTGTATTACGTAGTTTTTATATCAGTCTCAACATAACTTTTATTACATATTTTAAAAATTATATTTTAAACATAATAGAATAACATATAATTAATAATCCATACAAATCCAAAATACGGGTAAATGTAATAGAAATTTTTAAATAAATGAAATTATTAGAAAGAAATTTTCAGAAATGTCTTGCCATAACACTACACACAACACATAACTTTTAAAGCAACATATTTTAAAAGATTAGAATCAGTAAGTAACATTCTTACTTAGAATATTATACAAAGCAATATTTTAAGAATAAATGCAACTTATTTACTGTTTAAGGATTATTTGAACTTATAAAATTTGAATGACTCCGGGTTAATTACTTTATATTTATCCTTAAAATAAAAAGCAAATATCTTTGAAAAAATGCACACCGTCTTAAAAAGGTTTTTTTTTTTTTTTTTTTTTTTTTTTTTTTTTTTTTTAAAGAAATTATATCATAAATTATATCATATCATCAAACAATATATTTCGATTTTCTGATTTAATATCAATGGATGTCCATTTCAATAATATTTAAATTTTATTTTCTTACTATTTCATAGATTCTTAAACAAACACATATTTAAATTTATAAACAAATGTATATATATATATATATATATATAATATTTTCTATTGATTATAGCAATGACAGTATTTCATATAACATAATTACATTTATCATAAATTTTAGATTTCGTCCTATTTCCTTACATGGGTTAAATAACATAAATTTTTTTTATGTTTGTTCCGAAAGCGTATAAGTATTATTTATTTATAAGTTTTGAGATTAAATTGGTCGCAGAACCGACTATTCTCATTTCAATACTAAATATTTTCTTAAGTATTTAAGAATGTTATGAACTTTCATCGCGAAAGAAAATTGTTACTAGAATTTATTTAAGTAGGTAAAATAAGAGCAAAATTAAAGTTATTGCAGTAGAGATTCTTTTATAGGCGCATAAGACTGAACGCTTCATATTATACAATGTGGAACCTGTCGAAATTCGACGAATGAAAATCTGTCAGAAAGAACCGTTTCATTGATTTATAATAAAAGCATTATAACAAATATAGTTACAATAAAAAATGCATATTGGTCAGTCAACTCCCAAACAAATATTAATTTAAGCTAAAATTAACAAAATACTATAAAACTTAAATATTCAAATTATTAAACTAAATAAAACAGAAATTCACCGGATTTTATAACAGACGATATTTTTGAAATAATATACGCACTTTAATTTCCATTTTTTAAAGAGAAAATGGAGTGATTTTGTTACCACAATTACATAATTCGTACTAGAAATTATAAAAAAATTAATATCGCAAAAATAAATTAAAGATTTCATGCAAATTCCGTTTAAGATTTTCGCTGATCGGCAGTGTAAAAATTAAAAATATGCGATGTTTAAAAGTGTAAAATTTAAAATAGTGAAAATTACAGAACCGAAATTACAGGAGAAAGTGTTGCCATTCGCAAAATGACGTATGCGTTACGCACAGCTACGTTTGGTCTTTATAAGTTACACTGGGGTAATAACGCCACGTTAAGGTTCTACCAATTTTCACGGCTCAGTTTTAGATTGTTTTTTTTCAAACAAATGTATGATTTGTTCATTGACAAAAGTTCATTCACAACTCATTGACTATCTATATAAAAATAATAATTTAAAAGATATGTATTCATAAAATGTAATGGCGTGATTTTTTGACCAATGCTATTTGGCGTTATTACCCACCTATATGGGTAATAACGCCATGCAAACAAAACTATGAAATAAGATGGAATATTTGCATGTAGATTGCCCAATTCTAAAAATACAATCTCTACAAACTTAGAAATTGACAAATTGCATTCTAAGCTATTGAAAATGTTCAATTTTTTGTGTAAGTGTAAGAAAAATAAAGGTGTGGTGTGATGGGAGGATGAGGAAAAAGACAATCAGACCGAGAACTTCTTTTTGCTTAAAAAGGATCACTTAAATAGAATTATTAGAAACATTGCACAGATTTAACTGTGTTTATTTGAATCAGTATTTAGGATGTAGCTCGGCCACTGTATGGAATCATCCTGGGTATTAATGTCAGGGATTGGCATTATTACCACGTTATAGTTATTGTGCTGTACATTTTAAATTACAAATTATCTCGAGAAGATATCCAAAATCTTCAACAACATTTTGAAAGCCCATGAAATGTACTACAAGTTTATGTAATTACGAAAGTATTTCCAGATAAAAAAATAGTCTTCAAATCACAAAACGTATCTCGCATATTTTAGAGCAAGCGTTAATTTTAGTTGCTTGTAAAAACAATAAGGCCTAAAAATGAAACAAATTAACTTGAAGCTGTTTTTGCAATTTATATGACTCAAAACCCTTCTATGCAGAGCACATGGGTGTCATTTACCAGATTATTTCATAATTATGCATAATATTAGCACTTGGCGTTATTACCCCGCCTGGCTTTATTACACCAGACCACCTTATGTTAGAATATTTACACAATGCTTTAATAAATTTTAGGAGGTTTTTGTTAATTAAAATTAATTAAATAAATATGAATCCACAAAAATATGTTCATTATGTACTTTTTTACCAAAATCTTTAACTCTTTTGGTTCTGGTGTATTATTTATAGTACGTATTTTTTTCATCGAGCATTACTTTGTCTTAACTGTAATTTTTGTTGCTTTCAATATATTGAAGTGATTGTGTATGGCTCTGCCTTTAATATGACTTCATTTGTGTTTTGCCATTTAGTAATAACAATAAAAATAACATTTTGCTTAATTGTCTTTGCACCGTTCTTTTATTTTATATACATATTTCATTGTTTAAAATCGAAATATGGGTTAGTTTTCCGAACGAAATATGTATGACAAATCGGGAAAAAAAACAGAAAGTTGTGATACCACTGAAACCCTGTTGTAATACGGCATTTTCAAACGTCGCCAAATCCTCTTCCTCAATCTATTATCATATAAATGTGAATTAAGTAGTACAAAAAAACATTCATTAGATTTCAGACAATAAAGTTATTAAGGTCTTTAAATTTCGGTAAGGCTTTTTACATAGCTACGATTAACATTATTAACGTAAATATATTTGTGTTCTCAAAATGAAAAAAAAAATCGGACGCAAAAAAATTAATTAATTAATTAATTTATTTTCATATATATATATATATATCCATCTTCCTAGCGATAGCAAGTTCGCGACTAGAGATAGCAAGTTCGACAGGTCCCTGGAATGGAATATCCGAATCTGAGGCGAAATTTAAACATAAAATGAAAAATTTATACCAGACGTATTTAAAAGTAACTTTTTTTAAATTTTAAAATTTAAGATCAAGGCAGGAGTAGACAAGGTAGGGGTATTTTTTTTGTTTGACGCTATTTATACAAATGGCAGAAAACAGTAGAACTTCGATTAACTGACACTCTCCGTTAACCGAAGTCGATTTTTTCTACACTTTTTTTTTCACTTTCTACTACCATCCAAAATTTTAACTTAACATACATTAATTTTTAAGGTTTTTTTTTTCTACATGCAAGCTGTCGTTTTCAAACTGCGAGTTATGATAAATATTTTAGAATTCCCTTTTTTTAGAATTCCTTCTCGCAAACTGAATTCTCGGTATGAGTGTATTCTTCTCCACTTTCAAACATCCCTGTTCTAAACTAAAACACGCCTTATTTTTAAAATTAGTAGATCATACTGTTGAGTCCCAGAACAATCGTATGTTATTGAAAACTCTGATTGTAAACAAGTGCAAAGAACTTAACCTCTTTCGTCACCTCAAGAACAGAGAAATTTTCATTGCAGCAGAATTTATAAAGAGAGAGGAGTCCCTTTATGTCACTTATACTTTGTCTACAATCCTATTACAGAAAAAGGAAAAGAAAGAAAGGAAGAAAAACCCGTTTTCTGTTCTCTTTCTAGGACTTACTCACCCCCCCCCCCAAAAAAAACTTTTATTATTAGCGTTTTTAATTCTTAATAAAATGGAAGGCTGTTTAAGGATGCTTAAATATAAACAGACCATTTTCATTTAGAGAAAAATGCTCCGCTGATGTCAAAGAATTCGTTCGCTGTTCCATGTGATAGTTTGTTTGGGCGAATGAGGGAATACAAATTTGAGCGATAATGTTCATTATAATGCAAACCGATTTTAGGGCATACTCAACCCCCATCTATTTCTTTCTTCCGTAAAATAAATAGAATAAAAAGTTTTGTTAATGTTTCTGATAAAATGTTTCTCTATTTTTTTAAGCAATAATTAAACGCAATTAAATTTTCTCTAATTATTTGCATGCGCGGTAAAAGAATTTTTGTGATACCCGCTCGGCGTTTTAGTATTGCAGCGTGTTGTACGTAATATGTATTACTTACGACATATTTAATATTCCTAAATTATAATAAAATATTATTTAAAAATATTTTTATAAACATTGAAATGCTTTATATTTTATGTAATAAACATAGTTGTAAAATCAGCAGTATTAATGAAACATTATTTTATATAAATCTTCTTGAACAAAATTGAAAGTATTAACGATTAATGCTTCTGAAATTCAACATAACAAAAATACAAGCCTGCAAACGTGCCGTAAACAGCTGTTGCTCTATTAGATATTTAAGAAACATCTTTTGAGTCATTAGTGAAAATTACCAAACAGTAAGAACTTCCTTAAATGAGGCAAAATTCATTTGTATATTTTATTGAACAGGATGAAATCCACGTAGAAAAGTATCTACATACATAAATATTTAAAGAAATTCCTGAAGGTTCTATTTTTAAAAGTAATGAGAACATAATTACATCTAAATCTTATGTTTTGAGATTCTTTGTTCAAAGGATGTAAAACGGTGTCTATATAATGAGGAATTTAAATTATATATAATAAACTGTATTAAAATAATCTTGTTAAACGAACTTAAATTTATAAAAGAAAATTTGATTTGTGAGATTCGATATAGAAAAGTATTTTTCTACTACTGACTATTATTTTAAAGAGAATTAATTTATCGTGTTGCTTCAGTTGAAAGTAATGCGATATATTTGAAAAACATAATAAATACACAGAGTAAAAATTATAATATAGAGTAAATACAGTCACTAGCGACGATTTCAAAAATTTAACACAAAAATCATCTACATAAGGCCTAAACAGAACCATGTATTTTCCCCAAAAAGAAAAAAAAACTTTTATTAGTACAGTTTTTAATTCTTAATACAATGCAATGCTGATGTAGAATGTTTAAGTATAAACAGATCATTTCCATTTAGAGAAAAATGTACGCCTGATGTCAAAGAATTCGTTCACTGTTCCATTTGATTGTTTTGTTTGTTCCGAATGAGGAAATTAAATTTGAGCAATAATGAGCATCAAATTGCAAACCGGCATACTCAACCCACATCGATATCTTTCTTCCATGAAATAACTAGAAAAAAATATTTTGTTGATGTGTCTGATAAAATGTTTCCCTTATTTTATAAAAAATGTAATAATTAAGCGCAATTAAATCATCTCTAATTATTTGCTTGCAAGGTAAAAGAGCTTTTAAGATACCCGCTAAGCATATTTGTATTGCAGCTTGTCGTACGTGATATGTATTCCTTACGAAATATTTAATCTCCTTAAATTATAATAAAATATTATTTAAAAATAGTTTTATAAATATTAAAATACTTTATATTTTATGTAATAAACATAGTTGCAAAATCAACAATATGAATGAAACATTATTTTATGTAAATTTTTTGAACAAAATGGAAAGCACTAACGATTAATGCATCTGAAATTCCACATAAGAAAAGATCCAAGCCTGCAAACGTGCCTGAAACAGCTGTTGTTCTATTAAATATTTAAGAAACACCTTTTGAGTCATTAGTGAAAATTACCAAACAGTAAATACTTCCCTAAATGAGGGAAAATTCATCTATACATTTTATTGAACAAGATGAAATCCACGTAGAAGAGTGTCTGGTTACATAAATATGAAAAATAATCCAAATGGTTCTATTCCTAAATGTAATGAGAACATAATTACATCTTAATCTTGCCTTTGGAGATTCTTTGTTTAAAAGATGTGAAACAATGTCTATATAATAATGAGTTGAAGAATGAGTTATATGTAATGAACTGCATTAAAAAAATCTTGTTATAGCAACTTAAATTTGTAAAAGATTTTATTTTTGAGATTCGATTTGGAAAACTAATTTTTTCTACTACTAACTATTATGTTAATGAAAACACTTTATCGTTTTGCCATGGGAGCAGAATATAATATGATATCTTTGGAAAAAAAAGAATAAATATACAGAGTAAAAATTTAGAAGAGAGAGGAAAAACAGTCGCTGGCAACGACCTTAAAAATTTAACCCAAAAACCAACTACATAAGGCCTAAACAGAATCATGTATCCCTCCCTCCCCCCCCCCCCAAAAAAAAAACCCTTCATTAATGCAGTTTTAATTCTTAATACAATGAAATTCTGCTTAAAATGCTTAACAATAAACAGCTCATTTTCATTTAGAGAAAAAAGTACGGCTGATGTCAAAGAATTCGTTCACTCTTCCATGTTAATATTATTATTTATATTATTATTATTATTATTATTATTTGCCGAATGAAGGAATTTAAATTTTAGCGATAATGCGCATCATGTTAAAAGCCGATTTTAGGGCATATTAAACCACAATCTATCTCTTTCTTCTTTGAAATAAAATATAAAAAAGTTTTGTATACGTTTCTGATAAATGTTTCTCTCTTTTTTTTAAAAAAAAAGTTTAATTTTTAAGCGCAATTAAATCATCTCTAATTATTTGCATGCGAAGTTAAAGAATTTTCGTGATACCCGCTCGGCATCTTAGTATTGCAGCGTGTCGTATGTAATAAGTATTACTTACGACAGATTGAATCTCCCTAAATTATAATAAAATATTATTTAAAATAGTTTTATAAACATAGAAATACTTTATCTTTTATGTAATAAACACAGTTGTAAAAACAGCAATATTAATGAAACATTATTTTATATAAATCTTCCTGAACAAAATGGAAAGTATTAACGATTAATGCATCTTAACCCTGCTGTTCTGTTCGGGTCTATTTAACCCAAAAATTTTATTGTTCACTTATAAAAAAAATTAGCGCAGAGATATTTCCATGAAACTTTTTGAGTTTGTTCATTAGTAATATAACTATATATTGCTAAAAGTATTTACGTTTATTTATATTTCCAAGAGATATTTTTTAACTTAGTCCTAATGTATTGTTCGGGTCACACTGACCCGAGTTAAAAAAAAAAAATATCATGCATTTTTAATTTTGTTTGGAATCATTCAATAAAAATAATTACTGCAACGTATCTATTTCGAAATCTGTTTCGTTGGCACAGGTGTTAGATCATGTGACAGGAGAGCAAAGTCAAATGTTGATATCATTGGCGGAAGGAAAAAAATGCACCTGTTAGTAGCGTTTCTTTTTTCTTGCTGTATTTCAATTTCTAATAATCTGAAGAACAGTTGTATCTCTGAGTATTAGTGAAAAAATGGCGAATCGTAGAAATTTGAGCGACGCTGATATTGCTAAATTAATGGAAGCCTCTGACAGCGAAGAGGAAAATACGCCTGAGTATGAAAATCATACAAGTGGGGAAATTGAAAGTGAAAGTTCTGACAACGATTTTGATATTGATATTCAAAAGACGCACTATATACAGAATATTCAGTCTAAGAATCGTGAAATACTATGGAAATTGAATCCCTTCTTCATTTTGGTCGATTAACGTCTGCTAATATTATAAAAACTACTCCAAGTGTCACAAGATATGCAACGACAAGGATAACTGACATAAAAAGCGCATTTGCGAGGTATTAAATTCTACAATCAAGAACGAAATCATAAAAATCACTAATATAGAAGGAAGAAAAGTGTATGAAAAAGAGTGGAAAGATATTAGTACTGAAACTTTTCAAGCATACATCGGATTATTATTATTAGCTGGTGTGTACAAATCATATGGAGAACCAACAAAAAGTTTGTGGAATCAAGAAACAGACAGAAATATATTTCGTGCTACAATGTCCCTCGGAACCTTTCATATGACATCGAGAGTTATTCGTTTTGACAATAAACCTACCAGGCAAGAAAGAAGGTCTGTAGATAAATTAGCTGCTGTTCGAGATAATTGGGAAAAGTGGATAGAAATTCAACCTAAATTGTATAATCCAAGTGAAAATGTTATTGTAGATGAACAATTAATTGAATTTCGTGGACGATAACATATACCTAGTAAACCCTACAAGTATGGGATAAAAATATGGACTTTATGTGATAGCAAAACTTCGTATGTATTGAATGCACAAATTTACTCTGGAAAAAATCAAGGATCAAAGCCAGAGAAAAGTCAGGGTATGCGGGTAGTGAGTGACTTTACTTATGGGTATTCGGGGCACAATGTTACATGTGATAACTTTTTTACATCCTATAACTTGGGAAAACTTCTAAAACGGAAAATGACTATGCTTGGCACCATTAGAAAAAATAAGCCCGAACTTCCTGAGAAAATGCTAAACAAAGAAGTGCACAGCTCATCATTTTATTTTACAGAAGATACAATAGTTGTAAACTACATTCCTAAAAATAACAAAAATGTTATTCTTATGAGCACTTTCCATCATGAAAATGAAGTTAGCGACAGACCTGACAAAAAACCACAAATGATATTAGATTATAATGCAACTAAAGGGGCGGTGGATAGTCTTGATCAACTTTTGAGTACATACACTTGTAAGAGAAAAACAAATCGCTGGCCTATGATAGTATTCTATAACTTGCTTGGTACATCTGCTTACAATGCATTTATTCTGTGGAGGATTTCAATAAACAGCAAATGGAATGAAAATAAATTAACCAAACGAAGGCTCTTTTTAGAAGAATTGGGGAAATCTCTAATTTTTCCACACGTTGAAGTAAGACAGCATCTTCCCAGAAGTGAAGATTCAGTCAAAATTGTGAAGAGAATGCGTAGTAAAAGTGCAAACGTACCCGCGGAATCAGATGAGAACACTTCATTGTGTAATAAACGTGCAAGATGCAAGTTCTGCCCATCAACCAACGACAACAAAACTAATATATTATGTTACAATTGCAAAAAACACACTTGCAAATTTCACGTAAGCTATTTTTGTCCAAATTGTAAATAAAAGTAAGTATACAAATATTTTTAAGTTATTTTACTGGTGTTTTGTATTATTTGATATATATTTAAGCTTATTTTACTATTTTTTTTAATTATTTCTTAAATAGTTTTTTTTATTTACTGCTAGAAAAGGTAATATTCTAAATCGGGTCACATTGACCCGAACACTACATACGTATAGTAAATGCGAACAGAACAGCAGGTTTAAATACCACATAACAAAAGTTACAAGCCTGCAAACGTGCCTGAAATAGCTGTTCCTCTATTAAATATTTCAAAAACATCTTTTGAGTCATTAGTGAAAATTACTAAACAGTAAAGACTAATAAAAATACTAATTAAAATAATCTTGTTAAACCAACTTAAATTATAAAAGAAAATTTGATTTGTGAGATTCGACATAGAAAAGAATTTTTCTACTACTGTCTATTATTTTACAAAGAATTAATTTATCGTGTTGCTGTTGTAGCAGAAGGTAATGCGATAACTTAATAAATTATGCGAAAAACATAATAAATACTTAAAGTAAAAAATTATAATATAGAGTAAATACAGTCGCTGGCGACGATCTAAAAAATATAATCCAAAAATCTACTACATAAAGCCTCAACAGAACCATGTATTTTCCCAAACAAGAAAAAAAAACTTTTATTAATACAGTTTTTAATTCTTAATGCAATGCAATGCTGATTTGGAATGCTTAATATAAACAGATCATTTCCGTTTTGAGAAGAACGCAAGGCTGATGTCAAAGAATTCGTTCACTTTTCCATGTTTTTTTTTTTCTTTTTTTTGCCGAATGAAGGAATTTAAATTTGAGCGATGATGCGCATCATGTTAAAAACCGATTTTAGGGCATACTCAACCTCCATCTATCTCTTTCTTCCATGAAATAAATAGACAAAAATTTTATCTGTACTATTACATGCATAAGAAATCAATAGTCAGCTACTTAATATTTATGTTCATAAGTTTTTCATCTAGACTAAGATGCTAACAAGTATTTAATTTGTATCTAAATTTCTATTCACAAACCTTTGGTCGAGAAGCATGATATTTTACCAGATTCGCTATTACAATGCTTTCTAGCTGCAAAACTTGTTCTCTAGTTATAATTGAGTGTATCTGAGAAATTTCAAAATTAGAACTTCAGAAAGGATTTAACGCATTAAATGATAGATAAACTAGGATTTATAACTTTGCTGAAGAATAAGTTTGTAAGTGCAATATAAGTCTTGTTTAGAATTTATCCGCTAAACAAAAGACAATGTTATATTTTGCATTTATTCAATTTGTCAAACATATTTTATTTTTAATTTTTGCATTTGAAATTAATATTTATCATCTTATTAAAAATGGAAAGTTTCATACATCATATCTCTCTTATTTCCGGTAAGCATTTTTAATTTACAATTTTAATTTCTTTAATAATATTTACCATTCTGTAATAATATTTACCATAAAGAAATGGGGTTCCATGCAGAATTATCTGATTTCTTTTAAACCTTGAATATAGGCTCATTATGATAAGCCGTATCCTTCATTAGTTTGGGGGGTTCAATCATTAAGTATAAAGGATGGAAATTGGGAAACTAATCTCCCCCTTAATTTGTTTTTCTAGTGGTTTTATTCTTTGAAATGCGAAGTATAAAAATTTATTTCTAGATTGATTTACACTCAAATGCATGTAAAAAATTCCTCACTTTTATACGACTAGACATGTCGTCAAGCATTAAAAGCTACTTATAAATAATATTAGCCTGAGCAAAAGGGGGAATTAAAAACTCGGAAAAAATTACCCTGGTTCTAATATAACAGTTAAAGTGAATATTTTTACTGTGAAATCAACTTTTAATCTGAATTATTTGTATTTAATTTTCTATTGCTCTTTACGTTGTGGTCGAGACGTACTGCTCCCGAAAAAAGTAAACGGCAGGTGCTTGGTTCGAGCCCAATTGCGGCCATGGGCCCAACAGCTCGGAGTTTTCCGTGGTTCTCTTAGAACCTTGAATTTCCTTGCTAAAATACGGGTTAAGTTCCATTAAAAAGACCACCACGGAGGCCATTCCCTACTTTAGGGTCTTTATCCCAAGTGTAGATAAATGGACGTCATAAACGCAAACAAACAAATTAACAAGCTATAGCTCTTTACGACAACTACAGCATTGAATTTAATTTTCATTCAAGTTGACGTTCTTATCTTTAAGTTTCAAAGAAAGCATATACATTTTTTTTTCTTTTTTCAAAATATTAAAACGTTTCAGATAAAAATCAAATTTAAACTTTTTTAGTTGCTTAAAAGGATAAAATACCAGCCTAGTTATTTTTTTTCATGCCGGTATTCGCACCCGGGTCATCTGTACCACAGACACACTTTCTACCGACTAAACACAATTTAAGTCAGTAGAACGTCAGTGCGATATATTGGTGTCCCGGGTTCCAAACCTAGCATAGAAACTTTTTCAATAGGTTGACATTTACGCCTCTCAAGGGGCTGTGCAAATATAACTCTATAAACATTTGGTAATTTTCTATCCCCTTCCCCCCCTTTTGATATCGTACTTTATCATTCCTCGAACTCCCCCCGTAATAATATCATTATCAAAATGCAGTTTTTTTTTATTTATTTATTTTGTTCGAAATGATATACAAAACTGCTTACCATTTTATTTTCGCATATTTTTATAATTCAAATGAAGCGAACTAATAATAAAATATCACTTTGCATATTAAAAATCATTCTATTAAACAACCCTTAATAGTTATTGTTACTAATTAAAAAGTATTTCATAATTGTTTTTTGTTACATAATGCATTCAACAGTAATAAAGTACTTCTGCACTTGCCCCGAACGGAGGAGGGGCGAAATACAGATAGAAGTCCATCTCAACAAAACAAGTTGACAACATCTCTTCTTTCTCTCTTTATTAGTTAACACAAGCTTCATTTCAAATATACTTCACATAGGATTTCTCGAGCCCCATTTATACATGTATATACATATGAAGATGAAGAGGAATGTCAAATGTTGAGGTATTCCATATTGTGGAATAATTTAGTACAATAATTTAGTGATTTTTATCTTTGTATTTTCATAAAAACTGACAGCAGGCTAAAATAGATAATATGTTATATTGTACCAAAAAGCATGTTAACCAATAAAATGAGAAAATTTTGTCTGGATCAAGAATGGTATCGTAAAAATAATTTTGAGTAGAATAAAAATGATATGGATAGCAAAAGACAAACCCCTCACTTCCCCTAACAATATCTTACGATATCATATCCCAGGCCCCCCATTCCCCTAAAATGATAATATGATATATATACAGCCCCTAAGCTATAAAAACAATTTGAAAATTGATTTTCATATGAAATAGTGTATTCAAGGGGAATTTTCACTTGGAAAATTTTCCAAGAATTAAAACGTTTGTTTTTGAAATACTGGATGTTAACCTCGACAATTAACACATTTTTTTCCCCCAAATTAGTTCATTTAAAAATGCAGAAAAATATCTTATAGATAGGGTAATTAAGAGAGCAATCACTTTTTTCCATATTTTTAACACCTACAAAACTACATCCCTTTACGTTAGTATTTTTTTTAATTTGATACCGGAAAATATGTAGATGTCGATACCCGTATGTGCTTTTCTATTCTATAATTAATCCACTTTCTAAATTTCGAGACATTTCACTCAGAAAATATGACCTTTGTCTCATGACTCTTGGCACTTTGTTTAGAAATATAATGATTATTTTTTTAAATTGTATTTTTACAATAGTAATAAAATATAATTATAAATATATATAGGACAGTTGCACCATAAACTTTAACTAATAATAACACATTGCACAGTGGTGCACAAAACAGGAATTTTAATATACATTAGTACATATTAAAATAAAATAAAATAAAATTTTCAACGTTTCGCGCCGTCTTCTGCGGGCGTCTTCAGGAAAATAAGAAATGGAAGGACTACGTTTGCATCTTGTTCGAGAGATATTTCTACTAAACTAAAAATTAAATGAATTAAAATTTAAAAATGTTGCCAATTACACGTGAGTAAAAATTAAAATATTGCAAGGAAATAAAAATTTTAAGGTTTTATGATGTTATGCCATATTTTTGGTATATTGTAGGATAAATTATCATTACATGGTTTATTTTCACGTGCTATGATTTCGATGGATTCTATTATTTTACCTTGAACTGGGTTATTGCATGGAACTATGATTTTGGCTTCCTCAAAATTAATATGGCAACCCTTGTTCGCCAAATAGAAGCGAGCAAGGGCAGTATTCTGTTTATATTGTTCTATATCTCTACGATGTTTTTTAATTCTAGTTAAAAGTTCCCGCGTTGTCATGCCGATGTAGACTTTTTTAAGATTATTAGATAAAGTGACGGGGATTTCATAAATACCAGATTTTTGATCTATTGGAATTTTGTGGATTTTATCTGTAACGAGGTCAATGAGATAAGGAGGAGGAATGGCGACAAGTTCATTTCATTCAGGTCATTTATTAAAAGAGCTTTTATGATTTGTTCAGATGACACATTAAATAAAGAAATTGATTTTATACAGAAAATAGCTTTTGACCATGGTTTTCCAGCAAAATTTATAAATAAAATAGTTCAACAATACAATACTCCTCCCACATCTGGCCAACGACAGAATAAATTATAGTTTACAGAAAATTTCATTATCTCCCTTACATATTTGAAAAAGTAAAAAAGATCGCACAAAAATATAACATAAAACTTGTCGCCATTCCTCCTCCTTAACTCATTGACCTCGTTACAGATAAAATCGACAAAATTCCAATAGATCAAAAATCTGGTATTTATGAAATCCCCATCACTTTATCTAATAATCTTAAAAAAGTCTACATCGGCATGATAACGCGGAAGCTTTTAACTAGAATTAAAGAACATCGTAGAGATATAGAACAATATAAACAGAATACTGCCCTTGCTCGCTTCTATTTGGCGAACAAGGGTTGCCATATTAATTTTGAGGAAGCCAAAATCATAGTTCCATGCAATAACCAAGTTCAAGGTAAAATAATAGAATCCATCGAAATCATAGCACGTGAAAATAAACCATGTAATGATAATTTATCCTACAATATACCAAAAATATGGCATAACAACATAAAACCTTAAAATTTTTATTTCCCTGCAATATTTTAATTTTTACTCGCGTGTAATTGGCAACATTTTTAAATTTTAATTCATTTAATTTTTAATTTAGTAGAAATATCTCTCGAACAAGATGCAAACGTAGTCCTCCCATTTCATATTTTCCTGAAGACGCCCGCAGAAGACGGCGCGAAACGTTGAAAATTTTATTTTATTTTAATATGTACTAATGTATATTAAAATTCCTGTTTTGTGCACCACTGAGCAATGTGTTATTATTAGTTAAACTATAATTAGTTTTCGAAGTCATAAATTCGGATATATTTTTAAAACATAGATATACATATATATTTAACTATTTGGAAAATAGTTTTCCTCGGAAGAGAACTGGAAAATATGAAGTTTATTTGAATCTTTTTATTGGTTGAATTCCAGAACATTTTTATTTTATTTCTTTTTTTATTAGTCCATGTTTAATGTACAAAAATGGAATACTTCTGTTTTTTATTCTATTCGTTTAGTGACTGGTCCATGTTTAATGTTCAAAAATTGAATACTTCTGTTGCCACGATGACAAAAATTGTAATATAAACTAAAAAAAAAAAAATAACAATAATTTGAAAACAAATTGTGATAAAGATTTCAAACAAATTTCGTTTAAAAGCGCATTTTTTTTCTTTACTTAATTGTGTAAAAAAATCAAATGTACGATGTTTAGAAGTTTTAAGTCGTGCGTGATATGATGCGTTCAGATGTCAGTCTAATTAAGTCCATCAAATACAAATGAAAATTTTAAACAGTTAAAATTGCATATCTGTAAACTACTGTTTTTTTATCATTGGTCTAGTCATATTAATATTTACTACACAGCGTACATAATATATGACTCGTTCTGTTCATCATAAAAAATTATGTTTATTATTATTATTAATTCAAATATAGAATTTATTTATAAGTCTTTAAAAATATCATTTTTCAAATAGACTTTTAATTTTGTTAATTTACAATATTGTTATTTTATTCTATTTTATTAATTTTTTATACTAAATAAAGATAAGAACATTTTTTGGTTTTTGCAATTTATTTAATGTACAAGATTTGACAAATTAATGGAGCAATATTTTCGCAAAATGCGGGATGCAGGCTGCATCCTTTTGATCCAAATGAATTTTAAATATGAACATTTCTCATGCTTAATTTATGTATAATTTATAGGGTTTTGTAAAAGATAAATTACTGTTATTGCGCTATATGTTTTAAAGTACTACAAATTAAATAAATATCATTACGTGCGAATTGAAGAAGTGGACTTTTTGTGTCAATTCAAAAATAATCTATCGAATAATGAATACTAAAATTTAACTTTTTTTCTCTTATTTTCTAGTGCAAATACAAAACGTTTTTCAATATTTCTGGACGTAAAATATTTTAATTTCCAATCGCAGAATGCAGGTTACAATTTAAAAAAAAAGAGAGATACAGTCGGATCTCGTTAATTCGAAATCGAATGAATCGGATCTCCACTTAATTCGCTTAATTTAAGAATAATTAATTAAGTCCGCTTAATTTAATAATAATTAAATAAGAAGTCCCGAAATTTTCAAAAGCACAATAACGTTAAAAATTTTCATTTAATCAAAGTAATATTCTATTGACTTCGTTTAATTTGAACTAACGAGATTCTGAGAACGATTCTGAGAACTAACTTTGAACTAACGAGATTTTTCATTTTTTGTTACTTTCTCTCAGATTTCAGATCCTTGAAGTGATTTTCTCTCTTGCATTTTTTCAAAATTGTTCAGAACAATTATACATATACAGGGTGTTTCAAAATAGAATGGACAAATTGATATGACAAATCAGGCATACGACAAGGATAAAAAATCACATAGGAACTTAGGGTCGTAAACTACTTATTGAGTCACAAATACAGGGTGTTTCTTTCTAGCTACAACCTGTTTGAAAGTAATAATTTCCAGGAAAATAATAACATCGTAATGAAAATGGAACGATATGTGCCTAATTTTGTGCGAAATGTGATAACATTAGGAAAAGATCTGGAAAAACATATTGCTCAAGCAATCGATGATACCCTATAAACTGATGATCAGTTCAAAATGTGAGGTACCAAGTGCGTATTGCTGGTGCGCATAATGCAAACTTCTACCACTTTAAATTGGTGTTATCACATTTAAAACAAAGGTGAGAATGTCTATTAAATGTTTTATTATAATTTATTTCATTTTTCTGAAATATATTATCGTCAACCCAAATTGAGTTAGGATGAAACACCCTGTATTTGTGACTCAGCAAGGGGTTTGCGGCCCTATGTTCATATGTAATTTTTTTAACCTTGTCGTCTGCCTGATTTGTCATATCAAATTGTCCATGTTATTTTGAAACACTCTGTAGTCCCATGCATTTGATATCCGTTATATTAGTGCCACGTTTGTCCATCAATTGCACCTACACCTTATCTTTATTTATGCTTGTTCCTAATACCTGAATTTGTTTATGTATTTATATCATTTTATTTACTATTAAATCATATTCTAATGATAACAGCCGAAATATTTAAAGAAAAAATACTATTACATGAATTTCTTATTAGTAGTACCCTTTTAAAAGTGTTCTCCTTTCATATTTTCCATAATTCGAACATTTCTTGTTGTCCCGACATGTTCGATTAACGAGAGCCGACTGTATATCAGAACATAAAATGTAATCTTATTCGCAGTTCGAAGTACGGGCACGTTCAAGATTTAACATTTGTAGATGGGGCAAATGTCTATTCACTTTTCTCACGATTATTTATCAGACGTCGTCGCTTCTCACTTCACAGAAGCGGAAATTGCAAAGAGGTTTTTCAATTCCCCTTGCTGTCACAATGGGTGTTACGTAATATATAATCATATTTTTCATTTATGAAAATTTTATATTGGTAATAATATCTAACGCTTATTTTTTGTATTAAGATTATTTTTTTGTTTGGTTGTTTTTGAAAAGCAACTTTTGATTATTAAAGGGAGAACTATCAATGTAAAATATTTAAAATGTTGAAAACATTAATGGACAAATTAATTGCTTAGAGGTTTTTTAATTCCCCTTGCAGTCACAATCGATGTTACTTAATGTATTTTTTTTTCATCAAAATATTCTATCTATCGATATTACAAAGGCTAAACACATCTGTGCGCGGGGAAAAAAGGGAAATAATGATTACTGTATTTTTATGTTGACATTTTTCCATTATAAGGGAAAACATATCACTACGTGCGACTTTGGAAAAAATGGTGATAATTAAAAATACGAATAATACATACTGAAATTTTGCTTTTTTTTCTCATATTTTATAGTGTAAATCCAAAACATTCTTCGATTTATCTGGGAGTAAACTATTGTACTTTCTAGTCGTAGAATGTAGGTGGCAATTTAGAGTAAAGGACATATCAGAACATAAAATATAATCTTATTCGCATTTTGAAATATGGGCACGTTAAAGATTAAACATTTGTGGCTTGGGTTAAATGTCTATTCACTTTTCTCACGATTATTTATCAGACGTTGATTCTCACTTTACAGAAGCGGAAATTTCTTACAGGTTTTTCAATTCCCCTTGCTGTCGCAATCGATGTTACGTAATGTAGTTTTTTTTAATTCACCAAATGTTCTGTTAGTAATAATATCTAACGCATTTTGAGATACATCAGAATATAAAATATAATTTTATTCGCAGTTTGAAGACTAGACACGTTAAAGATTAAACATTTGTAGATTATGTAAAACATAATTCATTTTACTCACGATTATTTATCAGACGTTGCTTCTCACTTAACAGAAGCGGAAATTACTTAGAGGTTTTTCAATTCCCCTTGCTGTCACAATCAATGTTACTCAATATATTTTTCCTTTTTATTCATCAGAATCGTCTATTAGTAATAATATCTGACGCATTTATTTATTTTTATTTATTTATTTTATGTTTTTATTTGCATATTTATTGTATTAAGTAATTTTTCTGTTCGTTTGTTTTTCAGAAGCTATTTTAATTATTAAATGGGGAAATATTATTACGTGCAAATTGAAAAATGGACTTTTAGTGTCAATTCAAAAATATTCTATCGAATAATACATACTAAAATTTAACCTTTTTTTTCTCTTATTTTCTAGTTCAAATCCAAAACTTTCTACAATTTTTCTACATGTAAACGATTTTACTTTCTAGTCGCAACATGTAGGTGGCAATTAAAAAAAAAGAGATAAATCAGAAAATAAAATATAATCTTATTCGCAGTTTGAAGTCTAGGCACGTTAAAAATTAAACATTTGAAGATTGGGTAAATGTCTATTCATTTTTCTCACGATTATTTATAAGATGTTGCTCCTCACTTTACAGAAGCGTAAATTGCTTAGAGGTTTTCCAATTCTTCTAACTCTCACAATCGGTGTTACGTAATATATAATCGTATTTTTCATTCATGTAAATTTTCTATTAGTATTAGTATCTAACGCTTTTTTTACCTATTTTTGTATTAAAATTATTTTTTTGTTTGGTTGTTTTTGAGAAGCAACTTTTGATTATTAAAGGGAGAGGTATGAATATAAAATATTGAAAATGCTGAAAACATTAATGGATAAATAAATTTTGTGCAAAAACTTTACAAATAAATATGTAGAAATTTAGAAAAAAGTGATATCAGAAAGCAGAAAAAGAAATATATTAGAATATAAAATATAATCTTATTCGTAGTTTGAAGTATGGGCACTTTAAAGATTAAAAATTTGTAGCTTGGGTTAAATGTCTATTCATTTTTCTCACGATTATTTCTCAGACGTTGATTCTCACTTTACAGTATTGGAAATTGCTTACAGGTTTTTCAATTCTCCTATTGTCACAATCGATGTTACGTAATGTAGTTTTTTCATTCATCAAATTATTCTATTTCTAATAATATCTAACTCATTTTTTTTGTCTGCGTGTTCTTTGTATTAAGATATTTTTGATTGTTTGTGTTTGAGAAGAAATTTTAATTATTTATCACTTGGTGACGAGCGACACCTATGCAATGCATGCGGGAAAAAGGGCATAAGAATCCTTGTTTATCGCCACCAGTAAAATTTTACTGTAAAATTCGCCTTTTTTAATCTGATCATTTTCCGGATTTAATTAGGCACAGATTTCTCTTTCTAAAAACCGGTAACAAAACATTAAAAATTTCGTAAGTGATATTTAATTAAATTGCTTTTTAATTAAATTTACGCGTAATAAAAACGTTGCAAAAGGGTTAAATGGGGAAATATGATTATAAAATTTAGATATTGAAAGTGTTAATGGATAAATATTTGTTGAGCTAAAACTTAAAGTTAATATGTAGGAAGTTTAAATGTGGTAAGCTCAGATCACACGTAGAAAAAATATTTTGTTTATCAGAAAATGAATCTAAACGTAAGTTAGCAATCCTTAAATAGTTATTTTTTTATATCTCTCCTCTAATTAAGAAATACTACTGTACTGCTTTATTTAATGGTCGCTGAATGCTTCAGTTTTTAAGCTATTTGGAAAATAGTTGTTGCCCTCGGTGTTGCCTGAGAGCTGGGAAATCTGAAATATTTTTCAATTTTTTTATTGGTTAAAAATTTTCGGAAATTATTTTTCGTTTTCTGATTGTTACTATAATGGCAAAGAAAGTAATAAAAACTAAAAAGTAAATAAATAAATAATAATAATTTGAAAACAGGTTGTGATAAAGATTTCAAACAAATTTCATTTAAAAGTGCATTATTTTTTACTTTTCTACTGTACAAAAATGTAAAATGTGAGATGTGTAGAAGTTTAAAAATTTTCAGTTACAAAATTTAGAGGAATATAATGTTTAATCCATACCGCACGTAATGTGAGGCGTTCAGAAGTATGTCTGATTAAGTCCGTCAAATAAAAACACACATTTCAAACAGTTAAAGTTGTATATCTATAAACTACTATTTTTTTATATCATTGGTCTAGGAATATTAATGTTTAACACATGGCGTATGTAATATATGACTTGAGAAGATCATCGTAAAGATGATGTTTACTCTTATTATTAATTTAAATATAGAATTTATTTGTGTCTCTAAAATTTTAGTTTTTGAAAATATCATTTTCCAATTAGTCGTTGCAATTTGTTAAATTACAATTTTGATATTTATTTTTTTATTTTTAGAGAATGCCTCAGGAGCATTTTTTCCTTTAATTAGCAATCTGATCATAGTAGTCAGATATCAAATACCAGACAGATTTAATTTATAAATAATTATATTATGAAAACATCTTTTGAAAATAGTTTTTTTTTTATTCGTTTTTACTTTATACTGATGTAATAAGTACTAAGGCAATTAAAAAAACAAATTATTGAATTATAAGCAAAAAAAGCAAAAGTTTATATAATATAATGCAGAATCATGGTATAAAAACTAGTGTTTCAACAATTAAATCCTTACATTTACATTTTTGTGTCACTATTTCTTATTTAGATTTTTGATTACGTTCTCAATCAACTATACCGGAAACAGAAAAAAAATTGCAAGATAAAAATAAAATTACATAAAAAATTAAATCCGTAATAATTTATTATATATTTTATCATAACATCGGCAAAGAAATTTCTTTCTTTTATTCTGGGGTATAATTTGGAAATAAATAATTTCCTTCATCATATAAAAAGGAATTATATGAACATCTTAACTTTTTGCGGCGCAGAGCACGTTCAACGCTTAAGTGTTGAAATTAATAGCTGACACCGGAATTTGAAAACAACTTTATTTGTAAATATGAAAACCTATATTCCACTAATCCAATAAACCCCCTTTTTTAGGTGCGTTCGTAATTATGTAAATACGTAGCACCTATAGTTGTCGCTCTGTCTGTCCGTCTGTCTGTCCACATATAACAACGCAAAAACTATCCAACCGAATCTTTTGAAATTTAAAATATATAATTATTGCATAATTTTCTCGAGCCATTTCAATTTTTTTGAGAATCGAATGGATAGATCATAACAGGAACGGTCAAAAGTATTCCGTTACATTACGGTCAATGGAGAAAAAATGCTTCAAATGTATTTTAATCGTTTGAAACTTAAAATACATACTTATTACATAATTTTGTCAAGTCATTTCAATTTTTTTGAAAATAGGTTGCATAGATCAAATACATGGACAATCAAAAGTACTCCATTACATTACACTCAATGGAAAAAAGTTTCAAATGTTTTCAAAAGTTTCAAATGGTTCAAAAAAGGTTCAAAAATTTTTAATGATATTACACTCATTCGAACATAATAATATTGATATGCATCATAAAGTACATATTATGATATAGATTTTGCATAATCTGTTGTGCAAAGAAAATTTTTTATTGATTTACAAGGCCACACAAAAGTATTCCATTACACAATGAGTATAGAGAGAACATTGTTTGGTGCGCATTTTAATTGTAATTAACTATTTACAAACTTATGAGATTGATATATGAAACTGATATTTTTAAAACTTCATTATCGTACGAATGCATCTCATTTGCTACGCTTCACGAGCAATTTCCAACTTGTTTAAACCAAAATTCAAGCAAAGCTTGCGCCTGGGAATTAAAATTAAGTGGTGTCATAGATATACCACCGCCCCTTAAGCGGATAAGAAGGTCAAAGATTACCGTTACAACACTATTGAAAATCTTATTATAGATACAATTTAATTTTTAATTTGGTCCTCATACAGATTGCTTCTTTTGACAATATATATATATATATATGAATTTTCTGGTCGGATCGAATGATCAATAAGGCTCTTTAAAGTTCATATACGATAAAATAATAACAATAAATATGAGCTTCGATAATTTCAAATATTTCTGTTAAGTTAAAAAAAAAAAATATTTTTATAAGCTTTAGAGTTTGAAAATAAATAAAGAAATTTTTTAATATTTTTAATACATTTAATATTTATTTATCTTGAAATAAGCACCATTTGTAAATCGCTACTTTTAGAAACCGTCGTTTTTCTTCAGAAATAATTACGCCAGATTTAAAAAAAAAAAAAAAAAAAAAAAAAAAAAAAAAAAAAAAAACATATAAAACTAAAATTATTATTATTATTATTATTATTATTATTATTATTATAAAACTAGTAAAAATAAAAGCATTTAATTCCAAACAAAGATTTATAGGGGAGGAAAATTTATTTATTACGAACTTTTGACAGTTTTCTTTTAATTCACCTTGTAGATAGTATCCAAAGTTTATTTCAATCACATACGTAAAACAAGGCATATTATTCAATACATAAATTGTCCAAACAAGGTTTCGTAATTAGTGAGTTGTCATTTACATTTGTTTTGAAGTGACGGACAGAATGAAGGGGATGTCTATGTTCTAGATATATAACTTTGAACAGTATCGAAATAGTTAAATATATAAACTGCCTTTCTTAATTGTGGAAATTTACCGTATTTTAGATTTGAATTTTTTTCTAATCAGGGTTATAGATAAATTAACATATTGTATAATTTAAAAAGGTAAACTGAACTAAAAAAGATTGGATATTTTTATGTTTCGTGATAGTGTTTCTAGGCTACAAATGGGTTTTCTATAGCAACGAATTTTAAATATTGTATAGCAAAAATTTATCACTTTAAATTTAATTGAACTCACAATTTTTAGAACGATGGAAATTCAATTTTTGATATCGGGGGATATATTTTTTTTATTTAAATATCTTTAAATAAAATTCAAATTCGTAAGATAATTACATGAATATCAACTGATTGCATGTTTTGCACAGCCTTCACAGTTATATGGTTAAACGAAACATTGAATTTTCGAATTAACTTTCTATAATAAATATATAATAGCTTTAATAATATTTAAGCAAAACAAAACTCCCAGTATCAAATCCCACTATGTACTTTTTCTTAAAAACCAATACATAAAAGATAGTTACTAAAAAAATATTTACACAGAATAATCTTTTCTGTAAGTTTAGGGTTTTAAGAATGATTTTGTTTCATTTAGCAGTCACATATTTAGCATTCAATACTTTATTTTTTTTTTTAAATCATAAGTAAAAAATCATAAAGGAGTAAAATTTCCTATTCCATGTAGAGATATATACCTGATTTCACGGATTAATTTTTATCATTGTAGTTAGTATCTCTAAAATTTTGTTAAATATACTTGAGAATTGTTAATAACATGTAGATATGTTGGTTAATAATCTTTATTCGTTAATATATTCGTTAATCGATTAATAATCTTTATTCTTCAGTCAGTTTGATATTCTCAGGTTCTGCAGTTTAACCCGCGAGTAGTCGCGACTTTTTCCACAACGTCATTTGTCGCGCTCGGTCTTTTCGCCGCTGCCCCCCCGCCCCCCCCCCCCCGCATACCAAATATGTAAAATAAAAATATTTTTCACCTAATATATGAAGATAACATTTCAATGAATATATAAATTTGCAGTTTTCTTAAATTATACATTTTATTCATGAGATATGGAATAATTCGAAAACGTAAAAATGAACTGACATTAGTGATTGTTACGTAGACTTTTTCGCCAATTTCAACTTTGTTTCTAAAAATGTACCCGAAAGAAAAACAGAGGTGTCCTGTTACTTCACTAAGGTGTTCGAGAAACCTTCAAAGTCAGCTACATGGTAGATCTCCGTCGTATTTGTAATCTGATACAAGTTAGAAGAAGATAAGTTATACGGGCGGCGAAAAGACCGACACGCGACTACTGACGGGTTAAGAATAAAATGGATGTACCAGAATGATAGACAGACAAAAGGAGGAGTTATTCTAAGAAGGTACCGTTGTTAATTTTTTTAATATTTAATCCTAAAATTATAATAAGTAATAAGTAATATCGTATATTAATAAATGCTTTGTATAAATTACGCTTAGGGAGGAATGCAAATGTTGAAAATGTAACAAACTTAAATTTTAAGTACAAAATTTCCGCAAATTGTATTTTAGACTTCCAAACGGAAAAATGACAACATATTTGTAATTGCTGTAAAAGAGATCGCAGTGACATAGATCTCTTAAAAAGTCAAACACTCAGCTTGCAAAACTGAGGAGCAAATTTGCAATTAAATTTAAGATATCGATTTATGTTTAAAATTTTTCAGTAGTTTTATAGCAACTAAAGTTGACAAAAACCTACCTGTGTTTTTCTACTGCATTATGAAATTTGTAGAAATGTAAAACACCTGAATACATTAGTATAACGTAGATAATTAATCTGTCAATATATGTGTAGGCATTGAAGTTTGTCTGCCAGATTCCATGGAATTGTAACAACATGAATTTTTTTAATTTTGTGTTGCTCATAATAAAGATATAAATATAAAGAATTAAAATAAAGAATAAAGTAAAACTACAGTGGCTGGGGGTGACGTAAAAAAATTAACCCTAAAATCCACTATATTGAGCCTTCCTCCCCACCCCCCAAAAAACAGGTGCTTTCACAAAAGAGAAAAAACTTTTAATAATACAGTTTTTTTGGAACACAATGAAAAATTACTTTAGAATGCTTAAATATAAACAGATCATTCTCATTTACAGAAAACAAATGCACGGTTGATGTAAAAAAATCGATCCCAGTTCCACGTAACTGTTTTGTTTGGGCCTAATGAGGACATTTAAGTATAAGCTTTAGGCCCAATGAGGACATTTAAATGTAAGCGATAACGCGCATCATATTACAAGCTAATTTAAGGCCATACAGCATTTCAATCTATCCTTTTCCGCCATGGGTATTGCTCATTCAATTCAGCAAATTACCTTATCTCTTCAAAATTTATTTACTATTGTCGACACAATTTTTTGTATGCAGACATGAATAATTTTAAATGATTTTATTTTATTTATATATTTTACTTGTATTATGCTTTTAACTATTTTATTTGACAGCGTGTCGGCTATCGGATATTTCCTAGTTAGTTATCCTAGTACTTATAGGTTGTAATATGCAGATTTGTAGAAGAGAGTTTATAAATTATTGTATAAAAAGTAAAGGACTTACTTAATGTTATTTTTACAGCAAAAGTTAATATAGCTGTCTATGATCCGGCATCAGGAAAAAAATATTTTTAGAAAATCTACATGACGTTCTTTTGTAAAAGTTTGTTAGATTTTAATTACAAAGTTTAAATTTACAAATTTATTATTAATGTAAAAAAAGATGTTTCGACTTAACAAATGGAAATAGAAAATAGAACTATTGGAATAGATAACATAATATTATTGTAAACATAAAATATCTTTTACTTTTGAAACCATGCATTGATTTAAAGTACTATGTTTCTAAATTATTCACTTAACGTAGGAATGATTTTTTTGTTATACATATGATCAGGAAAGTAGTACTAAAAATAGAATAATTATAAGATACAGTCGGGCAAAATATTCATTATGATTACTTAAAATTTTATTCAAAGTATCATTTAAACGTGAATTATGATAACTAAAAAAAAAATAAAATTTAATTTAAAATAAATACAAAGATACAGGCAATTTAATGTAATAATTAAAAAATATACATAGGTATAGAAGAAAAAAACATTATTATGATTAATTAAAATATTATTCAAAGTATCATTTAAATATGATTTATGATAGCTAAAGATTAAAATTAAATTAAACTTAAAAGAAATGCAAAAATGCAGACAATTTCATGAAATAGCTAAAAAGTAAATAAATGTAAAAAACTAAAATTAAAAAATAACATTAAAAGCGTTTCGAACTTACTTTATATTGATGTTATTTTACAGTGATTTTTGTGTGCTTTAACTATTTAATAAAACAGTCTATATTTTTGTACTTATTTTTATTTATTTACAAACAGATGTAACTTGAATGCAGGTGAATATAGATTGTAGCTTTCATAGAAAGAAAAAATAGCTAATATTTTTTAATATTTCCTTTATTGTTCCTATCTAAAACACTGTAATTTTTCTACAGAAAATACCAAATGCCAGAATTTTTCAATCCTTTTTCTGAAAAAAATATTCTTAATTATTTATCTTTAAAGAGGACTTGTTAGCAACGAAATTTTATGTATTGCTTTTAATTTATTTTCTGTTTCCATAGTTGACACTATAAAAGATTTATTTCGTGTACGTGTATCAAACAAAGTTTATTTGTTCAACATGTCGATTGTCTAAACAAGATTTTGTAATTATTGAGTTGTCATTCACATTTGTTTAGAAGTGTTGGGCATAATAAAGGAAGTTTTTCAGCTAAACATCTACATCTTTCAGTCGAGATTTGAATTGTGAAACTTTAAACTATTTTCCTTAATTGCTGATATATGCTGCACTTAAAATTTTCGAAGGAATGTCGAAGATGTGTCTTTTAAAATAACGATACTATAATATTCAATTCACATTATCAACCCGTAAGGCTTGGTGACGTCTGTGCGACGTCGTTGTGAAGTCACACTGTGACTTTGTGACCACCGATTGTCGATGTGACATCACGTGACGTCGATGTGTATTCACAGTGACTAAAATGTAAAGTCGTTATGGCCGTTTTAGAGCTCGTTTGTGACGTCACATTGTGACCACTTTGTGAAGTCACAGTGTGACAATTTTGAGAAAAATGTAACATTTCTGACTATTTTGACATTAACATCATGACGGAACTGTGACGAAAGCGACATTGTGACAAAAGTGTTTTTAAAAGTAAATAACATGTTTTAAAGAATTTTTGTAATTTTCTAAAGATTTTTAAGAAAGTCACATCTCATTCACAATGTGACGTCACTGAGTAGTGGCATTTCGGTCATAGATGTGATGTGACCACAGTGACGCCATTGTGACGTCACTGTGACCATGCTTGTTATGAGGGAAAGAATGGCTAATACAATAATTTAAATGTAATAATCTGTCGAGATAACATTAATAATGTCATTGTAAGACTCTACTTTTTGATGAAGAAAATGTTGGATTCGTGGAAATTTTCGAATTCCAGTTTTAGACGTATTTACATGTTTACGAGCACACACTAGTCACGCGGTAAAAGTCGAACGCTAATAAGTCTATGGGCGCAATCTTTTCAAATATCTGTCTGAAATTTTAATATTTTTGCAGGATTTTTTTGCACAAGATAGCTGAGGACGATCCACAACCGGCCTAGTTTTTACTTTTTCAGTTTGGGTTTCAGATTTTCTTTAAAAAAATACTTTAACTTTCGAAACCGGTTTAAACCGGTTCTGAAACTGAAACTATCGTAATATAAAAAATATATAACCAAAATCGAAAAAGTAAAAACTAGGCCGGTTATGGAGCGTCCTCAGCTATCTTGTGCAAAAACATCATGTAAAAATATTAAAATTTGAGCGAGATATTTGAAAAGAACGCTCCCATAGACTTTACATTATCATCCGGGTCTTTTTGTGTACTTTTTCTGTGACTATTGTGGGGCCTTAACAACATGTTTGTTAACAAATAAATTTTATGTATTGCTTTTAATTTCTTTTGTGCTTTCAATATTGACACGGTAAAATATTTATTTCATGTACTGTTTGTATCAAACAATCTCTTTATCTCAGGATTCTTTAATCCTTTTTCTGAAAAAATATCTTAATTATATCTTTTAAGATAATTTGTTAACAACGAAATTTTATGTATTGCTTTTATTTTATTTTCTGTTTCCATTTTTGACACTACAAAAGATTTATTTCGAGTACGTGTATCAAACAAAGTTTATTTGTTCAACATGTCGATTGTCTAAACATGATTTTGTAATTATGGAGTTGTCATTCATATTTGTTTAGAAGTGATGGACATAATAAAGGAAGTTTTTCAGTTAAACATTTACATCTTTCAGTAGATATTTTAATAGTGAAACTTTAAACTATTTTCCTTAATTGCTGATATATGCTGCACTTAAAATTTTCGAAGGAATGTCGAAGATGTGTCTTTTAAAATAACGGTACTATAATATTTAATTCACATTATCAAAGAATGGCTAATACAATAATTTAAATGTAATAGTCGGAATAACATGAATAATATCAGTGTAAGACACATTTTTTAATCTCTTCTTTTTGATGAAGAAAATGTTTGATTCGAGAAAATATTCATATTCCAGTTTTAGACGTATTTACATGTTTGTTAACAACAACATTTTTCGTAAGTATTGCTTTTAATTTCTTTTGTGTTTTCAATGTTGACACTGTAAAAGGTTTATTTTATGTACATATATCAAACAAGGTGTTTATCGGTTGTCTAAACAAGATTTTATAATTATTGAGTTGTCATTAAGAATTGTTTAGATGCTATGGACAGAATAAACAATAAAAATAACAAATATAAATATAAATTAAAAAAATTAATGACACACCATTTTTCATAAAATTGGCCATGGAAGCAGTAAGGTAACAGTTTGAATCAAATAGATTTTAAATGCACAGATTTCTCGTGCTTAATTCGGTTACTAATGAAAATTATTTCGTTTTTATTTACTGTTAATTCAAAACTCGTTTAAAAATATTGAAAAATAATTAAATACGTGTGAATTTTAAAAATCAAGACAGTCATATAAAACTTATCCACTAATAAATACAAAAATTTAACTTTCTTTCCAGTTTTCGCCGGAGTTACATATTTTAAGGTTCACAGAACTCGAAAAAAATTAATTACAAAATATCTATCTCAGTGATGAAAATAAATAGCATATAAAGTGCTAAAGAAATAGGGAGAAGAAAAAAAATGATGTAAAGATGCAAAGTTAAAAAGAAATGAAGAGACAGAGGTTTTATAAACAAGTTATCATAATTTAACATAAATATATTTTTTAAAGTCGTAAAATCAGAGGCATTTTAAAAGGTAAGCACTAGTTTTTTAACCATATATATTTTTTAAATAATGAATGAAGTGTTATTTTATTGTATGGCGCATTTCTTTAATGAGCACATAGCTGTCAATTCGTACGGACATTTTTATCTTGTTTAATCGTTGAAAATCATTTGATTTCGGCGATTCTTTAACACGTTCGCTTCCGTTTACATGAAGATGTGATGATAGTTAATGCCGCACTGTAGAAGTGGGTTTTTCTCAGAAGCCGATTTACTTTTTATAACAAAGAATCGGTGAAAGATTTTCCCGGGCCAGCGCGTGACTGGCTATTGAGACATCACCCCACATTACGCGCTGGCGCGTGATCGGCAGCGAATATGTTAAGCAGAAATTTTCTGTTAAATTTTAGTCGTAGGAAAAATCCGTATAAGTTGACAGTTATGTATGGAAGATTTCAGAAATTAATGACACACCATTTTTCATAAAATTGGCCATGGAAGCAGTAAGGTAACACTTTGAATCAAATAGATTTTAAATGCACATATTTCTCGTTCTTAATTCGGTTACTAATGAAAATTATTTTGTTTTTATTAACTGTTAATTCAAAACTCGTTTTAAAGTATTGCAAAATAATTAAATACGTGTGAATTAAAAAAATCAAGACAGTCATACAAAACTTATCCACTAATATATACAAAAATTTAACTTTCTTTCTCTTATTTTCTATCAAAAATCCAAGCATTTCTTCAAAATTCATTAATGTAAATTTTGCTTAAAGTAAAAACATATCTAGTTATTTCTGCAGAATGTGGAAATCGATTTAGAATAACATAAATTTTAGAACATGACATATAAGATAAAACTTAGTCAAGACTATGGACATGGACACATTAAAGATGGGAAATTTGGAGACAGGTTAAATACCCATTCATTTTTCTCTCGGTAATTTATCAGAGTTCCCATCCCACTTTGCAGAAGCGGAAATTGCTTAGAGGTTTTTCAATTCCCCTAGCTGTCACAACCGATGTTCCATAATCTTTTTGTTATTTATATAAATATTCTATTATTAATAGTGCAGTTTTTTCTTTTTTCTAAGATAAAATAACATACATTTCGATATGGTATTTTTGATAACACACGCACACAGACAAAAATAAATAAAAATAAATAAAAAATTGTAATTTAACAAATTACAACGATTATTTAGGAAATGATATTTTCAAAGACTCAAATTTTAAAGACGTATAAATGAATTTCATATTAAAATTAATAATAATAATAAACATCATTTATAGGATGATTATAACGAGTCATATATTATGTACACCGTGCATTAAACATTAATATCCCTAGACCAATGATAAAAAAAGGTAGATTAAAGATAGACAACTTTAACAATTTAAAATGTGCATTTTTATTTGATGGAGTTTATCAGACTGACTTCTGAACGCTTCATATTATTTACGACAAGGATTAAACATTAATATTCCTGGACCCATCACAAACAAATTTTAAATGAAATTTCAGTTTTACAATATTTTGAACTGAAAATTTTTTAAATTCTTAACATCGCACAATTTAATTTTTTACACCGTTGCCTCATCAAAAAATGTACTTTTTAAGGAAATTTCTTTGAAATCTCTATCACAATTTGTTTTTAAATTATTAATTTTTAAAAAAGTTTTTATTACTCTTTTGATCATCGTGGCAACAAAGGTATTCCATTTTCGGACATTAAACTTTGACCAATCAGGAAACGAATAAAATTAAATAAGTTGCGGAATTCAACCAATAAAAATATTCAGATATACTTTAGATTTCCTAATTCTCTACCGAGAACAACTATATGTTCCAAAAAATTTCTAAATCTAATAACATTCTTACAGTTCAAAACTTTAATAGTTGAAGAAGTTCAGCACTAAAATTTAAAAAAAGATGTGTGTAAAAATTATATTTTATGGTAAATTTTTCATAAGGTTGTAGAAAAAATATATTGATCAGAAGAATTTACCGTGGTTTAATGATCCTTGTTTAGAGCTACTTTTTAAAAATATTCCTTATAGTACAGTATGTTTTAGTTGAATGTTTAATAAATGTCACATTTATTAAAATTTTTAAGTTAGTATTTTAATACGATCGTTGTACTTTTTTAGGGAAATATCTGTAAAACTTTATAACTTGGCTTGATGGTTTTGCTATTAAATCTCCCTCTTCTTTCTCTTTTTTCTTTTATAATAATAAATATTATTATCATGATAATTTATTTTTAGAGTGTGGATTTTAAATAAGATCCGAGTTTATATTTAAATGGAAAATCGTAATTATCTGATTTTTTTCTGTCTAAATGTCAAAATATTTACATTCTTTCTGAAACTCCGGCCTTTCCCATACAATAACTTACTTAAATTAATTAACAGAAATATATCGGAAATAATGAATGTTTAAAAAAAGAAACCACACGAGCTATTGTGGTACCTTAATTTTTTTAACAACTGCAAATCCTTCCTGTATTTGAAATTAAAACTGTGATCGTCAAGATCAATTATTTTAAAAACATATCTCATTGCTTTTTTAATTTCTCAGCGTCTTTTGCGGTTATATTAAAATGCTAATTATTCAATCCGTAGTTTTAAAAAAAAAATCTGTTTTGGATTTAGAGAGGCGTACACACTACTGATATCTAATTACTATGAAGAATATTAATTGGTTCTACACATAAATTCCTTCCAATCTGACTGTGGCACCTTCCTACATTCTATGTATAAAGGTTGGGGCTTTCTAGATGCCCTGAAAACAACCGCCCGTGGCTGCTATCGAAATTCCTTTATTGCTAATCACAAATCAACGGCAAAATTTACTTTTAAAAGTGACTTACCAATTCTCTATTTTTTACTCTTTTAAAAGAACTGGATCACACTGATTGTTGAGACGATGTCAAAAATTCAACCTGATCGAATGCATCAAAGGCTGAGATCAATCACCAACTCTCTCTTCAACTCACTCACTCACTCTCAATCACCGTTTTTGTAACTTGCCGACTGAAGACACGGGGCTAGAAATTTCCATAAAACTCGTAAACCACAGTTAACTGTAGATCCGGAGTTCCACGCATACTTCGAAAAGTTAGAGTTGCATGAAGTATAGATATCAGTCCTGCGACACACATGTTAGATCAATGACGTCACGAACTCAATCAAAGCACAAGAGTGCCTTTATTACAAAGGGTCACTCCCTCACATTTTATAGAGTCACAGGTTGACTTTATAAATGAAGACTGGAATTCATCACAATAGCTAATTTTAAGCTGTAAATGAGTACTAAGGAGCTGTTTTTTCAAAATTAAAAAACTTCAAAAGAATAGTGAATTAAATGAATGGATTGAGCATAAAAGTTTCAAAATATTTTTTGAATTATTACTTATATTGAATTAGCTTTACTTATTCACAATTATATCATCGCTTTTCTGTATAACACAGCGCAGTAATATAGTTTAGTGAAATGTCGGTCTAAAAGTTAATTTTTAATTATTCTAAAACAATAATTTCTTAGAAAAATTTAGACATACAAATATCACTTAGCGTACCTCAACTAATACGCCAGAAAGCCCTGGGTTTTGCTAGTTTATTTATTTACTATATTTGTAATCGTTCACACTTGGAACACAATGACTCTAGGATGAAATTTTAAGTGCTTTAATGTCACATTCCGTAATATTTTATATGATTTAATTGTACTTATTGGAAATATTTCCAATGTAACGCCAACATTTGTACAACATTGGCGTTTTATTGGTAATATTTCCAATGAAACCCCAATATTCGCTTAATATTGGCTGCAAATATTGGCTAAATAAGGGCAAAATGTAAATATCCCAATATTGGAACAATATTGACGTTTTATTGGCAATATTTCCAATGAATGAGATATTGGCGCAACGTTGGACGAATATTGGTTTGCTACTAGGGATATTATATTTGTAATCGTTCACACTTGGAAACACAATGAATCTAGGATGAAAGTTTAAGATATTTAATGTCACATTCCTTAATATTTTATATGATTTAATTCTACTTCAATTTGAAGTGCTCTTGCATGAATGGAAGCTTTCAGAAAGTGGCATTGTAAAAATGTAGGTATCGTACTATTCATGTACTATTTGCAATGATGCAAAACTGTATGTTGAATTGCTATTTATCGTCAATTGATTTTTTACTGTGTGTAGTGTACAGTTACAGAAAAAAAATCTATAATTTTCTACTTTCTATTTCGTAAGAAAATTTTTTAGTTTTATTTTGAAAATTACCCCATAATATGCATGTTATTCGAAATTAAACCCCACGCATGACTAGACTTAAGCTTAAACATCTGCAAAAGAAGGTTAAAAGAAAATGTTTTATATATGTATATATATATATATAATTTCGCTTTGCGACTTGAAATAAAAGAGCAATACACTTGGAATATGGTTGGGAATACTCCAAACAAAGTGTCTCTGCACAGCACATCCTAAAATATAGCAGTAGGAACACAATTTTTATTTTAACTCCTTTTTACTGTATACACTCTCTCAGTGTTTAACTCGATTCTAAGTGTCTACTAAATACGACATATATTTGTGTACATTGTTAAAAAGCTGCATCATTTGCTGCAGCGTCACACCACTGCTTTTATAGAATATCTCTATTCTGAACAATGAGAATGCTCCATAACCAAGCTAAATAACCGTTTTCAATAATAGCGGTAGAGTGATGCTGCTGAAAATGATACAGATTTTTCACAGTGTAAAGATTAATTTTCATTTGTGATTTCTTTTCATTTTTTCCTGTAGCGTTTTTTCAATCTTGATCTTTTTATTTTGTATCATAACACATGGTTATTTTTTATTAAGCAGAGGATATAGCACTACTTTGAGTTTAAAATAAAAATAAAGATAAAAAGAAAAGTAATTTTTTTAATATTGAAAAATGTAATGCCTTATTACAAGATTTATTACACCAAAGTTTATTGTACAATAAATATTTCCTTAAGTAGTTCTTTAAAGGGTTATTTATATGCATGTATACCTAACACAAAATATAATAATAATAAATAAACCCAACTGAAACTTTTTATTTAATTATAATATTAAAATTTCTTCTTGTTAAAAACTAATACCGTTTTTTATCATGAGGTTATTTAAAATCATTTTGTTATCATTGATTATTTAATCGTACATCTAATATGCTATTTCGGTGCTACTTTATTATCCCGTCAACCGATTTCACCAAATTATACAAATCGCCAAACTAATAGCCAAATTATACATACTGAAGCAATTTATATTTTAAATAATAACAAAAACAAATAATTAGTAGAATATTAATAAAAATACAAATAAAACGTCGAAATAAAAATCACTTAATGACGTTTTAAACACGTGTAACGTATTTAATGTCATCGAATTGAAGTTCACGATCATCCATTATTGGCAATTAATCTTATAATTTGGCAATAATATTTTGGTCGACGGGATTACCGAGTAGTACCTCTATTTTTAATTACAAAAGTGGTGAGAGAAGCAAACTTTAAAAAGAGTGAAATAGTTTTATTTGTAATAAAAGTTTCCTTGATGTTTTAGTTACCAAATGTAATTCTTCTTTCAAAACTTGTGTTTATAGAAAACCTTTTTCTGTTTCTAATCCCCCCCATACTAGCTCAAATCATCCTGTCAACCAAACGATCAGTGTATTTTACACATATGTAAATTGTGCTCTCAAAATTTGTTCCGACTTCGCATCCCTTAAGGATGAACTGAATTACTTAAAATCTGTTGCTGCCAAAAGAGGTTTCAATCCTTCTATCATCAATACTGCTGTAAACAAATTCAACAGACCGTCTAATAAATCCACTCTTTCTAATTCCGTTAAAAGTAAACCTGATAATTTTGTTGTCCTCCCCTTTTATCCACTTTTATGTTTTAAATTAGTTAAAGTCTTAAGACGATTCAATTTTAATGTTATTTTTAAACCTGTCAATAAATTCAAATTTCCTTCCATCAAAAATTCCCTGTCCCTGACCTCCAAAAATGGGGTATTTATAATATTCCTTGTAATGGCTGTGATTTATCTTATATTGGTCAAACTAAAAGAAATCTCGAAAAACGCCTTAAAGAACACTCTCGGTATGTCAATAATCAAAAAATTTCTAAATCTTCGGTTGCTAAGCACTCTTCGGATTCCGGCCATAGTTTCAATTTTGAAACTGCTAAAATTATCTTTGATGCCAATAGTACCTATGAGTTAGATTTTCTTGAAAATTTAGCAATTTATCTTAATCGTGAAGTTATTGTGAATGATAAATCTGATTCTAAAACGCTATCCATAGCTTGAAAAGACCTTTTCAGCACTGCCTTATAATTATTTACTCATTTTTTTCATTTTAATTAATCATACACATAATTTTTTAGATTTATACATATGCATCTTTAAAACTATATTTTTTTAGAAATAAATAATGTATATAATTTTTTAGATATATATATGTTTTCTTATTACTATAAACATTTTTAATACTAATTATTATTATTATTATTTTATGTGTGTGTGTATTTACTTTTAATATAAACTGCCTTTTTACTTATTACTTTTTACTTACTTTTAACTTTTTCATTTTGTAACCACTTTCCCCCCACTTCCTTCATTGTATCCTTTGTTCGTTTATGCTCTTCCCTGATTGGCTGTTGCCTTCTACTTTCCCATTGGCTGCTCCTTCAGCTTGCTCCCTTTCTCGCCTTGCCACGTCAGTCGTGCCGCTACATTCATTGTAGACGCACGTCTTTTCACCTGATGAAGATAGACTAAGTTCTATCGAAAGGCCTTGCGATATTTTATTTATTTTATTTTTATGGTGTTTCAAGAAGTTTTTACTTGTGTTCTAAATCTCTTATGTTTAAGGTTAAATAACCTTGTGTTTTATCAGAAATTGGGCAAATAATTTTGCTTGCTTGTTTTCTAATTTTTAGAGATAAATAAATCCTCTGTATACTAAGAAGAAATAAAAATTTTAATCAATTGACAAATTCAATATCAATCATGATAAAATTGCAAATATACCCATACTTTTTTATAATTCATAACCCATTCTTTTACATAATTCATTGCTCAATTTTTACGGCTTCTATGTCAGTATTTTCAATTCATATCTGAACAAAAGCACGCCATTTTTAAAGCTTCAAATATAATAATAACAATAATAATAATAACAATAAATACGTTTTGCAAAGTAATAATCTTATAAATGTTAATATTTTAAAAATAGGGAACCAAAATCTTTTAAATACATTTATTACTCCTTTTGTTAAAATATTTTCCATTTATTATTGCTTCATTTGAAATCATTCTCAATCGTTCAGAGAAATCTTTATGTCAGATTTCAGAAAACATTTAAACGAGTTTAAACAAAATAGTTTTTGACGTTTTGTAAGATTTCTTCCCATTTTAATGGTCGATACTGTACAAGTTTTATTTCAATAATATGTATAAAGCGAGGTTTATTATTCAATTCATTAAGTGTCCAAACAAGGCTTTGTAATTACTAAGTTGTCATTTACATTTGTTTTGAAGTGATGGACAGGATGAAGGGGATGTTTATGTTAAACATTTACATCTTTGAACATATAACGGAATAGTTAAATTTCTAAAATGTATTACTTAATTAAGTGAATTTACTGTATTTTAGATTTGAAAAGATTTTTCCATAAAACTGCTGAGCCACTAGCACACCATATGACATATAAATATTATTAAAACTAAAGAATTTCTATTTTAAGTAGTTTCCTTAGTTTACAAATGATATTTCTGTACAACGAATTTTAAAGATTGTAATAATAACATAAGCTTAAACTGCATTAAGTTAAACTTTGATTTTATAGGCATAGCTATCGAAATTCAATTTTAATAAAAGTAAATATTTTTTAAAAAACATATGAAAAAAAAATAATATTGGTAAAAAAAATATACAAATATCAAGCGATTTCCTGCTTTACACAGTATTTACGATTTCATAGTTACGAGAAATATTGAAATTTCATAAAAAATATGATATAATAAACGTTCGATTTATATTTAATTATATTCAACATGTTCAATATATGTATTTATACTTTTAATTGAACATAAACAAAATTCTCAGTAGTAAACCCGAGATTTTTATGCATAAATTAATAACAAATAGCGAGCTTCATAAAGAATATATTCCCATATGTTAACATTTTTTGTAGAGGAAGTAATTTATAGAATGGTTTTATTTTATTTATGAATCACATATTTATCATTAGACATTTCCTTGACAAGAAAAAGTCTAGTCGCAGCGTCAAAAACACGTCTTTTAAATGCATTCATTTCTTCATATTTACCATACGTTATTGCTTCACTTGAAATCATTATCAATCTTTTATAGAAATTTTTATGTCAGATTTCATAAAACATTTAAATAAATTTAAATAATTAAAATTATTTTTGACGTTCTGTAAGATTTTTTTTTCGTTTTCATGGTCGACGCTGCACATGTTTTATTGGTAATACTGGCCCGTCGACCAAAAAATTTTCGCTAAACTATCAGTTTAAATGCCAATAATGGATGATCGTGAATGTCACATTCAATGACATTAAATACAATTCACATGTTTAAAATGTCATTAAGTGATTTATATTTCGACTTTTTATAAATATTTTTATTAATATTCTACTAATTATTTGTTTTTTCGTTATTTAAAATAAAAAAAATATGTCAACATATATAATTTGGCTATTAGTTTGGCGATTTGTATAATTTGGCGAACTTGGTCAACGGGTAACAAAAGTACCGTTTTATTTCAATAATATGTGTAAGACAAGGTTTATTATTCAATTCATTAAGTGTCCAAACAAGGCCTTGTAATTATCAAGTTGTCATTTACATTTGTTTCGAAATGACGGACAGAATAAAGGGGATGTTTTTGTTAAACACTTTTATCTTTGAACATATATCAGAACAGTTAAGTTTCTAAAATGTCCTCATTAATTGTTTAAATTTTGTGTATTTTTAATTTGAAAATATTTTTTTAATGAAGCTGCTAACTGATTGGCTTACCATATATTTTTATATATAAATTTTCAAGGGATTTTCAAGCGATAATTTTTACGTGAATATTCAAAAGGAAGTAATATAATTCGAATAATTACTATCTCTGTATAACAGCTAGGCCATATGACATCTCATTGAGGTCATAGATGGTTACAAGAGTCACAGTATTTACAGCGAAAAAAAAATAGGAAATTTCATATGTCTCTTTATCATTCTCAAATGACTACTATATGCGAATCCACTGATAGGTTATTGTGACTGTTGGTTTGTGGCCAGTCACCATATGACTTTACAGTGTCGTTTCATTGAGACTCTTGTGTGACTTCTCATCTGAAGACTCAATTTCAAAGTCATTGTGAACGTTGCATTATCTCAAATTGCCATATAATGTCCCATTAAAGTCACATGGTGACTTTTCACCACTTTTCACAGTGGTTATTTCACAGGGTCTCTGTCACAATTTAACAAAGTCTGGTGACAAAAAATCACCGTGTGACTATAATGTGACATTATTTGGTGATTTATCATAATGCGACATTCACAGTGACTTTGAAATTGATTCTTCATAAGACAGTCACACGAGAGTAAAAAAAACGACATTGTAAAGTGACCTAGTGACTCGACACAAAGCAGAAGTTGCAGTGACCTGTCAGTGGAGTCACATATAGTTGTCATTTGAGACTCATATAAGAGACGTATGGAATTTCTTATTTTTTGTTTCGCCTTAGTGACTGTGACTCGTGTGACCATGTGTGACCTGAACGAGATATTATATGGACTAGCTGTTATGCAGGGATAGTAATTATTCGAATTATATTACTTCCTTTTGAATATTCGCGTGAAAATTATCGCTTGAAAATCCCTTGAAAATTGTCATTTTGGGACTCGTCCTTAAATTTTGCACACTGGTGTATGTAGTACATTATGTTTAAAATGCATTTACCAGACACAAGATATCTTTAATGAATAATTTATGTGGCTATTTGAAGCTAAAACGCTTGTCACATGAATGTTGTGTTTTTCAAGTTTTATGTTAAATATTTTTCGGATTATGTATACATCAGTTATATATATGTATTACAGTTTATATATGTAATTCTGTATTTATTATATATTACAGTTATATATATGTAATACTAGTAGCGCATTGTATTTGTATATGTACTTACTTTCAATCCGGTAAAATGATTACACTGCAATAATGAATAATTAGATAATTTTTCGAATCAAATTCTTGTAACAAGATTATTATAAAACAAATGAATTTCATTTAGAATATTGACAGTACAGTATTTTTCATTGGATTTGGACAGTAGAAATGATTTATTTACAATAAAAATGAATCAACATTCTATAGTATATTTAGAAAATTTTAACTTTATATATTCCGTTCTTAATAGCAATTCTTTCGCTTTAACCCTTTTCATGAAAAATTATGAATTCATTAAAATTTTACCTTCTAAAGGAAATTTTGAAATTACATTAGAAAATATATCCATCCATTAATTATTTTAGAGGGATTTCTAATAATAAGGAAGTATCATAATGAAAAATAATAATAGTAATAATATTCACAGGACAGTAGTTTGCATTGAACATTAGAAATAAACTATTTACACTGAAAATGAGCCAACATAGTATAATATATTTAGAAAGTTTTAACGTTATATATTCTTATCTAAGCAGCAATTCTTTCAGTTTAACACTTTTCATCAAAAATTATGAATTTATGAAAATTTTACCTTCTAAAGGATATTTTGAAATTGCATTAGAATGTTTAACCAATCATTAATTATTTTAGAAGGATTTTTAACAATAAGGAAGTATGATAATAAAAAATAATAATAGTAATAATATTCACAGGACAGTAGTTTGCATTGGACATTAGAAATAAACTATTTACACTGATAATGAGCCAACATTGTATAATATATTTAGAAAGTTTTAACGTTATATATTCTTATCTTAGCAGCAATTCATTCCCTTTAACCCTTTTCATCAAAAATTATGAATTCATGAAAAATTTATCTTCTAAAAAAAATTTTGAAATTGCATTAGAAAATATTAGGAATTTTAGAAGGATTTCATTATTTTAGAAGGATTTCTAATAATAAAGAAGTATCATAAAAATAATAGTAATAATACAAGTAATAGTAATAACAATTATATCATCAAGATAATAATAATAAATATGCAATAATCTTAACCAAAACGCAAAAAGCTACATCAAATAAATAATATTGAAATAATAATAATAAGAAAAATGATAATAATAAAAATTTAAATTTAAATGGATACCCTTAGTATTACATTTCTTTAAATATTAGCCAGTGCATATTAAATACCATGCATGTGATCTAAAAGTAAAGAAGTGTAAAATTTACAGTGACCTTTTGAAATAATATAAACGCCCAGTGACATTTCACTGTTGTTTGTTTTCCTTCATAAATTTATGAAGCTATTTTTTAATTATTTTGTACTTAAACTGAAAGTCTAGTAGACATAAGAAAAATAATGCACATTTTCTTTTATGGAATTTCTAATATTAAATATATGAAAATCCTCTTTTATTCGCATGTAATAATTCCTCCTCCCCCCTCTTTAATTTAATTTATTTTATGAGGCGGATGACATTTTTTTTCCTTCTATATTACTAGAATTTTTTATTATAAATTTTAATACCATCGCTCGTACATACAAAAGCATGTATAAAAAGCGCAGCTTGAAAATTACAGTAATCCAATCATTCAGAAGCATTCCCAGTTCATTAGTGTTACTTTTATAAAGAAACTGCAAAGCCACTGAATGTGCTTTGAGAAACTGGTAAAAAAAGGAAATAAAAGGGAAAAAACGAAAAAAAAAAAAAAGAATGCCAAAATAAAAAATAAATAAATAAAAAAAGAAGTGGGTGGGAATTTCAATGTCCTCAGGCTGATTACCCACTGCTTCTGGAAAAGAATGTTTTCTCTTCACGTACAGTGTAAGGAAACACATTAAACGCAATATTTATTGTATAAAAAATAATACATAAAATTAAACGTTAAAAGCAATCAGAAATAAAATACATGAACAAGAATCAAAATTAAATATACATAATTTTGAAAATATTCCAGTATAGTTAGAATAAAAAAAAAGTATCAAATTATAAAAAAAGTAAATATTGCAAATAATTCGGAAAAATAATAAAATTATACCTATTTCAGTTATAAAAAAAAACGATAAAAATTATTTATGATATTGCATATATTTTTTAATATAACTCAAATTTGATTCACTTTTTAAGGTTTATTTTTTAGATACTAAATACGAAAAAAAAAATATCAGAATTGTATGATTATATTTTTTTTATTCCTGCAATTTGAGAGAGTGCAGCGCAATTCTCCTGTGACATAAAATTTAAAAAAAAAAATTACATTTTTGTCTAGTAAATAATAATAAATATAATAATAATAATAATAATAATTAGAAGAGATCGGTGTATCTTATTTTAACGCTGTTTCAAAATGTAAGCAATCCGTTTATTGAAAAGTATTATTAGTTCTTTGTGTTACCGCAAGAAAAATGATGGATTAAAAAAGAAAGTAAATAAGTAAAATTTATGAAAACAATGAAATGGAAGTACAAATATATGAGGGGAAAAGAATTTCTTCTGGCTGACGAACCATTGATTACATAAAGGAATGTTTTCACCCAAAGAGAGAGAGAAAAAGGATTTTCTGAATATAATAGAAATATCCAGATATAATTGAATCTTTTATTGAACTTATCATATAATAGTTTTTTAATAAGATTCTCAATAGAATTTCTGTATATAATAGAAATGAAAAGATATAATAGAATCTTTTAATAGAACTTAAATTTGACTCACTTTTCAAAGATTAATTTTTAGATACTGAAGGTGAAAAAAAATGCAATTGTAAGATAATTATTTTTTAATTTTTGCATTTAGAAATAGTGCAGCACAATACTTCTGTTACATTATACGAAAAAAAAAAGAATAAGAAAAACACTTGCATCACATTTTCGACTAGTTAATAATAATAATAATAATAATAATAAGCGCCTTATAAAAAAATGATGTTTCTTATTTCAACACAGTTTCAAAATTCCGTTTATTGAAAAGTGTTTCCAGTTCATTTGTGTTATCGGAAAGGAAATGAAAAAAAAAAGTAAAACTTACGAAAACAATGAAATGGAAGCACAAATATATGAGGGCAAAAGATTAAATTTCCTCTGGCTGACGAACCATTGATTGCATAAAAGAATGATCTCACCCAGACAGAAAAAAAGGATTTTCTGAATATAAAAAAGAATTTTCAGACAATAGGAAAGAAAATAAAACATAGATGTGTAATATGAATATGAATTTAAATTAAATGGACTTTTTTTAGCATAACTGTATACATAGACTTTTTTTAAAAGTGCAAAAGAACAAAAAAATAAAGATTGAGAATTCATATAAAAAATAAAA